>OY728153.1:30000000-31250000 GCA_963277665.1 Viscum album
TTACAATTCTTTAGATAGTTAATATAATAAGACTTCTCATAAGAAACTTGGTAAAATAAATTTGATGCATTGACAACTTTTTTCATCGATCTTGGAAATCCAAGGCCTACTCCTAGAGAGGGGGTCCTCCCACTTATCCCTCATTATGGATAAGTCTCATAGAAAATGGAAATCCAACCATGAATTTTGTAGAAAATTTTACAAAACACATTCTGTGGTGTCAACAAAAGACCTCCCTTAGAATTAGATTCATTTAGAATAAAAATATTCTAGTTCTAAGGTAACTTTAGGGAACTTTGACACATTCCAACATCATTTGTTTGGATTTGGAGCTACCTCAGGTTTGGATGGATGCTCTAATTTTTTCATAATCCATGGGTTCTAGTGAGTGTAGGTTGACTATTTATAGGTTTATAAGGAAAACACTACAAAATTTGTATCCTTTATTTTATGACCCAATTTTTTTTACCTAAGATCAATATGATATAGACTTAGCGGGTGAGACTTGGCCTTTTCTCAGGCTTCCCCTTTTGGGTTTTTATACAAAAAATTTTTCCTTTTAACTTTTTATCACTCAATATTTTCTAAACCGTATAGAGTGTAGGTCTAGCGAGCTAAGACTCGAATTTTTTCTAGATTTCCCTTTGAAAGTTTTCATCCTAGTGAGTATGATGTCTCTTTTTGTGGGTAGTTTAAAGTCATGCATGTTGGACTAATAAAGCTAGTATTTTAGTTCTATTATATTTGACCATGAAATTTAAGAAATTAGAACCCAAAAAAGACTTGATGGCTAGGTAAGGTCCCAACATTACTCCAAGGGGAATCTTGAGTCATGATTTTTATGGTCACCAAATCTAAAAAATGAATTATGAGAATATAAGAGGTCTCCTCTAAGAAAAATGATATCGCAATTTAGAAAACCCATTATGGGGGTTGTATTATACAGGGTCTACTATGTTATATGTTTTATAGCCAAATAGTGTCATACTTAGGCTGAAAGAACCGTTATGTGGGTGAATTTTATGCAAGCCCAACTAGGGCACATAGTGTATAGTTAGATGAATGAGCTCTCAAAAATTATGACACTCTATTATTGATAAACAAAGGGGTTTAAAATTTAGATTTATCAAGACTATAGTGGGTGTATTTTCCAAGGAAAGGTACCTAAGAATAAAAGGACCATTTTTTTCTTGAAATATTCCTATGAATGAGAAACCACTCCTACACGATTTTGATGTGTGAAAGAAGGTACATTTGTCATAAAGGGGTTTTTTGATATTTTGTTATGCATTTTAAAGGCATGAAGCAAGGAATTTATATTGTGAAGTTTTAAGTCATGTAGTAAGTAAATTAAGGGATTTTTCATAATATTATATGTAGTTTCATGTCATACACCAAGGACATTATAGGGGATTTAATTTAAGGTCTTTATCTCTTACCAAAGATTTGATAGTTCACTAATTCTATGTAATTTTTTCTAGAAATGTGCTACCATTTTAGGTATGGAAGGAGAGAATTGTAAGCTATGACTTGGGGATTTATGAATATGAAGATTGATACAGTAAAAAGGAATAATATAATTAGAGGATTTATCTTCTAAGAACGAAGTTACCATTTCTAGAAAAAACTCATTATGGGGGTTTTATTATGCATGACCAACTAGGGAATGTTATATATAGCCAAATAGTGTCATCCTTATACTGATAGGCCTGTTATGTAGGACAATTTTATGCAAGGACAATTGGGGTATGTATTCAATAGTTAGATAAAAGGATCCCTCAATAATTCTAATATTCTATTTGCTAAAAGTTGATGAATGTTAATGGATATTTGGATATCCCCAAGCATAGAGTTTGGTTTTATGGAGAAAAGTACTTGAATATAGAACGATTATTTCTAGTTGGGATTTCAAAATAATCATAGGAATATGATCTATATAAAAGTCTAACCAAATTTATGAAGTATGGTGCCTGTAGTTTTAGGTCATACGAATAAGACCATAATATTATGTAATGGACCAAGGTCGTTCCAATATGCTTTCAACAAATGGATAAGAAAAATGTAAACCATGTCTTGGAGACTTTCAGGTCAGGATAAAAGATATGATACAAATACACAAGGTATTACAACATAATATTATGGGGTTCCTGCATGTCGTCATCAAAGTTTAAAGGTACATAAGAGGATCCTCCCAATAACGAAGTTACTGCTATTTAACAAACCTATTATGGGGGGTGTATTATGCAGGACCAACTATGGCATGTGCTTTATAATCAAATAGTGGCATCTTTATGCTAACAGGCCCATTATATAGGCAATTTTTATGAAAAAACACCTAGGGGCATGTACTTCATAGTTAGGAAAAAGGGCTCTCAGGTATCATACATTCTATCACAAAAAACCAAAGAAATATTATGAAAATATGAATGTATTTTAGGATTAGGAGTGTGACATACAAAATGGGCATCGTCCAATGCATAATGGAAGATTTTGTACTGGTGTTGGCCATGAATTTAGAATCCCTTACATAGATATGATTCATATGTATAAAAGGGGACATCTCTTGTTTACTTTATGGGTTTTCTTAGGAGAGGGGCCAAAGTAAAAGATCATGTAAATATTTTGATCATATAAAGGAGAGGGGGAATTTTCATTTATCTCATGGATGGGACTAGGATATAAGGCCTATTATTCACTACATATCTCAATGAAATTAGAATTAAACCATACATAGTTCTTTGTGTAACATGCAGTTTAAAGTCATGCGGTATGGACATTATACTGTGCAGTTTAAAGTCATGCAACAAGGACATTGGTGGTTTTTATATGAATATAAATTTGAATATTACGGTTGGAATAGGGTGTAGGGCCTAAGTGTAACTACATATCTTGTTGAAGAAAGAATCAAGACACATGTAATTCTATTATATATAAGTTCATATATAAGGTGAAACATGTACTGAATTTGTTCATGTAGATCTGAATCAAACATGGTAGAAAATATACTTTTTCATATCATGATGCAGCTGGGACCAAGATTTAAAATCTGTATGTCACTACATATCTCTTATAGATGAGAATCAAGTCACGCATAGTTCTTATAGGTCTATATAGTTTAAAATCATGTGGTATGTACAAAGATAAACTGATGTGAAAATTTAGAAATATTATGGTTGGGCCAGGGTTAAAGCATAGGTGTCACTATGTATCTCAATGCGATGAGAATCACGCCACACATAGTTCTTGAAACATTCCCTATGCAAGTTTGAATCATACACATAGGGGATGAAGGGGCCTTTTATTTTTGTCATGGGTGGGCCCGGGATTGGAGATCTGGGAATCTCTAGGTATATTATTTGAATAAGAAACAATCCATACATAGTTATGGAAGAACCATGTTGTTTAACATATTGATGCGAGGATGTAAGTCACCTGAAGTGAAAGAAACATTGCATCTGGACCAGGGTATAAGACCCAGGTGTCACAACATATCTTACTAGGGGAAATAATCAAGCCACATTTAGTTCTTGAAAAGCGGTCCCTATATATATTTCATTCAAAAATAGATAGAAATGGGTCTCATGTGACACTAAGAAGTAGCAATGATGTGAGTAATGCTTGCACATGGAAGATACTCATTTTTTAAAGAACTAAAAAAATTCCAATTTGTGGTATCTTGGGGGATTTCTTAACGTAAAATGAAGGAGATGTTAACCGTATATTTTAATGTCATGTAGAGAGGTAAAATGATGTCATGCAGTTTAACGTCAAGTGATAAGGACAAAGATAAAACACATTTTAACATTGTACAGCATGGACGCATATGGTTTCTATGCAGTTTAATGTCTTGCAACTAGGACATAACTCTATGTGATTACACAAAGTAATTATTCAAGAATATTTCTTTTGTTGAAGTTATAATAAGTTTTCCATCCATTTATATTAGGTAATAACCTCCGTTATAGTAGACCTTATGTATGGAATAAGGCCCTTCCCAATTTGTCTCAATATTCGGAGGCTTCTTTCCTAGTATCATTGGAGTCATGGGGGATAATACCAATTCTATTTTAAGAAATGAATAGAGGTGAACTTTATAATTAAAATCTCATTCTATTATATTCTGATATACTTCCAAGTGATTCAAGTTATGCAATCTCTTTTTTCTAATCATTCTAGCTCATCAAATTTCTTATGAGACTGTTCATCTGTAGATAACTGGTTGCAGATGGAAACTCAGAGTGAAGGCAATTGAATTTCAATAAGCATAACTGCTTGTGTCCTATACACCAAATAATATAGGGCTGACCATGTTGTAGTATGAGTAGTAGTCCAATAATCCCACAAATTGTGAATTATCTTATCAGTCCAAGACTTTTTATCTTTATCCACCATCTTTTAGAGTCTTTTTTATAGGGTCTTGTTGAAATCCTCTACCTGTGTATTGGCTGTTTTATGGTAGTGAGATGAATGGTTGGATTTGTTATTGTGATCTTGATATAGTTTATTTAACTCAACAGAATGGATTTTGGTTCTATTGTCAGTAAATATGGTATGAGGGACACCAAATCTAGTAATTATATTAGCTTTGACAGAGCTAACAATGATTTTGGCCCTGAATTCATTGAAAGGCTTGAATGGCCCAAAGACCTTCATTTTTTATTGATTTTTGATAACCCCCATTTCAAGGGATGAGGGGGAACCCTAACAAGGCTTGTAGGCTCAGATATTACATGTCTCGTAGGCTTAGGAGATTACATGACCAGAAGGTCTTAGGGAATTCAACTAGACTATCTACAAGGAACTGCCCCTCCCCAACATCTGCATCCTGATAGTAGCTCTCCACCTTTTCATGACTGTCTGGATATGCTTCCCATGTAAGCACAGGCTGGTACCGATGGCATAGTCATACCCTCTCATTCTGACAATCTATTTGGCTCTGCTCTGGTGAGTGCACCTGCTCTGAATCCTCTTCTGGGGCTGCTCCTTTTTTTTAGTGTGTTTGGGTCCTGCATTCATGTGTCCCGAAGGACTTGGGGTGGCCCTAAGGCCTTAAGGTGGCCCAAAGGCCTTGAGAATCAACTGTCCCAAAGGCCTTGGGTGGCCTGAAAGCCTTGCCGGACCTGAGGACCAAACCGGTGGCCCGAAGGCCCAGATGGATGAATAGTTTCAGCTGCTATAGTACCAAATAGTGCCTGCTACAGTACTAATACAGTTCCCAAAAATATGCCTCCACTCGTATTTGATCTCGGGTCTCTTGGATGCACCTAGTGAGTCCTCACCAACTGGGTTGAGGCTCTTGTGAGAATTCCTTAAGAGTTATTGCCTCAGTCCATTTGGAGAAGAAATCAGCAGCCGTAAGAATATACTTTAACTTCTTAGCCGTAGCTTGAGGATAGGGTCTGACTAAATCCATTCCCCATATAGAAAATGGCCAGGAGTATTTGGCTATATATAAAAACTCTGGGGATGATGAATGAATTTGGAATGCATTTGGTAGGGATGAAACTTCTTAGTGGAATCTGTGAAATCTTTCATCATCAAAGTCCAGAAGTATCCAAGACTTTGGATTTGATTAGAAAGATTATTCCCATATTGGTGAGCACTATAGCCTCCTACATGTACTTCTTTCATGATAGTCATGGTTTCATCCCCATCAATGCATCTGAGAAGAATTTTGTCGAAGCCTCGTCTATAATGGATCTTCTAGTGATTTGGGACATCATAAGAGTGAAATTAACTTCTCATCACTGGATCTATTCTCTTTTAACTCTATATAGTGGAAGTATCATATTTTAGAGATATTCTGTTATGGGTGTCATCCATCCCATGGTATGACTATATGGATTAGAAATGGGACTGATTTTATTGATTTCCTCTATTTTGATTTAGAAAAAAGGTAGAACCACTCAACAATGAGCAATGTTAATGATTTTTTCATCCTGATTTGGATCTTCCAAGGTTTTGAATGCATTTTACAATGCATCATCTTGGGAATTTTGTGACTGTGGGATGTAAGACAATGTTGTATTTGAGGTAAATTATTCCACTAACCCTCAGACATAATCACATAAGGGAATTAGTTCTTATTTTATAATTGAGTAATCCCTATTGATTTGTTTGATTACCAATTTTGAATCACCTTTAACCTTTAGGAAATCCACTGGTACTTGGAGTGATAATTATAGGTCTACAATGAGAGCTTGATATTATGAATCATTTTTAGTACCATCTTCTGATAATAGAAAGGAATATGGTAACACTACATTCTATGGGGAGATAAGCACAATTCCTACCACATCTTTGTTTAGTTTAGGGTCGTCCATTCTCTTCTCCGTTGAACTTCTATGAGCACCATTAAAGTACATTTTCCATATCCAGGGACTTTCATGAATAGAGAATATTTCTTAATCAGGAAATTTAGTATTCAATGATGCATCTTCCACATATGGATGCTCAGTAAGGAATTCGGCTAAATGTTGGACTTTTACTACTTTCTAAGGAAAAAATATATATCAAACTATTACAAAATAACCAATAATCATGCCAGACATCCTGTAAGAATAGGATGATTGAGGATAAATTTGATTGAGTTATTTAGAGATACCAAGTGGACCTCATGATGCTGTAAATAGTGTATCAATTTTTGAACTACAAAGATTAATTCTATCCATATTTTATTAATATTTTAATATCGAGTATCTACATCGAGAATGGTTCAAATGAGATAGTAAAGGTTGTTTTCAATCCCAACATCATTATTTTGTTCAAGTAAGGTGACCAGTAATTACTCCAAGGTTTTCATATAAAGAATAATAAGCTTTCCATCAATAGGTTGCCTCAATACTGGTGGTCTCAAGAGGTATTTCTTGAGGGTATCAAATGCTTCTTAGCAGTTATTGGTCCATTAATATGTGACCCCATTCTTCATCAATTTGGTGAAGGGAAAACACTTTCCTACCAAATTAGTTATGAAGCACCGGATATAGGCCAATTTTCCTTGAATTACTCTCAACTCTTTCAAGTTTAGATGAGGATACATTTTAAGTATAGCCTTAGTCTTCTTAGGATCAACTTCGATGTTGCGATGTTGTATAATAAAACTAATAATTTTTCCCAATGTTACCCCTAAAGAACATTTCAAGGGGTTTATATTCAAATTATGCTGCCAAAGCTGCATGAATATAGTCTCTAGATCATACAAGTGATCATAACATTGTCTAGACTTAACCACTAGATCATCACTATAGCATTCAATGAATTTACCTAATAAAGTTTTGAAAATGTGGTGCATTTCATGTTGATATGTCACACCATCATTCTTCAAGCCAAAAGGAATTACCTGATATAAAAATATGCCTTTAGGAGATCTAAAAGCTGTAAATTCCTCATATTGTGGGGATATTCATATTTTTTTATACCCAGGGTAGCCATCCGTGAATTAGAGAGCTTCTTAGATAGCTATTTCATCAATCAAATGTTATTTGATTGGAACCATAAAAGAAACTTTGGGAAAATTCCAGTTGAGATCTCTAAAATCATTGAAAACTCTAATTTTTCCATTATTAATTTTCACTGGGACAATATTGGCAATCCATTTGGTATATTTCACCTCCATGATAAATTTATCATTGATAATCTTGTCAAATTCATCCACAATTTTAGAGGCATGATTTGGGTGCATTCTTCTTAATACTTGCTTAAATCCTGGATGCTCTTCTGTAAAACCCAAATGATGGGTGTCCATATTGAGGTAAAGTCGTAGAATTTCTATATAGTTCCAAGTGAACACTTCTCGGTGTCTCTTTAGAAATGAAGTATACACCTCTTTCTCTTCAAAATTCATGGATGCACTAATTAAAGTGGGGGCGTGGATATTTCTTTGTACCCAAATTTATTTCACTAAGCTCATCCACAATGGTGGAGATGCCTTCCTCTAATGATGGAGGGGTGTCCCTGAGGTCTTCCTATTCTTACTCTTCCTCACACATCACTTCTTCTTTCTCTACTTGACGGGTAAGTTATGAAGTAATACTTTCAAATCTTGGGGGGGAGTCGATATTTGGACATCCTAAAGAAGAGGAAATTATTTATGACCCTACTGATGACGAAGGATCTTCCTAGAGAATTGAAGGGAAAATGATGGGTTTGGAATTAGATTCCTTATATTTCACTATTAATGAAACAAATTATTCTATCCTAGATGATGATGCGGAGACTTGCAGAAGTTTGGTAGATGGAATTAAGACATATTCATTTATGCTTTCATCACTATTTAGTAAATCAATAGTTTCTCATGTCCTGACATGCTCAATTTCCACAACTGACATTATGGAATCCACTAAATGAGTGCTTGGATTTGGGTCTACCCTTTCAATTTTATTGATAAGAATCACATAATATTCACTAAGATGATTGAATGGGTTAGCTATGATCTTTTTTAGACCATTCAGAGCATTGATTCTTGTTATATCTTTTACCAGAGACCATGTTCCATTTGTGTGATAGAACTACGCCTCAATATACTAGGATTACCAAGTTTTTAATGGGGTCTTATCATCATGAAATTTACCAATTTGACCACTGAATAAATACTTGAGACATTGTTGGTATGAAGAAGGAATGACTGCATGTTGATATATCCACGGCCTTCTGAGAAAAATGTTGAAATCTGTGTCCTGATGGAAAACCATGAAATCTAAATTAGATATAAGATCCCCAAACAGTGTTTTCAGTATAATATCACCTATAGGTTCTTGTTCATTATTTTCATAACCTTGAAACATCATAGTGGAAAGAGATAAGTCATATTCGTTGAGACCCAACCAATCAAGTGTATAGATGGAAATGAGGTTTACTCTTGAGCCATTATCAATAAAGGCTCGTCTGTTGTCTATATAGTTAACCTTACCAGATAAATACAAGGGCTTGATATGTCTATATACAACATCATCCTCATCTTGGTCTATGAAAGATATAACTACATAAAATTCTATAGGATCATTCTTTATACAGTAGACCTCAGTATCAGAAACATCGGTTTCAAACTCTTGAGTTTTTGAAAAAGCCTCAATAAGTGATTCCTGAAGATCTTTTGACATATTAAGAGCATCTAGGATTTATAACTTGTTCTATAATTGTGCCAGTTTCTTCAAAACATCATATATCTTGTCCAAAGGTCTATATTTTATAGTATGGAGTTTTGTTTTTTTAGGTACCTTGTAATTTGATTCTCCTGATGTAGATGTACCATATGTCAAGGTAGAATTTGGAAATAACTCTGATCTTAGTGGATTCGGCTGACTAGGTCTTCCCACCTATTGAGAAAGTGGTGGTATAGCCTCTAATCGATATTCCGAGATGATCATTTCAGGGTTGACCCTATCATGTGTGGTATAATTCCCTTTTTCTTATTGAGCCTACTGAAGGGCTATCCCAAGAGTTTCTATTGTATAAATGATTTGATCAGGGGTGTAATTAAAATAGAGGCTTCTAGAATACCCATGTCTTCCCCTATATCATCGACCCTGATGACTACTTCCCCTAGTTCCTTAATCAAGTATGGGAAATTCAAGTTCATAGTTAGAATCATAATTTTCATAGGATTCCATTAATTGGATAACATTAATGGTACTAAATATCAACTCCTCATCTAATAAAGATTTTGACTGAAGGGTTGATTCTTGTTGTGTTGTTTGGTGGGGTGGTGCTCGTGCTTTTGAGACAGATGGCATAAAATCTTCTAAATTTAAGAACAACTTTGGCCTTAACATGATCTCATCTTCTTATAACTACTCTTTATCATTATGATGGTGTCACTTTCATGAGGATTGGCCATTGGAGGACTGATCTTTTAATGAAGATGTATTGGTTATAACGGAAGTGGTAGGAGGAATAGTCGGTTGTTTCAACTATGTTCATGGTATGGAATGAGTTAGATTGATAGTTTTCTTGACCATACAATCATAAAACTTATATATATTCTTTCTTTTGACTTTCTATCATTCGTCTTCTTCCTCTAGATCGGTAACAGTAACACATGCTACCTGGGCTGATGGACTTTTAATTTCACTTGTCCAAATTCCACCATCTTTTGCAGGAGATATTTGGAAATGAAACAATCCTCGATGGGGTTCCCCAACATTTGATGGAAGGGCAAGTAGTTTGGGAGGTCCTCATATCCTTCTTTGTTCAGTTTCTTTGGACTTGGATACTGAACTAAGTTGTTTTCCAAGGCTAAAATGGAATAACCAAGAACCTGTTCATTTCAAAAAAATAGAATTTTTTATTTAACCCTTAAAATTGTCTTATATGTTGATCTTTTTTATCATCTTGATGAGTTGGTCATTTTTGTTGATTCCCAGGAGGTAGATCCCTATGGTATGATGAGGGCTTTGAAGTAGAATTTGGTATAGGTGCTTCCTTGAGTGTAACTGTAGCAGCCTCTACTTTTCTTATTCTCCTTCTCAGAGATTATGGGATTACATGAGTCTTGGATTTTGTTTCTGTGATAGAATTATCCACTTATTGGGCAATTTAATCTAGGTCTTGAAACCCTCCTTTATATTTTACATGTATAACAGGTGTTCACAAATCATCATGGAGATTTTCTACATATATTAGAAAAACAATATTCTTGAGGGAGTGGTAGGTTTAAAAAATATGTTAGTCCTTTCCATAGAGAAATTAAAATTGAAACTCTTTTATTCTCCCTTTTTCAGTTCATAAGATCAAAAACTATTGTCTTGTACAGTGTTGAGAAGAATTGGAAAAGTAATTTCTGATGTAGGACTTTTCATCTAGTAATCGATTGAGACTATAAACTTGTATACCAGAAAAAGGTCATCCCCTATAGTGATTACACAAAACATCTAAGATTTACTGCTTCTTGTTGTTGAGGGGTCCCCATCATAAGACCATAGTGAGAAATGAAATGTTTCAAGTGTTTCTCCGAATCTACCAAACCATTAAATATTAGAAATGTGGTATTCACAATGTTGGGAGGGGGAGGAATTGGATCTACCCATTCAGGGTAATCCTTCTTTTCTAGTTGTACTGGTTTGCACCGTCCTTCCATAGCTTCCAATAGAGTTGTTAGTGACTCAATTGTATTTATAAGAATATGGGAAACATCAGGATAATTCGGGACTTGAACATGTATAGAATTTGGAGCTTGAATAGTTGCAATGACTGGAAAGACCACTAGTGGTGATACTATTGGTATTTGTCCTGGATAACCCATGGGAACATGCCTATAAGGATGAACATGACCATGTTATAGCTATGTACCCAATGGAGGGAATTCATTATCCAGATCAGTAGATTCAACAAACCCTCTTTACTGGGGAGCTCCTACTGGAAGTGTAATCTAAGGATCTACTTGTGGAGCATATCTGGTAGGAATGTTTCTTTAGAGTAACTATACATTGAGTCTTTTCAACTCCTTCATCTAATCCTCTTTCTGGGAAAGTATTTTTTCATGAAAGAGATATTAACTTTCTTCAGTGTAAAAGTGAGAAAAGATCTTACCTTAAACATTCCCCTTATTAGGTTCCTTTCAAATAGGTGTAAGTTGATTATTTGAGGGGATAACTATATTTTGGGTAAGCCTCTGATTTCAGGTATGCACACCTCCTTCATTTTCATCGGTGTGTGATGCATTATGAATAAGAACATCATCCTCTAACTCCCATGAACTAGACTCATTTTCTATAGGATCTTCTATGATGGTATTAATGACATTCACCGATGCATAATGAATTGATGGAATTCTATCAGTATCTTTGTGAGATTGTCTTCTTCTTTGTTCTCCATGAGAGTTTGTTCTTCTATTTGTTGGTTCCCTATGAACTATTTCATGGACAGCACTCTAAAGGGATTTCTATGATAGTTAGTTGTGCATTTACTTATTGGATTCTTCCCTAATTGGGAGAAAACTGACTTCTTCTGAGGAGGGGATTGTGGATGTGAAAAACACCCAACCCTGTAGGATGGGGTTGTTCCTATTCTTCTTTATCAACCCTTCAGGATCTGTTTCTTGACTCTGAAGGTTGGGTTAAAAAAGGCCCCAGACCTATGAGCTGGGGTGGTTCTTGAACTGTTATGGATGATATCAGCGCATCTTCTCTTCTGATTTTATGAATTCTGGTCTGAACATTGGTTGGGTGCATTATCCAACACCCACTTAAATCACCTATTTTGAAATATTATTGTGTTATTTTGGACATTTGTACCATCTAATGTTTGGCATCCTCTAAGATAGAAGAATTCTCAATGTTTTTTGATTCATGATACAAAAGAATATCAATATATTTCTCTCTTTGGGAATAACTTCAGTGAAAACCGATCGAGGCCTATTCTTACTAAGAAACTCTTTGGTCATGAACAGGATTTGTTTGTTGTAGTAGAACTAAAGAAATAACATTGGATGAGACCACTTACGATGGGATTTTCTAATTCTGGAGTGCAGTAATATTAAATACTCCATGTGCACCCCATCCTTTAATATGAACACCAAATGGGGTTTCAGAGATCAATATTAGAAACCTATTTAATGAATTGAGTCATGCATGTTGAAGGGTCTCATTTTACTTCTCGATCTTTGTATGTTGGGAAACCTGGAGATATGCCAAGTCAATTTGGCACTAAAACCCTTCTATTACCTTTACATAAGTTTTATATTCATCATATGGTAATACTTTGGCTTTCATATGATGAAGATTCTTCCAAATGTTGAGGTAGATATCATGAATACAATCTTCCACCAACATCTCTGGAATGTTGTATTGATAGGTTGTCAAAGGCCATAAAATTACAAGTACTTCACCCTTATCCAATTGTTTTCTCATATTCCACATATTATCATAATCTTTTTCTAGAGGTTTCTCATCTTGGTCTGAGTAGAGTGGATGCTTCCTGATTTATTTATTGAAATCAATGAGATCAGTTGGTGTTTCCTCAGCTATATTATAAGGAAAATGACCCAAGGGAGGTTCAGAGAATGACCATCACCCTGGGTTATCTTCTGGCTGAAAAAGTATTTCACTTTCCTATAACATGGAATCGTATATGACTAGCCTTATTTTTTCAATTGCCTTAAGATAAGAGGTATTTCTCATCTCTACATTGTTAGTTGAAGAATTTTCTTGACTATGAAAAACACCACTGCAGAGAGAACTTGCACAAAGAATTCCATCATGGGGAGGACCACCATGGTGGATTACAAAAAGGGATAAATCCTCTTTCTCCTTGGTCTTCTGGCCACATAGAGGATTTTTGTGGCTCTCATCCAAAGATAGGATCTCAAGATTGATCGAATTGTCATGAATCAAGATTTCATGATGAAGTGTCCAACAAGAAAATTCATAATTACTGTTACTACTCCCATAATTTGGTAATGGGAGGGAAGGAAATTGAGATACAATAGATAAATTTATAAGGGCCTCAAGAACTCCATCATTAAGAGAAGCCATATCTTATATTGACTCTTGATTCTCTAACTATGCTTGGTGAGACTTATTCTTATATTCTCTCTTACACGTAGTTGGGTCCACTTGCTGGGAAAAGTGGTAATCATGAGCAAGTGTATGTGCCTTCTTTGGAGTGGCTGTCAGAACAAACCGATTATCTCCAATTGGAATGAGTGTATGTTCCGGATTCAGTTTTCCATATGATATGGGGGAGTATGACCCATAACCCTTGGAATATAATAGAGGTGTGTATCTTCTTTAGGATGGAATATTTATGAGTCATCCTAGATATGGGGACAAAATTATTTGTTTGTACCTATAGTACTACTGAAGTTTATATTATGATATTATAATAAGTATCAAGAATATGGGCATGGATTTACATCTACCCTTTCACAATTTCCAAAATGTGTTTAGTGACTTTAGCTGTTGAAATGGGAATATACGTCCATTACATTTTTGGAGTAGGTGTATGTACCTGCTTCTATCATCCCTTTCCTGTCAGTGGATACTAATAGTACTCATGCATAGGGGAAGAGAGTTGAGTCTACCCTAGGATTTTCATTGGAGTTTTCTGACTAACTTCTCCAGGTGCTACCAAACAAGACTATCAGTAGGATTAATGGATTTTTGTAGGTGTATGTTCCTTTTGGATAATTTCCACTACATTTGGTTGGTGGGATTCCTTGAATATAGCCAGATGAGTCTACTGGCTGACAGAATTAAGGAGGATGGGTGTATGTTCTCGTTCTCTATTTTCCACTAAGCTAGGTTGATGGAATTCTCTAAAGGGGGAAAGTTAGAAACATGCTTCTTTTTGGCTGGATATTATCCCAGAAGGTTCATATTTTATGCTTGGGTTTGAGGTACCTATGTCGGATAGCTGAAAATAACACCCTCATCATGTTGAGGGTTTGTTACTGCATGGCGTTGGCGGTGGTTATTGTTGGCAGGAGTGTTCAGGAAGGAACCTTGTGTCTTTGGTAAGAGGCCTTGGGTGGCCTCTTGGTTGACCAACCTGGAATAGTGGAGGTATTTACGATTTCTTTATGGGTATAAACTCTCAAAACTATTGAGGATGGTGGTTGGCACCGTCTGCTTCTGCACCACCGGTCATCGTTGACCGGATGGTCAGGGGTTATTCTTGATTTGGAGGGCCTGTTGAGAAACATCCAAGGTTGGGATAGTACCATGTTGAAGTTACTCTTAGACTAATTCATTGGAGACCCAGCATTGAATACACTGATTCAGAGATGATGTCCTTCGAGAGGATGAAGATACATCTTAAGCAGCATATGGGGCATTCACAGGTGCAAACTTGAAGGAAGCCATTTGTAATAAAGGGAGTTACTGGAATGAAAGTGCATGTATAAATGACAAATATAAACAATGAACTCCATCAAAGTATCATATTTTAGATGAACACATGCGTGATTGATTCTCTTGTATGTACCTCTTTTATCAATTGATATTATCCTAACAGATGGGTAACACTGTCATCTTGGTTAAGGATTCACATTGGGTTCACCATTTTTTTGTTTCCCCCAGAATGTGTGCTCTTTTTAGGAATCACTACTTCCAGACGGTTTTCATCAGATTTATTTATGGAACCAGAAACACCCAATGGTTCTATATCCAAAGGGACCAGGATTTCATTAGGTTTGTTCACTTATGATCGTTAAGAACTTACATTGGTCAAGAGGATGGGAGTTCGAGATCATCACACCCTTTTTGGGGGAGTTATCACCTACTTTGGGACTCTCTTATAGATTTAAGATATGTCATGAATCCTTATTAATTTACCAAGAATAATTAGTTTTCCCTGGAAATTTCCAATCATTTATAAGCATATATGGAAATTATAATCCTCTATATGTATTCTAGGTTCTTCATCAATGGAGATATCTATATTTATTCAAGGTTCTCCATCAATGTTATCCTCTCATATACTTCTCAAAGATTATTTCATCGTTATTATGACAATGTTGGGTTTTTTAAGCCACTCAACAGGGCACACTAGAATTTATCATCACCCAGGGAGATAGAAGTTGTTTTTATATTGGGATCATACCCATAGATGGGTTACCTATGTATCCTCATGAAAGGAATCATAAAACTTGTAGTTTGGTGCCACTTCATGGGACACGTAATACATTTTAAGGTCATGTGATAAGGACCTAACTGTATAGTTTAATGTCATGTGGTAAGAACATCTAGGTGGGAGGTTCCTAGTTGAAGCTTGGTGTGGGAATTATTCCTAAGCATCCCATGGAACCTTGAAGGAATATAATCTCATAAGTTGAATTCAACCCTAATGAGGATATGACTCAAAGAGAATAGGGTTGATTTAGAATTTTGAGTTTGAACCTTAGAGAGGATGCATAAGTATCTCGTTTTTATGGGAATTAAAGCTCGTGTAGTTTAGTAAGTATCATAAAGGAGTATGGTCCTTTGAGAGAAATAGGTTGGGGATTACTTCTAAATAGGATGCCCTTGTAATAGGGTCTATGAGAGATGTTTTAACTCATGGAGATTAAAAGGGGACTTAATTCAGGGATTACTACTTAGGAGGATGCCTGGATTAAGGGAATTAGGGTTGGATTCCTAAAGAGGATATCCAGTGAGCTTGGGTCCTATGTAAAGGTTTCCTTTGTATACTAGTTGTGGTGGGAATCAGAGCTCTGATAGTTCATTATGTGTGGTACATTGTGTAGATGTGTGATCATCACAAATCTCAAAGCCAATGTGAGTCATGCTTGGTGTGAGAAACAAGAGGATGTGAAAGATTCAACAAACCACACACTTTATGCTCCACTGAATGAAGAGGTCAGGCTTATGGCGAAAGAAGCTAGGGTGATGGTGGATGAGGGTGTGGAGAAATGAAGCCTTCAATGTGAATTGAAAGTTATGGTCATTGGGTCTGGTCCGAAAGGATAGGGTCTTACTCCAAGAGGGATTCCCTTATGTTGGTTGGGGATTACTCCTAAGGAGGATTCCCATGTATTGGTTTGGACTTACTCCTAAGTAGGATTTCCATTTTAGGTTTGTTTGGGGCGTAATCCAAAGGAGTATTCCAATTAGATTATTAGTTGGGGATTACTCTTAAGGAGGATTCCATGGGTATTGTTTGGGGATTACTCCTAAGGAGGATGCCCATTTGAGGTTTTGGTTGGGGATTATTCCTAAGGAGGATGCCCATTTGGGGATAGTTGGGGCTTACTCCTAAATAGGATTCCCATTTGGGTATTTTTTGGGGATTACTTATAATTAGAATGCCCATTTTAGGTTTGGTTGGGGCTCACTCATAAGTAGGATGACCATTTGAGGTTTTTTAGGGGCTTAATCCTAAGGAGGATTCCCATTTAGTTTTGATTAGGGCTTAATACTAAGGAGGATGCCTATTGTTTCTCAGGTTCTTAGCTCAGGAGGTCCTTAGCTCAATTTCTTAGGGTAGGTTCTTAGGCCAAATCCATAGGCTAGATCCTCTATTTAAGTCATATGTGCAGGTCTACATCGTAGGTCCATAGCACAGGTCCGCATCATAGGTCCGCAGCATAGGTCCACAGTGTAGGTCTGCAGTGCAGGTCCCCAGAACAGGTCTGCAATGTAGGTCCTAAGCACAGGTCCTTGGATCAAATCCTTAGATCAAGTGTCATTTTCTATACCCTGATGGGACAATTATCCAACTTTTCCTCTTTAATTCTCTCATCTTTCGTGTTTCAGAGAGTTACTTGAGAGTTTTTGAGCACCAGGGTGAAGGTGGGCTACATAATTAGATCTATGGGGCTTCTTCTAAATTCTAAAA
This sequence comes from Viscum album, assembly GCA_963277665.1. Taxonomy (NCBI): domain Eukaryota; kingdom Viridiplantae; phylum Streptophyta; class Magnoliopsida; order Santalales; family Viscaceae; genus Viscum; species Viscum album. Next base: position 30,017,272 of record OY728153.1, read on the forward strand.
CTATCAAATGGGAAGCCCAAGGGTTCTATTTATAGGAGAGTAGGGGACTTGGTTGAAGGGAGGTTGTCTGCATAGGTCCTCCACATAGGTCATCTATGCAGGTCTTGAATGCAAGTCCTTTGCATAGGTCCTCTATATGGGTCCTCCACACAGGTCCTCTATGTAGGTCCTTCGAATCCCTTTATAAAAAAACATCTTCCAAGTGACATAAAGTTTGATCTATAAGTCTATTTGGGCTCCATGGCTAGTCAAATCAAATCTCTTGAAGAGAGCTACACTTTTTGAGATGGTGAATGCACCAAGTATTCTCGAAAAAAACTCAATAATATAATGTTTATTCTTTGACACATTTTTGTCATCAATCTTGGAAATCAAAGGCCTATTCTTGGAGAGGGGGTATTTCTACTTATCTATCATTGTAGAGAAGTATCAAAGAAAATGTAAATCCAACCATGAATTCTTTTGAAAAGTTCATGAAACACATTATGTGGTTTCAATATGAGGTAAACTAGAAAATTCATCTGTGAAGACATACCTAAAATGATCTATCACCAGATTAAATTCTACCTAACACGCTCCTTTATCATTTAGATATAAACTACTAATATGGGCTATCATTATGACCACCCCATGATGTTGTGGTCCATCTTATCTCTCCTGGACATCTAATTCACCTATATGAATATAAAATCCTCCCTTTGGTGATGTTAAATTCACCCTCCAGTGATAGAAATCAATATGTGCTCGATAAGACACTATTCAGTCCATCCTAAGTATGATGTCAAACCCAATAATCTAGAGATAAAAAAAATCTAGATAAAGTGACATGCACCAACCTCAAGGGGAACTCCTGACACTAACATACATCCTCCCTTTTGATCCCCAATAGAGTGTCAAGCATTATCAAACCATATGAATACTAAATCATGAGGCCAAGGCTCTCCAAAATAGATAATGATATAAAACTATGCAATTAACCTATGTCAAAAAGATAAAATACAAGATTTGAGGCTACTAAGATCATACTTCTCACTATAGATGGTTTGGTGTCCTTCTCCTTAGGTGTAGGATATATAGAATGTATATTTTTTGAACTGTAACTCAATTACAGAAACTCACTACCTAGAGTATTCCCACTATGTTTTCTCATTACAACTGGTGCCTAGCTACCTCGTCGAAGACCACACATGCCTCAACTTAATGGACTGGTACAACTCCAACTCCCTACCGAATGTAGATATGTGAAACCTTCTCTTGAACATGGTGTCAGAGCTGACCCCCTACCACTCACTACTGGTGGGAAGGTATGGTAAAAAAATTTCATGTGTCACATACTTACACAATATTGTCATATGAATAGGTTTTGATCACACTAATTCCTCATGTGTCTCCATATTTCACACTAATGACAGAAAACTGCACTACCAAGACTAGAGTCCTGGCTAGTTTCTATCTCATTGGAAGCCTCAAAATGTCACTTCCTAACACTTTAAGTCTACCCACTAGGTCAAGAGACTATATTTCTCTTCTCTACACCCCCATCTTTTCTCAGGTTCTACTCTGTAATTAGTTCCTGATTCACAGTTTTAGTAACAGAGGTTAATCTAAAAATGTTGAGCTGAGATTGAACAGTAAGTTAGAGACCTTCCTCATAGCATCTCACCCTCAATAACTCGTCAGCAAGGTATGTTCTCACAAAATTATGAATCTCTTTAAATTGTTATAAATACTTCATCAATATCATAGCGCCGTGATCTAAATTTATTAACTCACTGGGCCACTCTTCCCTCGGTTTCATGGGGTAAAATTAGTTATAGAACCTAATTTAGAAATCAACCTAAACCATATCTCATAGCCTTTCATCCTAGTTCATAACATCCCACTGGTGCTTTGCTACTCCTTGAATCATATAACTCACAAGATTCACTCTCCTCTTAGGAGGTGTCTTTAGATTCTTGAAGACTGATAAAATAGTCTCAAGACACATCTTAGTATCTTAAGGACTTAAATCCCCCAAAAACCATGGTAGGATTATGCTAATGGAAAACATGTGAAAGCTCATCTATAGATGAGGTAGGCTGTGGTGCTCCCTGAGAAGTTTGAATAAAGTAGAAAAAACCCAGCATAATTGTGCCTCATCACCCTATGTTTGGAACAACTACCATTTCCAAAACTGGAACTATAAGACAATCCACTGGTAGCACATGTCCCACCACCTTTAGAGCATGGTCATCGCTACCCTCCTGGAATATGACTGGAGGTCATCATGGTGGCATGCCTCTACAATTCCAAACACATGCCTCATAAGGATTCGATATTAATAGTTCACACCTCAAAGAATAAGATAGCTCAATAACTTCCTATAAAAAGGTCAACCCACACAGGATGCTCCTTAATCTAGGACTGGTAAAAAGAAACAATCAAAAATGTGACTAGATACACTACCCCCATTCAAAAGTCATGTCAAGGTCAAGTCTATATTTCTCAATTTTTAATTTCCATTTGATTTTATAATCATTTCATATTTCTATTTAAATGGTTGAACCAAATTGTTCACCACTTATGATCTATAAGGGCCCACACTCCTCATGAACCAAAGTATGGCATCAATCTAATACATTCCATAACACATTCCATTCCATGCGGCACATGGTCTATGACTCAACATGCCACAATAGGATTCCTAGGTTATCTGCTATAGCCTGATCAAGAAAACACTGCTTTGGTAATGGTAGGAGTTCAAATTACCAACCATGTTTCTCAATCTGCTGCATAGAATCTCTATCAAAACTGTAGGTATATCTATCATAGAACATATCACAATGTCATGTAAACAAGCGATGCATCCTATAGGGAATTTCATAATGCATGGAATGTGATTCTTATAATGTTCCTAAAATGATGCATGATATGGAATACCCTAATTTTATTTGTTTCTAAAAAAAATATAACCCTCAATAGTATCAATAATCACCTCACAATTAAATTGAATCACCCAATGGTGGAATCAAATCAATTATAATAGTCAAAATCCGTATAAAATTAATTTCCATTGGAGGAAATTTTTCTTTTTCTTGTAAGTGGGTTAGCTACTACTAGGCAAAACTCATTACCAAATTCCAATTTCTTTATATCCCCTTTCTATTATCTCAAAATAATAATGCAGAAAAGAAACACCTCTAATACCACTTTGTAAAATCCTAGGACTGGATGCTTCTAAATAGTTCCCCGAGCCTGGTTGGTCACATAGCCTCAAGAACATCTCCCAATAATCCAGAGGCTCTGACTAGTAGTGAGGGCCTTGGGTGTGTCTATGGGGAGACTATGACCTTTTATCAAAGTGTAACACATTGGTTGCAATCATATGAACAATTTTGGATGAATTAAATCAATCATACAATATATAATCATCTATATAATATATATATTCTCAAAATTCCAAAAGTAACCGCATATATAATGATTATCATGTCATGTGGCTACAAATCATCCAAAAGAGGTATACATGACATCAGAACAATACATGTACCGAAATACCAAAAATATCAAAAAAAACTATTTCCTGATAGCACCAAGAGACTCAAATTGGTCCCATGCTCCCCTACTCCTATGCATGGAAAAAATTCATGCATCAAACTAGGGGAGCTTTCCCTAATCCATACTTGTATCCAAATATTATGTCCAGGTACCAAACAGAAGACCGAATATTGTGTGATATAAAATCCTTGTAGGTCACCACCCAAAGTGTCTATAACAAACCCTTCTGTGAAATAAAATATAAATAAGATTGAAATATATATCACATTTAAGTATTAATAAAAGTAAATTTCCCATGGAATATTTACTACAAAACAAGTGATATTGTATATCCCAACAAAGATCCCTACAAAACTTGGGTTAGGATCCTATAACAAGAAAGATGTAAGCATAAGGAATTAAACACTACAACCTCAATGTATACACATCATATCATATCACCCATGTCTTTTCCATATAATCTGTAAATCAAATCAACCACAACAACTCTGTATAACCAAAAGTGTCACATTTACCATGGATGAGCCGTATAATAAATCATGTCACACATACCATGGTTGTACTATATAATCAGAAATATCTGACCCATCAGAGACAGATCCAAGGTATAGTGAACCAAGTCATCCTTATCGAGTCCCAGGACAATATCAATGGAAACTTGATTAGGCTTGAATTAGCTTCTAAGGATCATGTCAACATAACATGTCAACTATGAGCCCAAACAAACCAGATACCAGACGTAGAAAGTCCCAAGTCATCCCACAAAATCATAATCCAAGGAACATATAGCTCCAAGTCATTCTCTACCAGTATCACAACCCATGGTGTATCACTTCTATGGAATAATTCAGAATCATTATTCATTTAAATCAATTACCATTTTATACCATGAGTTTACCCACTCATATAACAATTCACAATAATTCACAATTCATGATTTTACCCACTCATTTCCACAATTCCTAAATAATTCATTTAAACAATTCAATCAAATAGCATCATGTTAACACATGGAAAGGAAGGAAAATCATATCCTATTTAATCAATTTAATCCAATTCATTTATTAATATGATTATTCTAACTAGAAAGGCACTGACTCACCCCATGGGTTGTTTAACAAAGGCATAGGAAAAGGTAATTCACATGGAATACCCCATGTGTATCCTTGGTTAGGGAAAACCCTTAAATAAATCTCAAAGGATCTAAATGTAATCCCTAACATGTTATATTTCATTAAATTCAATTATTCTATTAATTTTTGGGGTTATACTGAAAAGTATGGTGGGCGTAAAAATGGAAAATAGATTATTAAAGCACCAAACCATATGGGAAAAGCATTTACCACCTATAATAGGTTCGTAGTAGAGTGATCATCCAGTATCATCTTCTGATTCAACTTGGATTTTAATAAAAATGAATAATGGAAATAGAACCTGGAAATATGGAACATTATCTTGCACTTAAATAACTCTTCCAATTCTAGGAAGAAAAAATAATGGAACAAAAGGAATTTAGTAATCATCTGCACAGATCCCATCAGATTAATAGCTCTCTATTCCAAGCCCAAATAAAAAAATTGGTGTAAAATCCTACAATTTGGATCAAGGAGGATCTCTCCCATAGGTTATGTCCTCTAGAAACAAAACGGGGAGAGGGTTTTAGGTTTAATATATTTTTAAGGGAAATTGGTAATTTCTAAAATATTTCCTTGGCCACATAGTTTGGTAACACAGTTTTCCAAACCATGTTCCAATCATGTTACCTTCATTATAGGGAGGGTCACCTTGCATGGTTGATGTGAACAGTTTTCCAAACTGTGTGAAAACCATGTATCATCCCACTATCAAAAACTGCAGGTGCTCCAGCACGGGCATGTGCCTCCATCCACATGGTTTTATCAAGCTGGGTAGCTTGTAGCACCCCATTATCCAAACTCGCACGGTTAGTAATAATTTTTTCACCTACCCCGCATGGTTTCTACTAACTGTGCGACATTCCTTGATTTCCCAAAAATACAGTATTTGGGCTCCAAAAATGCCCCATACAACCATGATACCCCCCATGAACTCAAAAGGTATTCACATTATGTCATTATTATGCATTCATACTGAAAATGAAAAGATCGATACCTCATACAAAAACTTGAGATCTTACACTTATTTGATCCTAGTTCTATCCCTACATGGGTTTTTAGGGGATTATGATTAGAAGAGAGAGTGTTTTTGAGCTAGTCTAAGATATTCAGACTTAGGTGGAGATCTTTCTCCAATTAGTTTCCTATTTTTTGGTTTATGTGTAATCTACTAACTTTTATTGTTTAATTATATTTATCTTTTTTTATTGAGTCTTCATGTTCACTATATTTTATTTTGGAGGAAGGATGTCTATTTATAGGTGTTAGGATGATTGATAGTATATTCAGATTTTAACGGAGTCTAAAATTGTATTGGTAAGATCTGAATTAATTTTGTTATTTAGTTTAATTATTTAACATAATTAGATAGTTTTACAGTGGTAGATGGGTAGGTATGAATAGACCTTGTGACACTATGGAACACACTAATAGTATATGTGCTAGGAATATACTGTAGTCCTAGGTTTATTTTATATTAAATAAAAATCTATTGGAGCCTATCGATATACTGGATATGCTTTTTAAGAACACTGTCTATTAGTGTTTTATTTTCATATGAAAAGGTGGAGATTTCTTGAAATTTATTTTGAAATTTAAAATTTTCTTTCCATGCCATGAAAAAAAAATTATTATTATTATACAAAATTATATTTATGCAACCCTTTCTTTTTGGTCCTCTTTTTTTAGTTCACTTTGTGTGCTTGGAACTTGTATTAAGGGGGAATCTTGGTTTGTAGGATTGATCCTCAGTGCTAATCTGGTTGGCCTCCTAACTATTGATTATTCATTGATAAAACTTTTCATTTTCAAGGGTTTTATTTTTCATAATAATGTGGTGATCTGTGTTGATGGATCTCTTCTACTTCACACCTACTACATGGTCCACTATTTACATGATCTATTGTTTTGTATTGATCTTATCAATATTTTAATTCATGCTCCATCGTCTACATGTTCACCACATTTGTTGTGTCTAACTCGATGCCTTCCTTGACTTTATTATATATGTTCCATCACTTCATTTTCACTTTAATCGACATTATATTTCATGATAATTTTTTTCATGGTTTTATGTTCCAGGAAGAAGAAATATTGAGAAGGATCATCTCTAATGCTCCTAATTTTTTATCTTGAACTCCCTTGTTCTATTGATCCCCTTTGGTGAGTTCATGATGTACAAAATCTATTTGGACAACAATGTTACTAAGGACCTATAGCCATAGTAGTCCCAATGATTCTTCATACAAGCATCTCCCGAGTATTTGTATACTACCCAACACTATATTAGTGTATTATTGTTTTTTTCTAGATATCTCTCTATATATTCTTCTTGTTTCTTGTTTTTGGTCTTTTTGGGGGTTGTTATGTGTGTTACCATCCTTCCTAGGGGATTATGTCACCATCCGGAGTCTTGATTTTATCACGAGCCCCTAGAGTGATAAAGACCTCATGCATGGATAGTTTTTGTGTTCTAAGTGTGTTTCCATTTTTTGTTTCTTCTATGTTGCATTCCCAATGTTTCTTTTCTTTATGTACTAATAAAGTATTTTGGTGGTTTTCTTGTGGTGCAGTACAAACAAATTGATCTAAACTACATAAATACTTATGTGAATCTTTTATTTTTAATATTTTTGTTTTTTGTTTTTCTCTTTCTTGTTTCTGTATTTCATTTGTTTACAATTTATTTTCATCAATCCTTTGGTATCATCACACGAATTCCTATTTTTATTTTTGTTAGTGTCAGGCTGCCATAATTGGATCTATTTTAATCCTTAATAGATGGTGATGATGATAATGATTATTATGAAGATGATGATGATGATGATTTTAAATTTTTTATGGAGTAAATTGAAATTAAAATACACACAAAAATAAGCTCAAGGATACTCAAACTTAACACTTCCCGGGGTTAATCAAAAGAGATATCAAAAACCCCATGAGTATATGGTCATATATGTTAACCCATGTATTTTTTAGAGTTATAACCTTAAGTGTTTAGGAATTCATAATTGATAATTAAAATTAATCCAATCTATCAAATCTCACAACCTGTGCAGATAATCCCATCAATAAAAAATCATAAATGTATAGGGGAATGAATAAATATAAAAAACTATGAATAAAAAACATAATGAGTTATGTGTGTGGAAGAAATAAATACTTCCATCACCTCTTATATTAATTAAAATATTAATAATTCATTTTTCAGGTAGTAAAAAATAAATAAAATTGAAATTGCATAAAATTTTAACCCTTTTCAAGGTATTAATTAGGAATTTTGATGTAAACAAAAATTAATGATTTTATTTTAAAAAATAAATTCTCTAACCGATTGATTTCAATGATAGGAGAGTCCCCGCATTAAACTCCCTTCACTACACTGCTATATACCACATTCTCCCATGTGATGATGAGACATCAACACAAACCCTATCTTTATTTTCCTTCAACTAATTCCTATCCACCTATCATATCTCTCACTTGTATCTTTGGCTCTACTTTATCACCTCCTTTGAAAACTTCGATAGGTTATCATGTGTTTATATAAAACTTCATAGCTTCCCTATTTGAGATTATTTGGAATCATCTGTTGGTATTAGAGGACATGTTTTGATAAATTGAAAAAACAATTCATCATAATACTATAGAATCACCCTTGATCAGCACAAAAAATGGGATTTTTTAGCGCTAAAAAAACATTGGAGTGTTAAGTGATGATAAAGATGGCATATTTTATCAATGCAAAAAAGAACTGATAAAATCCTAATGTGTCAGTGCTAAAAATAACTAATAAATGGTGTCTTTTATTGATGTAATTTCAGCACTGATATATGATGATTTCATCAGTTATTTTTTAGAACAGATAAATTTATCCTTTATTAGTGCTAAAAACACACTTATAAAACTCCGACAAATCCACAACATTCTTATCATACAAGTAACAGCTCTGATATATTCCTAAAACAAAAAAAACAATTTAAAGAATAAAATATCATAGAAAAATATTATAGTATAAATGTTACAATACACACATATTTAATATTAAAAATAAAAAAACACAATTAAAATATTATAAATAAACATAGTTATTGCAATACAAATTCTATATTTAACCATATTAATCATAAAAAGACAAACCATAAAAAAATTACATCCCACCATCAGTGTATCATAATTTACTTTCAAATATTACACTAATGAATTTTAGTACAACACAATTACATTAATGTAAAATTTAATTACAATCAAATATAATTATAAATAATACAAAAACAAAACTCTCATGATAGGCTTTCTCCAATGATCAACCAAACCTCTTAAAAAATAATGTATTTGTAAAACAAATTAGTGATTTTTTAGTAATATTACGTTCAAAAAATTTAAAAAAATTATATTTTTAATGTTATATAATCAATCGTAAATTTCAAATGAATCTTTTGATCACATTGACTAATTTGGTTTTTAGACTAATGTGTGGTTGATTACTATAGATCAAAAATGACTTGAAGATTATTGTCCAAAGTTTTCACACTAATTAATGATTTTTTTCTTAATTATGACACCCACATAGGTGATTTTTAATTTATTAATAAGTGTTAACAATATAAAATCATGTTTTCCATCATACCGAGTAATCCGAACATCATATTGATGCACGATTAATTCCTATGAATCAAAAATTATTCTAGGATCTTTGCACTAAGTTTCTACATCAATTTGAACTTAATTATTTGGTTTTTACCCTTTGATGGTTGATATCTCATTTAAATGAAAATTAATGGTGAAATAGTACTTTTTATCATATTGGATTGATATGCGGTTAATTATTATAGATAAAAAATGATTTTAGGACCGTCATGGAATTTTATTCATATTAATATGAACCATTTTAATTAGTTTTGAACCCTTTTAGGTGTCCTAACACTTTAATAAAAATATTAAGGTCAAAAAAAACTTTCAATCATACCAATAAATTCAGGTATTGGATTGACATGTGTTTGATTCATACAGATCTAAAATGAATTTAAGATTTTTTTTCCTAACTTTTGTGCTAATTTGAACTTGTTTGCTCAGTTTTGACCCCCATATTGTTGATATACAATTTTTTAATAAGTATTAACAATTTGAAATGGTATTTTACATAATACCAAACAATCCTTACATCATATTTTTGTGAAATTGATTCATATAGATAAAGAATGATCTAGGGTTAATTTTCCCTAAATTTTATTCCAATCTGAACTCACCTATTTTTTTACCCCTTAATTGGTGGTATGTCATTTTAATAAAAATAAAAAGGTGAAATTGTACTTTGCATAATACCAAGTAATCTGAGCATCAGAATGATCATCTATTGATTTATATATATCAAAAATGAACTAAGGGTCATTTTCCCAAGTTTTCATGTCAATATGATGTTTTTTATCATATTTGACCCCTTAATGGATGATATGTCATTTTAATAAAAATTCAAAATGTAAAATGGTACTTCAAATTATAATAAGAAATATGAGCATCATAGTGATACTCCATTTATTTCTATAGATAAAAAATGATGTAAGGGCCATTCTACTAAGTTTCCATGGTAGTATGGACTCATTTTCTTGGTTTTGACCCCTTGATGGGTGATATATCATTTTGATAAAAATATTAAGGTGAAATGGTAATTTGTATCATACTAAGAAATATGAGCATCAGAGTCATGGTTGATCGATTTCTATATATCAAAAATGATGCAAGGATCATTCTTCTAAGTTTACAAAATAGTATGAACTTATTTTCCTTGTTTTTACCCCTCGATAGATGATATGTCATTATAATAAAAATAAAATGGGGAAATGGTACTTTGGATCATACCAAGAAATTCAAGCATCATAGAGATACTCAATTGATTCCTATAGATAAAAATGATGCATGTATAATTCTCCTATGTTTCCATGGTTTTATGAACTCATTTTCTTGATTTTAACCCCTAAATGGGTGATATGTCATTTCAATAAAGAAAATTGAGGTGAAATGGTACAATGGATTATACTAAGAAATATGAGCATCATATTTATGTGTCATTAATTTCTAAAAATTAAAAATTCCCCAAATATAATTCAACTATGTTTCAGGGAAATAAAAACTCATTTTCTTAGTTTTGACCCATTTTAGGTAATTTTTTAATTTAATAAAAATGAAAAGGTGAAATAGAACATTAGACCATGTCAATCAATTCAGGTATTATATTAGGTTGTGGTTGATTTAAAAAGATAAAAAATTACATGAATATTGTTTACATAAGTTTTAATGAAAACCCAAACTTTCTTTCTCAGTTATGACCCCTACATGGGCAATTTTTAATTTATTAATAAGTGTTAACAATATAAAATCATACTTTCTATCATACCAAGAAATATGAGTATCAGATTCATGAACGGTTGATTCCTATAGATCAAAAAATATTTGAGAATTATTGTACTAAGTTTTGACATCAATATGAAATCATATACAATATTTTGACTCCTTTATGAATGATTTCATTTTCATAAAAATTAGAATTTGAAATGGTACTAGGGATTATATTGAAAAATCTAGGAATCATATTGATGAGTGATTAATTATTATGCATGACCAGTGATTTTAGGATCATCCTGCTAGGTTTTCAGGGTAATTTGATCTCATTTTATAAGTTTTGTCACCTTTTAGGTAACCTGGAACTTTAATAACAATATAAAGGTCAAACAAAATGTTCAATCATCCTATGAAATTTAAGTATTTGATTGATTTTTTTATTCTTGTACATTCAAAATGATTTTAAGACTATATTCCTAATTTTTTTCAATAATCCTAACTCTTTTTCTTATTTTTGATGCCTATACTGGTAATTTTTCATTTATTAATAAGTGTTAAAATTTTGAAATAATATTATCATTTATACCTAGAAATGTAGGCATCAAATTTTTGTGTAGTTAATTTTTACATATCATAAATTATTTGAGGATCATTTTACTAAGTTTTTATGCCAATATAAACTCACCTGTTTTTTTTACCCCTTTATGGGTGATTTGTCATTTTAATAAAAATACAATGGTGAAATTGTACTTTGGATGATATCGAGAAATTTGATCATTGGATTGATGATCGATTGATTCATATAGATCACAAATGACTCAAGGGTCATTTTACTATGTTTTCATTTCAATATGAGGTTGTTTACATGTTTTGACCCCTTGATGGGTGGTATGTTATTTTAATGAAAATGCAAAGTTGAAATGGTACTTTGGATCGTACTGTGTAATATGATCATTGGAGTGATGCTCGATTGATTCCTATAGATCAAAAATGATAATCTCATAAGTTTCCATGTAATTAAGAACACATTTTCTTGATTTTAACCACTTTTAAGTGATTTAATACCTTAATTACAATATGAAGATCAAATTACATTTTTCATCATGTCGATTAGCTCATCATGATCTCTATGAAATAAAAACATAATTAAAAACAAAATAGAAAATCACATCTCCCTGATTTCTATAAATATTATGAGACTGTATACTCTACCCAATCATTTATAAATAATTATATATCTTTTTTTGAATACATAGACTATCATTAATCCTAGTAATACTGGAAAAATGTAATAAAATATTAATAAATATTTTAATTGAAATTTTAATTAACATTGGAAATACTTCTTTAGGGGTGATAGTTTGTTAACTAAATATGATATCTTTTATAAATTTACAAATTTAATATCCATAATATTTGTCATTAATTTTTTTTTTTTGAACACTCTAAAAACATTAGGGAAAATAAAACAAAAATTATTATGTGTTTTGATACTAAAATCATATTATATATACCGTAATCTATATCCGTGTTTAGAATTCCATAGGCCTCTTGTGCTCAATCGCCATACTCATACCATGACTTTTTTGATATTTAAATATATCCCTAGCCTAAAATATTTCCAATTAAAAAATAATGTATAATTTTAATTTTAATTTTATCTATAATATATTTATTTTACTACATTACAAATTTACATGTACATCATGTGTGGTCGACTTTTTAAATGTCCATGTTTTGGATCCAAAAAATAAACCTTTATAGTATCCAAATTGACTTAAATGGGAATCTAGTGATCCCTAAAAAACAAAAAGTAATAATTAATGAAAAAAATAAAAATATATTTTATGTTGTTATATTATATAGTTTTACCCTTGAATTGTAGGCATTAAGAAGACCTCTTACTTTGTTATTTCTTGTTCAAACACTTCCACTTATTTATTTTTTTCTTAATTTATTCTTTATCTAATGAATTTTTTTCAAATAAATGGTATCATGATTAATGTTTATAAATTTTTATTAATATTTTTTTCACTTCACATATTAGTCATATTAATTCCTATAGAAAATATGAATAGTTATTAACTATAATTATCATAATAGATAAATAATTGGAAAAACATATTATAAAAGTGTACTTGATGTATATATTCACAGTTTAGATTTTTAGTCATTCTTACTTGAGAATTTCATTTATACCCTAAATACCATTCACATATATAATATCCTTTCCATATATTTTTTATTTAAATTCAATCGTTAAAGGTTTTTCATTTGAAAAAAAAATGTAAAATACATGACACATTATCATAATGTATCTTTACAAGATTAAATTTTCATGATATGAAAGTTCCAGTAAAAAAAATTTCGTTTTAACATCCATATTATCAAGGGTAATAGGTAACTTAGTGCTCGTCTCATGATCTACTTGAAACCCTACTCTCACATGAACTTTTTAGAAGTAAATTGAGTGGAATTACTACACTAAATGCTAGTGGGGTCTATAAATTTATGTAATGTTTATTGTTCAATTATTAGTTCTCTTTTACCCCTTTTCATATAATATTCTATCAAACTTTTATTGATAATAATTTTTTTAGAACATCAATTTTTTCATTCATGTCTTTAGTTTTCTCATTTTCATCCCCCTATGACTTTCCTTTCTCAAAATAACTTGAGGAGACATTCCAAAACCTGTACCTCTAATGTGGAAATATTGTTCTATCTGCTTTGAATCTGTTGTAAGTAGGTTTTATTATAGTATATATGATGATTATTATTTTATCTAAATTATATATAAAACATATGATAAAAAGTATATATTTTTATATAAATATATTATACAAAATAAAATTTACTATTATGTCATACTTATATATGATTTCTATACTTTTTGTATTCTTTCATCTACTATTTGTTCTTTTTTATTTACATGAGCCTATTTCTATAGCACATGAGGTTCTATGGAAGTGGATATAGATTATAATTCATAAATTTTCATATAAAAAAGGAACATAATAATGTTTTTCAAGTGAAGTGTACCCTATATTTGCTTTACAATAAGGGTAAATTGATTTTTGATTCACTCTGTTTATTTTCAGTACTCTTTTATTTTTTCATAAATTAATAAATCTGAATAAAAAATATTAATATAAATAAATTAAAATTAAATATTAATAATTAAAATTCACCTTAAATGATTCATCCTCATTGTGTCCAATGAAATAATTCCATGTTTCTTATCATGTCATGTTTTATATATAGCTGGTTGGTGGGGGTTTACTTTACTCTCAATGTTTATGAGAATTTTATTTATCTAAAATGTATGAAAGGATTTATGCGCCTTTATAGAAAACATTAATATGAATTTATTATGGATATCATCTAAAATAAATGTACTCTTTAGTGTATAATGAAAATTAAATCAACATTTCATTAAATGATTTTTCATTAAAATGAATAAATTATATCATAAAATTACCCTAATGTATTCCCAAATGATTATCTTAAATGCAGTAATAAAATTTTACCACACATCTATATCAATCGGAACATGCATTAGAGTCATAAACCCAATGTAAATAATGAAAATTAACTTGTAGGGATCAACAGGTTGTCCATGTTGATTACACCCAACCTTGAATTTTATACATTTTATTCTTTCCTTAATAACTTTTGTTAACATGGTAGTGTTATTCCACTCTTGTTTTTTCCATCCACATGTTGTTGACCTCCTAAAAAATCCTTAGTTTTAGAATCACCAGTCTCTCATTCCTCAACACTCATATAATCAGTGTGAGGAAAATCCATTTTCTACATGATTGGTTAAACATTTAATTTTGATTATATAAATATAGTAGTGAACACATAACATTATGATTAAATTATATTATATTAAAAAATACTTTAACATGTTCAGTACGCTCTATTTTATTTATTCAAGGTTTAAGGGAATTGGATTATCTATCAAGTATCCAATTTCCCTCTTTATGTTCCCCAATAAACAAGACATTGTCTATATTGGGACCATCATGAAATTGTTTTGATGTCGCATTAAAAGGGATATCCTCAATTGAATTTTAATTTAACCATATTATTTTCTTAATCACCAAAAAAACAATTAACTAATTTCCATTTGAAATATTCAGGTTATAAAATACTTGTTTTTTCTGTAATTCTATTATGAGTGGTATATCCTTGTACCCTTCCATGCTGAAATTCACCTTCACGAAGCCCAATTCATTAAATTTAACTACCCTGATTTTTTCAACAAACTTGAAAAAAAAAAGTGGAACATAAAATGTTTTATAATCCAATATATATAAGGTTTAAATGATTCCAAAGTATGACATATTCATGTAAATTGGATTTCATTCCTTTTTATGGGATACATGCATCACTTCTTCCTAAAAAGTAACTCTACAATGTTTCATCATACAATGTTCATCATGGTCATTTTATAGAATGTGTAACCCTTAATTAAACGACCATTATAACATAATATATGTACACTTGGTTCACTAGCTAGCCATGAATGTCATTTGGAAATCGAATTCAGATTTGTAGATAACTCCTTAAAAATATAATCATGAAATCATTTTATAAACTGTTTATTATGTGTGTTTGATATCCATATTTCAACCATTGATGGATTTAAATGATTGAGAATTACTTTATGGGAATCAATATATAGACAAACCTCTATAATTTTATGTAAAATGTAAAATTAATATTTCTCCTTCTCTGTAATGATAATTGTAACACCATCTCTTTTGTAAATCTCTTTACTAAAAAGGAGTCTATTATGATGATATTTTGGGAGGCAAATGAAATCAATATCTAATAGGTTGTCGATATAGAATTCAATAGCTTCATCAAAAATATATCTCTTTTAAATATAACCTTCTAGCTAACTTCTATTCTTGGCATAGCCTTTAAAAATATTCACATACAATTCAATGATTTACATCCATCTATAATATATAAGATCACATAGTTGAATCTATATAACAAAGTAAATAATTAGGTGGACCATTATATCAAATAATTTTGGTGGAAAGAACATCTCAAATTCATATAATATGACTAAAATTTATTTATACATGGTTTTTAACTTCATCGGGTCTATAAATTTGTTGAATATGTCCTTGAAAAATAAGTATGACCCGGTTAATGTGTGTCGAACATTTTTATGAAGAATGAAACATAAAAATACAAAGACATTAAATCTTGTATCAAAACATGAAATTTTGGTGATTTTAGACCCTATAACTTCAAATTTTCTATTAACATGACCTTATTTATATTTGATAAATACCCATATGGAACCTTTACAGTATTAAGAAAGTTGTAAAATTGAAATTTTTCTTTATTGGATATTGTTTAAGCTGTTAGAGGAAGAAAAGTTCATCTTTCACCCTTTACTGGTGTCAACTATTCCCTTATCCCCAGATTAATCATGTTCAACATAGCCTTAATTTTATCATTCATTTTGTCTGGTGCATTTAGTAAAGTTCCAATAACACTATCACATACATTTTTTTCTATGTATATGACATTAAGAAAATGTCTGACATACAAATAATTTAAGTATGGTAATTCAAAAAAATAATCTCTATTTCTAAATTTTTTTGTACGGTTTTTTAGAAAATGTTTAATAAAAACAATGGCAATAACCTTTAATTTCTCAAACAATTGATCGGTCTTTAATAGAGAAAGTGTTGTACCTTGTTATGTATTCCAATCTAATGATATCACCCTGGATCAGTATTTTTTGTCATTAGGGTAAAAAAAAATTGATGACTTAAAAACAAACTCTTAAAGTAATGTTTCCACCTAACTAAGTGTGTACCTTCTTCATAGATGAGACACCCCAATATTACTTTAATATAATATCCTAGAAAATTTAGATAAGAAAGAACATAATTTATCATCCCATACAACATGGATCTCGATGTGAACTCTTCACTTATATAAGAACATACAATATAAAAATTTTATTCCACATCAATTTCATAACTTTGATCAATGGAACCAAATAAACATCAATATCATTACCAGGTTGTTTTGGTTCAGATATAAGAAGAAAAACATAATGCATTTTCTCTTCATGTGTAACAAAAGTGGAAAGTTATAACTTTCTAATATAACTAGACATATACTATCAGTACTACTTTTTGAACCAAAGGGATTCATTCCATCTATAGATTGTGAAAGAAGGATTTCACATGGTTTCCAAATTTAGGATAGTAATGATAAATTTTCTTCCACTAAGGATATTCCACTGGGTGATATAGTTTCCAATCTTAAATTCCCGTACTTATATGTCTCGTTAATTTTATAGTGGTATATTTATATACATATATCCACATAAAACTTGGAATGATTAGAAATTAGCATACAAATTTCAAAGGGATTGATTCATCTTTCTTTTATCGAGTCACACCACACTTAGGGAATTTATTAAGTTATTCATTGTCCTTGTGAAAAAATATATAGTCATTTAGAAAAATGTGTCTTCTTTCATAGATCATACACATTGAACATAGAATTTTTATATCTTAATATGTTCAACAAGGATGATAATTTTATTCTAGAAGAATATCATTTTGGAAACCACGTAATTTTGTAAAGTTGGTGTCGCTCTATCTTCTTCCAACTTTCAAATTATATTACTTCAGTAAAACTAACAATGTTATATATTTAATAAAACTAGTATACAATAGTCTGCTTGAATAACTCTTTAAACATATTTGGACAATTGTGAAGGTCATATTCAATTTTAATTTTGATTTCTTCAATATGATCTCCATCATCATTTTCACTTGTAATCATATCATATGATCTATAAATTTTAGTAGCATCCAAGTTGGTGTCTATGCTCTGTTCTTCCCTATGTTTAGTCTAATATTTATATCTTCGATCTATTTCATGATAGATCAAACGTTTGTCCAACCATTTTAGAAACAAAATTATTGAATAAAAAAATATAAAAACAAACAAATTATTTTTGGGGGATCATATGCATTCTCTATTGAAAACCTTGTGTACTTTTTAAACCCATTCTTAAACTCTTTTGGCATATGATTATCATCCATACATTTTTTATTCATATCCATCCTATTTGGTTTAATAATATTCCAATTTTATATATATATATATATAAGGTATGCATATAATGTACCGTTTTTATATCTATAAATTATATAAAGTATAAAATTAAAAAAAATATATAATTATAAATTCTAATACATAAATATATAGATTATATAAAATAATAGATATGAAACTTGTTCTTTATAAAAAAATAATAAATAAATACATATAATGAATCTTATATTTTGGAAAGAATTAAGTCCTCTCTATTGGTGTGGATTGTTTTACTAGTGTGGAGTAGATAACTTCATGCACAATGTGATGGTTTTTTCATTGAAATTTAAGTATTAAATATAATATAAACTAATATTAATATATAAATTTATATATATATATATATATATATATATATACATATCCACGCATAGATATATAAATACTCAAACACACATATACAAAAACATATATGAAAATATATTTATACATATAAAAACTAATGAAACACACACACACAAACACACACACACACAAATATCTAAGAAAAGATCATATCTCATTTCATAAAATCATTAATCATACACTTCGATCATTCCCATTTCAAATATTGTTAATAACTTTACCCAAATCATAAACTAATGAATAATCTTGAATCCATTAATTTTTTTAATCCTTGCACTTATTTATAAAATCACTAACATTGATTTCTTATCTACAAATTAACCAAGCTAGTAATTCAACACCTAATTGATCAATTAATTCTTTGTTATGTGGCTACTAAATGTAATTTAATTGATAAAAAGTGTGTTTATTCTAGTGAAACCCATTTAATATTTCACTTAATATCAAATAATAAATTATTTAAATTATTTTTTTGGAAATATATATCTATAGTATATTTATATATACAAATAGGAATAAAAACCCAAAAATTGGAAAAATCAAGAAAGTTCAGCAAACCAATATGTCAAGAACCATGAAAGGATCGATTCACCTAAACAATTAGGGAATAAAAATGCATAAAACTAGTTTCCAATGAGCATGTAGGGGAAAAAACCATTACAGATGAATAAGAACACTAAAAATCATCAAAATCACATGAAATATTGACATAGAATCCTTAAAAACAAGTTAGGAATATCATACATTCATTTTTGAGGTTTGATTTCTCCAAAAACATCAATTTAGGTTGTTATAGAGGTTTGGTTCTATGAGAGTTTAAATGCAACATGAGGAGATAAGTGATCTATTAGGGTATTTTTAAAAGTGTGTGAATCATTTTATCAATGCTAAGTAAAAAGCACTAAAAAGAAGACTATTTTATCAGTGCTAAGAAAATAAGGGCTCATAAATAAATCTTTTGTCATCATTTTTTAGAATTGATAAATAAATACATTTATCAGTGCTAAAAAACACTGTTGAAAGTAGTATTTATGAGCGATTATTTTTTAACGCAGATAAAATATACTTTTATCAGCATGTAATTTAGTGCTTATAAAAACATAAAAAATGAATAAATAGCTAATATTAATTATAAAAAATATAAAAAATATAAAAAATGAATTATATTAGCTAATTCAATTACAAAAATATTTAAAAATGAATTTAAATAGATAATTATATAAATTTCAAATATATTATAAATATACAAACTTTATAAAAAATATGAATAAATATTAATCATATAAATTACAAACATATTGAAAAATATAAAAAATTAATAAATGAATATGTATATATAAATTTAAAAAATATTAAAATTAATAAATATTTAAAATGAATAAATAATATTAAATGAAAGAATATTAAAAAATGAATAAATAAAATTGAATAAAATATAAAAATAAGTTTAAAAAGGTGAATTCATAACATTAATTACTTGAATTACAGAAATATAAAAATAATAAAAATTATATATTAAATTTTTTTAATTATGTAAATAAAAAAATATCAAAAATGAATTATATTAGCTATTTAAATTAAAAGAAATATAAAAAATTCATTTAAGTAAATTAATTACATAAAATTTAGACATATTAAAATTATTAAAACTTAATAAAAATAATCCAATATTAATAATATAAATTAAAAAATATTGAAAACATTAAATATTAATAATTTATAAATAAATATTCAAATTTAATAAATTACCAAAAAAATATTAAAAAAACAAATTCATGAAATAAATCACATGAATTTAAAAAATATTAAAAATGAATAGATATTAAAAGTTAAATTTAAATAGAAAATATTTACAATAAATTACTAATTATAAATGAATAAATAATAATTATATTAGGTTTTAAATAAAAAAATTAAAATAAAATGAATAAATATTAGAAATGAATAAATATGAATTATAAAAAATACAAGCATATTTAAAATATTACATATACATGTATAAATAGTACTATTCTATATAAATGTTCTTCAAAATATATATAATTAATTGTAAAACTATAAAATTAAAAGTATGAATTTTAATATATATATATATATATATATGTAGTTGTTAATATATCGATATATTTTTATTTCTATTTACTTATATGTATGTATATATTTTAATTTAATATATTTATTTATATAGTTTATATATATGATATATTGTATGAAAACATAAATTAAAATTAATAAATTGAAAAAATATTAAAAATAAATAAACAAAATTAATTATATTATATATTTTAAAAATGTACTAATATTAGAAAATATATTTTATTAATAAATATATTAGTGAATGTAGTAATTATATTTAAAAATATTATTGTTTATATAAATTAATATATGTTTTATAAATATATCATTTATATAATAAATAATATTATGTATAAATTTTTCTCATGATATATCATTAATTATAAAACTATAAAATTTAAAATAATAATTTCAATAATTATATTTAAATATATTCAAAATATATATATATATATATATATATATATATTATTACTAATTATATATGTATGTCATGTATTTATTGTATATATAAAATATAATTAATTAGTAACTTCCAAAAAAATAATTATAATTAAAAATGTTATTATTTAATTAAATGTATAAATATGTATACATATAAAAAAGATTTAAAATATACAATACTAATTATTAATACTACTAAAAGTCTAATAAGTTCATTGTATAATTTAAATTCCTTTAGGTTTTTGATGATGTGTTTTTTAAATTACTTATATATATACATATATATTTACAAATATATGCATAGATTCATGAAATATCTAGCATGTATAAACCCTGTGTGAAGTTGGACTGGGTCTCCATTTACTAACCTACTCCAAATAGTTTAATATGTGAATGGTGATGCCATCCATTCTTAATTGACTATATTTTTGTTTCTTCATGGTTACTATGTACAAAATTAATGTATGTATAATTATTAATAAGTTAAATTAATATATATATATATATATATATTGTATTCATAAAAATATATACATATTATAATATAAATTAGAATTAAAAATACATAAATATGTATAAATAAATTAAATTATTTAGAATGCATTAAATTAGTTCTTTTTATGCGATGATAAAATTCATCCTTTATCAGTGCTAAAAAACAATGATAAATATCATACTTTTAGCAATGCTGATAAAAGTATCCCATTATTGATGTTTTTTGTCATTGATAAGTGGAAACCTTTATCGGAACTTCCAATTAGCTATGGTAAAAGTTAAGGTTTATCAGTGCTTTTAGATAGTGCTAATAAAAGTCACTACATATCAAATGAAAATCTATAAGAGTTTATTGAGTGTTATGTGATTTATTTTTACATTTACTATTAACCATTTTTGTATATAAAGAATATTTTCATTGTATTGAGGATGATGAAGGGGTCTCTGAAGAAGGGATTAAGTATATTGATATCTATTGTGGATATGATTTTATAGAATCAATTGAATGTTTCTGAAAATTTATGTTCGTATTTATAGTTAAAAATATTAACATATATGTGAATTTTTTATTTTTATGATTATTTATTCTTATTTCATATTTTTAAAATATAAATTTCTCATTAGAATTTTTATAACATGATTTATTGATATGAATTTTTTTGATATTTTAGTATACTTTTTAAATAATCTATATTTGATTCAAAGTAGTTGGGGTGGTGCCTACATAGTAAGCACCATGTAATCCTACAAAAAGAACTCGGGATCAAATCTAGGCATGGGATAATCTACAAATTTACCCAAATTGGGATTTTTGGGCTACAGAATCGAGCCAATGGAGAACAGGGCCTCCTAGCCATCATCAGTTAGGCCTTTGATCCATAGGGATATTAGGTCATCATCAATGGGAATCAGGTGATGTGGAAGGATAATATAAACATCTTATAATAATAATACAGTGGTTTAGCTTGGTGATATACCATAATTGTCAATTGGTCAGCCTTGAAAGAGGGATGGGTGAATTGGCGCCTATCAACCAACCATCTATCCCTACAAATTTCATATATGGGACAAATCGGTACCCTAAAACATGACTATCAACATTGTGGGACTAGTTAGATGGTGTGACGTAATAAGAAGGAAATGTAGTGGGGTGCCACATATGAATCATTGGTTGCGAGGTATTTAAGAGAAATGAATGTGCTGAAACCTATCATCCTGCCTTATTCTCGCACAGTTCTTTGATGTGTGATAGAGGGGTGTTATACAATGGTGTGTAAGAGGCCAATATGATGAAAATATTCATGGTGGTGGAGATTAAACTTTTACACTAGTGACACGGTGTGATAACTACTAGCATAGGGATTCAAGGAATAAGACTAATGACACACCATGAAATAGGCTTCTCATTCAGGGGAATCATATATTCGGCCTTTGGGTTGATGGTCCTTTGGTCAACCCATGTTCTAAGATCATGGTGACTCTGGGCCTTTGGGCCATCTATTATGATAAAATAGGTCTAATGAGTTCATGTCATTACTTGAGGGTGTGGATGAAGCTTAACCTACTAGGGTTCCCAATTGTGTGTGTTTTTTATTTCTTTTAATCCCCTCTACATATAATAATATATATTTGATTTTAATATATTAAATTACAATTTTTCCTCTATAATGTATTTCTCATGATAAGTATTTATTATTTTAAACTCTCCATATTAAAATATATTATATTTAGAGATGAAAATAGAGGAGGATGAGTTCAAGTGGATTCCTCTAAAGTGATGAAGATAGTGATTAGGTCTTCTTCCTGCATATGGATTTTTTTTTGATTTGGACTTTCATCTTCGAGATGGAATTCGCTTATCTCCCTCAATTAGGGATGATGAATTCTATAATGGGAAAAAGGATTGTGGTTTTTTCACTCATGGTGGGGTTATAATGGATGAGTGTTTCTATCAAAGCCATTTTTATTTAGTGAAGGATACTACTCCCAAGTTTTTTCTTCAAAATGGTTTAATAGCACTAGTTAAATCAAATCAAGATTTCATTATGGATATATTCATGATCTATCTATATTCAATCATGTCTCTATTGGTTCATCATTTTGGAGGTAAACCTTGGAAAACTGATAAAGTGATCTTTCACTTGTCTTTTTCCTATGACTTTTCATATTGGAAATGCATTCCACTTGGAAGATGATATTTTAACATTTTATTTCCCTTAAAGAGTCAAAATTGAAGAGCATTGGGACATGGTACCTTATTCATGGAGTTAGGTTTTCTTTTTTTAGGAATGATATTTTTGATTTAATCACTTAAATCAAAAGAATATTTATGTTCAAACATGGATTATAAATATCGGGATAAATTAGATCTTGTGGCAACCTGGGATTTTTTTTACATTTCATCTGTTGTTGGTACCACTATAAAAATGGATAGAGATATAGAGGTATCTCATTTTGGGTTTTATACCAAAATATTAGTTGAGGTAGCTCTAAATTATTCTTTAATCAATGAGGTTTTTCTTTCAATACTTGAGGATGATATTATTTTTCATGTTAAAAATGATAAGTTTCCTCTTTTTGTATGGTTTTTCAAGAAATTGGGTATTATAAGGATTTTTTATATTTGGTGTGTTCTACAAATCCTTTAAGATAAATTTCCAAAAAGTGTTTTAATAAGCTTAAAAACACAACATAGGTATGGATAAGGTAATTCTAAGACTAGTGAAATGGTGTAGGGAATGGACACACTAAGACTTCTAGTATAAGTTAGGTGCAGGTTAAAGAAGATGGGATTGTTACTTATGTTAGTACAGGTAATGTTGTTAATGTAGAGATTGTTAATACTGGAAGGTAGGTCCAAGTGAAATTGGTTGAACACTCTAAGGTCGATTATGTTGGTGTATCAGCTAATGGTTCCCTTGGGCATGTGATAAATTTTATAATTGGTTTTTCTACACATGGTCAGGGGCATGGTATCTAGGTTAATTGGGAGAAAATGAAGTATATTGGACATTCAATTATTTTTGGGATGTGAATCCCTAAACATGGAATTGCAATCTTGGATCATCAAATTTTTGGATCATTGGAAGTTTTAGAATCATGTTTATGTGCATCAAAATTATATCAGGGATAAATGGTTGGGATTTCTGTGTATGAAATGATAGTTTATCTCTTTATAAATCGATGTTCCATTGGAAGTTCATATCTTCTGATGACATCAAGGGTGGTCCAAAATGTTGGTGAACCTCTTAGATGGAATTATCTGGAAAGAAGAATCTAGAAGTGTTTACCAGGTAATTCAGTTGAGTTCAATAGTGTTGTAGGCAATCAATAGTAACATTCCATTTATAGGATTCTCCATGAATATAGGAAGGTGGTGTGACCTATAAAACTGGCTAAGTTTCATATTTAAGGAAGTGGGGACTGACCCTAAAAAGTAAGTCAATGCATGAATAGTGAATCTAATAAATGTATATTACATCATAGTTCAACATAGTGTTAATCATTATATAATGAAATATTACTAAATTTTTTTTCGGTTAATTGTATTATTTTTTATTTTTTCAATAGAAATGAGTTGCAGTAGATCCTCTCATGCATGTAGGAAGAAATTCTGAAGCATGTCAAATTCTCTAGTGTTCACTTACTATTTTATATACTTTTGTTTCATGTATTATCATTTCTTTATTTAATTTAGTTTTTTTTCTATAGATTTGTGTGTAAATTATAATTTTTGTGGTGGGTAGGGTAAAGTGACTTCCTACTTCTGATACAATTTTTTTAAGGGGAATAAAAATTTTAAAGATTCAGTTTTCCATTGCGCTAATTTGTGTGTAAACTTCTAGTGGGCCGATGATCATACTTATGGTGGTATTTTGGTAGTAGAGGTGATAAATGTTTTATGATAACATTGATCCCCAAACAAGTGGTTTCAAAGGGAGGTTCTTAATATTATGGTTTAGTACACCAATAGATAAATCAGGTCAGAAAAAAATAAAAGGAATATCTAAATTGATAAATTAAATGGAATGGATTTTAGCTTCTATATAATATAGATTAAATAACGTTAGATTCAGAAGGACTTGTAAGTACCTTTATCTATGGTAAATCATGTTCTAGTTGAGAAATATGAATGGGAAAAGCTAGATAGAAAAGCATTGACACTAGTAAGAATGTCATTGGTGATAATTTTTTCTTTTAATATTCAAGAGATGAAGAAAACAAAAGAAGTTTTGAAAGAGTTGGAAGATATTTATGAAAATCTAATGACCCTAAATAAGGTTTTTATGTTGTTACAATTGTTTGAATTAAGTTTTTCTTTAGGAATAATAGTGTAAAGTCATGTAAATGACTTTGATATGATTCATGGATAGCTCTAAATGTTAAAGGTAACTTTTTATGGTGATGTGTGGGTATTACTTCTTTTTTATTCACTTCTAGAGAGCTAGGATACAATGATTATTGTGGTTAGTATCTTTAGTATAAAAAATAATATGGTATTTTATGGTATTTGGAAATTACTCTTGAATAAAGAACTAAAGAGGAGGGAAGTTCATATACTAAATCATAGATCCCTTAATATTGATGAAAGGGATAGGTTACCCCATCATAAGAAGGATTATCGAAAGAAACCATTAGAAAAAAAGTATCGTGAAAGAATTCAAAGTGAGTTTTTTTGGTCTCAGTCTAACCTGCAGGAAGTGTGGGAAGAAAGGACATATCAAAAATGATTAAAATATTTAAAGTTATAATAACATAAAGGCATCAACATCTGGTATTTTATATTATTTTAACTTAATAGAAGAAGGTCAAGGTTATCTACTGAGTTTGAACACTCTGGTAGAAGCTTGGGTGATTGAATTAGGATAATCTTTCCATTCAATTTGAAATAAAAGATTCATGACAAACTATATATCTAGAATTTTTCAGAAAGTATATTTGGTAGATGGTGAATCCCTATAAGTTTTTAGAAAAGGAAATGTCAATATCCAGATGAATAATGGAGGACTCATAATGTTAAAGTAAGTTCATAAAATCTTCTTTGTTTCTAGAAATATAATTTCCATTGGATAAATTTATGATTCAAGCTATGGGACTAGATTTGATAATGTTGTATATAAAGTTACCTAAGGATCAATGATAGTTACAAAAGTTTTAAATCTTGGGACCCTTTACATGACCAGAAATTCTGAAGAGGGCACAGTAATTGGAAGTACAACATTTGATGATCTGGAAGTATGGAACTGCAAGTTAGGTCACCTTATTAAAAATAACTTGAAATTTATAAATGCCAAAATAATAAAAATTCTTGATCATGTGGTTTTTTCAAAGTGAGAAATTTGAGTTTTGGGAAAATAAAAAAATAGTGTCCTTCAAATTTGATGGTCAGAAACCTAGGAATTGGAAGTTAGATCTTATATGATTAGATTGTTTGGGTTCTTACCCCTAATAAATCCTAAGTTAGTTACCATATCATTATTAATTTAAATTATTATCCTATAATTAAATCATGTATTTACTTCATAAAGCACAAATCTAATTTATTTTATGTGTTTGATCAGTGGAAACTATAAGTAGAAAAGGAATTTTGTCGGAAGTTGAAATGCATATGATGTGGCATTTAATTATTTGGTTTTTCCACATACTTTTCTTCTTATTATATATGTATTAAAGATTAATTAAGTTTTTTAATGGTTATTTATAATGTAAATGTTATTTTATATTGATATTAGTGATTATTGAGAATTATGTTTTTTTTTGTATTTTCAAGATTAAACTATTATTTTTTTATTCTTTGAATTATTTATTTTATTTCTTGATTTTATTTTTTGAAATTATTTGTGTTTTAGGTTAGTTCCTGTGTTTATTGAATTAAATAATCATTTATTATGTTTTAATTATTAATCTATTAATTAATTAATATGAAGTTTAATTTATTTGTAAATCTCATGTTTAAATGATTTAATTAATTGAAAATTTTATCTTCCATTTAATACTTTATTTTTTTAATAATTTAATTAATTGATTGGTTATTTATTTAAAATATTTTGAATCTTAATTTTTAATCTTAATTTTTTCAGATTTATAATTCTTAATAATTAATTTGAGTTTTGATTTAACTTGATATATTTATTTTTAATTATATAATTTTAATTGTTTAATAATTTGATTATTAATTTAATCTATGTTTCTTTTTTATGTGTGGTCAGTATACTATTTAAAAATTGATAAACTAAATAGAATCGATCATAAGGCAGTCATGGATAGAATGTGTGCCTAAGCTTAAGAAGCTATAAGGTCTTGGAAAAATGTTAAAGGAAAAATACATTAACCACGTGACATATTTTCCATTGACTATAAGGAGGGGCATCTACCATGCTGAGGAGTGAAACAAAATTAGAAAAGTAAAAATTCATAGACCCTTAGAAGGAGAAAAATCATAAAGAAAATTTCCCAAAGGATGGAATGATCGTGCCTGAGGCCTTCCAACCATGAGAGACAATTTTATTCGACTCCACCCACCGTAAATCAACCATAAGGCATAATCATGGGTAGTTGAAACTGGGTGTAACCAAGATCAGTTGAAGTTTTAGCTTGGAGATGAACACTTAGACTCAGGTGAATGAAGTTGATGCATGATCTAAGATCGATGAACTTTTATTATGATTTGAATATTCCAATCAGATACCAAATAATCTAATAACTGACTTCATTGACTCCAAAAAAATTTACAAATTTGGAATCATTGAGTTGTTGATGAGGATATAGAATCTGATGAAGGCATCGATGTGAAAGAATTGAGTGGAAGATTATGGATCGAAGCAAGTCGACTGACATCATAGCTTCATTAGAAAAGAAATCCTGAATGAGGGGTTTGATTGAGTGATAAAAACTAATCCATGTAGGGTAGGGTAGAATAAAATGAGGGTAGAATAAAATGAGGTGTGTTTAGATTTTTATATAATAAAATGAGGGTAGGGTAGAATTATTATGGGAAATGGGTGGTAGATGTTCTACAAGAAGTGGCACTTTCAAGTAAATCCAAAAACACCACTTCATGTGGTGTTCCCCCCCCCCCATTTCCTATTATTTATATTTATATATTTACAATTATAAATAAATATATATAATTTAAATATATATATATATATATAATTATAATTATTCATATATTTATATATTTATATATTTATATAAATATATTCATATATAAAAAAAATTAATTTAAAATTATTAGTTGTTTACTAATATGGGGGGGTTCATGAAATATTTTTAAATTCTGAACAATTTCCAAACCTAATTATGGGGTTTACGAACCCAAAACATATTTAAAAATATTTATTTATTAATATATTTATAAA
This sequence comes from Viscum album, assembly GCA_963277665.1. Taxonomy (NCBI): domain Eukaryota; kingdom Viridiplantae; phylum Streptophyta; class Magnoliopsida; order Santalales; family Viscaceae; genus Viscum; species Viscum album. The sequence continues at coordinate 30,046,151 of OY728153.1, forward strand.
AATATATTTATAAATAAATATTTATAAATACATATTTACGATTATTTAAATATATTGATAAATATATAGATAAAAATATATTAAATATATTTATAAATATATTTTAATAATTATATAATTATATATATATATTAAATATTTATTTATAATGATAGATGCCACGACCCGTCCTCAGGGCTCGTGTCGTGACTACCCTAAGCCCAACTTCCATCGGCCAGGGGCTGGAGACTAGCACCAAGGCGTAAATCCTGGTAAAAAGGGAAGGCATTGCATTTGTAAAGTAAACAAACACCACAGAGCAAGCATGAATAAGTAAACACTAGGTAAAAACGGGGTACAACAGTAAGTGTGGAAAAGTAAGTGGGCCAGAATACAAACCCAAACCGAAAGTAAAGTACAACTGGAAAAGGTAAAACATCAACTGAAAACTAAAGTCGTAGCCTCGAGCCGTCCACTGAAAGTGCCACTTGAAGGGTGGGTATAGATAGCCTCCACAGCTCCTCGGGTCCAGCCGTCCGCTCCGAGTACGTCCCGCCCAGTGGTCCACCTCCAGGTATCGTCCTACTCTGCAAGCCTCAACCACGATCAGTGTTGTTCGTTGTCTGCAACCAACACAACGTAGTGCGGGCATAGCCCGTGCAGGGGTGAGTATAACATACTCAGTAGGGACCCTGAGACCCCCGAAGGTCTCCCAGAATCCACAAAGGAAAGATACAATCACGAAGTAACATCTGACACTACTTAGGTATATGCCCATACATATACCTAAGTCACCAATTCTCATTCGTCTCCAACATCTGAGCTCAAGTAAAACCCAATCCACAGAGGAAAACACAACCAAATCCACATAGGAAAGCATAATGTAATCCACACAGGATAGCACAACACAATCCACATAGGAAATCAAAACAAGATTCAGCTCACACAGGTATACTTCTTCGTAAGATGATAGAGATGATCAGGTGTAGCCACTGATTCATCTAAGTCGTCAGACCCACACAGGATTGATAGGTACTAACCCCCGAAATGACCCACAAAGGATCGATAGGTAACTAACCCCTGCAATGACCCACAAAGGATCTGACCCACACATGATCGATAGGTAACTAACCCCCGCAATGACCCACACAGGATCGGACCCACACAGGATCTGTAGGCATTGGCCCACACAGAACCGTTGAGCGCGGACCCACATAGGATCTGACCCACACATGATCAGTAGAACTGATCCACGTAGGATCTCTGAGTGCTGTAGTCATCGTCGTCGAATCCACGAAGAATTTATGTATAGTCATCATCGTCGTCGCAGTCGCAGCCAACTCTAGGGTTCCCGCACACAGCAAGCTCGTTCGGGAGGGTCCGCTCCACGAGCCGAGGGGCTGATACATCAACTAACATGTAGTCTGGAGTTGAAGTATCCAAAAGTTCCATATCATCAACAGGAACTCAACGTCACAGACGGCGCGTCAATCGGAAGCCCGGTCTGAGAGTTATTGGCTTTTTCGTCCTAGGGGCCCGGTTGGTTTTTAAGTCAAAACCAACCTGACCATACTCCAACCGTGTCCAAACCTCTAGAAGAATAAGCCAAAAGTTCTTTCTCACTAATAGAAATCCAACAAAGTTGACGGCACGTCAATCGGACATCCGGAGCTCAAGTTTTAAGCGTTTCCGCTCCGAGGGCCCAGTTGGTTTCGTGTACGAACCAACCTGGACGAACTCAAAGTACTTCGAAACCTTGAGTGTATTATACTGAAACGACCGTCTCGATCCAAGGATCGCTACACAACTGATGGTGCGTCGATCGGAGGTTCGTAGCCCATGTTATGGGCAACAGACCGAAACAGTCCGAAAATGGGGGTTTCGGGCCCGAACCGACCCGGCCCGAGACCCCCCTGGGTCGGCCCGAACCGGGTCCAGGTCCAGCCCGCTTGGGCACGTCCCGGCCTGGCGCCAGGCGTCTTGGTCGTAACAGCCGAGCGGGTGCGCAAGGGGGGCACCACCACCTTGAATGAGATCGCGGCCTCGCGTGGGGGCTGCTCCCTGCCAACGGACGCGGCCGAGCGCCGCGTCCCGCCTCCCTCGGTCTCACGCGTTCGTGGGACCAGCGGCGTGCCGCCATGGCTTTAGCCATGGCGGCCCTTCTTGGCGGCACGCCGGGCACCGGCGGAGTGTTCCGCGGACCACCGGACGAGCTCTGGTGGTCGGTTTTGCCTGTCATCTTCGCCATTGGCCCTCCTGGGACCGATTCTTCACTGCGAAGACCTCACAACGCCCGTGCAGTCTGCTTCATCGTTGCCCGCCGATCCGCACACCAAGAACGAAGAGACAGTGGGTTCGGACTTATTTGTTGGTCCGCACCCACCGCGTTAGCGGTTTAAAAAGGCTTCTGACAATTTTTAAACACATGCCGATGATATAAATCACATAGATTTAATTGAAATGAAACCCCTACCTCAAGCATAGTTTGAACGGAGGTTCGTCGCGGAAATAACCGTCGTGGAAGAAGGATTCACGGAAGGAGAAGGTTGTTGGCATTTTTTGATCTCCGAGGAAGGCGTCTCTCGCCGTTGTCCGCCGTCGGAGGTCGGCGTTCTTCATCGGCGGCGGTGCGTTCTTCGCGTTCTTCGACGAAGAACGAAGAACCTCAAGACCTCTCTTTTTCTCCCAAATTCCCAACACAAAAAAACCCAACCATAATAAAATAAGTACTTCACTTATTTTATTAACATGACTTAAGAATTTTAAATTTCAAACATTGAATTAAACCACATAACTAATTCATGTCAAGTTGTCTTAATAAATGGAGGGTTATGGAAGGTTAGGGAAAATGAAGGGGTGGGGTTCGTGTGGGCCCCACCATTTTCATAACCTCCCATGGGAAGTTGTGTGGTTACCCCAACTTCCACTCAATGTCTTAACCACTTAGAAAGAAATAAAAATTGTAGCTAAATTTTTATTTTCAACTTCTACAATTTTTAACAACTTCACTCGTGAAAACGCAACTCCGGAAAATGTGTTCCTAAGCAATTATCGGCGTTGTGATTCCATCAGTGCCCTCGGAATTCCATTCCGAGCACCAGTTCAAAAGTTATAAAAACTCGCTCATTCGTTAACTGAACGTACCCAAGCCAAACTTCGGAAAATGATTCCGGGCACACCGGGCCTTGGAATCAGGTGCCGTCAGAAACTGCGTTCTTGTAAAATCCCAAAGAAAATTAAGAAAAAATTTCCCTTAAATTTTACGGGTCTTTAAAATAGATTTATAATTATATAATAATAAATATATTTTTTAAATATAATTATAAATATATTTATTATATATATATATATAATTAAATTCATATTTATAAATATATATTTATAACTATATACATATAATTATATTTATATATGTATTTATAATTATATTTATTTATAGTTATAAATATATTTTTATATAAATATATTTTTATTTATAAATTTATATTTATATTTATATTTATAGATACATAATTACAAATATTTAAATTTTTTTATATTTAAACTATATGTAGTTATTTATAATTGTAAATATATATATATATATATCTATTTAAATTGTATATATCTATTTAAATTTGTAATTATATATATATATATTTATTTATTTATTTATTTATATTTATATTTATTTATAATTATATTAATTTATAATTGAAAATATATATTTTTAATTTTATTTATAAATACTTAATTACAATTCATTAAATATATATTTAAAAATATGAAATTATTTATAATTATATTTATAAATATATTTATAATTATATATTTTTAAATATATTTTTATAAATCTATATTTATATAGTTATAAATATTTATTTATAAATAAATTTAAAATGTTTTTAAACATATAATAAATTGTTAATAATAACGTTATTATTAATAATTATATTTTTAATATTACTAATTTAAGTAATATTTATTTTTAATTATATTATTAACTACGTTATTCATATTATTTACACTTTTATTAAAATTAATTAATATAATTATTGTCAATATTTAATAATATAATTAATATTTTTTAATAATTTAATTAAAATAATTAAATAATAATAACCAAATTAATAATACTTCAAAATAATGTAATTTTTAAAATAATACTTAATCCAAAATACGCCCATAAATTTTTTAAAGTGTAAATGTAATGTTTTTAAATAATAAAGTTTGTGTCATGTTGATTAGTCTCGTTTAGTATATTTTTTATTTCTATTTATTTTTCAATAATTTTTTATAAGCTTAGTCGGTGTGACAATTTTCATTTAGATAGTATGTATATTTTATAATTTAAATTCTTTAAAAGTCACCTAAATGAAAAATAATAATGTTACAAGTATGTGACTTTAAAAGTCTATAAATTATAAAATATAAATACAATTTGAATGAAATTTGAAACATTAACTAAACTTATAAAAAATAATTAAAAATAAATTGAATTTCGTAAAAAATGTTCATGAAAAATAATTTTAAAGTCACAAAACATCATTGTTTCAAAACATAATATTTTTACATATAAATATTTTTTTACATTCCTTTCACTAATAGAAATAGAATCTACACCAACAGAATAAATACAAGGATGTGCATAGCGGGGGATTTGATGTTATTGAAAGATATAGGGATGCTAAGGTGTTGTCGTGTAGGAGAACCAGGGTTATTGCTAAGTTTTAAGAAGATGATAAATAGTGTTTTATCATTTCATGTAAATCTTGAAACACAACGTTTAGATAATTTTAATCCCCTCTAAACTACAGAATCATATGTTGGTCCAGAGGACTTAAATGTAGAAAATCTCAATATCTTTCGAATGGATCATAAAATGATTGAATCCAACATGTATATCAAGAGATGTCATAAACAATTGTGAAATATATAAACTAGGGCTTTAGAAAAATTAATTGAAATGTTTTAGAACTTAGCTCACTTTTAAAGGAATCTAAATAAACCTTTTATGAGTACTATAAATCGTTTTTTTAGTGCTAATAAATGACATACTTTTATCAGTGCTGAGAAAATAACTGAAAAAGTACCCTTTATCAGTGCTACAAAAAAACACTAATAAAGGGGGTACCTTTATCAGTGCTAAAAAACAGTGATAAAGGGGTAATTTTATCAGCAATTTTTCAGTACAGATATAAGCATCCTTTATCAATGATTTTTTTAGCACTGATAAAGGTACCCACTTTATCATCACTTTTTTCTAGTGCTAAAAAAGGCTAGAGATGAATAAATACAAATCTATGGTAGTGAAAACATCTTATATTTGTAAGGAAAAAAATAGAATTCCATTACAAAGCGACATAGACGTCAGACCTGGAGTTGGCATGAGGTTCATACACGAGGTGAAAATTAGTTATAACTAGCCCTGCTACCACAGATCGTGGCTTATGCAGTGCCTTATTTTATCAGTGATAAACCAAAATCGCAAATAAAAGGGCTACCTTTATCGACGCTAGATAAAATAATTGATAAAGGTAACTTTTTTTGCACTAATAAAGGTGGATCTTTATCAGCGCTATTCTGAGCACTCATAAAAAAATTAATAAAAAATATTATTAATATATATATAATTATCATATTTATATTCAAAAATAATTTTTATTTGTATGAATTAATTAAAATATACATGTATATAATTAATATAAAATGATATATTAATATATATTTTTTAATAATTCAAAAAACCCATCACATATTAAAATCTAAGAAAACAGATTAATATTGTTTTGATAATTTAGAAAAATGATCCATAAGACATTTTCAATGTGTAGGAATCAGTCACACCTCAATAAAACACATGGTGTGACCGATATTAATCCCAAGTGTGTCTTTTTATTTAAAACTTACATTAATTTTAGTAAAAAACACAAGTGACTTACTCAAAACTGAGAAAATGCATTCGTATTGTTTTGATACTTTAGTAAAATGATACATATATCATTTGTGACATATATGAATCATCCACACATCAATCCAACACACGGTGTGATAGGTATGACTCCAAGTGTATCTCCTAATTTAAAATTGACATTAATTTTAGTAAAAATGACAACTAACATACTCAAAACCAATAAAATGAATTTAGATTGTTTTTATACTTCAAGAAAATGATCCATAAGTAATTTTTGACATATAGGAATTAGCTTCACCAAAATATGATACATGGTGTGGTTGGTATGACTCCAAGTGTGTATTTTTATTTAAAATTAATATTAATTTTAGTAAAAAAGACAAGTGACATACTCAAAACAGATAAAATACATTAATATTGTTTTTATACATTATGATAATGATCTATAAGTCACATTGGACATGTTGGAATCATCCTCACCTCAATGTGATACATGGTGTGCCTGGTAGAACTCAAAGTGTCTATTATCAGTTTAAAATTGCCATTTTAGTTCAAAAATTGTGTCTCTCAATGAAAACTGAGAAAAAAAATAATCTAATTGTTATGGTAATTTATTATAATTATTCATAAGTCATTTTTTACATGTAGGAATCGGTCTCATGTCAAACAGACACACGATGTGACCGGTATGACTCAAAGTGTGTGTTTCCAGTTTGAAATGACATTTTAGTAAAAAAACATAAGTGACATACTCAAAACTAGTAAAATTAATTTATATTGTTTTTATAATTTGGTAAAATGGTCTATAAATTATTTGTGACATGTAAAAATCAGTCACACCTCAATCTGACACACGATGTGACCGATATGACTCCAACTATGTCTTTTTATTTAAAATTGATATTAATTTTAGTAAAAATGAGTGACATACTCAAAACTAAGATAACACATTTGGATTATTTTGATAATTTAGTAAAATGATCCATAAGTCATTTTTGGCATGTAGGAATCATATGTACCTCAATCTGATCCACGATGTGACTGGTATGACTCCAAGTGTGTCTTTTTATTTAAAATTGACATTTATTTTATTAATAAGTATTGGTGACATACTCAAAACCAAGAAAACATAATTTGATTGTTTTTATACTTTATAAAAATGATACATAAGTCATTTTTTATGTGTAGGAATCAACCTCACATCAATCTGATGCATGGTGTGATTGGTATGACTCCAAGTGTGTCTTTTAATTTAAAATTGACATTAATTTTAGTGAAAAGGACAAGTGACATACTCAAGACTGAGAAAATGCATTATTATTGTTTTGATACATTAGGAAAATGATCCATAAGTAATTTTTTCCATTTCAGAATCATCATCGCCTCAATCTAATATACTTTTTCCTCCTAAGACTCAAAGTGTGTTATTAGATGAAAACTTACATTTTAGTTTAAAACATGTGTCGATCAACAAAAACTATGAAAACGTGCTTTGATTGTCTTTATAATTTAGGAAAATTATTAATAAGTCATTTTTAATGTGTAGGAATCAGTATCACATCAAACTGACACACGATGTGATTGGTGTAACCCAAAGTGTGTGTTTTCAGTTTAAAATGACATTTTAGTAAAAAAACAAAAGTGACAAACTCAAAACCAATAAAACACATTAATATTGTTTTGATAATTTAGTAAAATTATCCATAAGTCATTTTTGATGTGTAATAATCAACCTCACCTCAATCTGACACACAGTGTGACCGGTATAACTCAAAGTGTGCCTTTTTATTTAAATTTTACATTTTAGTAAAACACATAAGTGACTTACTCAAAACTGATCAAATGCAATCATTTTTCTTTGATACTTTAATAAAATGATTAATAATTCATTTTTCACATGTAGGAATTAGTATCACCTCAATCTAATACATGGTATGCCTGGTATGACTCAAAGTGTCTGTTATCAGTCTAAAATTGATATTTTATTTCAAAACATCTTTAACTTTATGAAAAGAGATAAAATATTCTTGTATTATCTTAATACTTTAGGATAATGATTCATAAGTCATTTGTGATATTTTTTAAATATTCTCAAGTAAAACCGATACACGTTGTGACCAGTATGACTCAAAGTGCATGGTTTCTATTTAAAATAAAATTTTATTAATGAATACAAGTGACATACACAAAACTGAGAAACTATATTTGGATTATTTCAATAAATTAAGAAAATTATCCATAAGTTATTTTTGAAGTGTATGAATTATCCCCACCTTAATTCGATGCATAGTGTGATCAGTATGACTCCAAGTGTGTCTTTTAATTTAAACTTTACATTTTATTAATGTATTCCTTCATATTTATGTTTAATTTATTTCTTTATATTATTACAAATATAAGAATTTTTTTATTATATAGGTGTATTCTTCTTCTTGGGATGGATTTTTTTGTTTGGAAATTGATACCATGGTAGGGCTTTTTTGAGAGAGGGTGTTGGTGACAAAGATAGTGAGATGTTTTTAAATGTCTGTGGATAGTAATTACAAATGTAATTATACAAAACAATGTTTGAAATGTATATAATATATTGTTTTTATTTATTTGTGATGTAAATTTTATTTTAATTAAATTATAAATTTTTATAAATTGTATTTTCATACAATTGTATTTGTTGCAGGGTGATGTTATTCAAACAGTACACTATAGTAGTAGGGCCTTTATCAGCGTTATTTCTAGCACTGATAAAGGACACCTTTATAATCATTGATAAATATTTACCTTTATTGGTACTACAAAAGATATGATAAAGGTCCCAATTTATGAGCACAAATTTAGCACTGATAAAGGGTTCCCCCTTTTTAACAATGCTGACAACAGCAGTGTGTTTTAGTGCTATTAAATCCCATTTTATGCACTATTTAAGGACTATCTATAGTAGTTCTCACAATATTTTTACAATATGTTGATTTATAGTGATTATAATTTTATAATTATAGATTTATATGAAATATAAGAAGTATATATTTATTTTATTGAACAACATCAATGTAACGGCCCGAGTTTTGTGGGGATCCTTTACTTTGTGAAAATGTCGTGTTGGGTTTTCTGGTCTGGGAATCACGGCGGTGTAGGCCTACCAGTAGCCTTGGCCTACCGGTAGCATGGGCCTACCGGTAGCCTTGGCGTACCGGTAGCCTTGGCCTACCGGTAGCCTTGGCCTACCGGTAGCCTTGGCCTACCGGTAGCCTTGGACTACCGGTAGCCTTGGCGTACCGGTAGCCTTGGCGTACCGGTAGCCTTGGCGTACCGGTAGCCTTGGCCTACCGGTAGCCTTGGCCTACCGGTAGCCTTGGCCTACCGGTAGCCTTGGCCTACCGGTAGCCTTGGCCTACCGGTCGCCTTGGTGTACCGGTAGCCTTGGCCTACCGGTAGCTATCACCCACTAGTAGCCCTCAACCACCGGTGGCTCTGGCCTACCCTGCGGGTTCTTTCCTGTGGCGTTCCTTCTTGCACAATTAGGGTTTTAAACCCTATTTTGACCTATTTGAGCATGTTTTAAAGACCCGTAACGCCCATAAGAGTTTTAATTAAATACTTAATGAATTAATGAGTCGGTTTAAACCGCTCGACCCCCTTTAATGACGAGTGGGGCCGCGTGGCCAACCCACGACCCCACTCATTACGCAGTTTCATGTTCCTATCTCAACCGTCTGTGGGCCTTATAAACTAAAGGGTTAGGCACGGTTTCTTCTTTCCTTGATCGCAACTTTTCATGAACAGCTTTTGGTGCATCGGGAGAGCCGGATCGTTATCCGTAAAGTTCCGCACCCAGCCTAAATGTCGATCATCTATCAACAAGTAGGGAATTTCTCCTTCGCCTCTCTCTTTTGTGTATCATGTGGGGTGGGCGTTCTTTTGATTCTGTAGAGTTGGATAAACTAGAACTAATTAAAGATAATGAATGAATCCTATAAAGAATGAAGTGGGGGCTATGATCGTTGATGTTGTTATATTAAAATAATCTTTCTGAGTTGTGCTGGCTTACGCATTCTGAAAATCGAGGCCGTTGGTGGTCGTTGTCTTTGCACTAATGAACCCCTCGTGATGTTTTAAATGGATTGTTTTGTAATTATAAACTCCTACTGTGAAAAGTAAATTGGTTAATTATGTATACCCGGATGAAAAAATTGAAAGCACCAGGATCAACCCCCTTCTGTGCTAACCCAGGTCAAAACACTGAATTGAAATCATGGAGTGTGTTAAATCTTATAAATCTGAAAATACAGGCGTAGCCCTTCTTTGTGTCGGTGGTAGTGGTTTGGTTGTTTCCTTTTTCAGGCTGATTGCTGGAGATGTGGGAGGGGATGGGATCCCCTATTTTTATACTCTTAGTGGTTAGTTTTGAGATCGGGTGGTTACCTTGATTATATCACGAATTGGGGTGGGATCCTCTGTTGATGAAAAACCTTTTTGGGTGAGGGGACACGAGGCAGTGTCTCGGGGTTGTCAGGTTCCAGGACTTCAAGGGTTCTCACTTTTCCTTTGTTGTTGTCACTACAAGAGAACCTAGTGTGGATACTTAAATTGACGTATTGGCTGGTTTATTTTCCTTGGTTATTCTTATGGTGTTAGTTTCTCAGTAGTGCATAAGCTTATTTGAACATTATTACTGAACATGAAAATAAGAGTGGGACAAATGGGTTTGTTGGCGAGAGTTGTGACTCGGACTTGAGCGCTGTTGTGATCTGTAGGCCGTCTGAAGAAAAACCTAACTTTGGGCGAGTTCTTTTTACCTATATATATATATATATATATATATATTTAGTTTTGGGTTTCTTATTCGCGCCCCACCCAAGTTGAGAACTTAGTGCCGAACACCCCCATTTCATGGGGGAGGGTATTTTTTCCAACACTATTATTAGTGGCTAGTTATTGGCTCCTTTTCTGCTCCCTTTTCCGAATATCCCAAGTATCTTTAGGCAGGCTGTGATGGCCTGAGGTCCATTATTAGCCCAAGAACCTTCGGGCGGGGTAGTGTGGTGGTTGGCCAAGTGCGTGCGGCAGGTGGTTTCCCAAGTGTCTTCGGTATGAGGCCCAGGTGTCTTCGGGCGTGGCAGTGGATTTTCAAGCCCAGGTGTCTTTGGGCGTGGTGGTGGTTGTTCTTCCCTAGGTGTTTGCAGGTGTGGTTACATGTGATAGTTGTGGCCCAGGTGTTTGCAGGCGGGATTCGGCAGTGGGACTGCGTATGGTTGTGGCCCAGGTGTGTTCAGGCGGGTATGGCAGTAGGACTGCGGTGAGAATGGCGGGATTGGTCTAATGCGTAGGATGTCTCAATAACCAGTGGGAAAGCGGCGCGGGGTACCCAAAAATCGATGTGATCTTATTATATATATTACTTGACTTGCGTTATTTGGGGAGTGTGCCTTGGTGAGGCTTGGGTGGATAGTTTACCTTTATAGGTGTTTGGTTTACTCCTTTTCTCACGGGACTTTAGTACGTTCCCCCACTTGTGCACGAGAGTCTTTGGTTTTCCCTACTGAGTGTACTTTTATGCTCACCCTACGTATATAAAAACTACTTTCAGGTTTCCATGAGGATTTCGGGGATCACACAGGACCATACTAGCTCGGACCTTTGGGGCAGCTGCAGTTGCTGATTTTCTTCTTTGGTACTTACCTTTGTAGTCACCTTTTGTACTTTGTGGTTTTTACTTTTGGAACATGCATGTGGGAATGGTTTACTTTTGGATTTACTTTTCTTTTACCTTGGGGTTGTTGAGTTTCATCATCTTATCTCCCGATCTTATAAAAAAAAGAGGTAATGCCTTCCATTTGTGGGAAATTTCTATACCCTTGGTGCTAGTCGCCACCCCGGGACCTATTGAAGGCGGGTCTCAGGGGTCATTATCTCTCCTTCAACTTAAAGAAGGAAGGGCCTGGAAATCTGCTGACCCTTCTCTCCTTTTGGTGAAGGCGGGTCGTGACAGAATGGTATCAGAGGGGATGATGATTGAGGGATATGATGGAGCCTGAAGTTAGGCATAGTGAGTAATGCATGGGATGGTAGGGCAATAGTGTTGGGTGACCTCGGTGCATGAATTAGGCCAGGGAAGACCGGCTAGGAAATGGGATTTTAGGTCCCCCCGTGATCCGATGCAAGGACTATGGACCTACCGAACGACCAAGTGATGCAACGCTGATTGCAGGGTAGAGACCCTAGGAAAGGTACATGCATCATAATGACTTGTGTTCTCGTGTTTCTGGGGTGTTTTGGGAATTAAGAATAAACGAAAATCTGAATAAGTTTTAAAGACAATAATATGCACTACTTGGGCTTAGGCATTACATGTTTACCTTTCAGCTATGGCACCTGGAAGGCGACCGCGTGTGGTACAGACGATCGAGGCCCCGCAGACTACCTTGGCCGATCAGCAGAGAGCTGACCGAGAAGAGGAGGACGACCAGTGGTAGAGGAATCTCCGGGACTTCCAGCGACAGACCCTTGAGAAGTATGAGGGAAGCACCTCTGACATGAAGACAGAAGGCTGGATAGAGGAGCTAGTGATATCCTTCGGCCTGATTCGGGCCCCGACCGAGCACTGGGTTCCTCTGGCCGTCAGCCAGATGTGGGGAGCGGCGCGTCAGTGGTGGATGCTTTACCTGGGGGAGAGGAGAGAGGCTGAGGTGGCTTGGGCGGATTTCAAGAGGGAGTTCCGGGCAGAATTCCTCTCTTTGATGATGAAGGTAGAAAAGAGACAGGAGCTACTCTCTCTCCAACAGGGGAGTATGTCCGTGAGAGAGCTAGGGATCAAGTTCAAGGACCTCCAACATTTTTCTCTGAACCACTTTCCCGACGAGTAGTCTTGGGCAAGTCATTTGGAGGAGGTGCTCCGCCCCTCCCTCCAGTATGTTATTACCCCTTTTACCCTTCTGACGTACTTAGAGGTCTAGAAGACGGCCGAAGTGGTGGAGAGGATGCATGCACTAGGAGGAGTGTCACGAGAGGGAATCCAGCTAGGGCCATCAAAGGGGAGGCCCGTCAGCACCAGACCTCCAGCATCAGGACCCTCCAGGTTCCGACCAGCAGGGAGCAGGCCACAGCAGTTTCAGTTTAGATCCCCTGGTCCTTGCCCTTTTCCTTCAGGCCCAGGACCGCGGCGCTTCATCTGTGGGAGCCCTGGACATCTCTGGAGTCAGTGCTCGGACCGAGTATAGTACGGCGGTGGTGTACATCCCCAGCGCCCGCACCAGCATCAGCTTCCATCCCGGCCTTTCCAGCAGCAACAGTAGAGACAGCGAGCTCCCGCTCCTCCGAGGGCAGACGTAGGAGGAGGAGGCCAACCTCAGGGCGCTCCTCAGGAACCTCGACTAGGGCGTGTTTGGGGAGGTGTCCGATAGCTGAGGGGTAGGGGAGCTAGGCATGGACAGTTACACACCGTAGAGGTAGTAGTTCCAATAGGGATGGAGGTTGTTTGTGGTACGATCAGTTTGTTTAGAACTCTTGCTTATGCCTTGTTCGATACCGGAGCTTCGTACTCCTTTGTTGCACCCAGTCTAGCCCGTGCCTTGGGACTAGAAGCCGAGAGACTTCTAGTGCCCCTGGTATTAAGCACACCAGTCGGAGGTCAGACCAACTTGTTTTTTGTTTTTCGAGGATGTAGACTGATGATAGGGCCACATCAGTCGGTTAGGGATCTTCTCCTGCTACAGATTCAGCCATACGATGTCATCCTAGGCATCGACTGGCTATTTTCTGTGTGTGTCGTCATCGACTGTTTCCATAGAAGGGTTGTGTTCTCGGACTCGGGCGGTCGGCGTGTTACCTTCATCGGCGAACGGAGCAGTCAGAAGGGCAGCATGCGAGAGAAACCCCTCCTCTCCTTGTTGGTCGAGCTGTCAGTAGAGTCAGTAGATGTCGATATGGTGGGGGTGCCAGAGAATGTCCATGAGTTTATGGACATCTTTCTTAAGGAGGTGACGACACTACCTCCTCGATGTGATATCGAGTTCGGGATAGACCTACAGCCCGGCGCTCGTCCGATCTGGATGGCTCCTTACCGGATGGCACCTTCAGAGCTACGGGAGTTGTAGATCCAGATTGGCGAACTGATGAAGAGGGGTTATGTTCGCACGAGTGTGTCACCGTGGGATGATCCAGTATTGTTTGCAAAGAAGGCATAGGGTGGTCTCAAATTGTTCATAGACTACAGGAGGCTGAATCAGGTAACGATCAAGAATTGCTACCCTCTTCCGAGGATAGATGATCTTTTCTACCAGCTGAAAGGGGCAGGATGGTTCTCAAAGATCGACCTATGGTCTGGGTACCACCAGCTGAGAGTGAAGGATAGAGACATCCCGAAGACTTCCTTCAGGTGCAGATATGGACACTTCAAGTTCATAGTCATGCCCTTCGGTGTTACGAATGCCCCGGCTGTGTTCATGGGCTTATGAACTCCATCTTCCAGGATTACCTAGATCGGTTCATAGTTGTGTTCATCGACGACATCCTGATCTATTTGAGATCATAGGAGGACCATGTGGAGCACCTGAGGACAGTTTTGGAGGTCCTCCGACAGCACCAGCTCTATGGTAAGTTGTTAAAATGCAAGTTCTGGACACGAGGAGTGCACCCAAGAATGTGGAAGAGGTTTGTTGTTTCCTCGAGCTGGCAGGTTACTATCAGAGGTTCGTACCCAACTTCTCCCAAGTTGTGGCCCCATTGACATCCCTGACCAAGAAAGACCAGGTTTTCATGTGGAGTGAGCAGTGCGAGTCAGCCTTCAGCTATCTGAAAGATAAGTTGGTTAGTGCCCTAGTGATGAGATTACCAGAAGAAGGGGCGGCTTATGAGGTGTTCTGTGATGCTTCAGAACAGATCCTGGGATGTGTGTTGATGCAGCAACAAGGGGTGATCTCTAATGGGTCCAGGCAGCTATGCCCCCATGAGTGTAATTACGCCACCCACGACCTGGAGCTTGCAGCGGTCGTTTTTGCGCTAAATTTATGGTGGTACTACCTCATCGGAGAACGCTTTGTGGTCTTCACGGATCATAGAAGCTTGAGATATATCTTCTCCCAGCGGGACTTAAACTTGCGACAGCGGAGATGGGTGGAGTTCTTCCCGGATTACGACTTCGAGATCTCTTATACTGAGGGAAAGGGAAATGTAGTGGCTGATGCCTTGAGCAAGAGGATGCAGAAGGATGTGGTCCGAGAGTCGGAAGACGCCTAGAAAGCGATGGGGGAGTTGGTTTCCTTACACCTGGATGCGAGAATGGATGGTGGTAGAGGTTTCCTATATCAGATGATAGTCCAGTCTTCTCTGTTGCAGCAAGTGGAGGAGTCTTAGTGGGGAGACCTAGAGTGAGAAGTGATGCATGACTGAGTTGACCAGGAAAATTCTCCGGAAGTATGGACATAGGATGGTCAGAACCGGATGCTTTTTCAGGAAAGGTTGTTTGTTCCAGGAGTGATGTGCATCAAGGTTCTCAGTGAGTTCTAAAAATCACCCCTGGTGGTACACCCATGAGTTTCCAAGATGTACCAGGGACTGAAGAGACAGTTTTGGTGGCCCGGAGTGAAGCGAGCAGTGGAAGAGTTTGTGGCCAAGTTCTTAGTGTGTCAGCAAGTGAAGGCTGAACACCGAGTTCCAGGTGGCCTACTGTAGTCTCTAGATATCCCCGAGTGGAATTGGGATGACATCTCGATGGATTTCTTCATGGGACTTCCCACAGTCCAAGGGGAATACGACTCCATCTGGGTGGTAGTGGACCAGTTAATGAAATCGGCCCACTTTCTGGCGATCAGGGAGTTGAGTACTGTGGATTATTTGGCACGAAAGTACATGGATGAGGTGGTGCGATTGCATGGAGTTCTGAGGTCTATAGTCTCGGATAGGGATGCACGGTTTACCTCACGGGTCTGGAAAGGATTGCAGCATGCTTTTGGCACACAGTTACACCTTAGCACCGCTTTCCATCCCTAGACAGATGGACAAACAGAGCACACAATCCAGACCTTGGAGGATATGTTGTGGGCATGTGTTCTGGACTTAGGAGGATCATGGGTGTGACACTTGCCCCTGGTAGAGTTCGCCTACAATAATAGTTATCACTCTACCATCGGTAGGGCCCCATTTGAAGCCTTGTACGGGAGGCCCTTCCGTTCACCTATGTGTTGGGACGAAGTGGGAGAGGCATGCATCCTTGCCCCAGAGGTGGTGTAGAGCACGACAGAGAAGGTTTAGATCGTACAGGAAAGGATGAAGGCGGCCCAGGACCGACAGAAGTCGTATTCCGGTACCAGGAGGAGGCCCTTGGAGTTTGAGGTTGGAGACCACATGTTCTTGAAGATCTCCCCTCGGCCTGGGAAGCGGAGGTTTGGCAAGGGGAGTAAGCTTTCTCCCAGGTCCATCGGACCCTTCAAAGTGTTGCGGCGGGTCGGCGAAGTGGCTTATCAGCTAGAATTACCACCGTCGCTACTGAGGATACATGATGTCTTTCATGTGTCCCAACTCCGTCGGTATCTGCATGGCGATTCACACGTCCTTTATTGGGGTGAGCTAGAAATCAAGGACGACGTGACCTTTGTGGAGAGACCAGTGATGATTGAGGATCAAAATAATAAGGTGCTTCGTGGGCGAACCATTCCCTTGGTTCGTGTGTTGTTGAGACATGGTGGGCTTGAGGAGAGTACGTGGGAGAAAGAAGCACATATGCGTACCCAGTACCCCGAGTTGTTTTGAGTTTTTTCCCTTGTTGTACCTATTATGGTAGAACGTTTTGTCTTTTTGTCTATGAAACATACTGGTTTTCTTCCCTTTGAATGTGTGTGAAAAGCCCTGGATATGGGGGAGGGGAGAACCCGCCCCCTAATCAAGACGCATTAAGGTGGATGCGATTAAACCCGTGCGGCCGAGTCAGTGCCACCCAAAGCAGATAATATCTTGACATGGGGGAGGAGACCCCCCAACCCACACGCCTCGGCAGTTTGGCATGGTATGCTGCTTGGTTCTTGTCAGGGAAGTGTTTTTTTTAGTTAGCATGGGTTCATTTCTAAGAGGTATCTTTCGAGGTGGTTGTTCGGACCTTCTCTTTCCTTCTGGTTTGTTTTGATTCTCGGGGACGAGAATCGTTTAAGAGGTATCTAATGTAACGGCTCGGGTTTTGTGGGGATCCTTTACTTTGTGAAAATGTCATGTTGGGTTTTATGGTCTGGGAATCACGGCAGTGTAGGATTATCGGTAGCCTTGGCCTACCGGTAGCCTTGGCCTACCGGTAGCCTTGGCGTAGTGGTAGCCTTGGCCAACCGGTAGCCTTCGTGTACCGATAGCCTTGGCCTACCGGTAGCCTTGGCCTACCTGTATCCTTGGTTGACCGGTAGCCTTGGCGTACCGGTAGCCTTGGCATATAGGTAGACTTGGTGTACCGGTCGCCATGGCCTACCAGTCGCCTTGGCCTACCGGTGGCCTTGGCGTACCAGTGGCCTTGGCATACCGGTTGCCTTGGCCTGCCGGTAGCCTTAGCCTACAGGTAGTCGTCACCCACCGGTAGCCCTCATCCACCGGTGGCTCTGGCCTACCCCACGGGTTCTTTCCAGTGGCGTTCATTCTTGCGCAATTAGGGTTTTAAACCCTATTTTGACCTGTTTGAGCGTGTTTTAAAGACCTGTAACGCCCATAAGAGTTTTAATTAAATAATTAATCAATTAATGAGTCGGTTTAAACCATCCGACCCCATTTAATAACGATTGGGGCTGCGTGGCCAACTCATGACCCCGCTCATTACGAGGTTTCATGTTCCTATCTCAACCGTCCGCGGGCCTTATAAACTAAAGGGTTAGGCATTGTTTCTTCTTTCCTCGATCGCGGCTTTTCACGAACAGATTTTGGTGCATCGAGCGAGCCGCATCGTTATCCATAAAGTTCCGCACCCGGCCTAAACGTCGATCATCTATCAACAAGTAGGTAATTTTCCCTTCTCCTCTCTCTTTTGTGTATCATGCGGGGTGGGTGTGCTTTTGATTCTGTAGAGTTGGATAAACCAGACCTAATTAAAGATAATGAACTAATCCTATAAAGAATGAAGAGGGGGCTATGATCGTTGATGCTGTCATATTAAAATAATCTTTCTGAGTTGTTCTGGATTACGCATTCTGAAAATCAAGGCCATTGGTGGTTGTTGTCTAGGCACTAATGAACCCCTCGTGATGTTTTAAATGGCTTGTTTTTTAATTATAAACTCTTGCTGTGAAAATTAAATTGGTTAATCATGTATACCCGACTGAATAAATTGAAATCACCAGGATAAACCCCCTTATGTGCTAACCCCGGTCAAAACACTGAATTGAAATCATGGAGTGTGTTAAATCTTATAAATCTGAAAATACAGGCGTAGCCCTGCTTTGTGTGGGTGGTAGTGGTTTGGTTGTTTCCTTTTTCAGGCTGATTGCTGGAGATGTGGGAAGGGATGGGATCCCTAGTTTTTATACTCTCAATGGTTAGTTTTGATACTGGGTGGTTACCTTGTTTATATCAAGAATTGGGGTGGGATCCTCTGTTGATGAAAAACCTTTTGGGGGGAGGGGACACGGGGCAGTGTCTCGGGGTTGTCTGGTTCCAGGACTTTGAGGGTTCTCACATTTCCTTTGTTGTTGTGACTAAAAGAGAACCGGGTGTGGATACTTAAATTGACATACTGGATGGTTTCTTTTCCTTGGTTATTCTTATGGTTTTAGTTTCCCAGTAGTGCATAACCTTATTTGAACATTATTACTGAACATGAAAACAAGAGTGGGACAAATGGGTTTGTTGGTGAGAGTTGTGACTCGGACTTGAGCGTTGTTGTGATCTATAGGCTGTCTAAAGAAAAACCTAACTTTGGGAGAGTTCTTGTTACCTATATATATATATATATATATATATATATATTTAGTTTTTTGTTTCTTATTCGTGCCCCACCCAAGTTGAGCACTTAGTGCCGAGCACCCCCATTTCATGGGGGAGGGTGTTTTTTCTAACACTATTATTAGTGGCTGGTTATTGGATCCTTTTCTGCTCCCTTTCCCGGATAGCCCAAGTATCTTAGGGCATGCTTTGATGGCCTGGGTTCCATTATTAACCCAATAACCTTCAGGCGGGGTAGTGTGGTGGTTGGCTAGGTGTGTGCGGCAGGTGGTTTCCCAAGTGTCTTCGGGATGAGGCCCAGGTGTCTTCGGGCGTGGCAGTGGATTTTCTAGCCCAGGTGTCTTCGGGAGTGGTGGTGGTTGTTCTGGACTAGGTGTTTTTAGGCATGGTTACATGTGATAGTTGTGGCCCAGGTGTTTGCGGGCGGGATTCGGTAGTGGGACTGCGTGTGGTTGTGGCCCAGGTGTGTGCGGGAGGGTACGGCAGTGGGACTGCGGTGAGAATGGCGGGATTGATCCGATGCGTAGGATGTCTCAATAACCAGTGGGAAAGCAGCGCGGGGTACCCAAACATCGATGTGCTCTTATTATATATATTACTTGACTTGCGTTATTTGGGGAGTGTGCCTTGGTGAGGCTTGGGTGGATAGTTTACCTTGATAGGTGTTTGGTTTACTCCTTTTCTCATGGGACTTTAGTACATTCCCCCACTTGTGCACGAGAGTATTTGGTTTTCCCTATTGAGTGTACTTGTATGCTCACCCTACGTATATAAAAACTTCTTTTAGGTTTCCAAGAGGATTTCAAGGATCACGCAGGACCATACTAGCTCGGACCTTTGGGGCAGTTTCAGTTGATGCTTTTCTTCTTTGATACTTACCATTGTAGTCAACTTTTGTAATTTGTGGCTTTTACTTTTGGAACATGCATGTGGGAATGGTTTACTTTTGGATTTACTTTTCTTTTACCTTGGTGTTGTTGAGTTTCATCATCTTATCTCCCGATCTTATAAAACAAAAATGGGTAATGCCTTCCATTTGTGAGAAATTTATATACCCTTGGTGCGAGTCGCCACCCCAGGACCTATTGAAGGCGGGTCTCGGGGTCATTATCTCTCCTTCAACTTAAAGAAGGAAGGTCCTGACAATCTGCTGACCCTTCCCTCCTTTTGTTGAAGGTGGGTCGTGACAATCAAAGTCTAAATAAATCTCTAATATGTTTGCATTTTTTTCCAAAATTGTAGCATAATTTTTTTTTCAAGAATATTTTTAGTTTAAACTGCTTAATAGTTTTGTTTTTTTATTTAATTATAACTTGAGTTATATAGACCATATTCCCGCACAACTTGTTCCGTTCAATATCCAATAGATTTATCTACATTTTATCTAACTAAATGGATGTATTAATTTTTTTGTTTAAGTAGTGTAAAAAGCCCAAATTTTATGAAATATTTCTACAATTCTAGAATTTCTAGAGTTTAAAATCATTTTTATTTAAATTTTTTTTCTGAGTGAGTATCTAAAGAGGGGTGTGAATTGAGTACCCAATAAAAATTTCAGTTAAAAAAAGTTTAAATAAAATCCCCCAAATAATTAAAACATCACAGTTAATCCAAATAATTGATCAATATAAGTTGATATCTTTTAAAATATTTATCGAAGAGTGATTATGTCTCAGTTAAAATAATTATGAAAAATACTTTAGATTTTGAAATCAATTTACATAATCAAAACCTTATATAAACACTAATTAAGATTAACTATCAAATTAGTGGTTTTTTTTACAATTTAAAACATATTCAGTTTAAATCTTAGAAATAAAACACACAATGGAAAAAATACAAGAGGTTCAGTATCAAGACGAGACCTAATCCTCTCCACTTGGAAATCACCTATTTTGAAGTCAATTATATAAAATTATATTGATCCACAACCTAGATCAAGTTTACACAATATCTAAGAAGCTATCCAGTCCATGCATGGACCTCTTCCATAAAAATCATGGGAATAAAAAACAAAGAACACATAGGGACCTCTTCCCCAACACAATGGGTAAACAAATATAAGGAGAGAAGAGAATATATCGAGTATCTTCTAGTTGAAGTGTAGGAGATGGTGTGTATGACTAATAAAAAATTTAAACCACACACTACTCAAAATGTAAATATAGAAAGAAGAAAGAGAAAGTAAAAAAGGTTGAGAAGTTAGTGTTTCTATGTTTGATGTTTTCAGAATGCTCGAGTATCCTTGGATATATCTTAAAGTGGAGCTCGATTTGCTTCTCTAAAGGTTGAAAAAAATATGGGGTCATAATTTATCTTCAACTGTCTGTATTAAGGGGTATGAATGTTATGTAGGATCTATTATTTCATAGTTGGTTTAAGTTAAGGATGCTTCATGTAAGTCTCTTTATCAAGTTTCACACTTGACCATGTTTTTATTTTTCTCAGCTAGTATGAATCTCTCATTCTATCACATGAGGAAGTCTACTTATTATTTTATCAATAGCATGTAGGAGTATCAGTTTTAAGAAAAATCATCCAAATCTTCTCCTCCTTGTACTAATCAACTAATTCATCCCTACAATAGTTTAAGAAAAATCAATAAAATAATCAATAGCATTAAATTCCATAATGTATCTATTAGCGGTATTTAATTCAAAATAAATAGAAATAGTGATGGTAACTCTTCTGGCGGTGATTTTGGCCAATGGTGAGTCAGGATGATGTTATTTCATGCTCAATGGGGACTCATCTCAATGGTGTGTATTTTTATCACTTTTCCAAATTTCCCAGCAGTAGTTGAAGTTTGATGATAAGTCATTCTATGGTGGTAGGTCATTGAAATTTTTTTCCAAATTTAGAGGTGACTAAGTTCTGATGGTGATTCATCCTCTAGAAGTGTGTCTTTCCAACACTTATCTAAAATTCCCATACTGATTTTTCTACATGTTATGGTTTAGGTTATAGAAGTTCTTCAAAATTGGATGATTTTCCTGCATGTTTTATAGTAGAATCATAAAGTTTGGAATTTATGTTCAAGGTGGATAAATCATCATCAAGGTTCTATAAAGGGGTCTTAGGTTCATTTTGATCTATCTCATCAAACTTTACATGGAAATACTCTTCCATAGTCTTGGTTATTTTTTTTAAACTCTATAGTATTTTCTAGAAGTTGAATAACCCAACAAAATTCCTTCATCGTTTTTGGAGTAAAATTTGTCAAGATTATCCTTGGTGTTAAGAATAAAAAATTTAAAACCAAAAACTCTAAAGTAAGTAACCTTAGAATTTATATTATTAAAAATTTCATAATGGTTTTTCTTTAAAATAGGTCTAATTAAAATTTTATTAATTATATAGAAGGTTGTGTTCACAGCCTCTCCCCAAAAGTGGATAGGTAATTCATATCCATTAAGCATTGTTCAGGCTATTTCTTGAAGTGTACTATTTTTTATTTGTAAAATTACATTATATTGAAGGGTCTTAGGAGTATAGAAGTTATGGTTATAACCATTTTTTGAGAAAAAAATTCAAAATCTTGATTTTCAAACTCATGGTCGTGGTCACTTCTTAAGGTCTTAATTCTAAGTCCACTCAAGTTTTCTACTGATATAGAATACTTGTTAAAATAATAACAAGTTTCAATTTTGTGAGATAAAAAAGAATACCCAAGTATACCTAGAAAATTCATCTATAAGTACATAGTAGTAATTCTTCTCATTTAAACTATAAACTCTGGATGGTCCAAACAAATCCATGTGAACCAACCCAACAGGTTGAGAAGTTGAAACTTATTTCTTTAATTTAAAAGATATTATGTGTTGTTTCCCTTTCTAATAAGGATTATAGACTTTTTGATTTGGGAATTCAAGTTTGGGTAGATCCCTAACTAACAATTTCCTAGTAATCTTTTAAAGTGAGTGAATGTTATAGTGTCATAGTCTCCTATGTCAAAGCCAAGATCCTCTATGAAAGGTACTAGAGAAAGAAACATTTTTTTGAAATCAAAGAATCAAGATTAAAAACATAAACATTTTTATTCCTCAAAGTATTAAATACAAAATAATTTTTATAATTAAAAATAATAAAATAATTGTTTTCAGATTTTAAATGAAAATTATCATCACATATCTATTAAATTCAAAGAAAATTACATTTTAAACTATCAAAAAATAGTAATTTAGAAATTAAAACTAAATTTGAGTTACCAATTTGGCCAAGGACAATGATATTTCCTTTAGTATTATCACTAATGGTGACATGACCACCATTAACCTTTATCAAGATATTAAAAGTAAGGTAATATCATATCATATGTCTAAAACATCCACTATCCAAGTACCATAGATTTCTATAGGATCTTTTCAAAGAGTTTACCTGGAAAACAAATTTTATACCAATAATGATTTTGGAACCCAGATTTTCTTAGGTCAAGATGTTTTAGATATTAAGGCTTTAGGAATCCATATTTTCTTGTAGGTTTCCTATGTAAGAACCTTGGTTTTTTAGAATGAATCAAAATCCCGAACCTGCTTGAATCTTTGATTTGTTTCTGAGAAAACTAGGAAAATCTGGGACGTTCTGGAAATTTTCATATTATACGCCGTGTACTCCAAAGTAAACTCCATGTGTGGGTTAGGTGTGTACTATCCATGGGTTGTAAAATTATGTGTTGTGTGATGACCGTGTAATAATATCCTACTACAGGATGTGTAGTGTTTCTTGACACGTCGTGTATTTTCTTTTCCGTGTACCGGCTAAGTTCTAGTTGTGTGTCAACCCGTGTGGCGTGTACAAGCCATGTGGACACCTTCTCTTAAGTAAGAGTACAAACAAGGCCACTACACGGTGTATAGTTCTTTATACATGCCATGTATTGTTATTTTTATTCTCTTAAATGAAATAGAGTTGCATATATTTTCCAGAAATACCCTCTTCTTCCTCATTTTCGAACTGTGATGCTCTAGAAGGCCGAAAACATTCCTTCTCCTAGATTCTTCATTCGATGTTCATTCATTAATATGCCAGTGGCTGCAAGATCGCATCAGTGAGGCTAAACCCATGCACCCTATTTCGTTCTTGATCCTTTGCCTCACACGTCGCAGTTTCAATCCAAGAAGAATTGTTGGGATTTGACAAAAACATAGATCTACAAATATCGGCTTCGAATTGAATATCAATATCGGATGTGCCTATGTCTATGAGTCTCAGTTAGGTGGTGCATACCTCTTTTTTTTTTTGGTCATTTGTGGGGCACATCCTTTAGCACGTATTTGGGTATTTTGAGTGTGACCCTGTTTTACCTACTATTGCATATCAAATTGTTTATTTGAATTATGGGATGCCTTTGGGTATGCCATGTTTCCTGTTTTTCTTGAGCAGGGTTGGGTGGGGGTTCATTTATCATTTGGGTCATATTAACCGAGGGTTCCAAGACAGTATAAGTTGTTTTTTTATTAGACTACTGAGTTTAACTTTTTTAAGTGATGATATGAATTGTTAGAGGCTCCCAAGACCTTAGTGCTGGTATGGGACAACACATAGCTAGTGAAATTAAACTTTTTAGTTTGTTTTTACTATTTAAGTATTTCATTTTATTATATATATGTGATTTGTGATATTGCATATTCTGGAACCTTCGGGTTGTGTTGGCCATGGCCTAGGTGTTTTTTAGTGATTTTGATCATAGGTTGGGCTTGGCTGGGTTACATTGGGTGGTTCCGACCATAGGATTGGGCATCATGGATGTCAGATTAAGTCAGTATGACTATCAGGTTGGGTATGGCCCGGGTTACTTGGATGGAGAAGCCATCAAACTTGAGCGACATGGTCGCAGGGGTATAAGGTGTCAAAGATTTTGTGGCTTGGGTACTATTTTGGTGATTACCGCTCACCCGGAACTTCGATTAGTGTGCACACATAGAGACTCTGTGATGAGGTGGTTTTGACCACTCATGTGGGTAGAGGCCCTCATTAGTTATGGTTTAGGTATTATTGGTTTTGGGGTTCTTGCTGTAGAAATCCACGTGGAAGGTGAGGAGCCTTCAGGGGATAGTGTTGAGGCTATCGGGTTGGGGGTAGAGGCTCACTGTGGTTTGAGGGTAGACATCATTGTCCCTCTGGTTACTGATTTTAGGGAAGACATCATTTTCCCTCTAGTTACATTATTGAGGGAAGAAATTTTTGTCCCTCTAGATACTTATTTTAGGACAGGCACCGATGTTCCTCTGAGTTACTACTTCTTAGGCATGCCCTCAGGACGTCGGTACTTGAGACATGCGGTGTCTGGGGGCACATGGTGCCTAGTTACATGACAGGGATTCCAGTGTTGGCCGAAGTAGGTGAGATTATGTGGTGGATACGGAGCACCAGTGGAGTTTATGTTTATTTGTTTATCGTACCATTTATTGTTTTCCTTATAAATGCATGCCTGCTTAAACCCCTATATTAGGTACACACCGTTGGGTGGTATCCTACTGAGATTTTTCTCACACCCTGAACAGGCCCTTCGGGACACGTGTAGACTATGGATTTATGTGCAGGAAAGAGACTGGCACCAGGATTTGGACTTTTTTAGCTATCACATGGAGATGGTAGGGACCTTGAGGTCTTTCCTAGTTGGAGTTTAGTTTGTTTTTCCTTCTTTCTTATACCAGAATTCTTACCTTGTTTATTGTATCTAATTTTGGTTATCCATTGGCGCCCCTTTATATATATTGACTTTCTATGGATGCATGTTTGTCTCTCCTTGTAGTTGTTAAAAGTGGTTCAGCATGCTGTTTTGTTGCATTCCTCTTTTGTTGTTTATATTTATTGCTTCTTTTGTTTATCGATATTGAATTTGCTTCCACTCTGTAGGTCTATTTCTAGTCTGTTGAGTCATTTATTCTACTGAATATTTATTATTATACTTGTAACAATACTATTTTATTCCTCTGAGAGGGTATAGCCTCCCCACTATACCTTTTTACACCCCTACTTCTAGTCGGAAGCCTTTGGCGTTTGGGGACATGCGCCTAAGGTAGAAAAACGTGACCCATTTAGCACTGTTCGGGTGGCTGTTCGGGTCCAGGACATTACATCCTATAACAATATTTTATATTTTTTGAAATAAAAACTTTATTTGGTCCACTAGAATAAAAACTTGTAACAGAATTTCCAGAAGTGGATTTAAGAACAAAAGTGCTCTTAACGATTATTCTTTACCCAAGTTGGTAACCTAGACCAATAATATATTTAGTAGAATTTTTTTCATAATATTTGAGTGATATTTTCTCTTCTATTTTTAAATCACTAGTATTTATTTAACTACTCATTTGAAAACTTTATTTTGGTATTTTCTTTTAATAATTGATCATTTTTTCTCTTTTTCTACAGTGAGTTTAGTTCTAACACTTGTAAATAAAACATGTTATTTATTCAGAATTTTTTATTTATATTAGATCTCATTAAAATTATCTTCAAGTATATTTGAATATTTAAACATTTATTATTTTGACATATCATCATCATTTTAATCTTTAGAATGATCAAAATTATTCAAAAAAGATATAGTAGGTACCTCAAATATGTTTTTCCTGAAGAATATATTTTCTCTATCATGATTTTCTTCATGAGTTGGGTATATGTCACTAGAGCTATCCTCATAATCACTCCATGTATATTTCATAGCTTTCTTATACTTTATGTACTTATCATCATACTTTTTCTTATACTTAAACTTGGTACAGTCAACCTTAACATGTCCTTTTCTCTTATACTCATAAAAGGTAATATAATTTGAATTTTAATCTCTTTTCTAGTCCTTTTTAAATTCCCTTTATTATCACATTTTCCCTTATAGCTCAGTTTTTTGAATAATTTATTCTTCTTGTAAAAATTTCTTAAACCTTCTAGCTAGATGGTTCGTTTCCTCATCACTGTTGGCTAGTGATTCCTCATCACTAGAGCTTTCAGCTTGAAATTTTTCCATTTATTATTGTTTTGATATAGTAGGCTTAAAGGCTATAGATTTATTATTTGGTTCATCATTCTCTTCATTATTAACTTTAAGATCTTACTCATACATCTATAACTTCACAATCAATTCCTTGACATGTTGTTTACTAATGTCACAAGATTCACTTATTGACACATATGTCCCTCTATATCTCTCTGGAAGACATCTCAGCAGTCACATTATTTGATATTTTTCTAACACTATATTCCCCAAGCATCTCATTATGTTCACTATCTCATTGAACCTGAGATACATATCAGAGATCAACTCAGTAGGTTTCATCTTAAATGTATTATATTTAACTGTATAAGTATTCAATCGCATTTCTTTCACATTAGTGGTTCCTTCATGATAAATATCTCATGTATCCCAAATTTTTAAAAATCATTTTTACTAGTAGATATCGTATTCAATTATTCATTTTCTAAGGCATGGTGAATATAATTCATAGCTTTATAGTTATTATTGTAAGAAATTTTAGTAGCATCATCCTATGTATTCCTAATAGTATTAGGTAATTCATATTTATCCTCTATAGTAAAAAAAATTTCAAAACCCATACTTTCAATATAAATTTTCAATTTTATTTTCCATTGAGTATAGTTATTTCCATTAAAGAAAGTAGTTCTATTGTTAGTAGAAGCTTCTTGTCTAGTATCCATTTAAAGAAATAAATTTAGAACTAACATAAATTTAAGATCTTAAAAACACAACTAAAATGATAGTTGAAAAGATTTTGAAAGTCCTCTAATACCAAATGTTGGTCGGAGTGAGTATCTCAAGAGGGTGGGTGAATTGAGTACCCAATAAAAATTTCTATTAAAAACAAGTTTAAATAAAATTCCCCAAATAATTAAAATAGACTAGTTAATCAAAATAGTAGATCGATATAAGTTCTAAACTTTTAAAAGGTTTATTAAAGAGTGATTATGTCTCAGTTAAAATAATTATGAAAATTACTTTAGCTTTAGAAATCAAGTTACTTAATCAAAACCTTATATAAACATTAATAAATATTAACTATCAAAGTAGTGGTTTTTTTACAATTTAAAACAGATTCAGTTTAAATCTTATAAATAAAACAAAAAAACACACAGTGAAAAAAATACAAGAGGTTCAGTCTCAAGCCATAACCTAATCCTATTCACTTGATAATAACCTACTTCCAAGTATATTATATAAAATAATCTCGATCCAAAACCTGGATCGGGTATACATAGCATCTAAGAAGTTATCAAAACCATGCATAGACCTCTTCTACAATAATCATGGGAATAAAACAAACACATTCCACATAGAGACCTCTTCCAAAACACTTTGGGTAAAAATATATAATGAGAGTAGAGAAGATATTGAGTATATTCCAGTTAAAGTGTATGAGATAGTATGTATGATTAATAAACAAGATAAAGCACACAATTCTCAAAATATAAAGACAATGAGTAGAAAGATCAAGTAAAAAAGGTTGAGAAGGTAGTGTTTCTCTATCTAATGTGTTATTAATGATTGAGTCTCTTTGGATATATCTTGAAGAGGAGATCAATTCATTTCTCTAAAAGTTTCAAAAAAATAGAGTGTCATAAGCTCTATTGTTTTGTATTTATCAAAGGGTCTAAATGTTTTGTAGGATCCACTCTTTCATGGTCGGTTGAAGTTAAGGATGCTTCGTTTAAATATCTTTAGCAAGTCGCATACTTGACCATGTTTTTTTCTTATCCAACATGCATCTCTCATTCTATCACATGAGGGAGTCTGCTTACTATTTTATCAGCAACATGTAGGAGTATCCGTTTGAAAAAGAATCATCCAGATCTTCTGCTCCTCATACTGATTGATTGACACACACTTTAATGCATCCCTACAATATTTTAAGAAAAATAATCAAAATAATCAAAAGTATTAAATTGCATAATTTATCCATTATAAGTATTTAATTCAAGATAAACAAAATTAGTGACGATGAATCTTCTGGTAGTGAGACAACTATGGTGGGGACTTGAGATAGCAGTGAGTTAGGACAATGGTGAGGTAGGATGATGGTAGTTCACGCTCAATAGTGACTCATCTCAATGATGAGTCTTTTCAGAACTTTTCCAAATTTCTTGGCGGTAGTTGAAGTCTGAGAATAATCCATTATCTATAGGTAGTTCATCTCAAAATTTTCTAAATTTGGAGTTGATTAAGTTCTGATGGTGATTCATCCTCTAGTGGTGGGTCTTTCCAACACTTAGCCAAAATTCCCATCCTGATGGTGACTCAACTCTGATGATGGGTATTTCCAATGCTTATCCAAATTTACATCCTGGTGATGAGTCATCCTCAATGGTGAGTCATGTCTGGCAGTGAGTAGAGTCTAACGGTGGTCCTTCCAACTCTTATCCTAAATTCCACCAATCTTACTTATAGGATAAAATGCCAACATAAAGCATAAAACTTGTTCATAACATAATTAACATGATTTTTTAATCATTAAAACAAGGGTACAAACATAAATGATTTCTATTTAGATATACTTTGGAACTACATGTCATTTATTGCATTAGAAATCTAAGATGTTTTTATACATTTCATTAAACTCTATAAAAGTATAAAAATGTCATTTTAATTCTTTTAAAAGTGGCCTAATTTATAAAATGTTTTAATTACTTTTTCTAAAGTTCTAGATTATATATTTCACCATTTTTTATGATATCTCTTGATATATATACTGGATTGAAGCTATTTTTGATCCGTTATAAATATATTGAAATTTTATACATTTATGTTCCTTAGACCAAAAAATGACTTTGTAGTTCAGAGGGGATAAAAATTCTCTAAATATTGTGTGTAAAGGTTTACACGTAATGATAAAACAATGTTCATCATCTTCTTCCAACTTAGACACAACCTTGGTTCTCCAACTCGATAGTGCCTTAGCATCCCTACATCTTTCAACATCATCAAATCCTCTTGCTATGCACATCCTTGAATTTATTATGTTGGTATAGATTCTATTTTCATTAGTGAAAGGAATGTAAAAAATATTTATATGTACAAATGTTATGTTTTGAAACAACTATTTATTGTGACTTTGAAATTATTTTTTATTACCCATTTTTATGAAAATCTCTTTATTTTCAATTAATTTTTATAATTTTAGTCAATGTTTAAAATTTCATTTAGATTTTATTTATACTTTATAACTTATAGACTTTCAAAGTCCCATACTTGTAACATTATTATGTTTCATTAAGGTGGCTTTGAAAGAATATAAATTATAAAATATACAAACTATCAAAAAGAAAATTGGTTAAACTGACTAAGCGTATAAAAAATTATTGAAAAATAAACAGAAATAAAAAAATAGGAAACAAACATTATATTAATAAATATGAATAAAAGTGTAAATAATACTAATAAAATAGTTAATAATATAAATTAAAAATATTACTAAAATTAGTAATATAAAAAATATAATTATTAATAATAATGTTAATATTAACAATTTATTATATGTTTAATAATATTTCAAATTTATTTATAAATAAATATTTATAACTATAATAAATAATTTCGTATCTTTAAATGTATATTTATTTATATATTTAAATAATTGTAATTATGTATTTCTAACTATAATTATAAATATCTATTTACAATAATAAATAAATATAATTATAAATAAATACATATAATTTAAATAGATTTATTTATAAATATATATGTGTATATATATATGTGTGTGTGTGTGTGTGTGTGTATAATTATAAATAAATATATATAATTAAGGGGGATTCAAGTGGGTGATGGAGAACCCCTATAGGGTGATAGAGAATCCCTGATGGCGCATCACATGGGTGCATCACATGGGTGATAGAAAACCCCTATGGGGTAGGCCAAGAGCAATGGTGAGGAACCCTAGATCGGTGGTGACCCTCGGTCTCCCTAGAAGAGGGTGACCACAGGTGGAAGATCCAGATTAATGGGGGTCAACGCACTATGATGAAGAACCCATGCCTGTCAAGGAAAACCTCATCCAAGGAAGGTCGGGTGGGGTAGTAACAAAGGTAAATCCTAATCTAGGGTTGACGGCGGTGACGTCTCTTAATCTCCCAAGAATATTGGATGGCCAAGTAGTATAGTGTTGGAAGATCCAAATATATGGGGATCAGTGGATTATGATAACCTTGTAAGGGGGAGGCCTTATACAGCGTCGAATGAGATCCATTTACAGGGATGAAGGGAGATCCCCAATTTCTTGAGAAGAGAAATTCCTCGAGTATTGATGGTAGATTCGTGACCATGGGGATCTGGAAAGCTATGCGTAGAGGTCAAAAGGGACCTTTGGACAATGAGAAGGTCAAATATTTTCCTCTTTTAGGTAAAGGTGAGATCTGATTTCAGTGAAGATAAACTGTAGTTGGCGGTGAACAAGATGTGAGGTCCAACGACCAGATTGTGGGGCAGTGTGGCTTCTAGCGTCAAAGGTTTCCCACATAGCATGGGGGATAATAACAGTGATGTCTGAAAATGATGTCTGATGGCATGGATTATTTTACAGTGATGGAAAATACCTAATAATATCAAGGTTCGTTGAAGGAAACCATGTACTCTCTGTGGGGGTTGGCGACGCAATCCCTGCTTAAAGGTGAGGTTTGGTCATTTTCTGAAGCGAAGGATGTCCCCCTCTAGATGCAGGGGCTAGTAGAGAAAAGGTATCCCTATTCGTTATGGGGTCGGTAGGGGCCAATATCGGCAGAAAAGTGGCGGTCTGCAAATGGGTGGCTCACCTTTGGGCTTGATAGAGGTAGGGTCATGGAATAGATCAAAGGTGGCAGGGGTGTGAGCGAGTTTATGGGATGGTGGAAGCTCCCCACCACCGATCAACTCAAACGGTGGTTGGATGTCTAGCGATGGCTAGGGTTTGTTCAGGAGTCGGTGGGTGTGAACGGTGTATGGACTTTGTAATGGTTTCCCCTCTTTCCAGAAAAAAGGTGGGTTTTATGCTTTTAATAAAATTAAGGGGAGCTTCCCTCCTAATTGTTTGAGAAAAATATTTATATAATTTAAATATAGTTATATTAAATAAATTTAAATAATTGTAATTATATAGTTAGAAACATAATTTTAAATATATATTTATAAATAATTGTTTTATAAAAATATATATTTACAATTATAAATAATTATAATTGTAAATAAATTGATAAATGTAATTATATATATATAATTATAAATATATATTTATAAATATGAATTTAATTATATAAATATTTAAATATATAAATAATAAATATATTTATTATTATATAATTATAAATCTATCACTATAAATAATTATTTATTTTATATATATATATAAATTTATATAATTATTCAAATATATTTATATATATATTTAATATTTATATATAAAAATATATATTTATTTTTATATTTATAAATATATTTAAATATTTTTAAGTGTGTATTTATAAATATTTATTTACAAATATATTTTTATAAATATATTGATAAATAAATATTTCTAAATGTGTTTTGCATTCAAAAACCCCATAATCGGGTTCGGAAAGGTTTCAGGTTTTAAAAGTATTTCCCGAACCCACCCGAACTAATAAAAAAGTAATAATTTTAAATTTAATTTAAAATATATTTTTTTATATAAATATATAAATATATTTATATATTAATAATTATAATTATATAAATATATTTATTTATGAAAATTATATTTATTTATTTATAATTGTAAATATATAATTATATATATAATGGGAAATGGGGTGGGGGAATGGCGGAATGGGGGTGTAGAAATGGGGGGGACAAAACACCACATGAAGTGGCGTTTTTGGTTTTACCCTAAAGTGCCACTTCATGTGGAACTTTGGCCTCCCATTTCTCATAATAACTCAACCCAACCCCCATTTTATTATATAAAAAAATAAAAACACCTCCATCCCAAATTTTTCAAGCCATGTCACTACAAGTTGATCCGAGTTTGACTAATTAAAGGAGATGTCCCATGACAGAGTGAGCTCAATGGGAGTAGGCCGAAGTTAATAAGATGACCTAGTCTCATTGAGAGGCCAAGATTGTCTCTAATTTCAGTTAAAGAATCAAGGATTTGAGAATTATGATCACTGGTTCTCATTTCTTTTTGCATACTTTAACTTTACAGATGACTGAGGGGTCTCATTTATTCCCAACGCACTGACTATGGTGATGAAGGTTGGTAAACAGTAAGTGTTTGAAATGTTGCTTCAATAAGTTTTGAACCACTGGATAATATCTGATGACTGGACTCAGTTTTTTATAATTCTGAGGATCGAAGGGCTACACTGACTTGGATTTAGAGAATTGGTTACACTTTGCATAGTGATGTCAAAGCTCCAGCCAACTCATATAAGGAATAAATATGAGGATGAAACTGATCCATGAATTTTTTTTGTTAGACATTATTTT
Source organism: Viscum album (assembly GCA_963277665.1). Taxonomy (NCBI): domain Eukaryota; kingdom Viridiplantae; phylum Streptophyta; class Magnoliopsida; order Santalales; family Viscaceae; genus Viscum; species Viscum album. Next base: position 30,079,366 of record OY728153.1, read on the forward strand.
CAAGCCATGGTTGAGTGAGATATGATGTTGATAAAGATGGATCATGCCTATGTGAACTCACAAGAAGGATGCTAGTTCAGGGGATCTTAGATTTTTTGTGTTCAATCTGTTGAAGAATAGTAGGTTCGATTCAAGGTTGAAGATTTTTGGTCTTTCATTAGATTTCATCGTCAAAACAGAAAATTGTTGGTGAGATTGAATTTTGATTAGGGAATTTTGTTTGAGGCCGAATGAAGGTTCTATCAGAATAAAATTAATGGACGTCCATCCATTCCGATATTTTGGCTGCCAAAATGTAACTCAAAAGCTGAGGTTTTAAATATGGGAGTTTTCCATTGATAAAAGCTTACCAGTGATAATGATCCATTGTACGTACCTAGCATGAATTTTTTAGGGATAAACCATTGTTCCTACATGTTTGGGCTTGAATTTTTCTAGATAATTTGAGGTTAGAGTATGTTATTTTGAAGAATAATTCCGATGTCTTGAAGTTTTTATGACACTAAATTTTAAAAAGCATGTGAATAATTTAAAAGTTACATATTGAGCAGAGGTGGTGACACCACACATGTTTCTATCACAATAGACCCACCTAGAATGTGAAATTAAATGAATGTAGTTGGAAAAAACATCCAAGTGTGTCTCAAATAGACCACACATGGGTCTATCACAATAGTTATAAGGGGATTGATTTAGTCACATGTAAGTGATAAAATACCATGGCAGGAAACACATGTTCGATAAATAACTAAATAATGAGCTAAATAGATGCAAGTCAACTATCACCAAATAGATAAAGAATGTAAATAAATTTCTAGACATATCTAAAAATAGAGGAGATAATACACTATTCTGATGGGTGATGAAAAAATCAAGGAATTTTATAAGATATTATGGAATAAGAGAAAGAAACATGAACTAGGAAGTGGAAGGCGAATAAGAAACTCAATAGAGAAGATTCTTTTCCTAATTATTTTCCTTATTTCATGTTGATTGCAATGAGTTGTTTTAAATTTGAAAATACAATAATGTTTTTTAGATAAACTTCTTTGGTAATGAGGTTTCACTGGTTAATATTTTAATTTTCCATTCATAAATCTTCCTTCCAAGATTTGTATTCTCTTAATTCAATTCTCAATGCAATTAAAAATGGTTTCTTCAAAAATTAATGAAATTTTTTTTGTTTAAAATCATTCATGAACTAATTATATATTCTCAATCATCTAATAAGAGATTACTTTCAAGAGTATAACAAAAATATTAATTTATGAAATTGATTGTATTGAAATATTTTTCTATCATTTTCATGAATGATTGATTCTATATTTGATAAACTATAAAATTATACTAATCACTAGTTATACTACTAATGATCTAGTTGACTAAATTTAATCTTAGTTTCAATGAATTTTATGTGCATGAGTGAGGGAATATCTATTGAACTAGTTAGTACATTTTCCTACCATCATAATCATTATAACTCTTTATCCTATCCTATTCTGAATCTTATCATACTTCTTAATCAGTTGTTACTCTTTTTCACTCTTGTTACTTGTTTGAACTGCAAATGATACTGTTTTGAGTGTTTCCTCATTATTGCTTATTTTCTTAAGTGGTTTTATTGTATCTTTCTTATTCACTATACCCAAAACTATCTTATTTGTGGTTTGACACCCTACACACTAGTTTTACTAGATTTAAATAGGGGAATAAATAGTTTTTTTGTTCATAGTCAATGAATTATGTAATCAAATTTTTGCACCATTTTTTGGGGAAGGCAAGAGTGACCAAGGCAGAAAAATATAAAAAAAACTTCAAGAAAACTCTATAAAATCAAATAAATAAAAAATAATAAAGAAAAAATTTAAAAAATATATATTATAAAAAAACAACCTTAAAGCAACTAAATATTCTGAAAAATAATCTTACTGAGAACAAATTTTGAATCTGTGTGTTGATGCACACTAGATCTAGGTCTGAAAAATTAGTACTTGTTATCTATGAGATAAATATTCACTTATTATAAATTAAAAATAAAAACAAGTTAAAAATGGAAGCAAATTTTGAAAATATAAATAATAATCAAAATCAAAATCAAAAATCCATAGCCTCTAAGGAATGAGTTAGCAGAGATATTAGTATTTAAGGAGTTTCAATGCTAAATGTTTCTAGTAATCTATCATGTATAAGGCATACCCCTAAGGATTGAAATATGAGATAAAAGAATAATATTTATCTATGATTACATTATATAATAGAATTCCTAATGAAGACTCTTTATACTTCATAGGGTGTTATTATTGTGTGGTGTATTAAGTAACTTTAAGAGGACTAACTGAAGAAGATCTTAAACATAGATATTTCCCTTTATGTTTTTAGGAAAATGATAAGACGTGATTTCAATAGTTATATGAGTAGATTTTAAATAATTGGGATCTTCTATTTAATACCTCTGTAATGAAATTTTATCTATGGATAATGACAACTACAATTTGGAATAAGATTTTTGGATTCTTGCAAGATGAGGGTAAGTTTTTCCACGATTCATGGGAAAGATTTAGGGGTCTTCATAGATAGTTTCCAAATCACTGGTGAACTTATGGGTTCCTTATAGAATCATTTTATAAGAACCTCAACCCTTACCACCAAACCCTACTTGATCAATATTTTGGAGGTGATTTTAGTAATAAAACTACTAAATAATTGAAGAAAATTCTAAATGAACTTGTATAGAACTCTCAACATAAGTGTTCCGGGAGAATAAAAATTGTTGGAAAAAATAACATTGTTTAATAAGTTGAATTCAATTCTTTTGGGTATTTTAATGAGAATAATAAAAACACACTTAGGGAGAAGTGCTTCCACTATGGCATGTATGGACATTCCAACTCTAGGTGCCCTAACTTTGATATGCCTTCCCAATAACTTGAGAATTCCAATTTTTTTGGTCATTAACCTAGGTTACCAGAAAGGGATGATACCTTTTATTATAATTTCAATAAAGGTTATATAAACCATCCCAACATTTCTTAGAAAAAATATGGGGCTTTTAAACCTTTTGTACCCCCTGGTTTCCAACAACAACCATGCTGAAACCAACCAACGATAAAGACTTCTAATTCTCAAGTGAACTTTGAGAATAAAATGTTTTATAATCTAGAATAAATTTTGAATAGAATTTGTTTTCAAGATAAAAAGTTCAAGACTCAATTCAATAAAAAAATCCCAATATGATTATAATAAAATTCAATCAAATATTAGAATGAAAAAAATTGTAAACTCAAATGGAATAAATTTCTAGGGGAATTAATCAAAGGTAAAAAAGGAAATCACCAAGAACTAATGAAGTCATTACTAGGGAAATATCATGGCTATCACTAATAATAGTGTTCTTCAGACTCACTAAGAATCCTTTAGGAATCCTAAACTGGATAAAACTAAAATTCACAAAAATAATGATATCCCAAAAAATGAAACCACCAAAAATTGTAATCTAGACAACCCCATTGAAATTTATATAGAACATGTTGTACCAACTATTAAGAAGTATGATAAATATATTAAACTCATGAAAAATAAAAGAAAATAAAATATTGATAAAGAACCTGAATAGATGGATACGGTTTTAAATAATTTGTCTCTACACAACCCTTTTCCTCAGATAACTAAAAAGACTAATCATGAACCTGGAATTATCAAATTTTTTGAGTTGTTTAAAAATATTCACATAAATATCACATTCTTACAATATTTAGTTTAAGTTCTTTCATATCTGAAAATGATTAAAATTTTGTTTCAAACAATAAAACACTTGAGGGCTTTTCCACTAACAGTTTACCTGAGGATTGTAGTGTTATATTTAAGAATAGGATACCTCCTAAATGAAAAGATCCTAGTAGTTTTCTAATTCTATGTACCTTTTAAAATAGTGGAAAGATCAACTACATTTGTGACCTTGGAGCTGGTATTAACCTTATCCCTTACTCATTGTTCATGCAGTTGATATTGACAGTTCTATTTCCCACCACTATTGTCTTGCAATTGGAAGACCGCTCCATCACCCACCCTATTGAAAGAGTTAATGATTTGATAGTTAGGGTTAGGAAACTATTTCTACTATCTAATTTCCTTATACTTGATATAGAGTGTGATAAATAAGTCCCTATCATTATTTCTAGGACTATCATTTCCACTCGAGGAATGTAATAAATGTTTCTATAGGAAAATTGATTTTCAAACTAGGAGAGAAAAGTAAAGAGTTTAATATTTTTGAAAAATGAAAATCTTCACCAAAAACTATAAATTTTTCAAGTGATTAGATGCATAAATCTAAACAACATGTTTATTAAGAATAATAATACTTTTTAAACATGATTAAAGGAATTAATAGTAACACCACACAAGATAAAAATTTCATGGGAATTTTTTCAAGAAAAGAGGTAGGGCTGATTGATGCCTATGAGGGTGAATTTCTAAAAAGTATTGATCAATTTACTATAGAAAATATTTTAAAACCAAAATTGGAAACTGATTCTAAGGATTTTTCTAAATTGGATAGTAGTGAGTTTATGGCTTTCTTTCTCTCTAATTTGTTTTTTAAAAAGAATATTGAGGACCTTACACCTATTTGGCCTAAGTTCCTTCCTTATAGTCACTAATCACCCATTTTAGAGTTGAATTAACTTCCTTTACATCTAAAATACTATTTTATGGGTGAAAGTTCTACCCAACCTGTCATTATCTCAGCTGAGTTAGCAGTGATCTAAGAAGAGTGTTTGCAGTCTATTCTAAGGAAGTTCAAATATGTCATTGGATGGTCCATAGATAATATTAAGGGAATAAGTCTATCTTATTTCATGTATAAAAAACCAATGGAACCTGATCACAAGCCTAGATTCTAAGGACATGGAAGATTAAATCCAAACAAGAAAGAGGTAGTTGAAGAGGAAGTACTTAAGATTCTTGATGGTGGAAGAATTTTTATTCTTTTGATAGTGCATGGGTTAGTTTGGTATAATTTGTCCCTAATAATGGGGGTTTCACAGTGGTTTATATTCTAGTTAAAAATATATAAAGAAAAAATATCAACCATAAGGTATTCCTAGATCAATTGTGTGCTTAAGCATAAGCAGCTATGGGGTCTTAGAAAATTTTAAAAGTAAAAATGCATCGACCACAAGGGGTGAATCTACTATGTTGCAGCGTGAAACAAAATTAGAAAAGTAAAAAATCATTGACCCTTAAAAGGATATTGACCGTAAGAAATTTTTTCCAAATGATGGACCATAAGATAAAATTTTCTTTGGCCATAGTCACCACAAATTGACCACCTGGAATAATCTGGGTAGCCTAAGTCGAGTGTAACCAAGACCGGTTGAAGTTTTATCTTGGAGATGAATACTGGAGCTCATGTGAATGAATTTTATGCACAATCTGATATCTCTCATCTTTTATTTTTATTTGAAGATGCAAAATATATATCATAGAATCTAATAAACAACATCATCGACTCCAAGCAAAAATTTACAAATTTTGAATTGTTGAGTTTTTGATGAGGAAACCAAATCTGATGAAGGCATGAAGACAAAAGAATTGAGTATAAGATTTTGGATTAAATCCAGTCGTCAGAGATCATATCTTCACTAGATAAGGAAGCCCGAACCAAGGGTTTTATTGATCAAGGAAAACCAATCCATGTCACTGCAAATTGATTCGAGTTCAATTAATTCAAGGAGATGACCCATGACTGAAGGAGCTCAATAGGAGGAATCTGAACTTGAGAAGATGACTAGTCATGTTGAGAAGTGAATATTGTCTCTAATATCAATTGAAGAATCAAATATTTTAAAATTATGATCACTGGTTCTTGTTTCTATATGGAGGTTTTAACTTTACATACAACTGAGGGGACATTGTTCTTTCTAAACACACCAACTATGGTGATAAAGGGTGCTGAATTTTAGGGGTTTGACATGTTTCTTTAGTAATTTTTGAACTAATAAAGAATATTTGGTGACTAGAATTGGTTTTTAGGAATTTTTAGGATCAAAGGTATATGTCGACTGGGATTTATATAATCTACTACACTTGGTACAGTGAGGTCAAAGATCCAGAAGAATCACATAAGGAATCGATATGAGGATAAAACAAATCCTTGAATTTTTATTATCGATCATCATCATCAATCCACAATTTAGTGGGATTGGATGTTGATAAATATGGTTTGTTCCTATGTGATCCCAATGGAAGGAGTTTATTTTAGGGAAGCGTTGAGTTTCTATGTACGATATGTTGAAGAATAGAAGGGACGACTAGAGGTTGAAGGTTTTTGGGATTCAATTAGAGTTCATCATTGAAATTGAAACATTTTTGGGTATATATATAATGATCAGGGAATTATTTTTTGAGGATTAATGGAGGTTCTATCATAATAAAATTTATAGAAATCCATCCATTCCAATTTTGTGGCTACCAAAATGTAACCTGGAATCTTATATTCAAAATATGGGATATTTTCATCGATAAATGATTATTAGTGGAGATGAAAACCTATAATGAATTTATAAGGGATGAACCATTATTCCTACCTATGAAAGTTTTATTTTTTTTAATAATTTGATGTTAGAGTGGTTGGATGTTGAAGAAAAAGTCATATGGGTCAAAGTTTTTCTGAATCTAAATTGGAAAAGGTGTGTAACTAATTTAAAATTATGTGTTTAGAAGAGGAAGTGAGTCCAAATTTTGATGAATGATGCTGGAAATATGTCTAGGTGAATTTTTAATATATTAAACATGGGTCAATCGTGGTAGTTAGAAGGGGATTGATTTATTCATGTACGGGTGATAAAATGTTATGAAAGTTGACACATGTTCAGTAAAGAACTAAAGAACAGGCTAAGTTAATGCAAGGTGACTGTTGTCAACCAAATAAAGAATGTAAATAAATTTCTGGAAAAAAATGACTAAAAGTTCCACATCTTAATTTTTTGGTAGTTATCATATGTAAATGTAAATGCTAAGGACTGTGAGAAACTTGAATCCAAATCCAAAATATATTTTTTCCTTGGTTATGAGGATGAAAATTGAGGATATAATTTATGGTATGGTTAAATAAAATAGATAATAATAATCATGGATGTTGTCTTCAATGAGAAGGCCATGTAGAAGGATCGAAACTTAGTTGAGAGGGAAGTTAAAGGAGAATCAACTGTCAAAATCTAGGTTAATCAGAGTAACAGTAGTTATCAAAAAATCAAAGGACTCATATGTAGTTTCTCAAGGACTATAAGTCCATAAGTAATTCCATTAGAAGGACTATAAAATTTAAGGTCATATGAAGCTCGATAGGGTGCACCAGAAGTTCATTACTCAGAAGTATGAGTACCAAAATTTCAAGAATTGGTAGAATGATCAGAGAAAAGTTGTTTAGATTATCCAATTTAGTTGATAAGATAAACTAGAACCAGGAAAATAGTGTAGAGGTTTGGGTATGACTTGAACTCTCTACTCTTTATGGATACAGGATAACCTGAAGATCCAGAGGATGAGACTTCACTTAGTGACTCTAATTAGTGGGAGCCAACCATGAATGAGGAGATGAATACATTAGAGATCAACCTAACATGGGAAATGACTACACTACTATAGGTTGAAAATGAACTTGAGAACAAGTGGGTTTTCCAGATTAAGGAAGAGGGTGAGGGAAATAATAGATACACATCATAAATAGTAGTGAAGAGGCTTCAACAGAATAAAGAAGTAGATTTATTGAAAATTTTATCACTAGTAGTAAAACATTCTACATTTTGAATAGTAATAAATATAGTCACATCAAAAAATATCTATCTGGATCATATGGATGTCAAGATAACTCTACTTTATGGTGAATTAGATGAGGAGATTTAAATTAAACTAAAAATAGGTATAATTGAATTTGGTCATTGGAATTTGGTATATAAGATAAAGAAAATATAGTGTGGAATAAAGAAAGAACTGTAAAAATGAGGTCAAAATTTTTATGGGTTTATGGAAGAATAAAAATTCAATAGATGTAATTTTCACCACTAATGTTATAGGAAAAAATGGGTTGATGGAAATTTCATCATTTTTATGATATATGTTGATGATTTTTTTTTTTTTAAATTGAATTTCCAAAAGATTAAGAAGTTGAAAAATAAGTTATCTGGAAGTTTCATGATGAAAGATTTCAGGACAACAAGAAAGATACTGGGGATGAGGATATAAATAGATAGAAAGATCAATATTTTGTTTTATCTTAGAAGGAGTATATATGAAAAATCATTGAAATGTTTGGAATGGAAGTATGAAAACTAGTCTCTATTGTAACGACCCAAACTTTTATTAATGAAAATTATCTTGATCTAATTAAATGTATTATTATGTAAAATGGATATATAAAATATCCAATTCCTTGGTTTTAAGTTTTTGGATTTCAAAATACCATTAATAATTATTACCATTGCTAATATAGTCATTGAACAGTGATCACATGATTAGTATAAATACAATGCTTTAATAAATCAAATTTACTGAGACAAAGTAAGTGATGGCCTCATCCAGTATAATTGCTTCATACGAAGCCCATTTTTTGGAGCTTATAAAGGAGGTGTAATCATTGGGCTTTAGTCTTAAACAATTCCAATCCAATCTTGAACAAGTTAATCTTGAACAGAATTGCCTACAGGAGAAGTGTAAGTTAATAGATATTACTACCCGAGTGATTTTATCTGAGCCTCCCCAAGATTCTGTCACCATTACACACCTTACCCTTAGGTCTTATGTGGTTGTATAAGGTGTTATGTAACAAGACACTATCACTATTATTATTACATTATTTTTTTATAGAATAAATAATATACATTAATTTTATTATTGTTACTTTGTAAATAGTTTTTAAAGAAAAAATAGTATTTTTAGTTAATATTCAATTAAGAAATATATTTTGATAAATTAATGTATTTTTGAATTAAATAATATTTTAATAAAATATTATTGCCAAATTAATTTTTATTAAATATAAATTATCATAAAATTTTTATGAATACAATTGTGATTAGTATTAAGGTTTGAAAGTCGTTTTTATCAAAACCCATGAATTTTCGATAAATATTGGTTTTTATTTTAAAAGTAAAAAATCACATATTTATAAAAATATTTAGATAAAATGAATATTATTTTTGGAATCAGGACATCGAAATTATCTAAAATTGAATTTCTCATAATTTTTTGAGACAGTCGAATTTTTGGGTCAAAATTAAATAGAGTTTAATTATATAATGTGTTTTATGACATCATAAAGACCCAATAGTGATGTAATAAAATATTATAATTGGGTTTTTCAAACAATATATATATTTTACCATTAAAATAATGTGATTTTAGGTTTTTTTATTTATTTTACAAAGCTTTAGCAGACCCTCCAAGACTTATAAAACATTTTAGCTTTTTAAATTCCTTGAGAGTGTGACTCACCTCAACATAAGCAAGCCTGATATTTTAAGAATTTATGAAATTAGCCTTATAAAATAATTTTTTACACTCCCCTTTGGAAAAAACATTGTATGGTTTGTTTTTTTATTAGTTTAATGTGTTGTGTCCAAAACCTAAATAATAAAGAATTCCCTCTCCTTTCCTATATAAACCCACCCAAGCTCCCACTTCTATTCACTAAAAACCTTTGGAGATAGACTAACCTCTTCCTTCATCTCTCTAGAATCCTCCCATGTTTCCACAAGCCCCCAATAATCCTCTCTCAAGCCTCTCCTAAGCCTTTGGGATCACACTTCCAAGTAAGGGATTTCTTCCTTTCTCATTTTTGTCCAAATTTATTTATGTTGTTATAACATTTTTTTTCAATTTCAAATGTTGGGGTATGATTTCTCACCTCCCCCATACTTCCCTATTTATCTTTTTAAATAATGTTATACCCCTCTCTCTCTCATTAATGCATCCCATGTACACTTGTTACTATGCCAAAATTCCGTAAGGGAATTCTCTATCCTCATTTACATTCAAGCAATTATTTTATATTATGAATCTAAATTTCATTACATATGTTGGGAAATGTATCTATAGGACCCACTTACTGTAAATTTCATATACATAATATGAGACACCATTTTCTCTCTCATCAACCATTTTTATGAATTCTTATTTCATGCTATTATGTTGTCAAAATTGCACCGCGATTTTCCAATCCAAAGTCTTTATGTAGTGAATACCATGCCCATTTCTCAATCAAGGGTATTCAACTTTATGAACATTTAATTATTTATTATATAGTTTCATGTATTAATTACACATTACTTTATCATGAAATAAATTATTATGTTTAATGAATCCATGTTATATAATCCATGTGGCAATTTATGCATGAAATTAAGAAGGGTGCGCCCTGATAGCGCTCCAATGCATTGGGTAAAGATTAGTGTCATGATACAACAAGTTAAATGAGGGTTTACTCATGATAATTCAAGTTAAATTAGGTTTTACTCATGATCCATGTGTAACACCCCGAGCTTCCACGATACGCTTCTCTTTCAATAATGCAATAGCTTGCATTGTATGCAAGTTCGAGATTCTAACACACCGCGACCAATAAAAATAGCCATTATGAATAGTAATACCCACTTTTTGAAATTATATATATTTTATATTTCAAAATGGGCTTCATTTTTGGATTTGTAATATCGAAATTATCCTATGTTGAATTTTTGGTGTTTTTCTGAGAACATCCAATTTTTTATGAATAGTGAAAAGTACTTAAAAAAACTTTATTAATAAAAATAACTTTATAGTAATAAATTATACTATTGAGTGGTTTTAAAGTGTAATTAGAATATATTGTTACCATTTTATCTAATGGTGGTCATTAGAATTAATTTCACTTTGAAATTGGATATAATCAATTGTCAATCATTTGATATATATTGTTTCTTAAAAACACGCTATTTTTTGTGACAGCGGGAATTAATTATAAAATTAATTAATGAAACTTATATTTTTGGAATTTTTTAAAATATACATCATTTTTTAATTCGGAAAATCAATTATAGCTTAGGGTGAAATTCTGGCATTGTTCCGAAAAACTTCAATTTTTGATGAATAGTGAAACCACTAAGTGGTAGTTAAAAAACTGATTTTTCGTTTAAATGAAACATTACCAATTATTTGATTTGATTTTCAAAAATCCGAAATACATGGTTGTCATTAGGAAGTAAAATGTGGTTCAATGGGATTAAAATAATTTATTGGTGAATAGTAACTTTTAAGTTTAATTAATCACGATTAAAGGTAATTAGTAAAATTTAAGGTAAAGATAATGTTATAATAATATGAAATGACCTTGAAACATGTCCTACCCCTATTTGATGAGTCATGGCCGACCAATACAATCCATGGGTCAACTTGGGGACCCCATGGAGCCACTTTAGTAGGAAAATGATATTAAAAAACTTTTTATTTAATGTTAAAATAAAAATGTCACAAACATGAGTTATTTTACTAAAATAATTTTTAAATGGGGTTATACAAGTCATAATTTTGACTATAAATATTCATTAGAAATCCAAAAAAATTTCCTACATCATGATATTTTTTTATAATTTTTAGACATTAAATAAATTAAATTATTTATGACACCATGATGATGCAGCGATTACCTCATTATTTAACGATTTAAATAAAATGAAAAGATAATGTAAAATATAAGATCTAAACATGTCAAAAACCTATTGGATGGGCAGATTTCGAACTCTTATCATATTATCCTCGAAATATATAATTTTGGTACCTTTTAAATCCGAAAATCATTTTATAATAAAGTAACCTTTTATAAGTTTCCAAGAGTGCCCCTCCTCTCCTATTATAAAAGGCCCCCACCTCTACCACCTTACCCACACCTATCAAGCCTTTGGCTCAGCCAAACTCTGCCCATTGTATCTCTCCACATCCCAATATTACTCCTAGAAGCCTCACTTTGGGCAGAATTCATCCCAAGGAAGCCTTTCTCCAAAATCAAAAAGAGTTACCCGATTTTAAGGTAATGTCTTCTCTTATTTTATTTTGTTTTATTTTGCTTCTCCAACCCCTTAAACTCTTTTTATTAATTTATTTTGTAACAAAACAAGTATGCTAAATATACTAGGATGTTTTTATAAGAAGTATTATATCTACACTTATACACACCTACATCTAATGATTAAAGAACATACTGTTTCTGTGGTTGGAAAATTTCTGCCTCACGAAACGATGATTGTTCAATCTTCTTTTAACACCTCTCATGGTGGACATTAAGATGTCACTATATTTATATATGATATATATTATGTTTATGCTTTCCTTATGATTATATATTTCTCATTTATGTCATAACTTTATGATTTCCATTATGGGTAAATGCGATAATTTCATTTTAGGAAGTGCGGACTACCGCCCCCTCAAAGTGATTTGAATCGTTAATGCCATATGTGGGATGTATAAAGGATGTATTAAATGATATTATATATTATATTATACTGTAATTATAATATACCTTTATATAATTATGATTTCATTCCATTAAATATGAAATATAAATGAAAGTAGCGTTCATGCGTACGTACGACTTACCGTCTCCATAAACAGTGCATTTCATTTCTTACCTCTAAATGTTACGTAATATTATGAATGAATGTATATAATGGATATGTATGATATATATGATATCTAAATCATTAATATAATTCTGGATATAATGGATATTTCACCACATGAACAACTTGTAATTATAAGAAGATTATTGTTGACTCAAGTACCAAAGATCGACAAAACGACCATTTTTAACTTAAATGACTGCATAATTTTTGTAAAATTGTAATAAGTGATAAAAAAGGGATAATTAAATTGAAAAAGGTTCATAAGAAAGTATAGATTAACTCTAGTTTATTATTCAGGAGATTAAATAACGTTCGAGTGAATTCGGACACAAGGTAAGGGAACTTCTTAACCCAATTTCCATTCTTTGGGTTAATCTTCTACTTTCAAATTATGTCATGATATTATTATGTCCTATCTTTTATTTTTTACTTTCTTTATGTGTAATTATAGTGAATACACATAATAGATCTATTTTATTTAAAAAAATGATCTTTTTAAGGGACTTCGTCTCAATATCTATTCATTGAGGCATATTTTGTTTTATACACAAATTTCTTTTATATGGTCTATAAACCCCTTTGAATTTTAAGTTTATTCAAAAAGAATATTTTTATATGAAGCGTTTTACTAAACGACAAAAAGGAATGTTTTTCTTGTCGTACGTATGCGGCAAAAACGACTTCTCCACCGCCGTGACCATTATTTGAGTTTAGGCTTCCTCTACAAGCCATAACTTTTTTTTAAATGAAAAATAAATACCAAGTTTTAATTTTCTTTTATTTTGGTATTGAAAATGGTTTTGATAATGTTTTTATTATATCAATGTGTTGTATTGATATCTTTTGATTGAAATGTGAAAATTTTATGTTTCCTTTATGCATGTTTTATGTGATACGATTATGTTATAGTTTATGATATGTTTAAACCTGTTCATATGAGGAATGCATTGGACTTAATAAGTGACGGGTGGAGACCGTTATAGCTCCTCGATGCATCGGCAGGTCTCATGAGACAAACTAGTGTCTTGGCATGAGGCCTTGACAAAATCTTATTTGTAGTCTTGGCACGAGGCCTTGGCTATGTGGTTATGATAATCTGGCATTATGCATTCCATCATTATGAAAGTGGTTATTGATATTGCATGTGATTATTCGACAAGTAGAATATCCAAGTGAATAAGTAAATGGAATTATTTCATTTTACTTTTGCCATATTATGTTGAAGTTCATGTTTAAAATGATTTTGTTTAGTTATAAATTGCCTTAAATGTTTATGTTTATTTTTGAAAGCTTCCGCTATATTGTTATCCTTACTAAGCATCTGAGCTCACCCCTTTCAATGTTTTAATTTTTCGAGGATGTGAAGAAGTATTTTAGGAATGACCTGCAGGGATAGTCTGAAGGGGATATGAGTGTGGAAAATGGAGACTATGTTATTGTAGTTTTTCACTTTATGATGTAATGTCACATTTATGAATGTATCTAGTGTTTCCAAGTCTACTAAACTAATCGGTCTTTCGAGACTTGATCTTTTGTGATCATGCCAATGTTACACAATAATGCACCGACTCTGGGTAACTGGGGTCGGGGCGTTACAGTTGGTATCAGAGGCAGTTTATTACTAACCTTGGAAGCTAGATTTAGATAAACTATGATTAGAGCACATAGCCTTAAGATAGACTTTGAGGATTAGTATAGAAGAACTTCCTAGAATTTTGGTATTATAGAGATTTTATGAGTTTTTCGAGCAATACATCCCTATCTGGATACGAGCAGGTAGAGGCAGCTCTGGCACAGATGTACCTAGAGGTAAAACCCAAAAACACTGCTTTGAGCTAGACTCGAATGGGAACTGGTGCACGACAATGGGCCTTGCTGCAGTCTTGGTTACGACACTCTCGGGGGATATGCTTAGGATAATTCCCATTTTCTTTACAAACCATTATGAAGGGTTTATGAGTATATATTTCCTCAAAGAAAACATTTCTTTTTATGATTATGGATTATATCCATAAATAGTTCAATTTATGTTAAGTATTTTACAAGTATGTAATTATGTATTTTGATTCATAAACTAATCTAGTTTATGTCATTATTTAGAAATGGAGCCTAGTGGGAGGAATGGAAACCGTATAAATGAATGCACTCCATGTAGGGATTTCCCTCCTGCTCAAGATAATTATTGTGGAGCTGGATATAAAACTGTTGATGATCACCTTATCACCATACTAGGACAACTCACTTAGGTTATGAATAATAACATTACTCGTATGGAGCACCCTGATCCGCAATGTGGAGGATCAATGTTATATCGTTTCATGAGGAAAAAACCACCAACATTTAACGGGGGTAAAAATCCATTAGTAGCTAAGAAATGGATAAACTCCTTAGAGAAAATATTCCATGCCTTAAGGAGTAGTGAAAGGGAGAATATTGTCATGGTAGTTTACCGCCTTACTGAAGATGCCGATCAATGGTGGTCGCTGATTCAAAACACAAAGGAAGATGAAGAAGTATCAAGTATGGAATAGAGATACTTCAAAGAGATTTTCTTAGAAAAATAATTTCCACATGACCATCGAGCAGATATGGAAAGGCAATTTCTGAGTCTGAGGCAGAAGGAGGATGAGAATGTCACAAAGTATGAGGACAACTTTACAAGGTTAGCAAGACATGCTGCAGATTATATACGTAACCCAAGAAGTAATATTAATCGTTTCTTTGATGGGTTAAAACCATTTCTCCGTTGAGCTTTAGTATCATAATCTTTCTCAACATACGAAGATATAGTCTCGTGTTCTATCAAGACAGAAAAGGAATTGTCTAAATCTTATGACAATAAAGTAAAGTAAGAGAAGAAGAGAACGGTGGAGCAAGAGACAGATAAAGGGAAAAAGGTAAAGAAGGATTTTCCATTATGCGATAATTGTGGGAAGAATCACCCCGGTACTTTCCTAAAAGGAATGGGAGTTTTTTATAAATGTGGAGAAAAAGTTCACCAGGCGCGTGATTACAAGGGAAAGAAAGAGGCTATCAATGTTGAATGCTACAATTGTAGAGAAATGGGGCATTATGCAAATGAATGTCCTAAGCATCAGGGAAACTTACCTCAGAAAAGGCCAAGGGATCAAGGACAATCTTATGCTGTTACTACAGTTGAAGTGGAATAATTAATGTATTGGTGCTTTTGGACTCAAAGATTATACTTTGGTCATAAGGATAATGTGATATATATATATATATATAAGTATTGTACTACAGTACTTGTTGTTTTCATTAAGGATTTAATATGATAAAGGTAATCATATTTTTAGTATGTGACAATAAGAGAAACTTTACTTTGTTAGGGGAATCTGATGTTACAATTGATTTTGGAATTTAGAGACCTTTTAGAGAAAGTCTGGATAGAGGTATTTTGGATAACTATAAAGGCTAGAATGAATTAAGTTGAACTTTGGATAGTATTGTTTATGGTTAAAACATTTCTGAATATTATTTTTGGAATATTATAATACTATAGTTTTAGGAAAAGGACAACCTGCAGGTTGGGGGATAACCCGTCGCGTCGGACAAAGCTGCAGGAATCGAACCCACAACCATAGTGTGACAGGCCTTTATTACCTACCACTAGCCTATAGGAAGTCCCTGGATATTACAAAAACGTCTTCCTAATCTAAATGGTATGTGATACAATTATGATAAATAAAATATTTTTGAGTTCTATTACCTTTTGGAGTGAAATATGGGTTTGTAGTAAAAATTTATTAAAGAGTGAAAGTCTACATGACAAGTAAGTATATTTCCTTACATTCTTAGTAAATCTCCTAAATAAATTCCTCAACTTTATGAAAGGTAACTTAAAACCAAAAAAATTGGTTAAATTTTACAACTGGGGATTCAATGACCGTTTAACCAATCAAAAGTTTTTGATTTTCTTGTAGTTAACTTTCTCCTAACCCAGTTTTCTAAAACTCTCCATCAGACCTTGATGGTTTTTTTTCCTCTATGTCCATATTTTCATAGAATCCTAGTATGGGCTATCTCGGGTGACCTTTGTACTTCTCTTTCTTTCTTTTAATGTTATATTTTTATTAACCCTATTTCCGATGTGGGTTTTCCATAAAGGTATTTTCTATTTTCAACCTTTTATTTTCAATGAAAATTTTCAAATTGCGAGGACGCAATTTATTGAAGGAGGGGAGAATGTAACACCCTGATCTTCCATGATACGTTTCTCTTTCAATAATGCAATAGCTTGCATTATATGCAAGTTCGAGATTTTAACACACCGCGACCAATCAAAATAGCCATTATGAATAGTAATACCCACTTTTTGAAATTATATATATTTTATATTTCAAAATGGACTTCATTTTTGGATTTTTAATATCTAAATTAGCCTATGTTGAATTTTTGGTATTTTTCTGAGAACTTCCAATTTTTTATGAATTGTGAAAAATACTTAAAAAAAACTTTTTTAATCAAAATAATTTATAGTGATAAATTATACTATTGATTGGTTTTAAAGTCTAATTAGAATATATTTTTACCATTTTATCCAATGGTGTTCATTATAATTAATTTCACTTTGAAATTGGACATAAACAATTGTCAATCTTTTGATATATATTATTTCTTAAAAACACGCTATTTGTTGTGACAGCGGGAATTAATTATAAAATTAATTAAAGCAACTTATATTTCTGGAATTTTGTAAAATATACATCATTTTTGAATTTGGAATATCAATTATAGCTTAGGGTGAAATTTTGGCATTGTTCTGAAAAACTTCAATTTTTGATGAATAGTGAAACCACTAAGTGGTAGTTAAAAAACTGATTTTTTGTTTAAATGAAACATTACCACTTCTGTGATTTGATTTTCAAAAATCCAACATAAATGGTTGTCATTAGGAAGTAAAATTTGGTTCAATGGGATTAAAATAATTTTTTTGTGAATAGTAACTTTTAAGTTTAATTAATCGCGATTAAAGGTAATTAGTGAAATTTAAGGTAAAGATAATGTTATAATAATCTGAAATGACCTTGACACATGTCCTACCCCTATTGGATGAGTCATGGCCGACCAAGACAATCCATGGGTCAACTTGGGGACCCCATGGAGCCACTTTGGTAGGAAAATGACATTAAAAACTTTTTATTTAATGTTAAAATAAAAATGTCACAAACATGAGTAGTTTTACTAAAACAATTTTTAAATGGGGTTATACAAGTCATATTTTTTACTATAAATATTAATTATAAATATAAAAATATTTACTACATCATGATATTTTTTTATAATTTTTAGACATTAAATAAATTAAATTATTTATGACACCATGATGATGCAGTGATTACCTCATTATTTAACGATTTAAATAAACTGAAAAGATAATGTACAATATAAGATTTACACATGTCAAAAACCTATTTGATGGGTGTATTTCGAACCCTTATCACCTTATCCTAGAAATATATAATTTTGGGACCTTTTAAATCCGAAAATCATTTTATAATAAAGTAACCTTTTATAACTTTCCAAGAGTGCCCCTCCTCTCCTCTTATAAAAGGCCCCCACCTCTACCACCTTACCCACACCTCTCAAGCCTTTGGCTTGGCCAAAACCTACCCATTTTGTCTCTCCACATCCCACTCTTACTCCTATAATCCTCACTTTGGGAAGAATTCTTCCCAAGAAAGCCTTTGTCTCAAATCAAAAAGAGTTACCCAATTTTAAGGTAATGTCTTCTCTTATGTTATTTTGTTTTATTTTTCTTCTCCAACCCCTTAAACTCTTTTTATTCATTTCTTTTGTACGAAAACAAGTATACTCAGTATACTAGGATGTTTTTATAAGAAGTATTCGAGCTACACTTATACACACCTACATCTAATGGTTAAAGAACATATTGTTTCTATGGTTGGAAAATTTCTGCCTCACGAAACGATGATTGTTCAATCTTCTTTTAACACCTCTCATGGTGGCCATTAAGATGTCACTATATTTATATATGATATATATTATGTTTATGTTTTCCTCATGCTTCTGTATTTCTCATTTATTGCATACCTTTATGATTTCCATTATGGGTCAACGCGATAATTTCATTTAAGGAAGTGCGGACTACCGCCCCCTCAAAGTGATTTGAATCGTTAATGCCATATGTGGGATGTATAAAGGATGGAGTAAATGATATTATATATGATATTATACTGGAATTATAATATACCTTTATATCATTATAATTTAATTCCATTAAATACGAAATAGAAATGAAATTAGCTTTCATGCATACGTACGACTTACCATCTCCATGAATAGTGCATTTCATTTCTTACCTCTAAATGTTACGTAATATTATGAATGAATGTATATACTGGATATATATGATGTATATGATATCTAAATCGTGAATATAATGCTGTATATAATGGATATTTCACCACATGAACAACTTTTAATTATAAGAAGTTTATTGTTGACTCAAGTACCAAAGATCGAAAAAACGACCGTTATTACCTTAAATGACTACATAATTTTTTTAACATTGTAATAAGAGATATAAAAGGGATAATGAACTTGAAAATATTCTTAAGAAAGTATAGATTAACTCTAGTTTATTATTCATGAGATTAAAGAATGGTCGAGTGAATTCAGACACGAGGTAAGGGAACTTCTTAACCCAATTTTCATTCTTTGGGTTAATCTCCTACTTTCAAATTATGTCATGATATTATTATGTCATATCTTGTATTTTTTACTTTATTTATGTGTAATTATAGTTAATACACATAATAGATCTATTTTATTTAAAAAAATGATCTTTTTAAGGGACTTCGTCTCAATCTCCATTCATTGAGGCATATTTTGTTTTATACACAAATTTCTTTTATACGGTGTATAAACCCCTTTGACTTTTACGTTTATTCAAAAGGAATATTTTTATATGAAGCGTTTTACTAAATGACAAAAATGAATGTTTTTCTTGTCGTACGTATGCGACGACAACGACTTCTCTACCGTCGTGACCATTATTTGAGTTTAGGATTCCTCTACAAGCCATAATTTTTTTTAAATGAAAAATAAATACCAAGTTCTAATTTTCTTTTATTTTGGTATTGAAAATGGTTTTGATAATGTTTTTATTATATCAATGTGTTGTATTGATATCTTGTGCTTGAAATGTGGAAATTTTATGTTTCCTTTATGCATGTTTTATGTGATACGATTATGTTATGATTTATGATATGTTTAAACCTATTCATATGAGGAATGCATTGGATTTAATAAGTGACGGGTGGATCCCGCTATAGCTCCTCGATGCATCGGCAGGTCTCATGAGACAAACTAGTGTCTTGGCATGAGGCCTTGACAAAATCTTATTTGTATTTTTGGCACGAGTCCTTGGCTACATATTTATGATAATCTGGCATTATGCATTCCATCATTATGAAAGTGGTTATTGATATTGCATGTGATTATTCGACCAGTAGAATATCTATGTGAATAAGTAAATTGCATTATTTCATTTTACTTTTTCCATACTATGTTGAAGTTCATGTTTAAAAGGCTTTTGTTTAGTTATACATTGCCTTAAATGTTTATGTTTATTTATGAAAGCTTCCTTTATATTGTTATCCTTACTGAGCATCTGAGCTCACCCCTTTCAATGTTTTAATTTTTCCAGGATGTGAAGAAGTATTTTAGGAATGACCTGCAGGGATAGTCTTCAGGGGATATGAGTGTGGAAAATGGAGACTATGTTATTGTAGTTTTTCACTTTATGATGTAATGTGACATTTATGAATGTATCTAGTGTTTCCAAGTCTACTAAACTAATCGGTCTTTCGAGACTTGATCTTTTGTAATCATGCCAACGTTACGCAATAATGCACCGACTCTGGGTAATTGGGGTCGGGGTGTTACACCATGTGCAATGAGTCTTGGATCATACTAATATCATGTTAAATGTTGTTTCCATATTTCCATGTTATGTTAATCATGCTATATCAAGCCTTTGTGTTCATGTTTCTCTTATGCTTTATTGATATTCCTATTACCTAAAATGTATTTTATTCTTCATGTTATGAATTGTTTACTCCTTTACTGGGATTTATAGCTCACTCTTTTCTTATGCATGTCCTCAGGTTATCCAATGCAATGATAAGTACTTGGGAATGTAGTGGTCATGTAAATGAGGTTTTCAATAAAGATGTTGTGTTTTATGTTCTAAGTTGTTATATAATGTTCTTAATCCCAAAAACACTATACCTCTAAATATTCTACATTGTATCAAGTGAATATTTTTTGTAATAAATTATATTTAAGTGTTAGATAAAGAGTAGGGTTATTATAGTTGGTATTAGAGGATAGGTTTAGTTAGTTTTGGGATTAAGATTAGAAAAACAAAATAAAAGCCTTAGGGATAAGACTAAGTATTATAAAAACATCCCTAAATTTTTGTGAGTATTCAGTAAGTGGTTTATCAAGAAAATACATATCTATCAAGATACGAGCAGGTAGTGGTAGCTCTAGCACAAATGTATCTAGGGGTAAAACCCGAAAACACCACTTTGATCTAGACTCGAATGGGAATCGGTGCATGACTTTGGGCCTTGTTGTACTCTTGGTTAAAAAACTCCTAGGGGATATACTTTGGTAAATTTATAATCTTAGTATGAACCATTATTATGGGAATAAAAAAATTATCTTGAGAATATATGGTGGTAAGTTGATCATGGATAACATAGATTGAAGCCTATGAATTCATAAGTTAAGGAAATAAGAGTAATTTATACTTTATCTCATTTTTTATTTGGATTAACCTTTATGTGTTACCCCAAACTTTCCTTTTATTCCAACCAATGTCTGGTAATATGAGGACTCGGGCTAAAAACCGATGTGAAGATCAATGTGATGAATGTTCTAATGAGATGCCCAGTCCGATGGGAGATTGAATCGCGAACTTTTTCATGATACTCTCTCAGTTAACTAAAGTTTTGAATAGAAATATGAGTTAAGAGGAACGTTCAACCCCCCTCCCCCTAGGAAAGAACAAGTCGTAATTGAGAGCTTTATGAGACAAAGGCCTCCTACTTTTAATGGATCATCTGATCCCACAATTTCCGAACAATGGATCAACTCCATTGAAAAGATCTCCTCCATCCTTCAATGTTCCGAATAAGAGAACATTCTTCTAGATTCTTATCATATGGAGGGTGAATCTGATCAATGGTGGAAATTTCTCAAAAATACAAAGCCTGAGGAAGAGATCAATTCATTGGAATAGAAGGATTTCTATGACAACCCTGGTTTTTATTACTACTTAAACATGATTTGTTACATAAAACTTCACTTGATACAACAAATAAGATCGATAGGTTTAGTGTCTTTGGGGATTAGGATCATTATATAAAAACTTAAAACATGAAATACAACATCTTTATTGAAAACTTCCTTTACATGACCACTGCATTCCATCGTACTTAGCATTTCATGGGATAACCTGAGGACATGCATAAGAAAAGGGTGAGCTATAAAGCCCAGTAAGGGAGTACACATGGAATAACATGAGGAGTAAAATACATGTTAGACAATAGGAATATCAATAGAGCATAAAATAAACATGAACATAAAGGAATGATAAAGCATGATAATCATAACATGGAAATGTGGCAACAACACTTAACATAGAATTAGCATGAACCAAGGCTCATTGCACATAAAGCATGAGTAAACTCTCATTGCACATGAAGCACAAGTAAACCCTCATTGCACTTGAATTAGAATGAGTCAACACTCATTACACATGACATATCATGATAATATACTTTACCCAATGCATTGGAGTGTTATAAGGGCGCACCCTTCTTAAACATTTCATTTCATGCATAAGTGTGCCACATGGATCATAAAACATGGATTCATAAAACATAATCATTTATTCCATGATAAAGGAATGTTTAATTCATACATGAAACTTTACAATCAATAAGTAAATGTGCATAAAGGTGAATACCATCAATGGAGAAATGGGCATGGTATTCACTACACAATGACATTGGCTTAGAAAATCGGTGCGATTTCAGCAGCGTAACGGCGTGACATAAGAATTCATAAAAATGGTTGATGAGAGAGAAATGGGTTACTCATCATATTTACATGTAATAGACAGTAAGGAGGTCATATAGATACATGTCCCAACAATTTTGATGGAATATAGATTCATGATACAAAATTATTGCTTGAATGTAAAAGAAGAGAGAGAAGTTCCTTTCAGAATTTCGGCATAGTAACGGGTGTACATGGGAGGAATTTAATGAGAGATAAATGGGTCTCCAATCATTAAAACAATAAGAGGGAAGTATGGGGGAGGTTTGAAACCATACCCCAACATTCATAATTGAAATTAAAATGGAAATACAACTTAAAGAAAATTTACAAAAATGAGAAAGGAAGAAAAAACCCTTACTTGGAAGTGTGCTTCCAAAGGCTAGAGAGAGGCTTGTGAGAGGCTTCTTGGGAGCTTGGGGCACCTTGGGAGGATTCTAGAGAGATTAGGGCAGAGGTTGGACTAACTCCAAGGGATTTTAGTGAGGAGTAAGTGGGAGCTTGTGTGGGTTTATATAAGGGAAGGTGAGGGAATTCTTTATTATTTAGGTTTGGGTCCCCTTACATTAAATTAATCCAAACCACAAACCATCCCATGGTTTTTTCCCATGGTTTTTTTAAAAGGGAAAAGGAAACCAATATTTTATAAGGCCCAAGTCCGAACTTCTTAAAATAATAAGGTTGCTTATGTGGAGGTGAGTCACACTCCCATGGAAATTAATTTAAAAAGGCAAAGTGTTGAATATGTCTTCAGGGGTCCATTAATGCTTTAAAAAGTAGGTCAAACAAACCCAAAATAACATTATTTTAATGATAAAGCATATATTGGCCGAACATAAGGATTATGGTATTTTTATTACATCACCATTGGGTCATTATGATGTCATAAAACACATTATATATTTAAACGGTATTTAATTTTTACCCAAAAATTTGACTGTCTCAGAAAATTATGAAAAAATCACCGTTGGATAATTTCGACATCCTGATTCCAGAAATGACATTTATTTTATCTAAAAAAATTCTAAATATGTTAATTTTCACTTTTAAAATAAAAAGCAACATTTATCGAAAATTCACGGGTTTTGACAAAAATGGCTTTCAAACCTTAATAAAAATTTTAATTTCATTCATAAAATTATAAGATCATTTATATTTAATAAAAATTAATTTAATAATAATATTATTATTTTATTAAAATATTATTTAATTCAAAAATCCCTTAATTTAATAAAATAGATTTCTTAATTAAATAATAACTAAAAACACCATTTGTACTTTAAAAACTATTTATAATGTATCAAAAATGACTAGAAATTATATTCATTATTATATAAAAAAAATAATGTACATGAACATAGTACTACTTATTTGTTACATAACCCCTTAAAATAGCTGTATAAGACCTAAGGGTAAGGTGTACGATGGTGACAGACTCTTGGGGTGGCTCGGATAACATCTCTCGAGTGGTAATTTCAATCAACTTCCACTTTTCCTGTAGACGGTCCCGTTTGAGCTTGACATGGTGAAGCTCAGCTTGGGCTTGGTCAAGGGTGAAGCCCAAGGATGCCACCTCTTTTTCGAGCTCCGACAAATGGGCTTTGTATGGGTCAATTCTACAAGATGAGGCCATCGCTTCCTTTGTCTGAGTAAAATTGGGTTCGTTAAAGCCTTATATTTATACTAATCAAGTGATCACTGTTCAATGGCTATATTAACAACGGTCACAATTCCTAACATAAAACCAAAGAAGTTGACATCTTATAAAAACATTTTTCATAAAGAGACATTTAACTGGATCAAGAGGGATTTTCCATTAAAGAAACTTTGGGTCGTTACAATATTCCCCCCTTAAGAAATTTCGCCCTCGAAATTTTCCTTTTCCCACACTAAAACAAATGTGGAAAACTCAGCTTCATCATATCCTCCGACTCCAAAGTCTCTTCTTCAAACTTGTGGTTTCTCCACAACACCTTGACAAGGGGCATTGTCTTATTTCGTAGAACTTTTTCCCTACGATCTAAGATCTTCACTGGTTTCTCCTCAAAATAAAGATCGTCTTCCAATTGTACCACCTCAGAAGAGAGTACATGTGAAGGGTCCGGTATGTACTTCCTTAAGAGGGATACATGAAATAAATCATGTACTTTGGACATGGTAGGTGGAAGTTCTAGTCGATAGGCCACATCCCCAACACGATCAAGAATCTCGAAGGGGCCGATGTACATTGGACTTAACTTCCCTTTCTTTCCAAACCTCATGACCTTCTTCCACAGAGATATGCGTAAAAACACCATGTCTCCAACTTTAAACTCAAGGTCTCGCCGAAGATTATCTACATAACTCTTCTGTCGACTCTGGACTGCCTTGATATGCTGCTGAATGGTTTCCACCTTCTCCACCATTTCTTCAACCATTTCTGGTCCAAGTAGCTTACATTCACCGACCTCATCCCAACATGCCGGTGTTCCGCACCTTTTCCCATAAAGGGCTTCATAGGGTGTCATTTGGATGCTCGAGTGGAAACTGTTATTATAAGATAACTCAACCAGAGGAAGATGTTGATCACATCCTCCTTTAAAGTTCATTGAGCACGCTCTCAACATATCCTCAAGTTTTTGGATAGTTCACTTGGATTGGCCATCAGTTTGAGGATGATAGGCCGTACTGAAGTTCATTTCAGTATTCAGAGCATGTTGAAGACTCTTCCAAAACTTAGAGGTGAATTTTGGATCTCGGTCAGACACAATAGATAGTGGTACTCCATGCATCCTTACCACTTACCTAATATATATCCGTTCTAGTTGATCCAATGAGAAATCCTCCTGAATAGCAATGAAGTGTGCAGTCTTTATAAGACGATCCACAACAACCCAGATTGCAATGTTGCCTTTGGATGTCCTCAGAAGTCTGGTGACAAATTCTATGGTGATGTTCTCCCATTTCCATTCTGGTATGGGCAATGGGTGCATCATCCCCTTAGACTTATTCCTCTCTACCTTCACTTGATGACACACTAGGCACTTTGATGTATATTCGGTGATCTCCTTCTTCATATTATCCCACCAAAAGTTTTCTTGGAGATCTCGATACATCTTTGTGCTCCCTGGGTGAATAGAGAAATTTGAACTATGTACATCATCCAAAAGTCCCTTCTTCAGCTCCAGGCTTGATGGAACACATAGTCTTTTCCCAAACCGAACAATTACTTCTTCATTAACATTAAACTCTGAGGATTTCCCCTTTTTGATAGCTTCAACTTTTTCTTGAATTTCCACATCATCCTTTTGATCATCCTTTAACATTTCCAAAAGAGATATTTGAGCAATCATTTGTGAAAGGATTGATTATGTTCCCTTCTTTATGATTATCACGTCCATCTTCATCAAGTTTAAGAAGATTGGATCCTTCTCCATTCTCATCATTGATAGATTTTCTGGATCCTTTATACTTAGAGAATCTGCCACTTTGTTCTCTTTCCCAGGGTGGTAATGTATTGAACATTCATAATCCTTGATGAGCTCTATACATCTTTTTTGGCGCATATTAAGCTCTTTCTGTGTGAAAATATATTTAAGACTCTTGTGGTTAGTATATATCTCACATTTCTCTCCATAGAGATAATGCCGCCAGATTTTCAAGGAAAAGATCACCGCCTCCAACTCCAGATCATGCGTTGGGTAGTTTCACTCATGGATTTTCAACTGCCTTGAGGCATAGGATATCACTTTATCATTCTGCATCAGCACACATCCTAATCCCTTCTTCGAATCATCACTGAATACCACAAAAATCTTCCCACTTGTGGGTAAAGTGAGCACGGGTGCAGTGATAAGCCTCCTTTTCAACTCCTTGAATCTTTCTTCACATTCATCACTCCAAGAAAACTTTACTCACTATCTAGTTAGCTTGGTAAGAGGGTTGGACAATATCCAGCTAACCCCAAGAAGCTACGGATATCCGTTACCGATGTTGGCCTCGGCCATCCCTCAATTGCATCTGTTTTGGAGGGGGCCACAGATATCCCATTGCTTGTGATGATATGGCCCAAGAATGAGATCTCCTTTAACCATAACTCACATTTGTTGTACTTTGCATAGATCTTCTCCTTGCAAAAAGTCTCTAGTATAGTTCTTAAATGCTTCTCATGATCCTCCTTGGTTTTGGAGTATATTAGAATATCATCTATAAAGAATACCAAAAATTTGCCAAGGTAATCTCTAAAGACTCTATTCATCAAGTCCATGAATATTGATGGAGAATTGTTGAGTCCAAAAGGCATTACTATGAATTCATAGTTCCCGTATCTTGTACAAAAAGCATTCTTGGGGACATCTTCCTTCTTCACCCTTACTTGATAATATCCCGACCGCAAGTCCACCTTGGAGAAGTATTGTGATCCACACAGCTGATCAAAAAATTCATCGATTCTTGGGAGAGGATACTTGTTCTTTATCGTGATTTTGTTAAGTTCACAATAATCGATGCAGAGCCGCATTTACCCATCCTTCTTCTTGACGAAGAGGACTGGTGCACCCCATGATGAAGCACTTGGGCGTATAAACCCTTTTTCCAGATTATCTTGTAGTTGTTTCTTTAGCTCTTCAAGATCAAAAATAGCCATTCTATATGGAGTATTGGATATTGGTAATTCCCCAGGTATAAGTTCAATTGAGAACTCAACATCTCTTCTAGGAGGAAGACCAGGCAGTTCCTTGGGAAACACTTCCGCGAATTCCCTCACAATAGGCATTTCTTAAAGGATGGTTTCTTCTTTGGACTCAATCATATGAGACAGATACGCGTGCTCATAGGGAAGTAATATCCATGATTGAGATGATGGAGCTAAAGGAGATTCATCTTCCTCCTAACACTTGTAAATAATCGGGGTCGATTCTCCATATGGAGTGTGATTTCCCTCTCCTGAAAATTTATGTTGGCTCTATATAAGGAAATCCAATCCATGCCAAGAATTGCATCAAATTCCACCAAATGGAGTATGACGAGGTTCTCCGAGAAATTCAATCCACAGATTATAACAGGGGAGGACTTATATTCATGGGATGCAATGATTGCCCCATTTGTCGTACTCACCGACATCTTTACTTCCATGATTTGTGGTGGTGATGGGATTGTTCTACTAAACTTTCGAGATATAAAATAATGCATAGAACCTGAATCAAAAAGTACGTTCACTATTCTTGAATGAATAACTAGCGTACCTATCACCACTTCGTTGTCGGGGTTCACTTCGGTAGAAGTGATGGCAAAATCTCTTCCTTGCTGTCTTGGAGGTTATTGGTTGCCTCTGAAAACCCTTGGATTAGGGCACTGATTTGAAAAATGACCCGGTTATTTGCATTTATAACATTGAACAACGTGTTGAGGTTCGAACGAAGCATTCCTCTACTCTGTCGCAATCGCGGGTCCTTCTTGCCGACAGTTAACAGCTAGGTTCCCTTCTCTTCCTCACCTGAAGCATTTTCTTGTCCCCTTAAGGCAATTTATAGGCTGCTTCTTTCCGCACTTTTGGCAAGTGGGGTGCTGGAACTTCTTAGTGCCGTTGGATATATCCATCGGACCACCAGCATTGAAGTCCACCTTACGCTTCTTGTCCCCATGATACCCATGTGATTCTCTGATCTCTATTTCGATCTTGAGGGAACATCGGACAATTTCTTCATAGTTGTCGAAGTCACGGATCGCTAATGCTTTCCGCAAGCTAGGCTTCAGCCCACCAAAGAAGAGGTCAACCTTGCATTCAGGTGTAACGACAAAGCCGGAAGCGTATCGTGCAAGCCTTGTGAAGTTTTCCTCATACGTTCCAACAGATTCTTCATATTTTTGCTTGAGGGAAAGGAAGTCCCTTTCCATATTAAGCCGGAGGGTGCGCGGAAAATATTTATCGAAAAACTTCTTTCGGAATTCCTACCATTCCAAAGCCTTGATCTCCTCCTCATGCTTCGTATTTTTGATCAACATACACCATTGATCAGCTTCACCTTCCATACAATAAGAAGCCAGGAGAACCTTCTCTTGTTCAGAACATTGAAGGATGGAGAAGATCTTTTCAATGGAGTTGATCCATTGTTTAGCGATCGTGGGATCAGATGATCCACTAAAAGTAGGAGGCCTTTGTCTCATGAAGCTCTCGATAGTGACTTGTTCTTTCTTAGGGGGGTTGAACGTTCCTCTTGACCCGTGTTTATATTCAAAATTTGAGTTAGCTGAGAGAGAAGCGTGACAAATTTCACGATTTCCGCTCCCATTGGATTGGGAATCTCATTAGTACAATCATCACACTGATCTTTACAACAGTTGTTAGCCCGAGTCCTCCTATTACTGTCCATTGGCTGGAATAAAAGGAAAGTTGGGGGTAACATATAAAGGGTAATCCAAAGACAAAAGTTGATGACTTATAAATAAACATTTATTTCCTTAACTCATGAGTCTATAGTCTTTAATCTAGGATTTTCATGATCTACTTTCTAACATATATTCTTAGGGGCATTTTTCCCTTAATAATGGTTCATACTAAGATTGTGAATTTATCAAAACATATCCCTCGGGAGTGTCGTAACCAAGAGTGCAGCAAGGCCCGTTGTCGTGCACCAGTTCCCGTTCGAGTCTAGCTCAAAGCGGTGTTTTCGGGTTTTACCCCTAGGATACATCTGTGTCAGAGCCACCTCTACCTTCTCGTATCCATACAGGGATTTATTTGTTTGATAAACCACTTACTTAGTATTTAAGAAAACTTAGGGATGTTTTTATTATACTTATTATTGTATCTAAGGCTTTACTAGGGTTTCCTAATCCCAAAAATAACTAAACCTATCCTCTGATACCAACTATGACAACCCTTCTTTTTATTACAACTTAAACATGATTTATTACATAAAACTTTACTTGATACAACAAATAAGATCAAGAGGTTTAGTGTCTTTGGGGGTTAGGATCATTACATAAAAACTTAAAACGTGAAATACAACATCTTTATTGAAAACTTCCATTACATGACCACTACATTCCCTCGTACTTAGCATTGCATGGGATAACCTGAGGACATGCATAAGAAAAGGGTGAGCTATAAAGCCCAGTAAGGGAGTACACATGAAATAACATGAGGAGTACAATACATGTTAGACAATAGGCATATCAATAGAGCATAAAATAAACATGAACATAAAGGCATGATAAAGCATGATAATCATAACATGGAAATGTGGCAACAACACTTAACATGGAATTAGCATGATCCAAGGATCATTGCACATAAAGCATGAGTAAACCCTCATTGCACATGAAGTACAAGTAAACCCTCGTTTCACTTGAATTAGTATGAGTCAACACTCATTGCACATGACGTATCATGATATTATACTTTACCCAATGCATTGGAGCGCTATATGGGCGCACTCTTTCTTAAACATTTCATTTCATGCATAAGTGTGCCACATGGATCATAAAACATGGATTTATAAAAACATAATCATTTATTCCACGATAAAGTAATGTGGAATTAATACATGAAACTTTACAATCAATAAGTAAATGTGCATAAAGGTGAATACCCTCAATGGAGAAATGGGCATGGTATTCACTACATAATGACATTGGCCTAGAAAATCGGTGCGATTTCGGCAGCATAACGGTGTGACATAAGACCTAAGGGTAAGGTGTGCGATGGTGATAGACTCTTGGGGTGGCTTGGATAACATCGCTCGAGTGGTAATTTCAATCAACTTCCACTTTTTCCGTAGGCGGTCTCGTTCGAGCTTGACATGGTGGAGCTCAGCTTGGGCTTGGTCAAGGGAGAAGCCCAAGGATGCCACCCCTTTTCCAAGCTCCGACAAATGGACTTCGTATGGGACAATTCTACTGGATGAGGCCATCTCTTCCTTTTTATGAGTAAAATTGGGTTCCTTAAAGCCTTATATTTATACTAATCAAGTGATCACTGTTCAACGACTATATTAACAATGGTCACAATTCTTAACATAAAACCAAAGAAGTTGACATCTTATAAAAACATTTTTCATAAAGAGACATTTAACTGGATCAAGAGGGATTTTCCATTAAAGAAACTTTGGGTCGTTACAATTTTCGAAAAAAAAATTGATAAATATTTTCCGCGCACCCTCTGACTTAAGATGAAAAGGACTTCCTTTCCCTCAAGAAAAAAATATAAAATATTCATCAGATAGTATGAGGAAAACTTCACAAGTCTTTCACAATATGCCTATATCTTTGTCATTACCCTTAAATTCAAGGTTAACCACTTCTTTGGTGGGATAAAAATTAGCCTATGGAAATCCCTAGCGATTCGCGACTTTAATATCTATGAGGGAATTGTCTGATGTGACCTCATAGTCAAAATGGAGATCAGTGAATCTCAGGGGTATCATAGAGATAAGAAGTCTAAGGTGTAATTTAATTCTGGTGGTTTGATGTATAAATCCAATGGTTTTAAAAAAATCCAGCACCCTACTTTCCAAAGGTGTGGAAAGAAGCACCTTAGAAATTGCCTAAAGGGGATGAGGAAATGCTTTAGGTGTGGAATAGAAGGTAACCTACCCATTAATTACAGACAGAAAAAATCCATGGCTGCGATAGAGGATAGGAACGCTCTATTTGACCCTCAACACATTGTTCATTTCTTCAACTGCAAAGAACTAGGGAACTTTGTAAACCTGTTCCCTAAGTCAAAGGTTTTTTGAGGCAACCAACAACCTCCAAGGGAACGAGGGATATATTTTTCCATCACTACCACCGAAGTGAACCCTGACAATGAAGTGGTGACAAGTATGCTATTTATTTATTCAAAAATAGAAAATTTACATTTTTTTCTAGTTCTAGGCATTCTTTTATATCCTGAAAGTTTAGTAGAACAATTACAACACCACCAAAAATCATGGAAGTAAAGATGTCGGTGAGTATAGAAAATGGGTCAATCATTGCATCCCATGAATATAACTTTTCCCATATCATAATTTGTGGATTGAACTTCCTGATGAACCTCATCATACTCCCTTTGGTATAATTTGATGAAATTCTTGGCATGGATTGTATTTCCTTATATAGAGCCAACACAAATTGTTATGAGAGGGAAATCACTCTCCATATAGAGAATCAACCCCTAATTCTGTACATGTTCAAGGAGGGGGATGAATCTTTTTTAGCACCATCATCTCAAGTGTGGATATTACTGCCCTATGATCATGTGTATCTAGCTCAGATGATTGATTATAAGGAAGCAACCATCCTTGAAGACATGCCTATTGTGAGGGAATTCGCTAAAGTGTTTCCTGAGGAATTGTCTGGTCTTACTCCTAGAAGAGATATTGAACTCTCAATTTATCTTATACCTAGGGAGTTTCCAATATCCAAGACTCTGTATAGAATGTTTTTTGCTGAGATTTAGGATTTTAAGAAACAACTACAGAATAATTTGGATAAAGGGTTTACATGCCCAAGTGCTTCACCATGGGGTGCACCAGTCCTCTTCATCAAGAAGAAGTATGGGTCAATGTGCCTTTGCATTGACTATCGTGAGCTCAAAAAATCATGATAAAGAACAAGTATCCTCTGACCAGAATTGATGACTTGTTCGATCAGCTACATGGAGTACAATACTTCTCCAAGGTGGATTTGTGGTCAGAATATTACCAAGTAAAGGTGAAGAAGGAGGATATCCCCAAGACTACTTTTCATACAAGGTACGGGCACTATGAATTCATAGTAATGCCTTTCGGACTCACTAATGCTTCAGTAATTTTTATGGACTTGATGAATAGAGTCTTTAGATATTACCTTGACAAATTTGTAGTAGTCTTTATACATGATATTCTAATATACTCCAAAACCAAGGATGAGCATGAGGAGCATCTAAGAACTGTACTAGAGACCTTGAAAAATGAGAAGCTCTATGAAAGGTACAGTAAGTGTGAGTTCTTGTTGAAGTAAGTCTCATTCTTGGGTCATATCATCACAAGAAATGGGATATCTATGGATACCTCTAAGAAAGATACAACAGAGGGATGGCCAAGGACAACATCAGTGACAGATATCCGTAGCTTCTTGGGGTTAGCTGGATATTTTCACTGATTTGTGAGAAATTTATCATGATTTTTAAACCCTCTTAACATGCTAACTCAGAAGGGAATTAATTTTTCTTGGAGTGATTAATGAAAAGAGATCTTCAAGGAGTTGAAAAAGAGGCTTATCATTGTGCCTATGTTCACATTACCCACAAGTGGATAACTTTTTGTGGTATTTAGTGATGATTCGAAGAAGGGACTAGGCTGTGTGTTGATGAAAAATAAAAAATTCATTGACTATGCTTTAATTCAATTGAAATTTCATGAGCAAAACTATCCAAAACATGATATGTAGTTGGCTGTAGTGATCTTTTCTTTAAAAAAAGGATACATTACCTCTTTGGGGAGAAGTGTGGATTATATATGGACCACAAAAGCCTCAAGTATATATACACATAGAAAGGGTTGAATATACACTAATGAATATGGTTAGATTTGATCAAATACTATGATTACACAATCCATTACCACCTTGGGAAAGCGAATAAGGTGGCAGATTATCTAAGTAGAAAGGACTCAGTGATTCTATCATTGATGAGAATTGAAAAGGATCTAATATTTTTATATTTGATAAATATGGGAATGGGAATCATAAAGAAGGGAACATCATCAATCCTTTCATAAATTATCACTCAACCGTCTCTTTTGGAAAGGTTAAAGGATGCTCAAAAGGATGATGTGGGAATTCAGAATAAAGTGGAAACTATCAGAAAAGGTAAATCCTTGGAGTTCCATATTAATGAATAAGGAATTGTGATATTTGGAACAAGAATATATGTTCTATCCCATCTAGAGTTAAAGAAAGAACTTTTGGATGATGCACATAGTTTGAATTTCTCCATTCACCCAAGAAACACAAAGATGTATCGAGATATATGAGAGAATTATTGGTGGGATATCATGAAGAAGGTGATCACTGAGTATACATCAAAGTGCCTGGTATGTCAGCAAGTGAAGGCTGAGAGGCATATGTATAAGGGGATGATTCAATCATTACCTATACCAATATGGAAATAGGAGAACGTCACCATGGACTTTGTCACTAGACTTCCAAAGACATCAAAAGGAAACAATGATATCTGTGTTGGTGTGGATCATCTTACAAAGACTACATAATTCATTTCTATGTGGGAGTATTTCTCATTGGACCAACTGGCATGGATATATATCAGAGAAGTGGTAAGGCTGGACGGAGTACCACTATCTATTGTATCTGATCGAGATCCAAGATTCACCACTAAGTTCAGGAAGAGTCTTCAACGTGCTCCGAATACTGATCTAAACTTCAGTACGGCTTATCATCCTCAAACTAATGTCCAATATGAGAGAACTATCCAAACACTTGAGGAAATATTGATAGCATGCTCAATATACTTCAAAGGAGGATGGTATTAACATCTTCCTCTGGTTGAGTTCTCTTACAATAACAGTTTCCACTCAAACATCCAAATGGATCCTTATAAATCCTTGTATGGGAAGAGGTGCAGAAAACTGGAATGTTGGGATGAAGTTGGGGAGGGAAAACTCCTAGGTCCAGATATGGTCAAAGAAATGGTGGAGAAGGTTAAGACCATCCAGTAGTACATTAAAGCTGCTTAAAGTCGACAAAAGAGCTATGTTGTTAATCATAGACGAGACCTAGAGTTTGATGTCAAAGACATGGTATTCCTCCGCATATCACCGTGGAAGAGGGTTATGAGATTTGGGAAGAAGGGAAAGCTTAGTCTAAGGTACATTGGCCCTTTTGAGATTCTTGAGAGCATTAGAGCAGTGTCCTATCAACTAGCACTCCCACAGAACCTATCTCAAGTACATGATGTATTCCATGTATCGCTCTTTAGGAAGTACATACCTGACCCATCGCATGTACTCAATCTAGAGGTGGTACCATTAGAGAATGACCTCTCCTATGAAGAGAAGTCAGTGAAGATATTAGATCATAGGGAAAAAGTTCTATGAAATAAGACAATACCCCATGTCAAGGTGTTGTGGCGAAACCACAAGTTTGAAGAAGCAATGTGGGAATCAGAGGAAGCGATGAAGAAAAGTTACCCTTATCTATTTTAGTGTGGGAAAAGTAAATATCGAGGGATAAATTTATTAAGGGGGAAAGATTTTAACAACCCAAACTTTTATTAATGAAAATTATCTTGATCTAATTAAATGTATTATTATGTAAAATGGTTATATAAAATATCCACTTCCTTGGTTTTATTTTTCTGGATTTAAAAATACTGTTAAGAATCATTACCATTACTAATATAGCCATTGAACAGTGATCACATGATTAGTATAAATATAGGGATTTAACAAATCCTGTTTACTCAGAAAAAGGAAGTGATGGCCTCATCCAATAGAAAATCTCCATACGAAGCCCATTTTTCAAATATCAGAAAGGAGGTATCATCATTGGGATTTTCTCTTGACCAATCCCAAGCTGATCTTGAACACATTAAGATTGAACAGAATTACCTATGCGAGAAGGTTAAGTTCATAGAGATTACCACCCGAGATATGTTATCTAAGTCTCTCCAAGAGCCTGTCACCACCACACATTGTACCCTTAGGTCTTATGAAATTGTTATAAGGGGTTACGTAACAATACCCTAGCACTATGATTATGTACATTATTTTTGTATAGAATAAATAATATACATTCATTTTATTATTTTTACTTTGTAAATAGTTTTTAAAGCACAAATAGTATTTTTAGTTAATATTCAATTAAGAAATAAATTTTGATAAATTAATGGATTTTTAAATTTATTAATATTTTAATAAAATATTGTTACCAAATTACTTTTTATTAAATATAAATGATCATATAATTTTTATGAATACAATTGTGATTTTTATTAAGGTTTGAAATTCGTTTTTATCAAAACCCATGAATTTTCAATAAATGTCAGTTTTTATTTTAAAAGTAAAAATTCACATATTTAGAAAATTATTTAGATAAAATGAATATTATTTTTGGAATAAGGAAGTCAAAATTATTCAATGGTGAATTTTTCATAATTTTCTGAGACAATCAAATTTTTGGGTAAAAATTAAATATCGTTTAATTATATAATGTGTTTTATGACATCATAATGACCCAATAGTGATGTAATAAAACATGATAAATGGTATTTTCATCCAATATGTGTTTTAAAATTAAAAAAATGTGATTTTAGGTTTTTTTTTATTTATTTTACAAAGCTTTAGTGGACCCTCCAAGACTTATAAAACATTTTAGCCTTTTAAATTGATTTCCTTGAGAGTGTGACTCACCTCCACATAATAAAGCCTAGTATTTTAAAGAGTTCATAAATTTTCCTTATAAAATAATTTTTTAAAATCCCCTTTGGCAAAAACCATGGGCAAAACCCATGGGATTATTTTCTGTTTTGATTAGTTTAATGTGTAGTGTCCAAAACCTAAATAATAAAGAATTCCATCTCCTTTATTATATAAACCCACCCAAGATCCCACTTACCATCAATAAAAACCTTTGGAGCTCAACAAAAATATGCCATCCTCTCTCTAGAATCCTTCCATGGTTCCCCAATCTCCCAAGAAGCCTCTCTCAAGCCTCTCTCAAGCCTTTGGGATCACACTTCCAAGTAAGGGATTTCTTCCTTTCTCATTTTTGCCCAAATTTCATTATATTATTATACCATTTTGTTTTCAATTTCAAATTTTGGGGTACGATTTCACACCTCCCAAATACTTACCTCCTTATGTTTTAAATGATGGGATACCCCTCTCTCTCTCTCATTAATTTCTCCCATGTACACCCGTTACCATGCCGAAATTCTATAAGGGATTTCTCTCTCCAAATTTATATTCAAGTAATTATTTTGTATTATGAATCTAAATTTCATTAAATATGTTGGTATATGTATCTATAAGACCCCCTTATTTTCCATTTCATGTACATATTATGAGACACCCATTTCTCTCTCATCAACCATTTTTATGAATTTTTATGTCACGTCGTTATGCTGTCGAAATTGCACCGCGATTTTCCAAGACAAAGTTATTGTGTAGTGAATACCATACTCATTTCTCAATAAAGGGTATTCACCTTTATGCACATTTATTTATTGATTATAGAGTTTCATGTATTAATTTTACATTCCTTTATTGTGTAATAAATGATGATGTTTAATGAATCCATGTTATATGATCTATGTGGCACATTTATGCATGAAATTAAATGATAAAGAAGGGTGTGCCCTAATAGTGCTTCAATGCATTGGGTAAAGATTAGTATCATAATAAATCAAGTGCAATGAGGGTTTACTCATTATAATTCAAGTGAAATGAGGGTTTACTCATTATCCATGTTCAATGAGTCTTGTCTCATGCTAATATCATGTTAAATGTTGTTTCCACATTTCCATGTTATGTTAACCATGCTATATCAAGATTTTATGTTCATGTTTCTATTATGATATATTGATGTGACTATTTACTAACATGTATTGTATTCTTCGTGTTATTCCTTTTTTACTCCCTTAATGATCTTTATAGATCACCCTTTTCTTATGCATGTCCTTAGGTTATCCCATGCAATGCTAAGTATGAGGGAATGTAGTGGTCATGTAAAGGAATTTTTCAATAAAGATGTTGTGTTTTGTGTTCTAAGTTGTTATGTAATGTTCCTAAGACCCAAATAAACTAGACATCTAGATCTTATATGTTGTATCAAGTGATGATTTTATGTAATAAATTATGTTTAAGTGTGAAATAAAGGGCAGGGTTGTTATATCTACCCCACTTGTTGGATAATTCAAACTGTTCATGGTACAATCACCTACAGTGGAAGATGAGTGTTGGTACATGGACAAAGTGTCTTATGCTTCAGCTATAAAAATTATAATGTATGAAATGATATATACTCAACTATATATTACATTTTTAATGGGAGTTGTAATAATATTTATTTCCAACCATAGAAAATAATATTGGGAATCTGTCAAGTGGATCCTTTAATATTTAAAAGGATCATAAGATTGGGATATTTTCTTTGGGGAGGAATATCCATTATAAGTTTTTTAATGTTAACTTTACTATTTCCTCAAGTAGTTGAAAAATCACAATAGGTTTTCTATTTACTTAAATAGGTATAAAAATATGTTGGTTGTCACAACTGAAAAAGATAGTTACACTAAGTACAGCTGAAGTAGAGTATGTTGCAGCAACGAAAGTTGGGAAGGAGATGGTTTGTTAAAGCAGCTTCTAAAGGAATTAGAAAGAATTCATGAGTGGGGGATTCTTTTTTGTAATACCCAAAGTTAAATCCACTTGTAAAAAAATAAGTTTTCCATGCAAGGAGAAAACACATAAACCTAAAGTACCAATTCATCCAAAATATACTATAGGATAAAGTGTTAAATCTCTATAAGATAGATGGTAGTTAAAATCTGGTAGACATGTTCACCAATAATTTAGCTCAATAAAGTTTGAGGTACCATCAGGCCTCAGTCGTAGATTAGGTGAATGGAAATAAGAAAAGGTGGAGGAAAACTTATACTGTATAGGAAGGAAGTTTGTTGAGAAGGGTTACTGAGGTTTTTTCTCTAGAACAAGTATTTAAGTGGAAGTTTGTGGGGATGTGAAGCCTTGTTATGAGCATCGAAAGTTTAGAGCATCAGAAGTTTAGAACATTTGAAGTTCGAGCATCGGATTTACATGCATCAGAAATTCGATCAATGGTAGAGGATTGGGCTTGATTTGTAGGTAATGATAGTTCATATCTTTAATAGTCGATGGTTCATCAGAAGTTTGTATCTTCTGATGACATCAAGGGTGATCTAGAATGTTACTGGAATTCTATGGAAAAAAGAATCTAGAAGTGTTTACCGTGGAAAGTGGTTGAGGTCAAAACTTTTATGGGAAATCAAAAGTAAAATTACATTTATAGGATTCTCCATGAATATAAAAAGGTGGTGTAACATAGAAAACCAATAATGTTTCTTATTTAAGGAAGTGGGGACTGGTTGAAAAGTAATTCAATGCATGAATAGTGAATTTGACACATGCATTGTATATCAAAGTTTTAAAAAGTTTTAATCATGCTGTAATGAAATATTACTAATTTTGTTTGTTAGTTAGTTACATTATTTTGTACTTATAGTAATAGAAATAGTCTATAGTGGTTCCTCTTGTGCATGTAGGGAAAAATTCTAAAGCACGTTAAATTATCGTTTGTTCACTTACTTATTTATGTACTTCAATTGGATGTATTATCATTACTTTTTTTAGTTTCTTTTGTTATTTCTGCTGATCTATGCATGAATTAAACATTGAGTGGTGGGTCTGGTGCAGTGAATTCCTTCTTCTAGTACACTTAGTTGAAGGGGGGATATTGTGGAGGTTCAGTTTACTACTACACTGATATGCATGTAAACTTTTGGTGGGTTGACAATTGTACTTCTAATGGTCTAGCGATAGTATAGGCGGTCAATTTTGTGTGTTATCTTTTCTCCCAAAACAAGGTCATGGTATCTAGGGTAATTGAGAGAAAAATAAGTATGTTGACTATTCTATTATTGGTACCACTGGTTCACAAAGGAAGGAGGTTATTGTTGTGTCTTCTTCTTAGATAAATCTGGGTGGCCTAGACAAATATGGAAGGTCATCTAGGAAAGTTGAGGTTGTTCAGGGGAAGTCTATAGAAAATAGGTTCTAGGATCTTAACAGCCTTAATCATGATGGAAATATAGAAGCTCTACCTATTGGTGTGTACCCTTATAGGGATTCTTTGGTAGGCTCTCATGGGTTTCAATAGTAGGTGTAGGAACAAATAAGGATGTGGAGTAGAGGGCATCTCCACCTAGGTCAGGGTATCCCCCAGAATATGGGAAATAGGGCCCAATATATGAACATGGGAGATAGTCCGAGATAAGAACATAGTGCTTGTGGGATCTCAGAGGGGGATGTTGTGGTAGTGTATAAGAGAGCACAAGAGCAGGTCATTGATGTCTAACCTATTGGTGTGGATTTCTATAAGGCTTCTTTTAATGGATCCCAATCTGGTCAAGTGGGTGTTGTTTATCATTTTATGGCTTAATGAGGAATGAATTTAAGGGGGGATAAAATCGTAATCCCAAGGACACTAGTAGTGGTAGCCCCTCTATTAAGGGTTTCTTATAAAAAGGAAAGGAAAAAGTGGTTGATAATGAAGGCTTTACCTCAATACCAACAAAAAGGGGACCTCGTAATGATTATTATAGTATCCTAAGAATATACCTACCAGATCATCCATGAGAGATTCAAAACTAAGCTTTCCTCGGAATGGGAGAGGTAAAAGGATGAGTTCTAGCAGATCATGTTCCAAGGGTATTCACAGTCTGACTAGGAGATAACTAACGATAAGCATGATTATGGAAATAAAAGTTGACGATAAGAATGAGGAAATTCCCTTTGTCTGACCTCATCCTTTTCATTACTTTGTACGTTCCTTTCTTAATAATGAGGCAGAGGTCAGGGAATCCTAGTCTCTTACTCGAATCAAATCTAATATTATGTTTAGATTATGGGTTTTTCACTACTATTTATCTTGCACTTTTTTTGTGATCACTGATTCAATAACTCATACAAATACTCACACACACTAGTTCTTAGAATGACATATATTGAATCATCAAATTTTTTCTTTCATTTATTTACTTATTATTTACATATCTATCTTTGTGTCTTTATATTCATTGAATTACATCATGATTTTTTTAAAATTAAAAGTATTTTTCAACTTTATTTTCCTTTATCATAGTAAAACAATGTTAATGTTAGGGGTTTTTATTGCATTTTTTGGCTAGAAGAATTATTTATGGGTGTTGGAATTTGGAATTTCTGGATGGGAAGCTATAAGAAAGAGGTTGAGATTGGTGATTTTTAGGTAGTTTTCTCTTATAAATTTGTGTTTTTTTGTTAGGTGGTTGGTTTCCTCATCAACACTTACCTCTTGAAATTATTTAATGATAGATGTTGGTGGTGGTTGAGTTCTCATGGTATTGATTTTAGTATGAATCCATAGAGAGTAACTGGGAATATTATGTATGAAAAGGTTCTCCATGAGAAGGCAGTGGGGTTGGTTCTCTTATAGTTGGGCATCAAGTGGTGTGATCTTCCAAACAGGTTCTTTGGGATGGGATTTGTTGCAATATATGACTTTTTTGGTTTTTATTAATAACCTATATGTGGTTTTTTTGTAATTTATTTTCACTTTACATTTATTTATTTTGAATGCATTAATTTCTCATTTACCATTCAAGAAAAAGTGTATTTTTTTTATATTTTATTTTGACATATTCTCTATCTCTCTCTATATATATATATTGTTTGATTTTAGTACCACATTCATTTTTAGTTAGGGATTTTTATCTATGAGTTTTTTTACAAAAAAAAAGTGTTATTGAAATAATATATTTTAGGTTTGTGGGCTATCTTACAAGCTCGTGGGTCCCATGCAAATAGGAATCCATGTGGACTAGGGCACCTCGCTCTGCTATCAGGGATTAAAGGCCCTTATAACTTGTATGAAGGCCTACATGTAAGTCTCAAAGGCCTTATAAATATTTTTAAACCAGGGTTTCTTAGTTATCCTTACCGATCACTTACCACTCCACCAACTAATGGATGTATAATAATAATAGCAGCAGAAAAAACAACAATAATATTAATTTACAAAATGTACTCTTATCAATGTTAAAATATGCCTCTATCAGTGCTTATAAAAGTACTAATAAATGGGGATAGAATTTTATCATTTCTAAAAACTAACACTGATAAAATCCACCTTTTATCGGTGTTAGTTTTAGCTCTTATCAGTGGTGATTTTATCAGCACTAAATAGTAGCATCGATAAAGCCTTTAAAAATATTTTAAAAACATTTTCTAGTAAAAAAAGGTTGTGAAACCACCACATCTTAATTCATCACACAAAACCACACACATCGAGTCCCACACATGTAAAAAATGGAACTAATTCAAAATTGGTGAGATTTAAACCCCCAACCAGCAACCTTTCCACTAAGCCACATGATTTTATTTTTTATATAGTGATATATTTATATATTTCTATATGTTTATATACTTTTTAATATGTGTTTATTTTAATATATATATTTATTTATTTATTTACATACATTATAATGTATATACTTAAATACATATTTGTTTATTAATACATTTGTGTGCCTTTTTCTTCATATATATTCATGGATAAACATTATATAAGTTTATATATATTTAAATAAATTTTTGTGTGTGGGTGTATTTAATATGATTTTTATATTTAAATGTTCATTTTATATGTATAAATGTTTATATATATGTTTAAATATTTATTTATATAATTAATTTTTTATTTTTTAAAATATGAAAATATATTTATATATTTATTTATAAATAGAACCACTATAAGAAAAATTATAGATTTAAACACCATCATATAAATATAAATAGAATCCTGAAGAATAAATTTATTTACCACCCAAAAAGGAAAAGAAAAACCTTTTAAATTAAGTTGAAATTCCATCCAATGTTCAAAAATTAGGATGTATTAACTTAAAACTCAGTTTTGGAGATATTCTATGCTTTTTTTGATCAAGAAAAAATGGGGTATAGATTATTCCTTTAAAAAATGTATTATAACTCATCGCAAGCTTTGATTTGACTGGTCATGAATCTTAAACAGGAATCTGGATTAAAAATTATGGTCATTTGATGTCTAAATCTTATTTTCAAACTTCTCTTAAGATCTTTATTTATTTATTTATTTATTTATTTTTCTCCATGGTGCACTTTAGTGATATTAAAGAAATAATATTTTATAAATATATTAAATTTTTATCAATATGAATATATTTATATGTTAAAATATGATATTTAATAATATATATATATATATAGTTTTTTTATGAATAAAACCTTTTATCACTGTAAAAAAGTGATGATAAAGTGTATCCTTATTTTAAGCACTGATGATGAGGGTATTTTGGGGTGTCCTTTAACATTGCTGAAAAACACTGATAAATGAAATCTTTTAGAAGAGTTTTTTAGCATTGATTTCTTAAGAAGCATTGGTAAAAAAACTTACAGTGAAAAAACTTTATCAATTTTAATTGGAAAGTGCTAATAAAATATGAATTATAATATTTTTTATAGTAATGTTACATTTATAGGGAATATAATACATAATAAAATATTCAATAATACACTTGTGCACATGAAGAGGCCCTAACATGATACCTTATGGTTGGTACAAACCAAATGGATGAGCCCCATGAGCCAAGGACCCCATGCGCCAAGGACTTGGGAAATACCCCCAAATCGGGGCAACAAAACTCACCCCTCCCTAACCCTGATCTAACATTTTATCTCTACCACTAATACTGAAAATCACTCTGCCTATGAACTATCCTAGTGGTGGCCTAACTCAAAAATTCTTCTCCCCTAGATCTTATGCCCTCCTGGTCTTGCTTGATGCCCCATTACTCTCCTCCTATAGCCTCGTAGCTGGCCCCCTGCCCACATTTCCCTCTCCTCCCTCCCTCCATCAACCATAGTCATCTTCCACACATCACCACTCACCCCCTCCCCCATAATTCATCCAAAACCCCCTCTCTAATGATTTGCCTTATGTGGCCAAATCACCTCTCCCCCACCCTCTCTTACCACATCAGACTCATCTCCATTGGTGTTATGTTGATCACCTCATTCCCTCATTGCTTATTTTCCTTTTATGTCATCAATCGATTGTAACTCACCTCACTAACAGTCAAATGCTACCCCTATCTCGCCTCCCCCTCCACCCAGTTGGCTAGTTTCCTCACCTCGACTCTACTCCCTTGTGGTCGACCGGCCTACCAAACTCTTCTCCCACTGAAACACCTGAAATTATATGCTTTCCCCTCTCCCTAATACTAAATATAGTCAGGGGGTATAGCAACCCTAGCCATTTACACATATCATTACATTATTTTAACCATCAAATATAACCAAGGATCATAAATTTTAGTGTCTTTGGAAGATTAGGTATATAATTTGAAAACATGAAATTAAACTAAAAACCTATTTTATTTAATCTGAATAATTATATCCCAACCATAATTGAGCTCTTACATATTCATAGGATAACTTGGGGAATACATGAACAAAAGGGATGTGCTAAAATTTCTTGTAAGGTAATAAACATAGGACATGGGTTAGAAGACATAACATGATGACATAAAAGGCATGGAACATGAATAAACATAAGGAATAATAACATGTATAACATGGGATCATATAACCAAGACATCATAGTAATGTGGAAATGACATATAAAATGACATAAATAAGATTCAA
This sequence comes from Viscum album, assembly GCA_963277665.1. Taxonomy (NCBI): domain Eukaryota; kingdom Viridiplantae; phylum Streptophyta; class Magnoliopsida; order Santalales; family Viscaceae; genus Viscum; species Viscum album. The sequence continues at coordinate 30,123,572 of OY728153.1, forward strand.
GGCTAACTAGAAAGACTATATCACATAGGGGGAAAAGTCTCATAAAGGAATCAGGTTTACTCCCTCTCCCAACAAGACGTCTCATGAGACTAAACATTACCCAATGAATTTGAGAACTATATAGTCACACCTATAATAACATGTTCATGAATATGTGTTACACATGAAGAATCATACATAAGGAATCAAACATAAACATAAGGGTTACCCATGGAAAGAATTGGGTATCATAGTCATGTCAAAAGTCATAACATAAGGGAATATCAAAATAGTGACCAAGAAAGAAATGATTTAAATCATAAATGGACATTAATAAGGAAAAATAGGTATATATAATGATAATTTATGTCAAACTAAAGTAAAAATAACCAAAATAGAGTTTAAGAGACATTAGAAATGAAACATTTTAGTGTAGTTTAAGAAAAATATTAACGAGTGTTTAAAGAGGAAAAAGGAATATTTGTTTTCATAAAACCAAAAATGAACCAATATAGTCTTTCATGATAAAATGAGTGATTTTATAAAAATAATTTTGGTGTAAAATAGATTATGGATTGCACTTGAAAATTGGTAAGAAATCAGGAAGTTCCCTTGAATCGGGCTTGCTTATCGAGAAGAATTGAAAATGAAACTTTATTTAAACATGTATTTCCTTATAAAATAAGGATGGTATGATATGGATACATTATTTTGGAAAACATAAAAAAATTTATAAGTGATACATAAAAACAAATAAGAATTACATTGGGTTAAAGATATATAAAAAGTGACCTGAAGGAAAAATGGAGGTTTGGAAGGAATCCCTTACCTTATGTCTGAAACAGTTTTGCACTTGATATTAATGTCCTAGATAATTATATTAAATCCATTAATTAATTAATTCAGAACATTTTATACATGTATTTTATTTATTATAATTTTATTAAGATTATTTATGTCCCTTTTTATGGGTTATTAGATTCAATTTCATCATTCAGGAGAGTTGTTTTCCTTGGTTTTCATGATCGGTTTACTTATATAAATTTATGAAAAATCATGTAAAATGAGAATGGTTTTATAGAATTAAAGTTATATGTTATTTATGAACTTAAATAATATTAAATGGTTATAAAATGTATTTATTTATTTGGGGTGAGGATGAATCATTAGATAAGACGTTAGTGATAATCGTTTAGATTATTTAGGTGGTTTTTCGATCATCACAAACTAGTTTTGTTTTATTAACTAATATTATGTATATAAAATGGTTAAAGAAAATTAAATGGGTTATAATACATATATTATAATCTGGTTTAACCATAAATTGTTTTATGACCATCCTTGAAGGTATTAATGGAAATTGTAAACTCCATCGTCCTTGAATGTGATAAATTAACACATCACGGATGATGTTTTCATTTTTAGTACAAAAGGAGAGGGAAAAGAAATGATTATGTATTATTCCATTAGCGTAATGAAATTACAGTATATGTAAGGTAATATAGTTATCATACCATTTGTATGAGGGAAGGTGAGGAGAAAATAAGAAAAAAAGGAATTAAAAGAAAAAGAAAGAGGATTTCACCTCTTGATTTTCTCCTCCTTGAGAACCTCCTTAGGGAAAAGGGTTTAGTATTTTGATGAGACCAAGGGATAATGGGTGTGGGGGGTCTTATAAAGAGATTTTAGAATAACTTGGACAAGGCTCAAATATTTATAGGTCTATAGAAAAGAGGTGGTGAGAGGTGGTATTTATAGGGGAGGAGATGGGGTGTTTTCTCATTATTTTATTCATTAGTTTATTATTTTGTTTCAAGAATATGAATAGTTTAAGAACTATACCTAAATATATTAAAATAATTAAGGGTAGTTCTATATTATTGTTCTTACATCATTCATGACTCAATTAATAGTGTATTTAATTTATAATGTATATATACTGTAAATTACCGTATTATACTATTCACCTAAAATTCAAATATTTCAAAAAAATCCCAAAAAAAACCACACTAACAATTTTTCAATGTGTATAATTCAAAAATGAACTCCATTTTATGAAAATAATTTTTTAAATATGATAAATTTAATTTTTAATTAAAATCATCATTTCCTTAGAAAATACTAATTTTAAAAAAATAATTGATTTTATAACACTTTGAAAAATTAATTAAGGTCCCAAAAAAATATCTTATAATCATAAGACATTAAAATATTAATTTATGATTACATTTTATGAAAATAATTTTCATTTTAAATCATTATATTATTTATAAAATTTAAAAAAAACATTTATGTTTTTAAAAAATGTCAACACTTAATTAATAATTTCTAAAACATTTATTTACTTTTACTATGACATAATTAAATCATATTAACATTTATAAGATGCATAAATTTTATTTATACTTTCATAGGTGATGTTACTATTCTATTGGTCGGTTTACTATTTATAATGGTCATATTACTATTCCAAAGGTCAAGTTACTATTATATTGGTATGGGTTTATTAACTTCTATAAATACCTTTTCTTTCATTAATTATTCATTTATAAAGTTTGTATTGTGTTCTTAATGTGATTTTATGTAATTATACTATATGACATAATTATAAGAAGGGAAATTTCATTGATAAAAGTTTGGGTTGTTACATTCTTCCCCCCTTATGAAATTTCACCCTTGAAATTTCATTTTACATTCTAAGTTAAAAATAGGTGTAGCTACTTCTCCTTCATCACTTCCTTAGGTTCTCATGTTACCTCTTCATACTTATGGTTCAACCATAGTACTTTGACCAAGTGAGTAGTCTTATTGTGTAGAACTTTATCTTTATGATCCAAGATCTTCAATGGCTACTTTTCATGACCCCATCCCTCTAAATATTCCCCTCCTGAGATGGTAATGGAGGAAGAGAGATAACGACCCTTGTGTTCCACCTATAGTAGGCCCTGGGGTGGCGACCAGCACCAAGGGTATACAAATCTCACAAAATGGGAGTCATTACCATTTTTATAGTAACCAAGATCATGAGATGATATGTATCGACCTCAAAACAACTCCAAGACATATATATATATATATATAGAAGATATCCAAACCCATCCCACATGAAATTTTAAAACAAAACTACTAAAAATAAAAATAAAATCCAAATTAAATACCCAAAATTAAAGCTAAGCAGTGACACGACAACTGTCCCAACATCCGAGCAAGTAAGGTCCAGCACGGTCCACGTAATCCTCTTGGAATCTTGAAAATAGTTTTATATACATAGGGTGAGAATACAAGTATACTTAGTAGGAATAGCCAATTATCTCATGCAAAAGTGGGAGAAGCATATTAATCCCCTATGAGAAAATAGTAGAAACCAACAGAACCTATCAAGGAATACTAGCCACCTCAGCCTCACCAAGGCACTCTCACCAAATAACAAAAGTCAAGTAAAGTAATATAGTACGAACATCAATGTTTTGGGTGCCTCGTACATCTTCCCACAAGTTAACTGTTCATACCCTAATGGTGGACGTCCTAGCACTTCCACACTCTTCTACAAGCCCCATGTCACAACCTTCCCACACACCTGGGCCTCAAAGAAAGTCCCACAACATGGGAATACGAATCTCACTACATCATTCTCGCACACAACTTGGAAACAACCATATCACATCCCGCCTGCAGAAACTTGGGCCACAACCATATCACATCCCTCCCACAAACACCTATGCCACAACCATATCACATCCCGCCCACAAACACTTGGGCCACAACTATACCTCATCCTAAAGACACATGGGAAAGAACAACACATCTCATACCGAAGACACCTGGGAATTCACAACTAGCCCACAAACACATGGGACTCACAAACCACACCAAAAACTACCCTAAGAATCTTGGGATACTAATTCCTAGAAGAGGGATTATGGAAGATCCAATAACCATCCATCCATCCTCCCACCAGGGTGTTGGGAAGACACCCCCCCCCCATGACAATGGGGGTGTTCGGGACATAGTTATCAACTAGGGTGGGGTGCATATAAAATTCACAAGTAAAAGTATATATATGTGTGTGTGTGGGTATCAAACACTCAACCCAAACTATGGGTTTTTTCATACAAACAACCATCCCACAAACTACCTTTTCTAATACCTCTAAATGCACAACTACACAACAAGTTACCATTTAATTCATAACCCTAGCCAACTCACTTAACCAGTCATCATTCTTCATTAATAAATCCATATTTTTATTTCATTACTACCTGGGAAAATAGAAACCACAGCATGCAATAAGCCACACAGTATAACACACAAAAGTAAGAATAACCATGATAAAACAACCCACTACACATTTCCTCTCCACTTAACACCCATTCCAACTACTTCCAACATAATTCTTCAAATTAATTACATCCAAAACTATCCCCTTTACAGAGTAAACCACAAACTCATAGCCACACCCATAAACACCTTTCATCAAAACCATTCTAGCATCCTCTCTACACAAACATACCACACCCAAAACATCTAGAAACATGAACAAAACACAACTCGGTGCAATCCCGTTGCACAACACTGCTCAACCATCCTCGGAAACCCTACTTCATAACACATCTCATCCACACCATAAGCACATAATATCACAACCCAATCATATCCCTATTGTGAAACACTTCTCATTCATTCCATAACCAAACAAGCCCTCAATTGGAGATTCCATAACACCACCCGAACTGCCCCACTATAGAACAAGTCAAAACAAAACCACCCACAGCACACATCCACACCAAAAAAACAAAGTGTATTTAGATTTATAAATCACTCATTCTATAATTCCACTTTGATAATTCAGGGGTTATGACAGAGAAATTTTGATCCTAAAGAATCAATTTATTTAACTAGGTATACATGGTTAATCAGATTCTCATATTTATAGTTGTTAAATATTGAACTATCAACAATAATTCACAAGAAATAACAGGTGCACAAAAAAATACCACCAATGACCTGTATTTTTAGTAGGATACAATTCAAAACATGGATCAAATAACAGATAAAAAAACCATCATCAACATAATCTTCTTAGCCCCTCATTTATTACTCCTTAATAGGTTTGATTATCTTTGTTAAATTTGGATTCAAATTTATTCACAAGGATACATGAGTAAATCCACCCTGCATTATACACAATTAAAAGAGAGATGAAGGGATCCCTACCTTGAGAAACAGACGATCAACAGTTCCTCCTTGCACCCAAAACAAGGGTTGTGCACGCAGCATGAAAGTTCCTCCAGGGAAAGCGCGATCCAAATTCCACACTAAAAACTCAATAAATCAAAGAATAAAGTTTTTGGGGATGCTCGGTAGTAAGGATGAATGGAAAAATACAAGGAGGAAAGGGTCTTGGATTTAGAGATTCTAGATCCTATATCAATAGAAGAAATGGTTTTAAAAGCCATTAAAGTCGGATCTTGACCAAGATCATGTGTCTTGGTCATTTATGAGCCTCCCAGGTGTTATAAAATTAAATATATATTTTATATACTTTGAAATGGTTTCAAAATCACTTAAATATGGTTTTGAACTCAATTTACATCAAATAAAACGTTAAAGGGGTGAATCTGGGAAAACTAGGAAAAAATGGAAATTTGAAAAACTGTCGAAAATGACTCACCATTGGGTGAGTCACCATCATGAAATACCAGTGGGTGAGGCACCGTTGGGTGACTCACCATTGGAAGATTCACCAGTGCGAGATATCGATGATGAGATACTAATAGTGAGACATCGTTTGGTGAGTCACCGTCACGACTCACCATTGAGACCTACTGTCAGTGAGTCACTATTGTGAGTCACCATTCCTTACTCATCATTGCAAGTCACCATTCCTAACTCACCATTGTGGGTCACTGTTTCTGAATCACCATTGCGAGTCATTGTTCCTGACTCATTGTTGTGAGTCAACATTCCTGACTCACCATTGTGAGTCATTATTCCTGACTCACCATTGTGAGTCATTGTTCCTGACTCACCCTTATGAGTCACCATTCCTGACTCACCATTAGATGAGCTACCATTGGAAAAAATGGATTTTTGACAAACTCTTGAAATGAGTCATCGTTGCCTCTAGAAGACCTCATACATTGGATCTTCACAAGTAATGGACCTAGAGAGGTCCAAGCCATTACATCAGATACCTCTCAAACTACTCTCACCCTCGAGAATTCAAAACTAAACCCATAGGAAAGATTGGTCTGAACAACCACCCCATGAGATGCCTCTCAAGGATCCCACTACACTTGAAATGCTACTGAAAACTAAACACATCAAAGTTCCGCAATAACCCACCCGGTGTTGTTCGAAAGTTGAAGTGAAACCTCAATATCTAAGAACACCTCCTTCAATATCTAATACCTCAACCATCCATAAGACACACCACACAAGTACCAAAATCCACACTATTCCTGAATGGCCCTAAGGCCTTAATTTTTATTGATTTTTTGATAACCCCCATTTCAAGGGATGAGGGGGAACCCTTACAAGGCCCATAGGCTCAAAGATTACATGGCCCGTAGGCTTAGGAGATAACATGACCCGAAGCTCTTAGGGAATCAACCAGACTATCTACAAGGAATTGCCCATCCCCAGCATCTGCATCTTGATATTAGCTCTCCACCTTTGCATGACCGTCTGGTTAGGATTCCTGTGCAAGCACAGGATGGTACCGATGGCATAGCCATACCCTCTCATTCTAACAATCCATTTGCTCTGCTCTGGTGAGTGCCACCTGCTCGAAATCCTCATCTAGGGCTGATCCTTTTTTGTAGTGTGCCTGGGGCCTGAATTCATGTGGTCCAAAGGCTTTGGGGTGGCCAAAGGCCTTAAGGTGGCCTAAAGTCCTTGAGAATCAACTGGCCCGAAGGCCTTGGGTGGCCTGAAAGCCTTCTAGGACCCGAGGACCAAACCGGTGGCCCGAAGGCCCAGATAGATGAATAGTTATGGCTGCTACAGTACGAAACAGTGCCTGCTACAGTACTGATACAGTTCCTAATACAGTTCTGCTACTGTACCCTAGAAATATGCTTCCACCTGGATTTGATCTCGGGTCTCTAGGATCCACACTGTCCTGGCATGCGAATCAGGGAATTTCTTTCTCCATGTCAAGATATTATCTGTTTTGGGCGGCACTGACTCACCCATATAGGTTTAATCACATCTTCATTAATTCATCTTGATTAGGAATCAGGTCCTATCCTCTTCATATGTTAGATATTCATCACACATTATAGAATAAGTAACAACTCATTTTATAGAAAACAATGTTAAAACATTACATTACAAAATAGAACAAAATAAGGCAAAACTCAAAAAAAATATGGGTATTAGGAAAGCATTTGGGATTCTCGCTCCCAAGTACTCTCCTCCAAGACACCATTCCACCACAACATGAAAACCAATGGAATGGGTCGTCCACATGGTACCTTCTTTAGATGATCTTGGATCTCCACTGGTCGCTCCACAAACATCGTGTCATCCTCGGTGTCCAAATCTCCCCAGTCAATGGTGTGGCAGTCATTGTGTAGATACCAATGAAGATAGGAGATTTGAAAGATGTTGTGGATCCTTTCCATCAGTGTTGGTAGATACAACTAGTATTCCACCTGTCCAACTCACCCCAACACCTTGAAGGGTCCAATGAACCTCATAGAAAGCTTTCTCTCTCTGCCAAACCTCTACTGCCCACGTCTAGGGGAAACCTTCAAGAACATGCAGTCCCCTACCTCGAACTCCAAAGTCCTCCTCCTACGATCAGCATACAATATATATCGGTCTTGTGCTGCTTTCATCCTCTCATGAACAAGCTGAACCTTCTTTATCATGCTCTGCACCTCCTCGGGACCAAGAACAGCTGTTTCTCCAACTTTTGAATAGCACAAGGGTGAACGACACAATCTTACATACAAAGGTTTGAATGGATCCATGAAAATGGAAGAGTGATAAATATTATTGTATGAAAACTCTAATTTTTTCACCCAAGATCCACCAAAGTCCAAGATGCATGCCTGCAACATGTCCTCCAACGTCTAGATGGTCCGCTCTGTCTGTCAATTTGTTTAATGGTGGAAGGCAATGCTGAGGCGTAACTGAGCGCCAAAAGAATGCTACAATCCCCTCCAGACTCGTGAGCCAAAATGTGCATCCCGATTTGAGATGATGGATCTCAAAAATCCATGAATCCACACCACCTCATCCACATATTTGTTTACCAAGGCATCCACTGCGCCCGACTCCTTAATTTCTAAGAAGTGATATGATTTCCTCAACTAATCCACTACTACCCAAATAGCATCATAGCCACCCTAAGCCCTGGGTAATTCTATCATGAAATAAATTGAGATATCATTCCACTTCCACATGGGGACACCTAAGGGATGCAAAAAACCACCAGGAACATGGTGCTCATCTTTCACATGTTGGAACACTAAAAACTTCACCACAAACTCTGCTACTACCCACTTCATACCATGTAACACCCCAAGATTTTTCAACTAAATTTAATATTGAATGAATTAAACACTGAGTCTCTACAAAACTCCAAATTTTTATAACCTATCCAGTAAGCATAATTTTTCCACCTCTGTGATTTGAATTTTGAAAAATTGACATACACAGTTGCGTTCAGTAAGATATTTAGAGTCTGATAAGAGAAAATTAATTTTTGGTGAATGGTAACATACCCTTATGAATAGTAATATGAATATTAATATGAACCTTATTAATATAAAATCAATTATTATTTTATTGTCTTGTGGTTGTAATATAATGAGATCTTGATTAATTTTTTAAGGTGATATAAAATGAATTATAGTTTTAAAATTGTTATTTTTTTAATATATTATGATTTTATTTAAAAATTAAATTAATAATATTTATAAAATTATTTTAAAAAAATAGAGTTAATTTTTTAATTCTACACATCAAAAAATTGTTAGGGTGAATTTTTTGGATTTTTCTGAAATACTCGAATTTTTTATGAATAGAAAAATATAGTAATTTACCGTATATATAAAGTATCAGTTAAATTCACTATTTCTATAATCATGGATGATGTAATCACACTTGGTTCAAACTTAAATGCACATATTACTTTTATTGGTCATAATAATAAATATTATTGGTTGTATTGAGAGAAATAATAAAATAAAGAGTAAAATACTGGGAAAACCTTCCTCTCCTCCACTATAAACCCCCCTCTCACTCCCTATTCTATTCACTCCTCTAAAGCCCTATGACTTATCTAAATTCTGACCAAATATCCTCCCAAGATCCTTCAACGCATCTATAAGCCCTTGTTCTCATAGAAAAACCAAAACCTCTCCCCTAAAGAGGCTCTCAAGGAAGATTACTTCAAGAGGTGAATTCCTCTTTTCATTTCTCTTATTTCAAGTTCCTTTATTTTCTTTCTATTTCCTCACATCATTTCATTGAAATGTTGTGATGACTCAATTACCATACATTTATTAGAATTTTTTTATGATAAATTAATAATTCTTAAGTATCTCTCCTTTCCCCTTCTTTTATACTAGAAATGAAAACACCATCTGAGATGTGTTAATTTATCACTTTCAAGGATGATGGGTTTTCAATTTCTATTACCATATTCAATTATGGTCATGAAACAATTTTTATGGTTTAAACAGACTAAAATATATTTATTATAACTTATTTAAGGTTCTGGAATCCTTTTTTACATATGATATTAATTTATAAATCAAAATGAGTTCGTTGTGATCGAAAACCACCAATTAACCCAAACAGTTATCATTAAAATGATTAAAATTAACTAACAATAACCAAATTAATTTTATGACCATGTAATATTCTGGTTATTAACTAATAATATACAACTTCTATTCTATAAAACCATTCTCATTCTACATGTTTATCCTTACATGAATATAAGTAAACTGATCATGAAACCCAAGGAAGAAAACACTTCCAAACAATGAAATTGAATATCTTAACCCATCAAAAGGCCATGAATGAACCTAATAAGGTTATACCAAATCAATTACATGTTTATGAGGTTCTGGAATCATTAATTTATAAACCTAAATTTTATTATTCAGGTCATTAAGATCAAGTGAGGAACACCTTCAGACTTAAGGTAAGGGTTTTCTACCTGAACCTCCATTTTCATTCAGGTTACTCTTATTCTCTAATTACCTCAACTAAATTCTTATTTATTCATATTTAATCCTAATATATTCTTTGATAATGTTATATATATGTGTACCCACCATAATACTACTTTCAGTTATGGAGAGTTATATGTTTTAAAAGGATCTTTTAAAAATTCTTCCCGAAATACAAGCCCGACTCAAGGGAATTTCTCAAATTATTACCTATTTTCAAGGACACTATATAATATATTTTTAATGACCATTATATTTATAAAAACAATAATTTTATTATGAAAATACTACCTTACTTAACTTCTGTTTTTATACAAATTCTTTTCCAAAAGAACTCTTCTTTTCAAGTAAAAGAGAATTTATCTCAAAAATTACTCGATGATTTTATAAGAGTATCTTCATCTCTTTCAATACTCTTGTTGATTATTATGTATTATTAGGATTAATATTTTATAATATCATATACCATATTTAATTTAATGTTTTATGATTAGTTTTACTATGGATGTTCTATCTTAAAACCATTCACCAATCTACTCTGAATGGTTAATGTTTATGCTTAATGTTTGGGGAATGTTATTGACATTTCATATGTTAGTTTCAATATAAATGTATATGTTGTTTATGTTTACCCCTATTCATATGAAGAATGCATTGGAATTATTAAGTGTTTTTTGGGGCCTTCTATAGCCCCTCAGTGCATCGGTAGGTCTCATGAGACAAATTATGGTCTTGGCACAAGGCTTTGAAAAAAAGGATATTTATGGTCTTGGCACAAGGCCTTGACGGTATGGTTATGATGTCCCTCATTATGAATTCCCTAATTATGAAATTATTATTGATAGTTCATGTGTTTATTTGACTAGTAAAATACCCATGATTATGTTTTATTATGGAATTATTTATTCATATCTTATTCCTATCATAATGTGTTCAAGTTTATTTTTAAAGGCATGTGTTTTTAGTTATTCACCGTGCCTAATGTTTATGTTTATGATATATTCCATTGTATTGCTTACCCTTACCGATTTTTTGAGATCACCCCTTTCTTATGTTTAATTTTCTCAGGACATGAAGAAGTTTATTATGATTAACCTATAAGGATAAACTTATATTTGTGGATGTTCCCAACAAAACTTATTTATTTTATTTAATTTCAAGTTGTAATATTGAACATATGTATGTATCTTGTTTCCAAATATAATAAACTACTCAGCCCTTCGGGATATATATTCCTTGTTTGTATGTCGGTGTAATAAAATAAGGCACCGGCTCTGGGAAACTGGGGTTAGGTCCTTATAGTTGGTATTAGAGAAAGTTCAGTAGATAACTTGGAAACTAGATTTAGAGAATGTAGATTAGGGAACAAATCCCTAAGATAGTCTATGAGGATAAAATATACAAGAACATCCTAGAATTATTGGTAAGGAATATATTATGTGGATCTTTCTAGAAAATACATCCCTTTCTAGATACTACAAGTAGACATGGTTCTAGTACATATGTACCTAGAAGTGAAAACTCTGATAAGGAGTTTCGGGCTTAACCTAGGGTATCTTGATACACAACAATGGGTCTTATTGCGCACCTAGTTTGAAACTATTGGGGGATATGCTTAGGATAATTTACATTTTATTTATAATCCATTATGAAGGATTTAAATATAAATTTTTCCTCAAGGAAACCATGTTTATGATTATGAGATTAACTATGTATTGAATTTCAATTTATGCTATGTATTTTTCTATGTTGATATTATACATTATGTTCATAACTTAATCTATTGTATGCCATTATTTTGAAATAGAACCTAGTGGAAGGGATGAAAATCACATGAACATGTGTATCCCATGTAAAGATTTCCCTCTGATGTAAGATAATGATGTTACCTCTGGACCTATGACTGGTTCTGAGAAACTTATAACTATATTAGGATAACTGATTTAGGTTATGAACAATAACCTTACCCATATAGAGCATCCTGATCCACAACATGGAGGAGCTATATTGGATCACTTTATATGACAAAAACCTTTATCATTCAATGGGACTACAAATCCATTTGTATCTGACCAGTGGATAAGTTCCCTAGAGAAGATATTTCTCGCTTTGGGATGTAATGAAAGAGAGAAGTTTTTCATGGTTGTTTTTCATCTGTCAAGAGATGCGGATCAGTGGTGGTCATTAATCCAAAACAAAAAGGAGGAGGAAGAAATAGAAGAGATGGAATGGAGGGATTTTAAGGAAATCTTCCTAGAAAAATATTTTCCTTGTGAACAACGAGCGGATGTGAAAAGGAAATTCATGAATCTAAGGCAGAAGGAGGATGAAAATGTTGCAAAGTATGAAGATAACTTTACAAGGTTAGAAAGACATTCCATGGACTACATACGTAATCCAAGGAGCAATATTGATCGATTCTTTGATGGTTTAAAATAATTCCTCTAAAGGGAACTAATCTCCCAAATTTTCTCATCATATTAAGATATAGTCTTAAGTGCTATCAAGATAGAAAATGAATTTTCTAAGTCTTGTGACTTTAAAGGGAAAAAATATAAGAAGAGCGCTGCTTAAAACTCTGGATAAGGAAATAAAGAAATGGGGAAGAATGGAAGAGTTGACCTTCCATCCTATATTAATTGTGGGAAGAAACACCTTGGCACTTTCCTGAAGGGAATGAGATTTTGTTACAAGTATGGAGAAAACATCCACCTATCTCGAGATTGTAAGGGGAAGAAATAATATACCAATGTTCAATGCTAAAATTTCTAGGAGATGGGAAATTATGCCCATGAATATCCTAATTATCATGGAAATATTCCCCTAAGAATGCCAAGGGAGCAAGGCCAAGCTTATGCAGCCACAACTGCGGAAGTTGAAGTTCCTAACGATGTGGTGGTAGGTAATTTAGTCATTTCCTCGAAATTAGTCAATGATTTATTTGATTCTGGATCATCGCATTCTTTCATATCTTCTCAGTTTTCCAATAAAATTAGATATTTTCAATTTTATTTAATAATGGAGTTGTCAATCAAAACTCCTAAGGGAAGTATCATTACAACAAAGTTGTGTCAGGAAGTCCCAATTATGGCATATAAATGTGCTTTATTTTCTGATTTTATTATTATACCCATGACTAACTTTGATATAATCCTCAGTATAAATTGGATTTCAAACCATTATGCAAAAAAGTATTATAAGAATAAGGAGGTTAAAAATTTTAAGGATGATGTGGAATCCCTTATATTTAGGGTAGAAACATCACCATCTAATTCTCATCTAGATCCACCCCTAGTAGCTCTACTAAGTTCAATTATTGAGGAGGAAGGGAATGAAGTAACTATGGGTGAGGAAAAGAATGTTCAAATATAAGACATACCAATTGTGCAAGAATATGTTGATGTCTTTCTAGAGGATTTACCTTGACATCCTATAGAGCAGGAAATTGAGTTTTCCATTAACTAAATTCCTGTGTCAAGGCCCATATCAAAGACCCCTTATAGAATGGCCACTCTGGAATTAGTGGAACTAAAGAAAAAACTAGAGGAATTGAGTGATAAAGGATTTATTCACCCTAGTGATTCTACATGGGGAACCCCTATTCTTTTCATTAAGAAGAAAGATGGATCTATGAGGTTATGCATTGACTACAGGGAGATCAATGCTATAACAATAAATAACTAGTATCCCCTACCTCACATTGATGATTTATTTGATCAACTTCATGGAGCTCAATATTTTTTGAAGATTGAACTTCAATATAGATATCATCAGTTGCTTGTGAGTAAGGAAGAAATTCAAAAAACAGCATTTTGAACCTGGTATGGGCATTATGAGATTACAGTAATGCCTTTTGGACTGACTAATGCACCCTCTGTTTTCATGGATCTAATGAATAAATTTTTCAAGGAATATCTTAATGACTTTTTGGTGGTGTTTATTGATGATATCTTGGTATACTCTAAAATCTATGAAGATCATGAAAATCACTTGTGCACTATTCTGAAGTCTCTTAGAAGAAATGGATTATATGGGAAGTTTAGAAAGTGTGAATTTTGGCTTTAATCAGTTTACTTTCTTGAACACATTGTCTCTATGGAATATTTGTTTATCCTATGAAGAAAAAGGTTGTTCAAGAATGAACTACTCCAACAAACATAACTGAGGTGTGTATTTTTGTTCGTTTAGTAGGTTATTATCGGCGTTTCATTCAAAACTTCACTCATTTAGCCAACCCAATGACCAAGCTTGCACGTAAAGGGGTTAAGTTCGTATGGAAAAAATAATGTGAGGAATATTTTGAAGAATTGAAGAGGATATTAGTGAATTCTCTGATCCTAACCCTACCATCGAGGAATGATGTTTTTTTTATCTATAGTGATGCATCAAATAAAGGGCTTGGTTGTGTCCTTATGCAGAATGATAGAGTTATTTCCTATGCATCAAAGTAGTTAAATTTATGAACAAAACTATCCTACTCATGATATTGAGTTAGTTGTCATGATATTTACTATAAAAATATGGATATACTATCTCTATAGTGAAATATGTGATATATATACGGATCACAAGAGTCTAAAGTATATATTCTCATAGAAATAACTCAACATGAGGCAAAGGAGATGGCTCGAACTACTCAAGGATTATGATTGTATTATACACTACCACCCAGGAAAGGAAAACAAGGTATTTAATGCATTAAGCAAGAAGGATCATGGAGTTCTCAACAAAATTAGGATTGATAAGGATCCTTTGTATATAGATCTAGTGAGGATGGATATGGAAATTATCAAAGAAGGTGATACATCGCTACTTTTTTAAAGGGTTGTCCAACCATCCTTATTGGAAATAATTTAAGCTTTATAGTTTGATGGTGAGAATCTTCAAAAGAAAATTAATGATGTGAAATATGGGAAGATGGATGACTTAATGTGTGAAGATGGAATTCTAAATTTGGGAAGAGGCTATGTGTTCCCTCTATACCCGATCTAAAAAGGGAGTTAGTGAATGATTCCCATAGCTTGAATTTCTCTATACACCATGGTAGCACTAAAATGTATAGAGATTTGAAGGAGAATTTTTGGTGGGACAACATGAAGCGGGAAATTGTTGATTATGTATCAAGATGTTTAGTTTGTCAACAAGTGAAGGCTGAATGACAACATCCTAGAGGATTCATGAAACCTATACCTATTTCTACATGGAAATTGGATGATGTTACCATGGATTTTGTCAATGGGTTACCCAAAACTCTAATAAATAATGATGCAATAAGGTTAATTGTTGATAAACTTATTAAATCTTCATATTTCCTAACTATAAGGGGGGATTTTCCAGCAAAGCACCTAACACGACTCTATATTAATGAAGTTATAAGACTTCATGGAGCACCTCTTTCAATAGTGTCTAATTGAGATCTTCTATTTACATCAAAATTCTGGAAAACTCTTTAGAAATATTTGGATACTGAGCTTCGTTTGAGTACTTCTTATCATCCTCAAACTGATTGGAAATCAGAAAGGATGATCCAAACTTTAGAATACATGTTGATATCATGCTCGCTCGACTTTCAAGGTATGTGGGATCAGTATTTACCCTTGGTGGAGTTTTCCTACAATAATAGTTTTCATTCTAGTATTCAAATGGCACTATATGAAGCATTGTATAGAAAGAGATTCCATACACCAACATGTTGGGACGAAGTTGGTGAAAGAAAGCTAGTGGGCCCAGAGTTTGTAGAGAAAACAAAAACGAAGGTAAATAATATTCAAGGCCATATCAAAGCTTCTCAAAGAATAAAAAAAATGTTATACTGATAATCAAAGGAAGGATTTTGAGTTTCAAGTGGGGGATCATGTTTTCTTAAAAGTATATCCATGGAAGGGTGTTATAAGATTTGGGAAGAAAGGGAAACTGATCCCTAGGTACATATGCCCTTTTAAAATTATAGAGAGAATTGGAGCTATTTCATATCATTTGGATATGCCACCTAGCCTGTCTAAAGTACACAATTTTTTACATGTCTCATTGTTGAGAAAGTACATACTAGACCCAACACATGTCCTCACTTCTGGTGGTATAGAATTGGAACCTTACCTATCTTACTGTGAAGAGCTTATCCGAATTTTAGACACTAAATAACAAGTGTTAAGGAATCGAATGAATCGACTAGTAAAGATACTTTGGAAAAATCATAAAATCAAATATGCAACAAGGGATCCTAAGGAGCTTATAATGAAGAACTACCCAAATCTCTTTATGAGGTAACATTCTGGTAATTTTGAGGACAAAGTTTTTATAAGGAGGGGATAATGTAACACCCCAATATTTTTCAAATAAATTTGATATTGAATGCATGAAACACTGAGTCTCGACAAAACACCACTTTGTTATAACCTATCCAGAAAACATAATTTTTCCACCTCTGTGATTTGATTTCCAAAAAACTGACATACACAGTTGCGTTCAGTAAGATATTTAGAGTCTGATAAGACAAACTTAATTTTTGGTGAATGGTAACACACCCTTATGAATTTTAGTATGAAACTTATGAATAGAAAATCAATTATTATTTTATTTTCTTAAGGTTATAAGATAATTAGATCTTGATTAATTTTTCAAGGTGATATAAAACGAATTATAGTTTTAAAATTGTTATTTTTAGAATAAATTATGATTTTATTTAAAAATTAAATTAATAATATTTATAAAATTATTTTCAAAAAATGGAGTTCATTTTTTAATTCTACACGTCAAAAAATGGTTAGGGTGAATTTTTGTGATTTTTCTGAAGTACTCAAATTTTTTATGAATGGTAAAACACGGTAATTGACCATATATATACATTATCAGTTAATTTAACTATTTATAGCATCATGGATGATATAAGAAAACTTTTTTTAACTCGCATATACATATTACCATTCTTGGTCACAAGAATCAATATGATTGGTTGTCTTGAGAGAAATAATAAAATAAAGAGTAAAATAATGGGAAAACCCGCCTCTCCTTCACTATAACCCCCCCCCCAGCACCCCCGCTTCTCTTCATTCCACTCAAGCCTTGTGTCTTGCCTAAATTCTTCCCAAATATCCTCCCAAGATCCTTAACCACATTCATCAGCCATTGGTCTCATATAAAGACCAAAAACTCTCCCCTAAAAAGGCTCTCAGGGAAGATTACTTCAAGAGGTAAATTCCTATTTTCATTTCTCTTATTTCAAGTTCCTTTCTTTTATTTTTCTTTAATCACCTCCTTTAATCCAAATATCATTATGAATCCATTACCTTACATGTACTGTAATTTTTTTATGATAAAGAAATAATTATTTACCACCTCTCATTCCCCCTTCTTTTATACTAGAAATGAAAACACCATCCTAGATGTGTTAATTGATCACATTCAAGGACGGAAGGTTTTAAATTTCTATTACCATGTCTTATAACTTATTTTAGGTTCTAGAATACTTTTTTACACGTGATATTAATTTATAAATCAAAATGATTTTATTGTGATCAAAAACCACCAATTAACCCAAACAGTTATCATTAAAATGATTCATCTTCACTCCCAATAACCAAATGAATTTTATAACCATTTAATATTCTGGATGTTCACTAATAACATACAACTTCTATTTTGGACAATAATTCTCATTCTACATGTTTATCCTTATATGAATATAAGTAAATCGGTCATGAAAACAAAGGAAGAAAACACTCCCAAACAATGAAATTAAATATCTTAACCCATCAAAAGTCCATGAATAAAACTAATAAGGTCATAACAAATCAATTACATGTTTAGGATTTTTGGGAATCATTAATTTATAAACCTAAATTTTATTATTTAGGTCATTAAGATCAAGTGAGGAATACCTTTAGACTTATGGTAAGGGTTTTCTACCTGAACCTCCATTTTCATTCGGGTTACGCTTATTCTCTACTTACCTAAACTAAATTCTTATTTATTCATATTTAATCCTCAAATATTCTATGATAATGTTCTATATATGTGTACCAACCATAATCATACTTTCATTTATGGGGAGTTATATATTTTAAAAGGATCTTTCAAAAATTCATCCTGAAATACAAGCTCAACTTAAGGAAATTTCTAAAATTCTTACCTATTTTCAAGGACACTCTATAATCTATTTTTAGTGACCATTATATTTTTAAAAATATTCATTTTATTATTAAAATAATATCTTACTTCACTTATGGTTTTATAAAGTCTTTTCCAAAATAACTCTTCTTTTCAAGTAAAAGAGAATTTGTCTCAAGAATTACTCGATGATTTTATAAGAGTATCTTCATCTGTTTCAAAACTCTTATTGATTCTTATGTATTATTGGGATTAATATTTTATGACATCATCTACCATATTTAATTTAATGGTTTGTGATTAGTTTGACTTTTTATGTGCTATATTAAAACCATTCACCAATCTACTCTGAATTGTTAGTGTTTATGCTTAATGTTCGCGGAAGATTATTGATATTTAATATTTTCATTTCAATATGAATGTATATATTGTTTCTATTTATAATCATTGATATGAGAAATGTATTGGACTTATTAAGTATTGAGTGGGGCCTACTATATCCCCTCGGTGCATCGGTAGGTCTCATGAGACAAACTATGGTCTTGGCACGAGGCCTTGAAAAAATGGATATTTATGGTCATGGAATAATGCCTTGACAGTATGGTTATGATGTCCCGCATTATGAATTCCCTCATTATGAAAATAGTATTGATATTTTATGTGGTTATTAGACTTGTATAATACCCATGATTATGTTTTATTATGGAATTATTTATTTAGCTCTTATTCCTTCCATAATGTGTTCAAGTTTATTTTTAAGGGCATGTGTTTTTAGTTATTCACTAGGCCTAATGTTTATGTTTATGATATCTTCCACTGTATTACTTACCCTTACTAAGAATTTTATCTCATCCCTTTCTTATGTTTCATTTTCTCAGGACATGAATAATTTTGTTATGATTGACCTGTAAGGATGAACTTATAGTTTTGGATGTTACCAACAAAAATTATATGTTGTATTTAATTTCAAGTTTTAATGTTGAACTTATGTATGTATCTTGTTTCCAAATATACTAAACTACTATGGACTTTGGGATGCATATTCCTTGTTTTTATGTCAATGTAATAAAATAAAGCACTGGCTCCAGGCAACTGGGGTCTGGTCATTATATTCCAGGCCACTAAAATTGCTCCCTCAGACTATGGTACATCTTAGAAACTCCTGGGTGTACTACTAAAGGTGAGATATGAAACTCATGGAGGACTCCCTCATTCATCACTACTATAAAAAACAGCCTTCCATGTAATATCATCTTATTCTGACCATCCTAAAACCATCCCTTCAAAGCATCACCATGGTTAACACGATCACGCATCACCTCATCCTCTAAGTATCCCCACTGAGACTCCTCCACCTGTTGAATCAAAGTAGACTGCATTGTCATCTAACACAAATTTCCTCTATCACCATCCATTTATACATCTAAGTGCAAGGTGGAAAAGTCCTATATTGCCTTCCAAGTGTTTTTAGATTCCTAAACAACCTCCTTCTACGACTTCCTGCTCAAAGAATCGGCTACGACATTCCCATTTACTGAGGTGTAAGAGATATCAAAATTGTAATCCTAGAGAAACTCCATCCACCTCCATTGTAGCAAGTTTACATCTCACTAGGAAAAGATATACATCAAAATCTCGTGTTTTGGTAAGACCACAAAGCACTCCCTAATGAGGTAATGTCGCCACAATTTCAACATGAACATGACTACTACTAGCTTCAGATCATGGGTGGCATAGTTATGTTCGTGGGGACATAACTGCCTAGACCCATAAGATATCACTCCACACTATTTCATCAATACACATCCCAATCCCAAATAGGAATCATCACAAAACACTTCGAACATCACCCATTCCTTTGGAAACCGGAGCACTGGGGCACTGACAAAATTCCCCTTCGGGTAGCTGAATAATGCCTGACACTACTCACTCCACACAAAGTCCTTGTCTTTCCTAGTCAATGTTGTCAATGGAGCTGAAACTTGAGAGAAATTGGGTATAAATCTCTGGTAATAGCCTGTCAGACCAAGAAGGTTGCGAACCTCTTCCATTTTCTTGTGTACTTCGCAATAAAAACTACTTCCACCTTTGATGGTTCAACTGCTACACCCTTATAGGATAACACATTCCCAAGGAAGTGCACCTATCGTGTATAGAACTTACACTTAGACAACTCTCTGTAGATCCGGTGGCGTCGAAGAACCTCCAAGGTAGTCCTAATATGCTCAGTATTCTCCTCCTCTATATTCAAGTAGATCAGGATGTCATTGATGAATATGAAAATGAACCAGTCCAGAAACTCATGGAAAATAGAGTTCATAAGTCCCTTAAATATGTCTAGTGTGTTCGTTACATCAAACGAAATGACCAAAAGCTTGAAGTGCCCATACCTACACCTAAAATCAGTATTCAGGTGGTCACCCTCCTTCACCCTCAACTAGTGATACCCAGACCACAGATCAATCTTAGAAAACCAACTTTCTCCCCTCAGCTGGTCAAAAAGATTTTCTATCCTTGGGAGAGGGTAACGGTTCTTGACCATCACCTGATTAAACCTCTGGTAGTCTATGCACAACCTCAGACCATTATTCTCTTTCTTCACATACAATACTAGAGCACCCCATGGTGACACACTGGGCCAGATTAAGAACTTATTCATCTGGTCATCAATCTGAATCCACAACTCCTGTAACTCAAAAAGTGTCATCTGATAAAGAGCCATTGAGATCAAACTAGCACTGAGCTGTAAGTCTATCCTGAACTCAACGTCACGTCGAGGGGGTAGAGTTACAACATCCTCAATAAAGAAATTCAAGAACTCCTTGGATACCCTGGGAGCCTCCACCATCTCAGCATCCACCAATTCCACTAACAGCTCATCCAATAAGGAAATAAGGGGCTCTACACACCGACTGACCACCTGACAGCTCCGCTCACCAATGAAAACCACATGCTGAAAATCCACATATGAAAACATGACTCACCTCTAGAAGAAGTTGATAATAGTATGTAAATAATACAACCATTCGATGTCGAGGATAACATCTTATGGCTACATCTATAGCAAGAGGAGATCCCCACATGACTAATGTGGCCTCATCATCATTCTACATCCCTGGCACACATCAATCAACATGGTCTAACTTCCTACTGGCATAATCAACACCAGGGGAACATGAAGTATCTCTAAACCTATTCCCAAAGCATGGGCTAGATCGGGTTCAAAAAAGGAGTGAAAATATCCCGAATCAAACAAAGTTTGCTCAAGAGTACTAAACAAATTGATCATACCTCAAACGATCTCTGGACCTACTGGAAATGCTACCTCTACAACATGTAACTAATAATGCCCATATCCTCTTCCCCTCTACTAATTACCACCTCCCTAACCATGCCCAGTTTAAGGTCCTTGAGGAACACCCTGAGGTAGGCCTTCACCTTCTTTGTCTCCCCTCGATGGAGCAGGAGCATGTTGTCCTTACTACTGAAATGGCATGTCTGGAATCTGATACTGAGGCGAGCACTGAACCTGCCCACCTCCACCATACTGGGATCTAATGTTTTTCGAGCACTAAATCTGGATATGGTCATGAGATCCACAAGTGAAACTCCTCGTTCTCAAGTTCACGGGAAAATCTCGAGGACCTGAAGGCCAAAATGAGAAATTCTGAGGTCGGCCCCCCGACGATCAGAACCTCGAAGGCCTTGGTGCCTGAGACCTGTTGATGGTAACTTTTCCCTTTGATGAACTGTATCAGCTCCCCTCTCATAATATACCTCCTTGTGAGTGCACCTTCTCAACTACCTCTACCTTCTTCTGGACCTCCAAGTATGTCAGTAAGGTAAAGGGAGTAACCACGTACTTAAGAGAAGGACGAAGTGCCTCCTCTAGGTATCTCACACAAGACTCCTCATCCAGAAAGAGATCTGTAAGAAAACAAAGGAGATCCTTGAACTTAATCCCCAACTCCCATACCAACATACTCCCCTGCTAGAGGGATAGTAACTCCTACCTCTTCTCAGCCTTCATGGTTGAATAAAGGAATTCAGCTTGAAACTCCTTCTCAAAATTGACCCACAGAACATCCTCCTCCTTCATATCTACTAGGTATAGTTTCCACTACTAACACGCAACTCCCCTCATCTGACTCACTGCCAAAGGAACCCAATAATCCGTCGAATCCCAGATCAAGATGAAGGTTATCACAATATATTTGATCCAACTCTATTTCCATGTCTGAAACATTACCCTCATACTTCCCCAAATCATTTCACTAGAAAGAACATAATATCTTCTTCCACTAGTCATCCTCCTCTATGGGATAAACCCTATGTCAATCAACTGGATCAACCTGTTGAGCCCCAACTGTCTAAGCCACACATAGACAATGACTAAGTTCCATATCTAAAAAGGGTAAACAAGGAACTATTAAGCTCGAGTAGTGTATATTTTTATTCAAGATTAATTTTAACTTATTTAACTCATTATTTATTTCAAATTTCCCAAACACCCAACTAAAATAGGAACACAAGTCATTATGATGCATGTACCATTCCTAGGGTCTCTACCCTGCAAATGGTGTAGCTTCACTTGGCTGTTTGGTAAGCTCAGAGTCCTTGCATTGAATCACAGGGTGGTATAAAATCCCATGTCCTAGTTGATATTTCCTAGCCTATTTCATGCACCAAGATCACCTAACACTGTTTCCCTACCAACCCATGGAATCCTCCTATGCCTAACACCAAAATCCATCCTATCTCTCAACCATCAGCCTTTGATACCATTCTGTCACGACCCCCTCCCTCTAAAGATACCCCTATTGAGATGACAATGAAGGAAGAAAGATAATAACCCACACTTCCTACCTCTAGTAGACCCTAGGGTGGTGACCAGCACCAAGGGTAAACAAATCTCAAAAATGGGAGGCATTACCCTTTTTATAGTAACCGGGATAGGGAGATAAGATGTATCAACCTCAAAAAAACTCTGATACATATATATATATATATATAAGAAATCTAAAACCATCACATATGCATGTTTAAAAAAACTTCTACAAATATAAATAAACTCCAAAGTGGATACCCAAAAGTAATGCTAAGTAGCGACATAGTAATTTTCCCAATGTCTGAGATAGTAAGGTCCATCACAATCTACATAATCCTCCTAGAAACCTAAAAACAGTTTTATATACATAGGGTGATCATACAAGTGTACTCAGTAGGAATAGCCAAGTCTCTCATGCACAAGTTGAAGAAGTATACTAATTCCCCTGTGAGAAAATAGTAGAGACCAACAACACCTATCAAGGAATAATAGCCACCCCAACCTCAACAAGGAACTCTAACCAAATAACACACAAGTCAAGTCAAGTAATATAGTAAGAACATCAATGTTTTGGGTACCCCGCACCTCTTCCCAATGGTTAACTGCTCATACCCTAATAGAGAACATCCTGATACTTCCACACTCTTCCACAATACCCATGTCACAACCCGCCTGCACACACCTGGGCCTCAGAGCTAGTCACGCAACCTCGGCTTCATGAAGCTCCCCACATCCTACCCATAGACACTTGGGCCACAACCATATCACATCCCACCCACAAAACACCTGGGACAAAACCATATCACATCCCGACCACAAACACATGGTCCATAACCATATCACATCCCACCCGGAAACACTTGGGCCACAACCATACCTCCTACCAAAGACACCTAGTAAAGAACAACACATCTCATCCTGAAGAAACCTGGGAAAGCGCAACTCACCCACAAACACATGGGCCTCACAAACCACATGACAACCTACCTGAAGAGTCTTGGGCTACCAATGCCTAGAAGAGGGAGTAGGGAAGAGTCAATAACCAGTCATTCATCCTCCCATTAGGATGTTGGGAAGAAACCCTCCCCCATGATGATGGGGGTGTTCGGAAAATATTTCTCAACTAGGGTGGGGTGAGTATATAAATCACAAGAAAGTAAAAGTATATAAATATGGGTATCAAACACTCATCCCAACCTATGGGTTTTTTCAAACAAAAAAATAGCCCACAAAACTACCTTTATTGCAACCTCTAAATACACAACTACACAAAAAGCTACCATTTAATTCATAACCATAGCTAACTCACTTAACAAATTATCATTATTCATTAAGGAATCCATTTATTTATTCCATATCTACCCAGAAAACTAGCAACCACAACACACAACAAGCCACATGGCATAAAACACATAAGGAAGAAGAACTATGATAAAACAACCCACTGCACATTTCCTCTCCACTTAACACCCATGTCAACCCCTACCAACATCATTATTCAAATTCATTCAACCCAAAATCTTCCCTTCAACAAAGTAAACCACCAACTCACAGCCACACCCATCAACACCTCTCATCTCAACCATTCTGGTAGCCCCGCCGCACAAACATACCACACAACACATCTAGAAACATGAAAAAACACAACCCAGTGCAGTCCCACTTCACAACACTGCTCAACCATCCTTGGAAGCCCCACTGCATAACACATCTCATCCACCCCATAAGCACATAACAGTGTAACCTGATCACAGCCCCTCTGTGAAACACTTCTCATTCATTCCACAACCAAACAAGCCCTCAATCGTAGATTTCATCACACCACCCGAACTACCCCACTACATCACAAGTCAGAACAAAACCACCCACAACATACATCCACACCAAACAAAAAAAAATTATTCAGACTTGGAAAGTACCCATTCTTTAATTCCACTTTGATAACTTAAGGGTTATCACGGAGCAAGTTTGATCCTAAGGCATCAATTTATTTAACCGAGTATACATGGTTAATCAGATTCTTATATTTATATTCATTTAACTAAGGACCATCAACAAGAATTCATAATCCATCATAGGTTCACAAACAAAGACCACAAACAGCCATGATTTTCATTAGGATAAAATTCAAAATATAGATCAAATAACAGATAAAACAAAATGATCATCATCGTCATCTTCCCCGCCCCTCATTTATTACTCCTTAATAAGTTCAATTATCTTCATTAAATTCGGATTCAACCATATTCACAAGGAGATATGATTACACCCACCTCACATGATACACAATTAAAAGAGAGATGAAGGGATCCCTACCTCAAGAAATAGACGATCAGAAATTCCTCCTTGCACCCAAAATAGGGGGTGTGTGCACAGCAGGAAAGAGACTTCAGGGAAAGCATGGTCCAAAGTCCACACCAAAAATGAAATATATGAGAGAAGAAAGGTTCTAGGGATTATCTCTAGTAAGGTTAAAGGGAAACATGCAAGGAAGAAAGGGTCTCGGATTTAGAACGGCCATATCCTATATCAACGGAAGAAAATGTTTTAAAATCCATTAAAGCCAAATCTTGACCAAGACCACATGACTTGGATGTTTAGGATCCTCCTGAGTGTTAGTAAATTAAAGATATATTTTATATTATTTGGAAGGTCTTAAAAATCACTTAAATATATTTTTTAGCTCAATTTACGTCAAATAAAACATTAAAGGGCCGAATTTGGGAAAAATGGGAAAAACTATAAATTTGAAAAACTGTCAGAAATGTCTCACCGTTGGGTGAGTTAATATTGCGAGCTACCAGTGGGTGAGGAACTATTGGGTGAATCACTATTGGATGATTTAATAGTATGATCTACCGGTAAAGAGCTGTCGATGGTGAGTCACTGTTCGGTGAGTCACCATTCGGTGAGTCACCGTTTGGTGAGTCACCGTTCGGTGAGTCACCATTGTGACCTACCGTCAACAAGTCACCGTTGTGAGTCACTGTTCCTAACTCACCATTGTGAGTCACTATTCATGACTCACCATTGCGAGTCACTATTCCTGAATCACCGTTGCAAGTCTTTGTTCTTGACTCACCGCTGCGAGTCTCCCTTTCTAACTCACTTTGCGAGTCCCGTTCCTAACTCACCGTTGCAATTCATCGTTCCTGACTCACCATTGCGAGTCACCGTTCCTGACTCACCATCACGAGTCATTGTACCGGACTCACTGTGGAAATTCACCTTTCATAAATCACCATTCCTAACTCACCATTGCGAGTCACTATTCCTGACTCACCATTTCGAGTCACTATTCCTGACTCACTGTTTTGATTCACCGTTCTGGACTCACTGTTGCGAGTCACCATTCCTAACTCACCATTAGACATGTTGCCATTGGAAAAACTAGATTTTTTAAAAACTCTTCAAATGAGTCATTGTTGCCTCCAAAACACCTCAAACACTGGATTTTCACAAAGTAATGGACCAGGAGAGGTCTGGTCCATTACACTACTCCTCGTATTAGAGATCATTTTCCAACTGTACCACCTCTAAATTCAGTACATATAAATAATCTAGTGTGTACTTCCTCAAGATGGATGTGTGGAATACATCATGTACTTGAGACATAGTAGGTGAAAGTGCTAGTCGATTGGTCATATCTCCAACACGATCAAGAATCTATAAGGGTTTTATGTACCTAGGACTTAGCTTTCCTTTCTTCTAAAATCTCATGATTCTCTTCCATAGAGATATGTGAAGGAATACCATGTCTCTAACCTTAAACTCAAGGTCCCATCGATGATTGTCTGCATAGATATTTTGTCAACTTTGGGCTACCTTGATGTTCTACTAAATGGTTTTCACCTTCTCCATTATTTCTTCGACCATTTTAGGTCCTAGTAGCTTACGTTCACTAACTTCATCCCAACATTCCGATGTTCAGAATCTTTTCTCATAAAAGGCTTCATATGGATCCATTTGGATGCCCTAGTGGAAAATTTTATTATAGGATAATTAGACCAGTGGTGGATGTTGGTCCCATACTCCTTTGAAGTCCATAGAACACACTCTCAACATGTCTTCTAGTGTCTAATAGTCCGCTTATAATTGACCATCAGTTTGAGGATGATATGCCATATTGATTTTTAGCTCAATGTTTAGAGCATGTTGGAGACTTTTCCAGAACTTGGAGGTGAATCTCAAGTATTGATCAGATATAATAGATAGTGGTACTCTATGTAGCCTTTCTACTTCTCTAATGTATATCCACACAACTTGATCCAAGGAGAATTCCTCTTGAATTGCGATAAAGTAATCTATATTTGTAAGATGATCTGCAACAACCCATATAGTATTGTTTCCTCTAGATGTCATCAAAAGTCCAATGACAATTTCCATGGTGATGTTTTCTCATTTCCATGTTGGTATGGGTAATGGTTGCATCATCCTTTTATACTTTTTGTTTTCATCCTTTACTTGCAGGAAAACTTGGCACTTTGATGTACATTCAGCGATCTCCTTCTTCATATTGTCCCACCAACAGTTCTCATAGAGATCTCAATACATCTTGGTTCTCCTTGGGTGAATAAAGAAGGTTGATCTATGTGAGTCATTAAGAAGCTTCTTCTTTATCTCTGGATTGGATGGTACATATAGTCATGAACCAAATATTATGACTCCATCCACATCGATCTTGAACTTGGAGGATTTTCCATTTCTGATAGCTTTCACCCTTTTTTGGATTTTCACATCATTCCCTTAAGCATCCTTTATTTTATCCATAAGGGATGATTGAGTAATAATTTGAGGAAGGATTGATGATTTTCCTTCCTTGATGATTCCCATGTTCATCCTTTTCAAATCTAAGAATATTGGATCCTTTTCAATTCTCAGCATTGATAAAGACGTGGGATCCTTTCTACTTAGAGCATTTTCCACTTTATTTACCTTAATAGGATGGTAGTGGATTGAGCAGTCATAATACTTGATGATATTTATCCATCCTCATTGGTGCATTTTAAGCTATTTCTGTGTGAATATATATTCAAGACTCTTATGATCGTTATATATTTCACACTTCTCCCCATAGAGATAATTCCGCCAGAATTTTAATGCAAATATCATAGCTTCCAACTCTAGATCATGCATAGTATAGTTTTGTTTATGAATTTTCAACTTCCTTGAGGTATAGGCTATCACTTTATCATTTTTAAACAGTACATAGTATATGACCTTTTTTGAAGCATCAATGTACACCACAAATAGTTCCCCACTTATCGGTAGTGTGAGCACTGGTGTAGTGATAAGACTATTTTTTACCTCTTTGAAGTAGTATTCACATTCAATGGTCCAAAAAAACTTCACTCCCTTCTGAGTCATATTTTTTATTTTTTTTGATAGTCATGAGAATTTATTCACAAATCATCAGTAATTCCCAGCTAGACCAAAGAAACTATAGATCTCCATTATGGATGTTGGCTTGGGCCACTCTTTGATTGCCTTTGTCTTGGAAGGATCCACATATACACCTTTGATAGTGATAACATTCCCCAAGAATGATACTTACTCCATCTAGAACTCACATTTACTATAATTTTCATATAGTTTCTCCCTTCACAAAGTCTTTAGCACAGTATTTAAATGCTCCTCATGTTCCTCCTTTCTCTTGAAGTATATCAGAATATCATCAATAATACTACCAAAAATTGGTCAAGGTAATCTATAAATACTCAATTCATTAATTCCATGAAAATTACTCGAGCATTAGTGGGTCTGAAGGGAGTCACTATGAACTCATAGTGTCCGTACCTTATTTGAAAGGCAGTATTGGAAATATCTTCCTTCCTCTCCTTTAATTGGTGATATCCCAACTGAAGGTCCACCTTTGAGAAATAATTGGCCCCACGTAGTTGATAAAACAAGTAATCTATCTATGTAAGGGGATAATTTTTCTTTATTTTTATTTTATTGATCTCATGATAATCAATGCAGAGGTGCATTGATTCATCTTTTTTCTTGACAAAGAGGACTGGTGCACCCCATGGTTAAGCACTTGGGTATATAAAACCATCTTCCAGATTCTCCTGTAACTGCTTATTTAGTTCCTCTAACTCAATGGTGAACATTCTATATGGTGTATTTGATATAGGAAGAGATCCAGGAATAAGTTCAATTGAAAAATAAACCTCTCGATCAGGTGGAAGACCAAGAAATTCTTCAGGGAACACGTCGGTGTAGTCCCTCACAATGGGAATGTATTTGAGTATGATTCTCTCCTTTGAATCAATCATTTGAACTAGATATTCTTGCTTATAAGGTATTAATATCCACACTTTATATGATAATTCTGAAGGACATTCATCCTCCTCCTTACACTTGTACATAATTGGAGGATGCTTCGGAATGTGAAGAGTGATCTCCCTTTCCTAACAGTTGATGTTGGATTTATATAAAGATAGTCAATATATGACCAATATACTATCAAACTCTACCAAAGGTATTATGATAAGATTTTTTGAGATGTTAGGTCCACAAAAATTAACCGGGGAGGAGTTATAAACTTTTGGATGTAATAATTTCCCCATTTGTTGTTCTCATAGATTACTCAACCACCAAATTTTGATATGGTTATTGAATAGTTCTACTAAACTTACAAGATATGAAAGAATGTGTAGAACCAGAATCAAATAGTATGTTCTATATTCTTGAATGAATAACCATCGTACCTATCACCACATCATTTTTAGGCTCCACCTTAGCAGTAGTGATAACATATTCCCTTTATTGCTGTTTTGGGGGTTGTTGTTGTTGATTGCCTCCAACAACCCTTGGTTTAGGGAGATGGCTTGTATAATTATCATGTTCCTTGTAGTTGAAACACTGCACTACAGACCGAGTGTTGATATGAACCTTCCTTTATTCTTTTGCATTAGTGGGATTCCTCATATACCTTCGACAGTTATTATCCATATGCCTTTCTTTTCCATATTTGAAGCATCTCTTATTTCCCTTTAAGCAGTTTCAAAGATGCTTCTTCTCACACTTTTAACACATGGTATGTTGAGTCTTCTTTCCATCCTGGGATTTATCTGTTGATCCACCCATATTAAACTCTATTTTCCTCTTTTTTTCATCGGGATCATGAGACCACTAAGAGTCTCTGATCTCCATTTCAACCTTAAGGGAACAATATAAAATCTCCTCATAATTTTCGAAGTCTCGAATCGCCAATGCTTTTCATATACTCAGCTCTAGTACACTAAATAAGTGATCCACCTTGATTTTGGTGTTTGTGAGAAAGCTGGAAGCCTATCTTTCAAGACTTATAGAGTTTTCCTTATATGCCTCGATCGACTCGTCTTCTTTCTGCTTTAGCCCAAGGAATTTACTTTTCATCTTGAGACGAAGGGTTCTAGGAAAATATTTAAGAAAAATATTTTTCTTGAATTCCTTGCAATCCATGGAATCAATTTTCTATTTGGACTCTATATTCTTGATCAGTTTCCTCCATGATCAGCTTCCCCATCAAAACGATAGAACTCCAGTACAAATTTCTCTTCTTCTAAGCACTGGAGGACAGAGAATATCTTCTCAATGGAGTTAATCCATTTTTCTATGAGGAGGGGATCAGAAGATCCACTAAACTTGGGAGGCCTTTTCTGCATGAAAGAAATTGATGGAAACTTGATCTTTCTTAGGATAATAAGTGTGTTCCACATGATTCAAGTTATTATCCATAACATGAGCCAAATGAGCAAGTACTATCATAAAGTTTTGAGCACCCATTCCCATCATATTTGGTATATCATTAGGGAAATGATCACATTGCCTATTACATTGATTTTTGGCACGATTTCTTCTATTTCCATCCATTAACTAAGAAAAAGAAAGTACAGTTAGGGGGCTTGAATATTTAGCTAATAGGCATATAAAAAGTAAATATTTAACATAGAAGGGTAAAATTATAAATGAAAATTATATCCTAACTCGTGATACCCTAAGTTTCAATCTAGGTTATCCATGGTGATAGAATTATTCCTAGGGTTCTTACTAAAGTTCTCTAGTCCTAATCTCCAAAAATAACTAAATCTTTCTCTGATACGAACTATAGTGACCCTAACCTTTTACACATATCACTACATGATTTTGACCATCAAATACAACCAAGGATTGTAAAGTCTAGTGCCTTTGGAAGATTAGGTACATAATTTGAAAGTGTGTAACCAAACTAAAAACTTCTTTTATTTAACCTCCATAATGAGATCCTAACTTTCATTAAGCTCTTACATCAGCATAGGATAACCTTGGGAATACATGAACAAAAGGGATTAGCTAAAATTCCCAGTAAGGGAATAAGCATAGGAATAAACATATCACATGGGTTAGAAGACATAACATGATGACATAAAAGGCATGGAAAATGAATAAAAATAAGAAAGAATAACATGTATAACATGGAAACATATAACCAAGACATCATAGTAATTTGGAAATTACATATAACATGACATAAACATGATTCAAGGCTAACTGCAAAGACTATGTCACATGGTGGACAAAGTCCCATAAAGCAACCAGTTTCACTCTCTGTCCCAACATGGCGTATCATGAGACTAAACATTACTCAATGCATTAGAGAGCTATCTGGGAACAACCATCATAAAATTTTCATGAATATGTGTTCCACATGAAGAATCATACATAAGGAATCAAACATAAACATCAGGGTTACCCATGGAAAGAATTGGGTATCATAATCATGTCAAAAGGCATAACATAAGGGAATGTCATAATGGTGTCCATGAAAGAAAGGATTTAAATCATACATGGACATTAATAAGGTAAAATAGGGATAGATCATGATAAGTGATGTCAAACTAGAGTGAAAACATGCAAAATGTTGTTTAAGAGACATTAGAAATGAAACATTTTAGTGCAGTTTAGGGAAAATATTAAAGAGCATTTAAAGCGGAAAAATGCATATTTGTTTTCATAAAACTAGAAATTAATCAAGATAGTTTTTTCATGATAAAATGAGTGATTTTATAAAAATAATGGTGTCATAAAATAGATTGTGGAGTGCACTTGAAAATTGGTAAGAAATCGGGAAGTTCCTTTGAATCGGTTTTGCTTATCGAGAAGAATTGAAAAAGGAACTTTTTTTAAACATGTATTTCCCCATAAAAGAAGGATGATATGTTATGGATACATGATTTTGGAACACATAAATAGAGTGTAGAAGTGTTATATAAAAATAAATAAGCATTACATTGGGTTAAAGGGAGAAAAAAAAGTAATCTGAAGGAAAAAATGGAGGTTCAGAAGGAATCTCTTACCTTATGTCTGAAACGGTTCTGCACTTGATATTATTATCCTGGATAATCAGATTAAATCCATTAATTAATTAATTCAGAATCTTTTATTTTTTTATCTGATTTAGTATAATTTTACTAAGTTAATTTATGACTCTTTTGATGGGTTATGAGATTCAATTTTATCGTTCGGGAGCGTTGTTTTCCTTGGTTTTCATGATCGATTTACTTATATACATGTATGGAAAATCATGTAAAATGAGAATGGTTGTCCAGAATTGAAGTTATATATTATTAATGAACATCCATAAGATTAAATGGTTATAAAAATCATTTGGGTATTTTGGGTGAGGATGAATCATTAGATAAGACGTTAGTGATAATTGTTTAGATTATTTAGCAGGTTTTCGTTCATCACAAACTAGTTTTGTTTTATTAACTAATATTATGCATATAAAATTGTTCTAGAACATTAAATTGATTGTAATAAATATATTATAATCTGGTTTAACCATAAAAATGGTTTTATGGCCATTCTTGAAGGCAGTAATGGAAATTGAAAACTTCGTCGTCCTTGAATTTGATAAATTAACACATCATGGACGATGTTTTCATTTTTAATACAAAACGATAGGGTAAAGAAATGATGATGAATTATTCCATTAGAATAATAACATTCCAGTATATGTAACTCACTAGAGTTATCATACTATTTGGATTAATGGGGGTGAGGAGAAAATAAGAAATTAAAAGAAATTAAAAGAAAAAAAAGATTTTGCAACTTGATTTTCTCCTCCTTGAGAACCTCTTTAGGGCAAAGGGTTTGGTCTTTTGATGAGGCCAATGGATCCTAGACGTGGAGGCGGGGCTTGGGAAGAGATTTGAGCATAATTTGGATAATACTCAAAGCTTTAGAGGTGTGAGGAGAAGAGGTGGTGAAGGGTGTTATTTATAGGGGATGGAGTGGAGTTTTCTCATTATTTTATTCCTTAGTTTACTATTTTGCCTCAAGATTATGAATAGTTTGAGCATTATTAGTAAATATATTAAAATAATGAAGAGGATTTAAATATTATGGTGCTTACATCATCCATGACTCAAGTAATAGTATATTTAATTTATAATGTATATTTACCATAAATTATCGTATTTTAATATTCACTAAAAAATCTAGTATTTCATAAAAATCCCAAAAATTCACCTTAATAATTTTTCAATGTGTAGAATTCAAAAATGAACACCATTTTATGAAAATAATTTTCTAAATATGATAAATTTATTTTTAAATTAAAATCATCATTTACTTGGAAAATACTGATTTTAAAATTTTAATTGATTTTATAACATTTTGAAAAAATAATTAAGGTCCCAAAAAATTATCTTATAATCATAAGATAATAAAATAATAATTTATGATTACATTTTATGAAAATAATTTTTATTTTAAATCATTATATTAATTATAAAATTGAAGATAAATGTTTATGTTTTTTTAAATATCAACACTTAATTAATAATTTCTAAAACATTTGTTTACTTTTACTATGATACGATTATATCATATTAACATTTATAAGATGCCTAAATTTTATTTATACTTTCATGGGTGAGGTTACTATTGTATTGGGTGATTTACTATTATAATGGTCATATTACTATTCAAAAAGTCAAGTTACTATTTCATTGGTATGAGTTTTTTAACTTCTAGAAATATCTTTTATTTCATTCATTCTTCATTTATAAAGTTTGCATTGTGTTTTTAATGCGATTGTATGTGATTATACTATATGATATAATTATAAGA
The DNA here is from genome assembly GCA_963277665.1 of Viscum album. Classification (NCBI taxonomy): domain Eukaryota; kingdom Viridiplantae; phylum Streptophyta; class Magnoliopsida; order Santalales; family Viscaceae; genus Viscum; species Viscum album. The sequence goes on from OY728153.1 coordinate 30,157,781, forward strand.
AGGGAAATTTCATTGATAAAAGTTTGGGTTGTTACATGGGGTGTTATTAATATCTATGTTAGATTTTTAATTTTTTTTGAATTACCGACTTTAGATTTGATTGCACATAATTAGTTTCATTTTTTATTTTAATTGATCTTCACACAACATTGATTTATAAGTTTATTAAACTTGCAATTAATAAATTATGATCTACAAATATTTAATCTTGCATTGCATCCTTATAGTTTTCATTTTATGTCCATTTTCATTTTTTAGTTTACTTATTTTTTAAATTGAAAATTGAAAATGTATATGTAAGAATGGAGATTATTATTTAAAAAATGTTAGATTGGGTTTATTTATAAATAATAACTATTGTTTGAATTTTTTAAAAATGCATTATAAAATCTATTAGATTATATAAATATAGAAATATTTTTTAGGAATTGAAAAGACAATTGATATACTTTTGAAAAATAAAAGAAAATTACAATTCATTTGGGTTTAGAAAATATTTGTTCCTTCATTTTTTTAAAAATGTTAGAAAATATGTTAGTTTACCTTTTCCATTACATTTTCATAACTGAAAAAAATGAAAAAAAATAATCGTCTTTCAAAATCAACACAGACATTAAAATTTAGTGTTTTAATGTTAATTTTTTTGACTTATATGATGATTTAATTGACAAAAATTTGAGTTTATATTTTCTAAATTTTAGCCGATAATTTTTTTTAGTTTATATTTGGTGCTTTATTTTGGTAGAGAAATATTCACCACAATAGTTGAATATTAAGTAAAAATAAATCAATTAATACCATAATTGGGTATATTGTTTTGGTATGTCATGATAGTTTTCTTTGTAATTTTAAATTGTGTTTTTTAAGTTATTTTAGTTAAATTGGTTATTTGCAAATTATATTTTTATTTGGACGAAGAGATATGCCCTCATGTTTGAGGCTCTTAAAAATGTATTTCAACTTTAGTTTTTTATATTATTATACATATTATTATTATATTAAAGGGAAATATTTTTATAATTAGTCCCGACAAATCATTGTCACCGCACTCATATATAATAATATTAATAATTAGAAAGGGAACACCGGTGGAGTTTTTTTTTAAGGTTTTTTTAATAAAATATTTTTTTAAAACTGTTTAGGTTTAAAAAATTAAAAATGTGCCACAAAGGAGACATCGCTGATGCCGCTGTTGGGTTTCGGGTGCGATGTCGCCTTTCCCTCTAAAACAAAAAAATATATTTTTTTAAAAAAAATATTTTTATTTTTATTTTGTTTGGTTTTGTTTATATATATATAAACAAAACAAATATAAAAAAAATAAAACTTTCAGCAAAATTTATCCGCTATTTAAAATCCAACAGTACTGTCATTACAGCAGTCAGGATTCTGATAGAAGCTCTCACCCAAGGCTCCCTTTTATAAGAGAGTTTATCCTCGAAATCATTCTGCATTTCCGATGTGGGATTCTGGTTCTCCCTTTCATGCACAGAACATTCTGCATTTCCGATGTGAGATTCTATTTCAAGTACGTGACTTTGAAAGATTATAAAATATAAACTATAAGAACAATATAAATGAAACTTAAAACATAGATTAAACAAATAAAAAATATTTGAAAACAAAATAAATTTCGTAAAAAATGATGATAAAAAATGATTTATAAGCTTTCAAAACCACATACTTGAAACTTAAAAATGTTTCAAGTACGTGACTTTGAAAGCCTATAAAATATAAAATACAAGACCAATATAAATGAAACTTAATACATTTATTAAACATATAACAAATAGTTGAAAATAAAAAGAATTTCGTAAAAAAATGTTGATGAAAAATAATTTATAAGTTTTCAAAAACACATACATGAAACTTAAAAATGTTTCAAGCAGGTGACTTTGAAAGCCTATAAAATGTAAACTATTATACCGATATAATTGAAACTTAAAACTTGGATTAAACATATAACACATAGTTGAAAATAAAAAAAATCGTAAAAAATGATCATGAAAAATAATTTATAGGCTTTCAAAACCACCTACTTGAAACATAAAAATGTTTCAAGTTTGTGCCTTTGAAAACCTATAAAATACAAACTATAAGACCGATATAATTTAAAGTTCAAACATGGATTAAATATATAATAAATTATTTAATTAGTTAATTAATAATTATAAATTACTAATTTATAATTACTAATTATAATGAATAATTAATAATTAATAGTTATAATGAATAATTATAATGAATAATTATATTACTAATTAACTAATTAATTATTATATAATATTTTTTTATAATTACTAATTAATAATTATAATGAATTATTATATTACTAATTAACTAATTAACTATTATATAATTAATAGTTATATTACCAATTAACTAATTAATTATTATATAATAATTTTTAATAAATACTAATTAATAATTATAATGAATAATTATATTACTAATTAACTAATTATAAAAACAGCATTGGCTCTATCTTTCTCAAAAAATTAACTAATAAACTATTATATAATTAATAATTATATTACTGTTTAAATAATTAGTTATTATATAATTAATGATTAATATTTACTAATTAACTAATTAAAAATTATATAATTAATAATTATATTACTAATTAACTAATTAATTATTATATAATTAATAATTATATTACTAAGTAACTAATTAATTATTAAATAATTAATAATTATATTACTAATTAACTAAATATATTACTAATTACCTAATTAATTATTATATAATTAACTATTAATAATTATAAATTAACTAACTAATTATAATACAATTAATATTTATATAACTAACAATTATATTATTAATTAACTAATTAATAATTAACTAATTAATAATTAACTAATTAATAATTAATAATTAATAATTATAATTAGCAATTATAATGAATAATTATAATTAGTAATTATAATGAATGATTATAATTAGTAATTATAATGAATGATTATAATTAGTAATTATAATGAATGATTATAATTAGTAATTATAATGAATGATTATAATTAGTAATTATAATGAATAATTATAATGAATAATTATAATTTATAAATATATTACTAATTTACTAATTAACTATTATATACTGAATAATTATATTACTAATTAATTGGTTAATTATTATATAATTAATTATTAATAATTTCTAATTAACTAATTAATTATTATATAATTAATTAACTAATTAAATAATTTATTATATGTTTGATCCATGTTTGAACTTTAAATTATATCGGTCTTATAGTTTTGTATTTCATAGGGTTTCAAAGGCACAAACTTGAAACATTTTTATGTTTCAAGTAGGTGGTTTTGAAAGCCTATAAATTATTTTTCATGATCATTTTTTACGATTTTTTTTTATTTTCAACTTTGTGTTATATATTTAATCCATGTTTTAAGTATTAATTATATTGGTCTGATAGTTTATATTTTATAAGCTTTCAAAGTCACGTGCTTGAAACATTTTTAAGTTTCATGTAAGTGTTTTTGAAAACTTATAAATTAATTATATCAACATTTTTTATGAAATTCTTTTTATTTTCAAATATTTGTTATATGTTTAATCAATGTATTAAGTTTTATTTATATTGGTCTTATAGTTTATATTTTATAGGCTTTCGAAGTCACGTACTTGAAACATTTTTAAGTTTCAAGTAGTTGGTTTTGAAAGCTTATAAATCATTTTTATCATTATTTTTTACGAAATTCTTTTTGTTTTCAAATATTTTTTATATGTTTAATCTATGTTTTAAGTTTCATTTATATTGGTCATATAGTTTATATTTTATAGTCTTTCAAAGTCACGTACTTGAAACAGAATCTCACATCGGAAATGCAGAATGTTCTGCGCATGAAATGAAGAATCAGAATCACATATTGGAAATGCAGAATGATTTACAGGGTAAGATCTCTTATAAAAGAGAGCCCTGGGTGAGAGTTTCTGTGAGAATCCTGACTGTTGTTATGGCAGTACTGCTGGATTTTAAATAGTGGATAAATTCTACTTAAAATTTTATTTTTATATTTATATTTGTTTTGTTTATATATATATATAAACAAAACAAATAAAAATAAAAATAATTTTTTTTTTTAAAATATATATTTTTTGCCTTTGTGGCGCATTTTTAAAAATCATTTTAACCCAGCATGTTTTACAAAATTTTTTTTAAAGAAAAACTTATATAAAAAAAAATTAATCAACAGCCGTGTCACTCCAGCAATGGTGAGCATAACAAGTAGTGTACCGAATCATTGTAATAAATGCGCATGTTAAATTTTTTCCGGAGGAGTTCTCGTAATAATTTTAAAAGTTAAATTAAATATTAAACGGGTTGGAATTTCAAATATTCCGTGAGATTTCGGGCGGGCGGGACGGTGGGAAGCCGGAGCACAGATACAATCTGTAAATACCCTGGAGGCGATGACACCCAGACGAGACTCGCGAGAATCTAGCATGGATCGGAGGCGGGCGTTCCCCCATGTCCTCATCTTCCCTTCCCCGGCGCAGGGCCACCTCAACTCCATGCTCAAGCTGGCCGAGCTCCTCTCCCTCGCCGGCGTCTCTGTTACCTTCCTCAATTCCGAATACAACCACCGTCGTCTCCTCCGCCACTCCGCCGCCGAAGCCCGCTTCTCCCGCTACCCCGGCTTCCGGTTCCGGACCATCCCCGACGGTCTCCCCGACGACCACCCCCGCTCCGGGGACAAGGTCGTGGACGTTATGCGCTCCGTCATCGCCACCGCTGCCCCGCGGCTGACAGAGCTGATCGCCTCCCACGCCACGGTGCGGCCCATCACCTGCGTCGTGGCTGACGGATTGTTGGCGTTTGCCATCGACGCCGCTAAGGAGTTCCGGATCCCGGTGATCATTTTCTTTACCATCAGCGCCTGCAGCCTCTGGGCTTATTATTGCATTCCTCTGCTCATTCAATCCGGAGAATTTCCCTTTGATGGTACCGATCATTGTCTTCTATTTATGGTCAGATTGCCACTGTTGTCATTTATTATATCTCTTCATCTTCGTTCGTTGTTTCACTGAATGTAGGAAATGACATGGACCGGCCTATTCAGTCGATTCCTGGCATGGAGAGATTGATCAGGCGGCGCGACCTCCCTAGCTTCCTTAGATGCAACGACCCTGCTCATCCAACGCTCCAACTCCTGGTTTCCCAAACCCGCCGGGTGACCGAGGCCCGAGGGCTGATTCTCAACACCTTGCCGGAACTTGAAGCTCCCGTCCTCGCCCACATCCGCTCCCACTGCCCTGTGCTCTACACCATCGGGCCCATCCACGAGCTCCTAAAGTCCAGGCTCACCCGCGGTGGAACCACGACTCCGTCTTCACCGCTCTCCAACAGCCTCTGGGAGGAGGAACGGTCCTGCATCGGGTGGCTGGACGAGCAGCCCTCCAACTCCGTCATCTACGTCAGCTTCGGGAGCATCGCGGAGATGACGAGGGATGATGAGGTGGAGATCTGGCACGGCCTGGTGAACAGCGGGAAGCGCTTCCTGTGGGCGGCCCGGCCGGAGTCGGTGGTCAGCCAGGGAGCTCGTCGGGGCGTCCCGGCGGAGGTGGCGGAGGGGGCGAGGGAGAGGGGGTGTATGGTGGGGTGGGCGCCGCAGGAGGAGGTTCTGGCGCACCGGGCGGTGGGCGGGTTCCTGACCCACGGCGGGTGGAACTCGACGCTGGAGAGTCTGGCGGCGGGGAAGCCGATGATATGCTGGCCCTACTTTGCGGACCAGCAGACGAACGGCCGGTTTGTGGAGGAGGTGTGGGGGGTGGGTGTGGACATGAAGGACAGGTGCGAGCGGGCGACGGTGGAGGGGATGGTGAGGGAAGTGATGGATGAGGGGCCGAGGAGGGCGGAGCTGGTGAGGGCGGCGGCGGAGATGGCGGATTCGATTCGCCGGTGCGTCGGCGAAGGGGGGTCGTCCTCCCGTGATCTGAACCGCCTAATTGAGTACATCCGGTCGACGAGCGATCCATATCCTGTATAGGTACTCCAAAATTGGTGTGGTTCCTTTGGTTGGGCGAGTTTCTGGTCTTCCTAAGTCTGGTGATTTTGGATTCACTTCTGGTTCAAAAGCATGCATACATTGGAGTTGTCTGGACTGGATGGTGCTTCGATTAAGTTGTTTTGGCAAGGATGTTGCATTGGAGACATTGGGGGCATTGGGGACTTCTGTTTTGTCTACTTTTATTACGCTAGGAAATCCGGACTTTCTGTCGATGTTCCTTGGTTTGTTGCATTTTTTTAGGGTCTTGGGTGTGGTCAACTTTGTTTACCCAGTTTGCACTTAATTCCCTTTCATTTTAAACATTTTATTTTTATTTAAAAAAAGGTTAATCGGCAATCCGAACTGAACCTAAAATTAGTAATTTAGAAATTTTTTAATTCTAGCAAAACCACTATCAAATATTCTTTTTTATATATTTAAAATTTTAATTGTTTATTTTTATTCTATTATGTTTATATATATATATAAATAAAACAAAATGTTTCAGCATAATTTTATTCAAGTGACTTTGCTAACGTATAAAATATAAATTATAAGACCAATATAAATGAAAATTTAAACATGGATTAAACATATAAGTAATAGTAGAAAATAAAAAGAATTTCTTAAAAAAACGGTGATGAAAAATAATTTATAAGATTTCTAATCCACCAATTTGAAACTTAAAAATGTTCAGCATATAAAATATAAAATATCAAACCAATATAAAAAAAATTAAAACATGGATTAAACATATAAGAAATAGTTAAAAATTAAAAAAAAAATCTTAAAAAATATTGATGAAAAATAATTTATAAGCTTTCTGATCCATCAACTTGAAATTTAAAAATGTTTCAAGTACGTGATTTTGCTAGCCTATAAAATATAAACTATAACAATATAAATGAAAATTAACACATGAATTAAACATATAAGAAATAATCGAAGTTTTAATTTTTATTTATGTGTATTATAGTTTATATTTTATAGACTTTCAAAGTCAAGTAGGTGACTTTAGATCCTCCTCAACATTCCTTTTTTCAATCTCATTTTCGAGTAACTTTTCTTACATTCCTTTCATTTTCATTTATGTATTTTATTTATGGAACTCTTCATTTTCAACAACTTTTTAGATGTTTAGGCTATCTTTAAAATTTTATTTACATTGTTTTTATATTATATATTTTATAATCTTTTAAAGTTATCTACTTGAAATTTAATAATTATTCCTATGTTTCAAGCAGTCAACTTTGAAACCTGTGTAATATAAACTGTGTCTAAAATATTAATAAAAACTGAAACACTAAATAAACATATAAGAAAAGTTAATAGTAATAATAGTATCTTCATTTTAATAGACATAAAACATATAAATGAACATGTACAATCAATGTCTATGTTTATGGCGAGGAGATTTCGTCCCACATGGTGGTCTGCGAATATGACGTCCGCTTCGAGTTCGCTGTGGAGTCTGATGACCTAGAAAGGGTTGATCCTCAGGCACTGGAACGTCGATTGTCGCATCCTCCACCTGTGTGTCAGTGGGATGAGCTGTCAACTGCATGTCGTACTGCGCTCCTAATCCTTCTCCCACTAGGGTGGTAGAAGGACCTGCCATCATCGCAGTAGAAAACCAAACCTGCGATGGAGATATACCCCGAGGTTACGATAGATCTTGACCCCAAGGTTGTGATGGATCTGGACCCCAAGGCTGCGATGGATCTGGACCCCAAGCTGGAGAGAAATGCGAATATCCTGTCAAGAAAGACGGATCACATGCCACCTGAGGCACATCCTCAATCGGCTGAGGCTGGACTACTAGAGGGCCAACCTCTGCCTATGGAACAGGTGATGCCTCACGTGCAGCACGATGCTGTCTACGTCGTCATCATCGTGGCTCCTCAGCACCAGTAACTGCTGCAGGATGTTCCTCTAGGGCAAAAACCTCCTCTCTCTGGGTTGGACTCTCAAAGATGCACTTGGAAAACCCACAATAAGATGACTTCATCTCCAGCGCTTTAGCATGAACGGATGCCCGGCTAAAGACCCCCTCCTCCTCTTCATCACTCATGCGAACAAGATGTTCTGAGTGAGTGCCCTATAAAGAGATTCAAAATGAATTAGAAAATATTTCAATAAAAAAACTAATGGAAATTTATTGACTTCCAATCTTATAAATCTATCTGCCGTGTCAGGTAAGATACAGTATAGACTTCAGTCTATACCATGGCTCATACTCGACCTACTCCGAAAAAAAGAATCAATTCGTAGGCACACCATGAATACGAAACTCTGCACGTCTGCGCCAACAGTCTAGATAGTCGACATGTACTCAATGCCAGTCCTCATCCTGCCTATCTGTCAGCTTTACGTCATGAAGCTTCTTTGTTTGTCTCGGTGGTAATAGAATCGACTGAGCACAACAAAATTGACACATGACTCTGTCAGGTTGTTCCACTCAATAATATGGAAGTGAATGAGGGACACTACAACCATAGCATCCTCAAGTCCAACAGTGCGGTATGGTGGAAACTGATCCATAATAGTCAAGTATGAAAGCCATCAAATCTGAAATGACATGTGACCTTTGTCAAAAAAGCTACTTACTAAAAACCAAAATTGATGCTATTATTAAATTTGTTAGAGAGTGATAGATTGTATATACATACTTGGTCGGGTAAGAGACAGTCCAACTTGAGCCGATATACACCCAAATGGTGTCTTGGAACCGTGCGAAAACTGTGTCTCTAACACCACCTATAAAATACAACATCGATAGTGACAAATAATGAGAAATTAAATTCAATAACTCCTAGTAGAATCCGAAACGAATAGAAATGAGTGATCATACCAATGTCCACACGAAGCGTCATGCAACACCTCCATCGCGATCGGTGGACCAACAAGCTCAGGGTGGAATGCAGGGATGCTCTCCCATGCCCACATCCAAAAAAGGATGACGCATCCCCCAAGATATGTGCGGTCCCTATGGGATAGACTGCATAATGCTCTATACATGTATGCCAAGCAGGCTGATCCCTAGTTGTACGTCCCGACCTGATCAAAGTCCTCTAGTAGGGGTAGATACCTCAGGTGCACATGCATCCCCTAGTGATCAGTACACATGGTCCCTCCAATGATCCGTAATATATATGCACGGGCATAACACATGACAGTTTTCTCGTCAGCATCATTGGGTAAATATGGAATCTGTGCCTCCAACCAAGGCATAGATATCGACGCTCCATCTGTAGCCCGACGATCGGAAAAAATGTCGACGCCTAACAATCGCTGAGCAAGGTCGGACCAAGATGCACGAGTGGGTCCAATAATGGCTTCCCTCTGGATAGGAAGATCGAGAAGCACTACCACATCTTGGAGAGTGATGACCATCTCTCCCTCAGGCAGGTGGAATGTGTGTGTCTCTGGTCTCCACCTCTCCATGAGGGCAGTAAGTAGGTGATGGCCGTCAAATGTGAAATCTGATACGACAATATTATAGAATTCAGTATGACGCAAGTATAGTCTAATGGCATGTGGAGGCTCCCTGTGATGAAAATGGTGCGCTCGACGCACCCTGATCGATCGATCATCACCACTGTTTAACACGACTTGAGAAACATGGTTATCCTGCTGAGTGAGTAGTATGATATCATCCATCTACATATAAACAAATGAAATGAGTTGTAAGTGTAAAATGTAAATATAATGTTATGGTCAGCAGAATGTTATTACTTGTAGAATGCAAGACATACCATGTTTATTCACATTGTTTTATAAAGTTATTTTTACCAAAAGAAAGGGGCATGTATTCATGTTATTCAATGCATATTACTAATGTGTTGTTAAGATATGTTTTTACCTAGAAAATGGTGTTTTGTAAGATATGGTTGTATATATTTATATATATAAACAATTTGTTTTTGTTATGTAAATGTTTATTAGAAAATGGTTTGATTTTTAATTTATGTATTACTATCCACATGATGATATGTTTTATGATTATTTTATCAAATGTATAGGTCATTCTATAACACTAACTGAACTTCAAGAAAGAATTTGTGGGAAATGAACCACGACGCAGGAGGAATGGTGATAATGATGATGATGATGACGTAAACTCATTCCATCACCACCATCATTGTCACTATTCCTCCTACGCCATGGTTCATTTCCCAAAAATCCTTTCTTGAAGTTCAGTTAGTGTTACAGAATCAGATGTATTAACCTCTTTTGTTGGTTGTGTACTATAACAAACTCCTTTCTCAGTTTGTATAACCTCCCCGCAGTAGTACACACTGGTAAAACATGACTTTATATGTCGAAAATGTTTTCTAATCATGATTATGATAGTGTAACTAATATTGACAAAAATGGTTGATCATATAATCTTTATTATAATGAAATTTTATAACGTCTTATTGTACCATAATATATGATACTATTATTTTATTATATAAAAGTTTATTAGAATATTAGTCACATAATGTTTTGAAAACCGAGGTAAAAGGAAGATGTTTTTGGGTTTAGGGTTCATCTTTTAGCTTTTAGGGTTTAGAGATTAGGGTTTCAAATATTGGGTTTTGGGTCTAGGTTTTTGGATTTTTTGTAAGGTTTTAGGGTTTAGGATTATGATTTTAGGGTTATGGTTTAGGTTTTATGGTTTAGGGTTTATTATTTTGATTTTAGGTTATAGGGAATAGGTTTTTATGTTTAGGGCTCAGCTTTTAGGTTTTACAGTTTAAGTATTAGGGTTTCAGATATAGTGTTTTGGGTCTAGGTTTTATGATTTTTGGTTCGGTTTTATGGTTAGGGTTTATGAATTCAAGGGTAGGGTTTAGGTTTTAAGGTTTAGGGTTTAGAATTTTGAGATTACGGTATAGGGAAGATGTTTTTGGGTTTAGTGTTCAGCTTTTAGTTTTTGGGGTTTAGAAAACCAAGGTAAAAAGAAGAGATAACAACATATAATTTACAATACGAGAATCTCACAATGAAGACAATACATCATTATGGCTAAGAGTGTAAACTCAACCCAACAATGTTAGGGAATCATTTTCGGTTATGGCCTTCTTGATGACATATGATGCATCTCAAACTTTTCCCTTGTTCTTAAGGCCAGTCCATCTCATTCCGCATCCTGTTGGCCTTCGGTCTTCGATGGGGACACAACCGGTTGATGTTAGGTATCACTATCAACTGACCTTCAGGCAATGGGAAATAACGAAACTCCCCAATAGGCATCTATGGTGTAACATAACATTTAACAATGGTGTCCATCTGGTACACTAGATCAACATATGCTTCCCATGATATATTCATAGAGGCACATGCTGTGATGATGTGTGCACATGGAAACCGTAAGGCCTGAAGGTTTCCATATTGACATTGCCTCATTTCTAGTAATACCACCATTTTTTCATCGACACTATTTGTGATGGGGTCCGAATGCTCTTAACCTTCAAATCGAGAGTCTTCTCGTCAAAAAAGGCAAACATGGTAACCAAATGTTTCTTTAATATTCTTTTCAATCTCTCGTTGAAAGTGTCTTCCGTACCTTAGCCCCTACTAAATTCCATATGAGGCTAGTTTTTTTCAATCAACAAAGTACTTCACGCAACAATATAATGTCTCTTGAACTAGGAAAGTTATAGGTAACTTGTGAAGCCCCTTAAATACACCATTGATGAACTCCACAATATTTGTCGTCATGTGTACATACCTCTTCCCCCCGTCATATTCCAATGTCTATTTTTCTTTTGAAATCCGCATCATATAATCATAAAATTCTTGATTAGAATTGAATATTTTTTTGAAACGTTCTTGAAATGCACAGCCGATTGTCTCCTATCGACCGGTCAAAGTTCTGATGCTCTGCTAATGTGTATAGCAGTACTCGGGTCGAATCCTTGACGATGATACTTTTTTATAGTCGGTTGTTTTTAGTTAATTGTATTCTGATTGGGGGGGATTTTTTGCAGAGCTTATGAAATAATTTATGGATTATGTTTGATTTAACAAATTGATAAAGATTGGGGTGAGTTCATTATTAGGGAGTTAAGCTTGTGATATCCTTGAACTTTGCTTTATATTGCATTTAAATTGACACCCACTTCACAAGATAATCCAAGCCTTAACTTAACTTAGGGTTATAATCATTACCATTAATTGTTTATGGTAGTGTATTTATGGTTCCAGTAATCCATGGAAACCACATGTTAAACAAAATATTTCATTAATTCATGAGATGTTAAGTCCAACATACACAATGTTAAATTAACGAATACTCATCGAGAAAATACTCTCAATAACTTAACATCCCTAAATTTTGACTCAACATAATGAGAGATTTACTCATCCATTTAGGTATTTAATAATCTGGTTATAATGATTATGATGATAAATTAATAATAGAAGAAAAAGAAAGGGATAAGAAAAGAGTGGTGCGTCGAACACACACACACAAACAATGATGAGAATTAAAAAAATGAACTTTCGATTGAATGAGGAAGCAAAAGAAGGGTAGGAAATTCAACTGTATTTAAACTATTTTAAGAACATTAATATTCAACTATAGAAGGTGGATTAGAATAAGAGATATTGAAGAAGAAACTTGCATTAAAACAGAATTACAAAACACAAACTTACAAGATTACAAACGAAGAACAACACAAAAGTGAAATGAAATAAAGAGAGGAGGAAGGGTATGTCAAGTGAAAAATTGAGTACGGAAGGTCCTCCCAAGACTTTTTCAAGGCATTGGTCGTGCTAATATGTTCCCCTATCTTCTTAAATTCCAACACCTTTGAAGGAGAGGAGGGGGATGCATTTATAGCCCATGGAAGCGAACTGTTTTCATTCCCAATCTGTCCCTCCACTTGAATCTGAAAGTTGGCTATTCAGACAGACGATTCTCAAGATATATCATTCTTAAAAGTTGTAGATAATAAAGTTTTTCGACCTCTCTCAAAATTTGGAGTCATTTGGACCTATGGAGACAAAGTTATGACTAGTTGATTACACAATTTTAAACTATCCATTTCAATCCAATCTTTTTTAAGTCTAAAATGTGAAAGGGTTTTTAATAGAAATATGCCTTCAAAGATGAATAATTTATTCAACAAAGTCGGCCACCTATATCGTTTCTTTCACACTGCAAAATATTATCTCTATTTGATGAATACATCATGAGATATGTCGTGAATAGTGTCCTGATTTTAATTCCCATCCAGAATGGTGGGATGGACTTAATGGTATTAGTTGGGAACCTTGTTCTTAGATTTGGGCCTTGAAATTTTTATCTAACACTACTTACATTGTCCCCATAAATTTTGAGTAGAATGAAGGAATTTTAACTTCTATATTGAGCCCATTAATTCAATATTCATGGCTGGTCCAGTTTCTTCACAGATTCTATATGCTCTCTTGTGTGGTCCATATGAGCCTTAAAATGGAAGAATTAGCCCATGATCCCTTATAATGAAATGTTTTATATTGAATTAGGAATCCTAAAAAACAATAAACACACAATTTAGATCAGTAGGGTGAGAGTTATAAATAAAATATTAAACTGACTCAATTGGACTACTTCTAAAAATGCTCAAAAATTATACTTAGTATTAAAACATTAATATTTCACACAAATTATGCACATTTCATATAAAATCAGTAAAGTGGGTATATAATAAGTCATGAAAATATTAATAACATAAGTTCTTCAAACCATCATTGATCTAGCTCCTATTCTACACAGAAGAGATGATATTTTACATAAATTGATTTTATCTTTACATTGAAATAGTAAAAAATAACAAAGACCATGCGTACTAAGCCTCGTGATTGCCTTCTTCATCGGTTCATTATAGAATGTTTTCTACACATTGCTAGAAATGTGTCTAATGTAGTACTGATGATGTTCATTTGGAGATCTCCATGTATTAGTGTCCGCATTTATTGCCTCATTAATTGCCTGATGCTAATCAAATATCAAATAGACACCCCAAATGTTAGTGAAATGGTTGCTGATACATGCCAAAAACTAACTCCATGATTCATAGTTTTCTTTCTCCACAATGAAAAATATAAGCGAAGTATGTTAATGGTTTCCATCTTGGGTTGACACAATCAACAATACGCCCTTGTATTTTCCATATAGAAATGTTCCATCAATTTAAATGAAATTTTTACCAAAAAGAAATGCGGAGATACAAGGGAGGAATGTCCAGAACAACCAATGAAATTAAACATGAAATGGATCAAGTCAGTTTTCTTGAGACACATGTTTGTTTATATCAATATGGAATACATCTTGGTTATGGTGCCTCAGTATAGATAGAAATTGCGACAACACCCGATACGAGTCATCCCAATCACCATAGACCTTCACAATTGCCTTCTGTTTCACCATCCATGCCTTATTATAAGAAATATTATAACTGAATGTCTATTGTATCCTCTCTTGCACAAGGGCTATTAGAATATCTTGGAATGTCTTAATCATCTCAACAAAAATAGATGACACAAATTATGCATCCAATGAGGTATGATCTTGTGTCAGGATTAGCTTAACATAAGTATAAGCTGCCTCAATCCTTGAGATTCTCCAACCTCCAAATGCAATGTTCAGAATCACCCTCAAGCGGAATCTATAATCATCCCCATAACTAATTCCTGAACTATATATCTGTAGTGCCTCTCAATGTGAAATCTCTTTAGTATACTTTTTAATGCATCTTTACTTGGAAAATTCCTTCCAACATATAAGGTTTTGTCTAGCTCACTAAACCTATCTGGTACAACTCTAGGAAACTCAGTTGCGAGTGTGATAACATTATTGTCGAAATTAGGCACACATGTTATTGATTTTAACCAAGATTAAAAGAGTGGTGGATGATTTATTGTAGGTTGAGGCTGTTGTACAACTAATGAGTTTCTAGAAACTTCCTCCCTAACTTCCACTGGTCCCTCCTCAACAACACTGTTGTCACCATCTGTTCTATCATTATGAAACTCCTCATTGAAATTCATATTGACATGTATAACTGGGATATCATCTAGGTTTTCCTCCTCTGCATCATTTGGAATAGGCTTAATTTCATGGGGCAGATTATCTTCAACCACTCTTGTAAGTCTATGTCTTCATACAACTGGACGTTGTTGTTGTATAATAGAAACATCAACATATAAATCCATCATGGAATCATCTGACCATTGAGAAAATAAATTTATTTCTTGGAACCACTGCGCATCAGCAACCAATAGACAAACTAGATGCCATAATGTTGCTGAGAATTGAAAATGTCTATAGGTCATAGACTTGATCTCTTGACCGGGTCCCAGATTTAAGGAACCAAAAATTCTGTCTTGAAGGTCACTTAGGGTTACACAATCAGCTATAATAACCACTATTATTGGTTGTGTACTGTAAGAAGCTCCTTGCTTAGTTTGAATAACCTCTCCATAGTAGTACACACATGAAAACATGACTCTCTACATCAAAATTTTTTTATGATCAAGGTTATGATAACATAAAAAATATTAACAATGATATTTAACTATATAATATTTATTAAAATTTAATTTTATGATGCCTTTTTATACCCTAAAATATGCTAGTAATGTTTCATTATATAAAATTTTATTAGAATATAAGTCACAGAATGTTTTGGAAACTGAGGTAAAACAAAGAGGAAACATCACATTAGTTTATTTATCATTAATAAAATGATAGTTATGATCATATAAAATGAAATGAGGAAGAACAAACACATTAAATAAGACATTAATAATTTATAACATACAAGAAATTCCTTGACATTTTTCAATAGAACATGGTTTGGATGAGATGAGTCTCACTTTAGATATGAGGTAAAATCCAGCTTTTTTTTAATTGGTAGCTTAATAACATCTTTGAAGGATATGTACTTCACTTTTGAACTTTCAAAAGATTTAGACCTTCTAATGACATATCTTAGATGTCATTATAAGGACAAAAAATTTTGAAAGTTCAAAAGTGAAGTACATATCCTTCAAAGATGTAATTAAGCTTCCAATTAAAAATAAACTGGATTTTACCTCATGTTTGAAGTGAGACTCATCTCATCCAAACCTCATTCTATTGAAAAATTTCAAGGCATTTTTTGTATGTTGTAAAACATTCATGTGTTATTTAATCTGTTTATTCTTCTTCATTTCACTTTATATGATCATAAGTATCATTAGCTAATCATTATATGGATTCATTTTTTAATCCTATGTTATTAATTAATTAATCTATAATTAATCATTACTAATAATAAATATTATTTCTAAAATATATAATATTTATGATACTAAAATTTTAAAACATTTTCTTATATACTAAACTATGATACTAATGTTTCTTAGTATAGTTTTTACTAAGTTAATCATTCTTTAATAACTAGTTAATTATTACTAAGTTAATAATTAGTTAATCATTCTTGATTTACTCTATATTCATTCCTTATTCAATCATTAATCATATGATATTCATTAGTTAATTATTATTATATTATCATTGTATATATTCATTTTTTAATCCTAAATTATTCATTAATAAATCTATAATTAATCATTACTAATAATAAGTATTATTTATAAACTATATATAAATAATTAAACTACTTAATAAATAACATATTTAAAAATAACTAAAAATAATTCAATTACTAATATTAACTTTCATTCTTTAATGCCTTTGTCCTTGTCCATTTCATTATATATCATCATAATTATCATTTTATCATTGATAAATATACCGATTTGATTTTTCTTTTCATAGGTATTTTAGTAGTTTATAAATAAAATATGAATCATCTAAAGCATATCCCACATGAATGTTAAATCAAGAGTGCATCAAGGCCTGTTATCGTGCACCGGTTCCCGTTCGAGTCTAGCTCAAACCAATGTTTTCGGGTTTTACCCCTAAGTACATCTGTGCCAGAGCCACATCCACTTGTTTGTATCCAGAGAGGGATTTGATTACTTAGATAACCACATAATCTTTATTATATCAAAATTTTACAATACTTAATCCTAAGTTATTATATACTTAATCTATACTTAATTATTACTAATAATAATTATTATTCCAAACAATATATAACTAATTAAACAACTTAATAAAAAAAATATTTAGAATTAACTAAACTACTTAAAAAATGAAATATTTAGAACTAAAAAGAATTTAATTAAATAAATAAAAAACTTTAAATTAAATAAAAAATACCTATAAATGATGATTTGAAAAAAACCGAGCCTTCTTTTGGACCACTGACTCCACCGTACAGAAAAAGAGTTTTTTTAGAGAGAGAAGTAGTGGAATGAAGAGAGATAGGGGAAAATGGAAGTGAAGAGAAGGGGGAGGGGTGACCATTTATAGGGAATTGAGGGAAAGGCGGCATCGACGATGTCTCCTTTCACTTTCCTGTTAGGCAAAATGAAACACCGTCAATGCCACCTTTCACCTCACGCAAAGGCGAAAGGAGGCACCCTCCTGCCATCTTTTCCGTATCATCGATCTGGGCCAAATACTGGGGGGGGGGGGAGATGGAAGCGCCACTACCTTTAGGAATAAACCCAAAGGCGACATCAATGATACCGCCTTTAACGCATATTTTTTTTAAAAAATTTGACCTACACTTTTTGATTTTTTTTTTCATAAAATACATTAGAAAAACTCACAAAAAACTATGATTTGGTTTGGTTTTTAGAAGAAAACCAATTTTTACACACCCCTACTCACAGGGGCATGGAATTTGACTCATGCTAGTTGAAAATGGAAATTTAATTGGAATTGATTAAAAAAATTGGCAGACTATTTAAATCCAACAAAACATATCAAATGGAATGGCGTCTCCAATATATTTTTTATATTCATTTTATGGACCATTTGGAGGTTGGGTATTGATGAAAATTAAGGTAGGTGAACCAGAATGCATTTCAAAAATTGATACCCAAATCGAATTATTATCTCTTAAATTTTAAAAATCAATAGGGACACACATGAATAACAAATTTAATATATGTTTGAAACATAAATCAATAATTATTTGTTTAATTTTTTTTATTCTTTATTTTTATAATGTATTTTTTCAAGTAATCTTGAAGCCCAAAACTGAATATAATGTTGTTTTATAATATTATAAAAAATAATATTTTATTTTAATATATTTGGGTTTCAGATATCTATAAGTTGTACTCAGACCCAACATAAATCATAAATGATCATTACATGTAATATCCTAACATATTTTAAATTCAATATAGAGATACCTAAACTTGATTTAATCATTCAAGTCACACTGCTATAGAATAGAGTTTTAACAGCACTAAAAAAACATTTATCAACGTTAAAAAAGTTTTTTTCTACTAATTAGAGGGTGGACCCCCCTTATAACAATGCTAGCCTCCCCACCCCCATTTAATAATGATAACCTCTACCTCCCCTTTAATAGCGCTGGGCACCTACTCACCCACCCGCACACCCTTGGCTTTGCTCGGTTTCGAACCTTATACCTCCTCATGCGCCCGCAACTCTTCCACTCACATATATTGTTTTGTTTTGAATTTTATGATATATCTATATATTTATATATATTTCATTACATTTTTTATCCATATATTTAAATACATATATAAAATTTGTTTCATGTGTGTATGTGTGTGTTTATAAATATATACATATACATATACATATATATATATATATATATATATGTGTGTGAATATATATATATTTATATATATGTGAATATATAAATATAATTATACTTATTTATTGTTATTTACATATACTATATATTAATATTTATAAATATATATATATTAGAATATATAGATAAATATATATTTGTTCATCAATACACACACACAAATATATATTTATATATATATAAACATTATATATACATTAATTGTATATGTATATAAATATTCATACATTTTTTATTATAAATAAAATGGATGTTATTTTTTATTTAGATAAGTTATATATATTGAGAAATATATTTTATATGTAAATATGTTTAATTATTTATTTATAAAATTAAATTTTTATGTGCGAATATATAAAAAATATGTATATATTGTTATATATTTGATTATAAATAATAGTACATTGTGAAAAATGATAAAATTTTAAAGGAATAATATCAATATGAATGTAAGCCCCAGGAATAGATTTAGTCCCCACTGAAAAATGGAAAAAAGACCCCCTTAAATAAGCCTGAAAATCCATTGAATGTTAAAATATTTGGGTACCCCAACTAAAAACTTAGTTTTAGAGGCCTTTTGGCCTTTTTTGGCCTCAGAAAATGTGACAGAGCTTGTCGTAGTCTTCAATTTGATATGTGGTAGAGTCCAAACGAATATCCGGATCAAAAGTTATGACCGTTTGAAGTTCGACTTATCTTTTCAACTTATTTTAGATTTTTAATTATTTTTTTGATTTTTATTATCTTCAAATTGTTATTAAATGACTATTACTCGACAATAATTAGAAAAATATTAATTAAAAATAATTTTTTAATTATTTTATAAGCTGTTTTCACTAAATATCTTATATATTAAGTGTAAATGCCTATTTAGCCTTATCTAAAACATATTTAAAAAATATATATTATATTTATATCAATATAAATATATTTATATATTAACACATTATTTTTAATGATTTTTTTTGAAATATACCCTTTATTAGTGCTAGTAAAAAATCACTAATAAAGGGAGACTTTATCAATGCTAGTAAAAAACGCTGATAAAGGGAGCCCCTTTAACATCGCTAAAAAAAGCGCTGTTAAAAGGTGGCACTATGAAAACCAGTTTTTGTGATAATTTTAGGTTAGATCGAGTATATCCACTATCCCTTTTTAATTAATGGTCCAATGGGATTCTCGCAAGGACATCACATTTAAAGGGATATACAAAGGCCTAACATTGCGGGGTGACCCCAAGACCTTACATATTGATGATGGATTGAAGGCCTTACATTTGAGGGGGACCCAAAAAGATTAAATGTTGAGGGGTGACCCAAAATATTTAAAAATAAATTGATAAATTGGTGTTTTAACCCCATACCTCAAGGAAACCCATGTTACGTATGAACACTACGATTCAGAAGATATACCTTTCAAAACATCAAATAGTGGAGGAAAGTCTGGAAATTTTGAAACTTAGACGCTCAAAAGAGTGTATTCAGAATTGAGAAGACCAATCACTCTAACCACACACTGAATCATCACATTTTAAATAGGAAGAACTTTTAAAAACAGAACAACCAAGCAAAAACACTCACTCAGAACGACAAGACAATAGTTTAATGTGGTTTGAAATTTTCCCTAATCCATGGGAGAAACACTCCTAATTTTATTAGAAATTAAAGAAGAAAAGAAACCCCAGAGTTACAAGTTCCAACACTAGCCGAAAGAAAAACAAAAGATGAATAATACAAAAGATCAACACTTGCCAAGTAACCCCACCCAATTATTTATAGTTGAGTGGAACCGATTGTATAGGTTCAACCACTATTTGAAATATGTGTTCCACTGTGCACATCATCAAACAACACCACTAGCAACCCACTAACTGATCCAAATCCCAATAACTTTTAGTAAATAGTGATTTAGCTTTAGAAACTCATCCTAAATTCCTTTTGAACTATATCTTCTGAACATGCTATTTCCACTGAGTTATATTTCTACAAAAAAACTTATATCCCTGCAACTCATGTTTCAGATTCTTTCATTCCAAAATGTTAGTTATAAAGATAGAATTTTATTTTCACAAAACTAATCCAAAAAATTCCCCACTTGAAGATTGCTTTCAAGTATTACTCTAAATAGTTTATCATTTTGGTCAATCCATTATTCTGTAGAATAATGAATCTCGCTTTTCTTCTTTCCGGCCATCAAATCCCCACTGAGGCATAACACTACTCTAGATTTTCCTAAACTACAAACTTTGTTAGCATATATTTATAATTATGACTTCTAAAAATCTTCTATAGTTTCATAATTCTCTCTTGTAGCAGATTCATGATAAAGTGATGCTTTAACTAAATGTGTTTATCCCATGAGTGAAACATTGGATTATTTGAAAGATGGATTGCGCTCTGACTGTCATAGGCTAATATTATATTTTCCTACCTCCTTATGAGTTTCTTTAATAAATGCTTCTTCCAAACCAACTCATTCCCCACTTATTTAACGACCACATTCTTAGCTTTCATAATAGAAAATGCAGCTATCGGTTGCAGCCAAGAAATAAAACTAATGGTCGACCCTCCGAAGGTAAATACAAAGCTAGTGGTACACTTACATGTATTTATATCTATAATAAAGTTCACATCAACATAAACTCACAACATATCATTTTTTTGAAACACAAGGCTAGTTTTCCATTCCTTTTAGATTTTATAGAATCCTATTTATCAGTTACCAGTGATACTTTCATAGATTCACCATAAACCTACTGATAACTCCCACTGCATGCACATTTTATATCCTTCTATAATTCATGTTATACATCAAACTTCCAAGACCTGATGCAAATGAAACATTTTCCATGTTCTTAGAAACATCTTCCATTCTTGGTGATTTCTCTTTGGATAACATGAAATTTTTGGCCAATGGTGTAAGAGTAGGATTTGATTCAAATATTTTGAATCTTTACATGACCTTCTAGTTGTACTCCAATTGAGACAAAACCATTGTTATGATATTTTATTCCCTTTTAATAAGCATCCTAAAAATCTATTTGGATTCACTGAGGTCCTTCATCTCAAATATTCCAGAAAAATTAGCTTTCAACTCCTTAGTCTATTCCATATTTGGAATTGTGAGGAGAATATCATCCACATACAATAGAATTATGATGAAAATTCCATCATTGAACACCCTTTAGTAGCAGTAGTGTTCTACATTGCACTAAATGAACCCCTTCTCTTCTCTAAATTCATTAAAATTCGAGTTCCATTGTTTGGGTGATTTCTCTACCCATACAAACTCGGCTTGAGAATTCACACCAGTTCTTCCACTCTGATTTTCATGAAACCTTCAGGTTTCTTCATGAGAATTTTCTCCTCTAATTCACCATAAAGGAGTTTTGAATTATTCAAGATTTATTCCTTCTGAAGTAACAAGGATGAGCACCATGAAAATTTTTATGTGATTAAAAATTGAAGAAAATATTTATGAGAAATCCAAACCTTCCATTTATTAAAATCCTTTCATAATTAACCTACCATTATACCATTTTCTACCACCCACTTCCTCATTTAACTAGTAGACCCATTTATTTTGTAGTGCCTTCTTCCCCAGTGGTAGTCTTATTAACTCCCATGTTCTGTTAACATTAAAGGAGTTCATTTCCCCCTTTATCTCTATCTCCCACTATTTTGAATCACTAAAATTTTCTAATTATTCAAGGATTTTGGGTTCTCTAACATCAATAAGAATCAAGTAATAAAGATTAGTTCTGAGCAATTTCTATGGTCACCTGATTCCGATAGTCCTTCTCAATTCAACTTGAGGTTCCACTCTTTTTGGTATAGATTCTTATAGATTTATTCCTTATGAAACTCTTCCTTGAGCTTTCATAGTCTTAGATAATTCTAGTACTTATGGCCTTAATAAAACTTTTATAACTTTGGTACTCTGTGAATATTCTTGAAATTATAGTCATCTGTTAAGATTAACATGGATATTCATAGTTGATTCTTCAATATTAATTACATATTCTACAAAGTTTTGATCCTTCCATATGGTCTTCTCACTAAATAAAAAATATTTTCTTCTGATGAACTTCCATTTATCATTATCCTAGAGCCAAAATAAAAATCATTCATTATTGTACCCTACAAATAAATATTCTCAGGATTTTTCTTCAAGATCAGCCCTTTCCTTGGAAGAAATAAGGACATATAATTCAATTTCAAAAACTTTTATGTGAGAAACATCAACTGGTCTTCTTATCTGTAGTTCTTACAAAATATCCCACCCTAGTAGTGTAGAAGGAATCCAATTCAAGAGACAAGCAACATAGTCGATAACTTTCACCCAAAAATCCTTTGGGAAATTGGAATGTAAACTCATGCTACAAGCTTTCTCATTCAGTGTATTATTCATCCATTCTACTACACTATTTTGTTATGGTGTTCCAGGAATAGTCTTCTCAAACCGAATTCCTTTTTTCTATCAAAATATCTATAACTCTTTACTTTAATACTCACCTCCATTATCATACCTTAAACATTTTAGCTTCATTCTGGTCACTTTTCTATCACGGATCTCCATCAAATGAATGTTATGAAAATATCACATTTGTACTTAAGGAAAAACACCCACACTTTGAACGTTTCATCATCGATAAAGGAAACATAGTATAACAACCCTTTGTGAGAGTGAACTAGATTTAGTCACTAAACATCCATGTGAACAGGATCTAGCTCCCGAGTCTTGAGTGTCCTTCCGTTTATAAAAAACAGCACATTATTTTGCTTCCCAAAGATAAAACTCACACATGTTCCATACTCCATGTGATTTAGCTTTAGTATTCCTTTAACTACCAAGATTTTCATGTTATTCTCACTCACATTCCCAAGATGAAAATGCCACAATTCCTCACTTTTTGAAAATTTATGTTTTGAAAATCACTACTACATACAACTTTCCCATCAGATACAATGTTCCATCAATACCTTTGGCCACCACCATGGATCCATGTGCATTATTCCACACTCTATATGCAAAATTTGTATAAAAAACTACTTTATATTGATGACATAACGAGATTAGGTTCTTTTTTAAACTTGTTATTTATTGAAATCCCTATAATTCTATAAAATCTCTTATCTGAAATTCAGACTTTCATATCTCTCTTTCCCACTATCTTGAGAGCTTCATCATCATCAAGACAAACCTTATATAATCTTATAGAAACATAATTTTCTTGATTCCTTTCTCACACATAGAGCGCAAAAATCCCCAAATCCAATAATCCATGATTCTAAAATAATGTTTACACTTAGAAATAAGCTTTTTTCTTCATCAGTTTTGATGTTTATGGAATATTCAGAAGAATATCTTCCAAAATTGAGTCTCTAATCCCTGAAATCCTTCTTCAGGTTCCCTTTATTCCTAGAAAGACAAAATATGGGTTTGAGCCTAGATAATTCTCCTCGACTTCTTTTCCTCTTCCCTTCATTGTGTTTTTGTGAATTTTATATTGAAGGGAATGTCCTTTACCTTCTGTATTGAATGAAATTATGGAAGGTTGCTATATTTTCTTCTACTCAATCTATTTATTTATAATGAGATCATAAAAAACCTCAAACACTAAGTTAATTTTATAACTAGAGTTACTTAAAATGGTAACCTTCACATCCCATGATTTTAGGAGTGATGAAAAAGAATCAAATATCACATCATTCATGTGAACTTCACTGATATCGATACCAACTGACTTTGAATCATGTTGAAGTCATTGAAATGATCTACCACCAACTTTACTTCCACCATATTTATGTTAAAGATTCTTTACATCAGAAACACTTTTTTCATAATAGTTGGATTCTTATATATATTGGGTAGAGTTTTTGATAGAGATATGACCTAAATACTTATATATTTGATATTTATTTGACTATATCATATGATATGATATGGTTGTATCATAAATAATGATATATTGATATCATTCTACTTCTTGTAATTCATATTGTATGACTTGTCTATTTTTTATGTGATTTAATCATTTGGTATGATTAATATAACATTTTACAATTTAGTTAGGTAGACGAATGATAAGTGTTAATGTTCAAATATCCCATCTACATAAGCTATCATTATCATGTTTCGTAAGATGAAACATTCAAGAGAGTTGGTAGGATAAGGGTTACATAAGTTGTAATCATAATCAATTTACTCATACATTATGAAAATATGAGTAAATAATTGAGGAGGATCGAGAGTCTCTTGAGGCCTATATAAAGAGGTAGTCACCATGAGATGTTGTTCATTCGAGCTTGCTTAATCTCTATATCAATTCGACCACTCAAATCTCTCTTCCTCCTCCATCCTTAAATGTTGATATATACTAGTATATCTAGGAATCAAGGAGAATCTTTCCAAAGCATTGGGTGATTCAAATTAGCCCATGGATTCACCACAAATGGGGGAACTCGATTGTATCTTCTTAGGGATATTCATTAACCATTGTGAATGAAGGTCATTGAGATAAACAACATCTATGTAAGGTACACTTTCATGTTACTTATTTATATATATAAATTATTTCAGTTTTAGAAAATGGAGATCTTAAGATTTAAGGTTTATATTGTCTTTTGCTTCCTTGAACAAGTGTTGTTCGGTCCTTAGAAACCCATCAGTGGTATCGGAGTTTCACTATGGTTCTTGATTCATGAAATCATGCTTCAAAAATAAAGAAATTTGATATTATATTAGATTCATATTTGGTATTATAATATATTATTGGATTTTTTTATACTGTTGGTTGTATGATATGAGATATCGTAAGTTGTGATATAATCACTCCTAATGATTTGGGATATTATAGGCGATGATAGAGTTTAATTCCTTCATTTTTTGATATATCTCACTGGATGATATGATCAATCATAGTGTATGATGGTGCTGAAATAAACCCACAAAACAGATCATCATATCACTTAAGTGACATCAATGCCAATCATAAAATACGATTGTCGATCGACAAAGGTGAATGTTGCACCAACCACCGTGCGTTGAGTTAATGTTACGTAGGCCTATCACTGAATACATTTCACTATCCACTAAAGTGAATATTGTAATATAATGATGATAATTATTAGGCATACACCATGACATGCCAATCATAATATGCGTTATCAGTTTTGAGCTAAACCATGCATTATGATATATCTAGTATCATAAAATACGAAATGTATAAAAAATTTTATGTTTATAAATTTCAATTATCAATTGAATTGTATAATTTAATTTTTTTTATAAATTATAGGAAAATGTATTTTTATATATTCAGTCAATTCATAAAGTGTTTATAAATTAATTAATTATAAAGTGTTTATAATTAATCATTAAATGTTTATGAAACATTTAATAAATAAGTATTCATAATAGTAAATGTTAATATTAAATATTTTTGGCATTTATATGATAAGAATTATAATTTGGATATAAGATTTTTATATATAAATTATATGTGTAATTTATAATGTTTTTATAAATTATAAAATTAGGTAGAATATAAAGGAGTTTATATTTAACATCATGAAATTTTCATAATATTTAATTAAAATTGTTCAAATTAAAATTTCTTGTATGATAAAATTATTTAAACCAAATAAAAAGGTGTTTTTATAATTGATATGATCTAAGTTTAAAAAATATTAAAAATATTATATTTGGATCATGTAAATTTTTTACATATATGGAATATAAAGTGCTTATATTTTATTTAAAATAATGTATTTAAGGAAAATTCCATATAAAGGTTAATATTAAGGAGTTCATATTAAAAGTAAATATAAGGTGTTTATATTTATTTGATAATGGAATTTTCATAATACATGGCTAAATTATAAAGAGTTTATAATATCTTTATTTTTGAATTATTCATAAATAGTTTATCTCATGTTTAAATATATGAAATGTGTTGGAGTTGGTTCCCTAGAAAAAACTTCTATGTACTTCATGATAAACTATATTCATAGTTTTGAATATTAATAAAATCCTTATCATAACATGATTATTATTCTGTGTAACATAGTATGTGATAATATCCTAATAGTAGCTATTGCACTGAAAGGTCATAACAGTTCCCCACTATGATGAGAACTCAGAAGTGTCACAACATTATTCTTAAATATATGTTTTATAGCTGGATGAAATAATTTGAGGGACAAAAATGATTCATGATATCAGGGGTGGAGACTCATAGGACATTTAGGTACCTTCTCTTGGTGTATGCCCTTGGTAATATCCACTGTAGGATACCATGAGAACGATACCCACTAGTAGAGAATCCACTTTTATATGTGTTATTGGATGTTCTTATCTATAGACATGTGTATTGATCCTAAACTTTAATATTATTATTAATGGGTATTATAAGTCGCATAATTTTATGTATTGATGAAAATCGTGATGACATATGTTCGCAAAGAGATAAGATACATTGGGTGGGTCATGAGTAATATTTCATTAATGAATAATGAAAAAAAGGATTTATTCTTTCTATTATTTAACATAAGTTAATATCTCAAGCCCTTTGATGGAAATGATATAGCCTAAATAAATCCATGGCCATTGTGTTCAATAGGAAAGTTCAATTTCTAAAAATTCAAAGAAAGAGACATCAAACACATAGGTTAATGACACCAGCATGGAACCTGCTTGATGCGAGATATCATGATAAATGGATTATATTACACGGTAAACACCCACATGAGGTATTATTTTGTTGCAACATTAACTTCTTTCTCTATGGGTGCCTTGGTGTGTTGCGTGACACAAACCTTGGACTTTAGGTTGCTTCACCAAATGCCAATGAGAAAGAGGCCCAGAAGGTCACGCACTAAGTGTATCTAGAATCTCAGTAAAATAATATATTTTTATTTATTATTTAACAAGCTGAATAAATATTATCCTCGCACATGGTTTAATAATTATTCATGTTTTCTTGATCACATATATTTTTTCACCAGTTATTCGAGAGAATATTATGTGAGCATAATATTTAATAAATGTATATTTTCTATTTAGTAAATATAATATTTATTTATTTATTAGAGAATAATGAAATGATATTTATTTATTAAATAAATAGTCATTATTCAAGTCCTGATAAATATAACTTAGGAATTGAAAACCGAGTTTATAGGTCCAGTGAGAAATAATATATATTGAATATTATTCAATTAAATAATATTTAATTTAATTTTCAAGTTAAACACATGCCGATAAATAATAATAATAATATTATTATTGACATGGAGTTCCACAGGGATTAAATAAATATTAAAGGTCACTTGTGTAAATATTTATTTATAACCCTAATGGTATATAAACCCAATTATATTATTTTTCAAGAGATTTAATTCATTTTTTTGTTGTTCACAATGAATCTGGAGAATCCTCTTGAAGCCTTAGAGAGATCCCTTCTCTAAGAACACTCCCAAGAATAGAGATCCATCTTCCTCCACCTTCCACTCTCATGTCTAGAGAGATCAAGGAGAACCCTTTGGAAATGATTCTCATGGCGATCAAAGGCGAATGATGAAAGCGATAGGATCTGCTGTGCTAGCACCTCAAAATTCCTATGATGACATTCAGAGATTTGTGGAACACATGTGGATCACTACTAGAGGAAATCTGCTCTTGATTACTATAACGCAATGACGGTATAATGTAGATCCATTTTTAGATTCATTAACAAAGAAAGAATTCTCACAAGGTAATTATTTAAATTTTTAAATTAATTATAATTAATATTTGATGATCCTATGCTTGGTTCCATCATTTTATCCATCATCTATATTCTTTGATCCAATTCAATTGATCATGACATTTATCATCATGTAAATCTTATATTAATTATCAGTCTTGTCAAAAAGAAATGTTGTGCATGACCCATCACATACTTTCACTATTTCCAAAACCTAGAAGTGGTATCAAAGAGGTCAAATAATTATTTATAATTATTTAAAGATAATTGATTGATTTATGAATTTTTCATTTAGTTTTCAATTCATGTTTAACTGTTCTTTAATTCAAATTAAAAGATATGCTTCTGCTTCTTTTTTTTCTTATAAATATAATCAAATTGATTAATTTTATGAATGAAATAAAATTGAAGATCTCATCTGGAGGTGATAGGGAATCTATCTGGATAACACAAGAGTACATGTCGTGTAACCTAGAGGAACACATCATGTAATAGTGTTTAATGCACTAAAAATTAATTCAGAATTAATTCAAGGAATGATAATTTATTATACACGGTGCATTTAATTATATACCATGTGTTAACCAGGCCATCCTGGAATACGGTCAACCAAAGTACATGTTGTACAATGTCTGTACAAGGCATGTAGTCCTTTTTTCATAGATGGGCCATGTATCTTCTTACACGACCTACCTGACTAGTGACCATGTAACTCAGAGACCCCATGATGTGTAGCCCTTATACACGCTATTTACTCCAACTTTTTTCATGGTATGATTACAATTTGAGTCCCTAGGTGTGTGTTGTGGATATATATTGAGAAAAAAATACATTCCATGTATCTCTAATGTACACATCGTGTACTTTTACAAAATTACACAGAATTAAAATTAATTTATTATACTATGAAAACCTTATCAACATGTACTTTCATATGGTCATTAAGTTGATAGAACATGCCACATTATGGGTTTTAATATATATAAATGTTTAATTAATTTATGCATAATATTTTGTATCTACATATCATGTATGAGATGTATTACAATTATTACTCTATGTGCATTTAAGCATAACACATGACTAAAAAATCATGTAATCTATTTAATCATTAAGTTGATAGTACATGTCATGAAAGTATGTGATAAGTCATGTATGCCACATATCGTAAGAGTAAACAATATATAAGTATAATACATGTTGGATAGTTTATATGGGTACTCACCATGTTTCCTCTAAGGTACATTTATGTAAATAATTAATTTTAAATAAATTTATTTAATATTTTTTAAGTTATTATGGATGATAATCTCTAATAAATTCAAGTGGGAACTAAGATAAAAGTATTTATTAATTAAATAATATAATTAATTGATTCAAGCGTGATTTATCTTAAATAAGAATGATTGGAATTGAATGAAAATTTTATCAAATGCGTAATACATTGCATGCATATGGATGATCATGACCCTAGACTAGACCATCATATGTGTTTGGTTTCATTTAATTTATTATTAAATTAAATTATTGGCCTGTTTTCCATCTCTCCTCTTATTATGTAAGGGATTTCATTCCCATGGTTTCTTTTATGTAATGGATGGAGATCCCAAGGTAGTGGAGGCAATTCAAGTTTATAGATGAGGTGAAACCAATCCAAGAGAGATATATAGGTGGACAGGCGGAAAGATGCAATATAAACCTCAATTGATTCAATGTGTTTTCCTCATAGGTTGACTATTAGTTTATCATCTGATAGATTAACTAACCATTAGTAAAATATCATGATCATAAAAATTTATTATTTTATTTCTTTCAAGTTTCATGGTTATTTCATTATGAATGTTTTTCACGATCATATGAATTAATGAATTAACAAGCATACAAGATAGAACTAAAATAAATGGGCTTATGAATAAATATTATTTAAGACATAGATAATCACTTAAGTAAATCCACTTAATATTAAATGGAATTTAATAAATATTATAATTGAAAATTTATGCATAAAATATAAAATACCTAAATTATAAATATTAAGTCGTTATAGCCTTACACTACTTCAGTTAAAATTGAACCATAGTTAAAAGTTCTTGACCAACCAAAGTTGGATGCTTTCAATTACCATGGAATTCTAACATGAAGTTTTTGGTTGAATTAACTTAGTTCACATAAATATTTGTCTTCTAAAATAGGACTTGGTCTAACTGAGAGGCAAGGGTTGAGGAAATCCTATTTAAGGATTTCAGGATAGGGGATTCCACTCAACAGATCAGGGAAATATGAGTTAACGCAGTTGAAATCTGGAATGCATACCTAAAACCCTTAAAATTTCTTGACCAACCAAAGTTGGGGTAATGAGAAGGGTAATATGGATCCTTTATATTAGAATGTTCAAACAACATGATATTTTAAATCCAATGTTGAGGGATATTGGGTTTCGATTAAATAGTGGGAGATTAAAAAGTATAATATTTATTTATTTGTATAGATTTTATAAGATAAAGTACTAAATCTTCTATCATATTATTTGTAGAAATAGTAATTAAAATGACCTCAAACATATCACTGTGATCCATACTTGATAAGGATAACCTTATCACTGACATATATTTCCAAGAGTGGTTATGTTTTAGGAACAAATTCTTCCACGAGGACATATGGAATATATTCTTGTACCAACTCTTGTGTATCTTGAGCATCAAATTCCTAGAATTCAATAATACTCCCACTATCTTCTTTTAAGATGTTCCCCCTCTCAAGGAATTCATATTGATTAGAAACTATAACCTTTTTATATGTGACCAAATGGGTTTTTTTCTACTCCATAACTCAAAAGGAGTACCATTTGATGCTATAGTACACATTGAATTTACTATGTTTGATGACATGTGCAATGCATATACCCAAAAGGATAATTGAATGATGACATGAATCATCATAAAATTCACCATGTCTATCAAGGTACAGTTCCTCCTTTCAATAAAACCATTCCACTATAGTGTATAAGTCAAAGGGAGTTGAGATAAAATCTCATACTCCTATAGAATGTCGATAAAATCTTGGTTAAGATATTCACCACCTTGATCCAATTGCTGATTATTTATCTTCTTACCACGATAATTCTCAACTTCAATCTTGAACTCCTTGAACTTATTAAAGGATTCATACTGATAAATCATCAAGTAGATATTACTATATCTACTCAAAAAGTTGGTAAAAGTAATAAATTATGAGAATAAACTTCTAGATTCTACTTAAAAAGGTCTACATAATAGTGTATACCAATTATATAATCTTTGCGTCCCTTTCATCTTGACCACCAAATGGTGGTTTGGTCAACTTGACTTGTAGAAAAGTGCGACATCTTTCAAGTTGTTTAAGATCAAAAGAGTCTAAGTAACCATCCTAATAATTTTTTTTCATACACTATGAAATGATTCATATGAATTTGATCTATTATAAATAGCCAATATTAATACATAAAGACCATTATTCAACTGTGTTATACCATAACATATTCTATCTTTACAAAATTAGAAACTCTTATTTACAAAATGGAAAATGAATCCATCCATGTCTAAATAAGAAACAAAGATAATTTTCTTGGTAACACTAGTAAGATAATAATAGTTCCTTAAAAATAAAATATATCATGTTGGAAATGTAAGGTAGTAGTATCCAATGGCTAGAGTAACCAACCTCACTCCACTAGTAGCCCAAAAATACACCTCACCTCTATAAATGTTTTTAAATCTATTTGGTTACTTCATATGGATAAAAATGTGATCACCACATACCCAAATTGTAGATATATAATGATTACACTCGATAATGAGAACACTTAAAGCTTCCACTTGATTATTTTTCTAGGTGCAGTTCCTCTTCCAGTGGCCTTGATTCCTACATGCAAAACACACCGTGTTCCATTCCTTTTCTTGCTGCTAGATCTTCTTCTTATTAGAAGTATAGTGATATGGAGCCTTAGACTTGGAATGAGTCTTCAAACTGTTTTCTTTTTTTCCTTCCTTATCTTATTTACCATAAGTACTAAAAGTTTTCACTCCCCATGTATTTATCAAACTAGCGAATAAGATTAATAAGTTTCAAAAGTGTCTTCTCACTATTTCTTATATTATAATTCACAATGAAACTGGTAAAGGTTTTAGGTAGTGAGGATAGAATGAGATTATTATGAAACTTAGATGGGATCTTAAACCCAAAAATTTCTAATCATTCTATGTATACAATCATAAATACTACATTATTCCTAACTCACATCAACTCTCCAAGATTCCACATGAAAATTGTGTTGGAGATCTCATGCCTCTCTTGTCTCGCCTTCTCCTGATAAAGATCATGAAGGTGATAAAAGATACTATATGCATATTTATCCTCATATTGATTTATAATCTCAATGTACATGGATTATATCATGAAAAATTGGTTATATTTTTTTTATCCACATGTTTCACAGAGAGATATACTTTTTCCTCACTAGCATCTATCGCAAGCGACTCAGGAAGTAGGATTTCTAGCATGTATAATTTCCATTCATGGAATAGTATAACACATAATCACTTATATTATTCATAGAAATTAATGATGATGAGAAGGTTATTATTATATAATATAGATCATAATTATATTTTTTAAGTAATGTGATTTCACACTTCTATAAAAATTAAGAGAACATTATTAGTACATAATTACCAAATTAGATTAATAAATTTAAATTTCATTTAATTTAACTAATATCCCACTATTTTGTTGAAAGATAATACTCCTCACCATTATTTTCATAATATATTTTTTCAAATATATTCTCATGGAAAGTACCCATATTCTCCTTATCATAACCCATACTTGGTCCTGAAAAGTTATTTGAAGGGTTTTAGGTAGGTGTAACCTTCCAACTACATTAAGTCACATTTCCTTGATCTGTTGAGTGGAATCCCCAATCCTAAAATCCTAGATAATTATTTCCTCAACAATTGACTCTCAGTTACACTAATTCATATTTGGGAAGTCAACACTTGATGTGAACCAATTTAAGTCAATCGAAAACTTCAAGATAAAAGTTCACCGATAATTGAAAGTATCCTGACTTGGGTAGGTCAAGAACTTTGAACTGTGAGTTGAAATTATAACCTAAGTAATGGAATGTTATGCTGAAATAATATTTTATTAGAGGTATTTTTATCTTTTATACATATGAATCATAATTTTATCTTATCACATGCCTTGTTAATATTAACTGGATTTTACTTATGTGAGTAACCACATCCGATAAAACATTTATGCATAATATGGTTTTACTTTATTCCATATTTCATGCTTGTTAATTAATTTATTAAGTGATCATATATAATACTTACACATAAATACTCAACCATGAAACTTACAGAAATAAAATATAAGTGGAATGGTCATGATATAATCTAATGGTTATTTTATATAGAAGATGATAAACTAACCATCAACCGTAGGGGAAAACTCCTTGAACCATAACTTGGTTCATGTTGCTACATTCTACCTTGGATCTTATATATTACCTCTATTGGATCCCCTCACCTGCATGTGAGTGAAATATTAATAAATAACTCTAGATCTCTCTCTAGGGATCAAGAGAGATTCTCTATATTTTTTGTGTATAACAAGTGTGTTTATAGAAAGTGATATAATTAGATATTTATTATGGAATTTTTAGGGTTAGAAATTAGAACATAAAATTATTTCCAATTATATATTTCTTAGTTGAAATCATTTCAATAATAATAATAATATTATTATTATTAATCACTTGACATGTGTATAAATTTAAGAATACATAAATAAATGTCATTTATATCATTTCCAACCAGACCATTAATCTTAGTATTCTTATCCTCCTCATCAGTTACCAAACCTTGAATAATGATTATTTATTTAATAAATAAATATGATTTTATTATTTTTTTAAAAATATAATATATATTATATTAACTAAACCTTGAAAATAAATATTTATTATTATTTAACTCACTTATTCATTCAAATAACTTGTGATTAAACCATGGTGATCAACCAAACCTGAATAAATATTAAACCACAAATAATGAATAATATTTATTCTAACCAATTAAATTAAATACTGAATTTAACTGAGATTGAGGATACACTTAGTGTGTGACCCTCTAGGCCTCTTTTTGAGTGGAATTAGGTGGAACTTCCTAATGTTGAAGGTTTTCATTTATCAACAAGCTAAGGAACCCATAGAGAAAGAAGTTAATGTCTCAATGATATAAAATATCCTATTAACACTTACCATGTAATATAATCTATTAATCATGATATCTCAAATCAAGAAGGTTGTATAATGGTGTCATCAAAATATGTGCTCGATGTCTATTTCTTTGATTTTATGGAAATGAACTTACCTATGAACACCAAAGCTATAGATTTATCTAGGAAATTATATTCCCATAAAAGGGATTGAGATATAATTTTTTTTCAAGGTACAACAGGGATAAATCACTTCTCACATTATACATTAATACAATATCACTCAAGATGTAACCAATATATCCCACCTTAGTACGAGCATATGTCATTACATTTTTCATCAATACACAAAAGTACGTGAATCATGGTATCCATTAATGATAATATTAATGGCTATGTAACACCCTGACCCTAGTTACCCAGAGTTGGTTCATTATTACATAACATTGGCATGATCACAAAAGATCAAGTCCCGAAAGACCGATTAGTTTAGTAGCCTTGGAAATACTAGATACATTCATGAGTTTTACATTACATTATAAAATTAAAAACTACAAAAACATAGTCTCCATATTCCACACTCATATCCCTTAGACTATCCCTGTAGGTCAGTCATAGTATACTTCTTCATATACTGGGAAAAATAAAACATAGAAATGAGTGAGCTCAGATGCTCAGTAAGGATAACAATATAGCGGGAACTTTTTATAAATAAGCATAAACATTTAAGGTAATGTAATACTAAAACAAAAGCCTTTTAAACATGAACTTAAGCATAATATGGAAAAGATAAAATCAAATAATTCCATTTAATTATTCACATGGATATTCTACTAGTCGAATAATCACATGCAATATCAATATCCACTTTCATAATGATGGAATGCACAATTCCAGACTTCATATCCACATAGTAAAGGCCTTGTGCCAAGAATACAAATAAGATTTTGTCAAGGCATTGTTCCAAGGCACTAGTTTTTCTCATGAGATCTACTGATGCATCAAGGAGCTATAGCAGGCTCCACCCATCACTTACTTAGTCCAATGCATTCTTCATATGAAAATGTTTAAACATAACATAAAAATTCATATTAAAACAAGCATACGAAATGCCAATACTTTATCCACAAACCATGAATGGTATAAAAATAACACATCCACATTAAAACATATCAAAAAAACTTAAATAAAATATAGAAGATTTGTATCATAATAAATCAACTTCAAATAAGTGTAAAATTTATCAAAGGATGTTGATATAGATGAAATCAAAACTATTTGAGAGAAACATATATTTATATTTTGAAATCTTTTAAGAGTCACATAATTATAAAAGAAAACATTTGTTTTGAAAATATTCTTATAAGCTTGTATGGGAAGCTTTGATGATGTTATAATGGCGGAAAATATCCACACCCACGGTATAAGTTAAAAAAATATTCTTACCTTAGTTTTGCCGAAAAGGTCATAAAGTACCTTGTTTAGAAAATGACAGAAAGATTACTTTCAAAACATATAAGGTCAAATAAGGGTATAAATGAATTTTACACATAGTATAGTAAATAGTAAAAATGTTTTGAAATACATTTTTAATAAAACACGGATGTGGATGATAAATAGGTCCCAATAGATACTTACGTAAAAACAACCTTGGATAATAAAGAGATTATGAAATTAAACCTTACCTTATACTTTTCCTTGGTAGAGGGTACGATAACCTCTTGTATAATAGTTAAATACTTTTATCAAATTATAAGATAACCATATACATAAATATGATATCATATATGATCTTCTAATATTACTTTGTTAATAATATTTTGGTATTATCGTCGTTTTGGGTGTTAACTGATTCATTTTCCTTTATATGCTTTGTTACATAAGTAATGTTTGTTATGGATAGGATGTATCTTATTAATATTCAGAATGATATTAAGTCTTTAAAAATTATTTTTAATCATCAAATGAAAATTAGTCTTGAATGGATATGATGGGTAATGAATCTCATCGTGTTCGTGGAGACGATAAATCCGTACGTACACATGAGCGACAATATCATTCTTTTGATATTAAAATTGTATATAATTGGATGGTATATCATATATAAAGAATCATTATCATGCTATATTTATTATTTACATCAATTATACATCATTATTATACCCATCCAAATAATAATGTATTGAATAACAACTACACCACGATGTGGAGACGATAAGTTGTACGCACGCATGTATGGTGACATGTCATTCAAAGGATGAATAGAATAATGAATATGGTTGTAACATATTTATAATAACATCATATTATATAGAAGATAATTTAGTTATTATTTTATAATGGAAAAAATATGGAAAGAAGAAGTGGAAGAAGAAAAGAATTTGGAAGAGGTGATGAAATATTTACCTCTTCTTCGGGTTCTTCCTTTGGATTTGATCAAAAGGGATCCTTAGGTTGGATTTATGAATAAAGGAAGGTCTCTAGGATTAAGTGAGGAAATTTTGGAGGATATTTGGGAAGGTTTTGGCCGAGAAAAATTTCTTTGAAGGTGTGAATTTGAGAGAAGGGAAAGTTCACTTTTATAAGAGGGGTGAAAGGAACCTTAGGAAAAAATTGAAATATTATTTTATAATAAATTAATTTTCGGTTTCTAATGGCTCCAAAATGATTTATTTAGAGGATATGGTGGGGATGAGTCTAAATCCTATAAACCAATAGGTTTTAGACAGGTTTAGGTCACCATTTTAACCTTATCATTTAGATTTAACTCTTAGTTAAATAGTTTGACATTTACCATGTCTCTTTGTATTTTTATATTATATGGTCAATAAACTTACTATAAACTTCCAATAGAACCCAAGTGGTTAATTAATGAAATATATAATAGTATTTAATCCCTTTGGCCTAACCTTAGATTTTTATGAATAGAATACCAATTAATAATATAATATTTGTTTTAAAAACTCTTTAATGTCAATTTTGACACTATTTGTTATTTTGTTTTTTTTAAATTCATAACAGCATTATTACTTCGAAAATAATTCATTTAATACACCATAAAATGTCATATTAACCTATAAAATTAGTGTAATTCATAAAAGATCTCAAATTAAATTTATTTGGATATTTATAATATCAATTATTTTAATATTTCATTAATAGAGTAATTACTACATAATCATTATGTCATAAATAAATTAAATTATTTAATTTCTAAAAATTATAAATAAAATAAATTATGTATGAAATATTTTTATATTTCTAATGAATATTTATAGTAGAATTTATATTATTTATAACCCTATATTAAAAATACTTTAGTTAAGAAAAATTGAATTTAACATTTTTAACTCTTCTTTAAATTAAATAATAATAAATGTCCTAATCTAATCTAAGTGGACCTAAAAAATTATATTTTATTCCTAAGGTTTTTTTGGTCGAATTATACTTATCCAATAGAATTAAGACATGTGTTAGGTTAATTATGATATCATTTTTATCCTTAATTACCCTATTTACTTTTAACCGTGGTAAATAAAAGTAAAAAAGTTACTATTCACAAAAAAATATTTTCATCTTATTGAACCACATTTTACTTACTGATATTAATTGTGTCACTTAGATTTTTGAAATTCAACCCACAGAAGTGGTAAAATTAAGTTTTATGCAAATTTTCAAATTCTCCTAGGAGGTGGGTAAAAGACGGTAAAAAGTTCAATAAAACATTTATATATCTAAAATCATTATAAAATGACTCCAATTAATTAAATTGAACTTATATAGGTATTATGTATCTATTTTTACCTAAAATGAATTTAAATAAAAAGTCAGTTTTAAACAATAACTCAGTATTTTTCACTATTCATCAAAAATTGAAAGTTTTCAGAAAAATACAAAAAATTCACCTTAAACTAATTTCGATATTCTGAAACCAAAAATTAAGTCCATTTTTAAAGATAAAATTTATAAAATTTCAAAAATTGGGTATTACTATTCATAACGGCTAGTTTGATTGGTTGTGGTGTGTTTGGACTCGAAGTTGCGTACAACACAAATTATTGTATTATCCAAAGAGAAGCGTACCATGGAAGCTTGGTGTGTTAAATTCTCCCCTCCTTCAAATAATTTCGTCCTAGAAATTTCTAGAATATCACTGCATAAAAAGACTTGGGTGGTTCTTCATCATAAGCTCCTCAAGTTCCCACGTTGCCTCTTCCATCTTATGGTTTCTCCATAGAACTTTTACTAGACGAGTCGTCCGGTTTCCCAACACTTGTTTTCTGGTATCAATAATTTTGACAGGCTCTTCACAATAAGATAGATCAGGTTCCAGTTCAATTTCTTCATAGGTGAGTACATGCGTTGGGTCAGGCATGTATTTTCTCAGCAGTGACACATGGAACACATCGTGAACTTTTGAGAGACTTGGTGGCATTGCCAAATGGTAAGCTACAACCCCAATTTGTCCTAGAATTTCGAAAGGTCCTATGTACTTGAGACTCAATTTACCCTTCTTATTGAAACTTATAACACCCTTCCATGGAGATAAATTCAAGAAAACATGGTCTCCTACTTGAAATTCCAAATCCTTCCTTCGGTTATCGGCATAGCTCTTTTGCCTAATTTGGGATGCTTTGATGTGGGTTTGGATAAACTTCACCTTTTACATTGTTTCCTCAACAAGTTCTGGTCCTATGAGTTTTATTTCACCAACATCATCCCAACAAGTTGGTGTGTGACATCTCTTTCCATATAACGCTTCATATGGTGCCATCTGAATACTTGAATGGAAGCTTTTGTTATAGGAAAATTCTACCAGAGGTAAATATTGATCCCACATACCTTGAAAGTCAAGTGAGCAAGATCTCAACATGTCTTCTAAGGTTTTAATAGTCCGTTCTGATTGTCCATCAGTTTTAGGGTGGTAGGTAGTGCTCAAATGAAGTTCAGTATCTAAGTCTTTCTGAAGACTTTTCTAATCTTGATGTAAAATGGGGATCATGATCAGAAACAATCGATAGGGGTACACCATGAAGTCTTACAACTTCATTAATATATAGTCTTGATAGATTTTCAAGTGGTAAATCTTATCTTATAGCAAGAAAATGTGCTGACTTGGTAAGACGATCAACAATGAACCATATTGCATCATTCCTTCTAGGAGACTTTGGTAGTCCCATGACAAATTCCATCATAATATTATCCTATTTCCACTCAGGTATGGGAATAGGTTGCATGACTCCTCCAGGATATTTCCTTCCAGCTTTCACTTGTTGACAAACCATACATCTTGACAAAAAATCAACAATCTCCCTCTTTATGTTGTACTACCAAAAATAGTCCTTCAAATCTCTATACATCTTGGTGATACCAGTGTGTATAAAGAAATTGGAGCTATGAGCATCATCCAACAATTCCATTTTTAGATCAGGTAAATCAGGAACACAAAGTCTCTTCCCAAATTTCAAAATCCAATATTCATATATAAAGTCAATCAATCTCCCATCATTCATAGCTTTAATTTTCTTTTGAATCTCTTCATCATCAGTCTGAGAACTTTTTATCCTTTCTAGTAAAGTTGGTTCGGCAACCATTTGAAAAATCATTGATGTTTCACCTTCCATGGTTATTCCCATATCCATCTTTACTAGATCCATGTATATAGGATCCTTTTCAACTCTTATCTTGTTCAAAACTCCATGATCTTTTCTAATCAAATCATATGCTACCTTATTTTCCTTCCCTAGGTGGTAGTGTATGGTGCAATCATAATCCTTGATTAGTTCAAGCCATCTCCTTTGCCTCATGTTGAGTTCCTTATAAGAGAAAATATACTTCAAAATCTTGTGATCAGTATAAATATCACATTTTTCACCATAAAGATAGTGTCTTCAAATCTTCAAAGAAAATATTACAGCTGATAACTCAAGATCATGATTAGGATAGTTTTGCTAATTAATTTTCAGCTGTCATGATGCATAGGCAATAAATCTATCATTCTGCATAAGGACACAACAAAGTCCTTTTTTTGAGGCATCACTATAAATAACAAACCCATCATTCCCCGATGGTAGATTAAGATAAGAGCATTGAATACTCTTTTCTTTAGTTCTTCGAAATATTTTTCACACTCTTTTTTCAAAACAAATTTAACCCCTTTATGTGTGATCTTCGTTAATGGGTTAGCCAATCGGGAAAAATTCTAGACGAAACGTCAATAATAACCTGCTAAACCAATAAAGCTGCATACATCAGTTATACTTGTCGATGCTGGCCATTATTGGATTTCATTTGTCTTAGAAGGTTCAATAGATATTCCATCCTTTGAGACAATATGACCAAGAAAAGAAATCTCCTAAAGCCAAAATTCACACTTGCTAAACTTCCTGTATAATTCATTTCTTCTAAGGGTTTTCAGAATGGTGCGCAAGTGATTTTCATGATCTTCACAGCTTTTAGAGTATACCAGGATATCATCAATAAATACCACTAAAAAGTCATCAATATATTCCTTGAAAACTCTGTTCATTAGATCCATGAAAACTGAGGGTGCATTAGTCAGCCCAAAAGGCATTACTGTAAACTCTTAATCC
Source organism: Viscum album (assembly GCA_963277665.1). Classification (NCBI taxonomy): domain Eukaryota; kingdom Viridiplantae; phylum Streptophyta; class Magnoliopsida; order Santalales; family Viscaceae; genus Viscum; species Viscum album. The sequence goes on from OY728153.1 coordinate 30,199,132, forward strand.
CCATACCTAGTTCGAAATACTATTTTCGGAATGTATTCTTTCTTTACACACAACTGAAGATATCCAGATCGAAGGTCAATCTTTTAAAAATATTGATCTCCATGAAGTTGGTTGAATAAATCATCAATGTGAGGTAGGGGATACTTGTTATTTATTGTTATAGCATTGATCTCCTTGTAGTCAATGCAAAGCCTCATAGATCCATCTTTCTTCTTAACAAAAAGGACATGGGATCCCCATGGAGAAACACTAGGGTGAATAAATCCTTTATTACTCAACTCCTCTAGTTGTTTCTTTAGTTCAACTAATTGCACAGTGGCCATTCTATAAGGGGTCTTTGATATGGGCCTTGAACCAGGAATTAAATCAATGAAAAACTCAATTTATCGTTCTAGAGGATGTCCAGGTAAATACTCTGGAAACACATCAACATATTATTACACAATAGGTACATCATCTATTTGAACATTCCTTTCCTCACCCACAGTTATTTAATTCTCTTCCTCCCTAATAATTTAATTTAGTAGAGCTACTGGGGGTGGATCTAGATAAGAATCTGATAGTGACGTTTCTGCTCTAAAGATAAGGTGTTCTTTATCATCATCATAAAAAATTGTAACCTCCTTCTTCTTATAATAAAATTTTTCATCATGGTCTGAAAGACAATCCATACCAAGTATTATATCAAATTCAATCATGAGTATGATGATGAAATCAGCAGATAAATAACATTTATATGCCTTAATGGGAACTGATTGAATTTTTTTTGCAATGATACTTCCCTTAAGAGTTTTGACTGACAACTCTCTTGTTAAATCAAATTGGAAATATCTAATTTTCTTAGCAAACTAGGAAGATATGAAATAATGTGATGACCCAGAATCAAATAAATTATTTTCTAATCTTGAGGAAACCATTAAATTACCCGCCACTACGTCTTTCGGAGCTTCAACCTCATCTGTAGTGATCGAATAAGCTTGGACTTGCTCCCTTGACCTTTTCTGAGGCAAGTTTCCATAGCACTTAGGACATTCATTTGCATAATTCCCCCTTTCTCTAAAATTGTAGCATTCAATATTGACAGCCACTTTCTTCCCCTTGAAATCACGTGCTTGGTGGCCTTTTTCACCACACTTGTAACAGACTCCCATTCCCTTCAGGTAAGTACTAGGGTATTTATTCTCACATTTACTGTAGGACAGATATTCAACTTTCCCCTTCTTCACTTTATTTCCATTTCCAGAGTGTTCAGCAGATCTCTTCTTCTCCTAGTTTTCTTTAAAGTCATAAAACTTAGAGAATTTATTTTCTATCTTAATAGCACATGAGACAATATCTTCGTTTGATGAGAAGGATTGTGAGACTAATGCTCAATGGAGAAATGGTTTTAACCCATCAAATAATCGATCAATATTTCTCCTTGGGTTATGTATATAATCTGATTCATGCCTTTATAACCTTGTAAAGTTAGCCTTATACTTTGCGACATTCTCATCCTCCTTCTGCCTCAGATTCTAAAATTTTATTTCCATATCCGCTCGATGGTCATGAGGAAAGTATTTTTCTAAGAAAATCTCTTTTAAATCCCTTCATTCCATATTTGATACTTTTTCATCTTCCTTTTTGTTTTGAATCAATGACCACCATTTATCAGCATCTCCAGTGAGGTGATAAACTGGCATGACAACATTTTCCCTTTTGCTACTCCCTAGAGCATGAAATATTTTCTCTAAGGAATTTATCCATTGCTCAGCTACAAATGGATTTTTAGTACCATTGAATGTTGGTGGTTGTTTCCTCATGAAGCGTTCTAACATTGATCCTCCACATTGTGGATCAGGGTGTTCCATATAGGTAAGGTTATTATTCATAACCTGAGTTAGTTATCCCAGTATAGTGATAAGATGATCATCACCACTTGCATAACTAGCTCCACTATAATTGTCTTGAGTAGGAGGTAAATCCCTACATGGATTACGTGCATTGATATGGTTTCCATTCCTTCCACTAGGAACCATTTCTAAACAACGACATATACTAGATTAGTTTATAAATCACAATACATAATTCAAAACTTGTAAAAAACTTAACATAAATTGAATAGTTTATGGATATAATCCATAATCATAAAAAAGTTTTCTTTGAGGAGGTATATACTCATAAATCCTTCATAATGGTTTGTAAATAAAATGTGAATTATCCTAAGCATATCCCCTGAGAGTGTCATAACCAAGAGTGCAACAAGACCCGTTGTCGTGTACCAGGACACCCCAGGTCAAGCCCAAAACTCCATGTCGGAGTTTTCACTCGTATGTACATCAGTGATAGAGTTGCCTCTACCTGCTCGTATCTAGACAGTGATGTATTTCTTGGAAAATAAACAAAATCTCTACATTACCAAAATTCTTGGAAGTTCTTCTATACTAATCCTCAAGGTCTATCTTAGGGTAATGTGCTCTAATCAGAGTTTATCTAAATCTAGTTTCCAAGGTTTATACTAAACTTCCTCTGATACCAATGGTAACGCCCTGACCCTAGTTACCCAGAGTTGGTGCATTATTACATAACATTGGTATGATCACAAAAGATCAAGTCCCGAAAGACTGATTAGTTTAGTAGCCTTGGAAATACTAGATACATTCATGTATTTTACATTACATTATAAAATGAAAAACTACAACAACATAGTCTCCATAGGCCACACTCATATCCTTTAGACTATCCATGCAGGTCAGTCATAGTATACTTATTCACATCATGGGAAAAATAAAACATAGAAAGTGGTGAGCTTAGATACTTAGTAAGGATAACAATATAGCGTGAAATTTCATAAATAAGCATAAACATTTAAGGCAATGTAATACTAAAACAAAATACTTTTAAACTTGAACTTCAGAATAATATGGAAAAGATAAAATCAAATAATTCCATTTAATTATTCACATGTATATTTTACTAGTCGAATAATCACATGCAATATCAATAGCCACTTTTATAATGATGGAATGCATAATTCCAGACTTCATATCCACATAGTCAAGGCCTTGTGCCAAGAATAAAAATGAGATTTTGTGAAGGACTTGTGCCAAGACACTATTTTGTCTCATGAGACCTACTGATGCATCAAGGATCTATAGCGGGATCCACCCGTCACTTACTAAGTCCAATGCATTCCTCATATGAAAAGGTTTAAACATAACATAAACATTACTATTAAAACTAGGATACGAAATGTCAATAATTTATCCATAAACCATGAATGGTATAAAAATAACACAACCACAGTCAAACATATCACAAAAACTTCAATACAATATATAAGATTTTTATCATAATAAATCAACTTCAAATAAGTGTAAAATTTATCAAAGGATGTTGATATAGATGAAATAAAAACTATTTTAGAGAAACATATCTTTATATTTTAAAATAATTTAAGAGTCACATAATTATAAAAGATTTTTTTTTGAAAATATTCATATAATCTTGTATAGGAAGCTTCAACGATGTTATGACGGCGGAAAATATCCACACCCGCCATATAAGTTAAAAAATATATTCTTACCTTAGTTTTGTCGAAAAGGTCATAAAGTACCTTGTTTGGAAAACGACGGAAAGGTTCCTTTCAAAACATATAAGGTAAAATAAGGGTATAAATGAATTTTACCCATAGTATAGTAAATAGTATTTTTTTTTTGAAATACATTTTTTAGAAAACATGGATGTGGATGATAATGAGGTTCCAGTATATACTTACGTAAAATCAACCTCGGATAATAAAGAGATTGTGAAATTAACCCTTACCTTGTACTTTTACTTGGTCGAGGGTACGTTAACCTCATTTATAATAGTTAAATACTTGTTATTAAATTATATAAGAACCAAATACATAAATATGATATCATATATGATCTTCTAATATTACTTTGTTAATAATATTTTGATATTATCGTCGTTTCGGGTGTTAACTGATTCATTTTTCTTTATATGATTTGTTACGTAAGTAATGTTTGTTATGGATAGGATGTATCTTATTCATATTCAGAATGATATTAAGTATTTAAAAATTATTTTTAATCATCAAATAAAAATTAGTTTTGAATGGATACGATGGGGAATGAATCTCATCGTGTTCATGGAGACGGTAAATCCGTACGTACGCACGAGCGACAATATCATTCATTTGATATTAAAATCATATATAATTGGATGGTATATCATATATACAGAATAATTATCATATTATATTTATTATTTAAATAAATTATACATCATTATGATACCCATTCAAATAATAATGTATTGAATAACAACTATACCACGACGTGGAGACGGTAAGCCGTACGTACGCACGTATGGTGACATGCCATTCAAAGGATAGATAGAATAATGAATATGGTTTTACGATATTTATAATAACCTCACAGTATATAGAATATAATGGAGTTATTATTTTAGAATGGAAACAACAAGGAGAGAAGAAGTGGAAGAATTTGGAAGAGGTGATGTAATATTTACCTCTTCTTTGGGTTCTTCCTTTTGATTTGATCAAAAGGGCTCCTTAGGTTGGCTTTCTGACTAAAGGAACCCATCTAGGATGAAGAAAAAAAAGTTGTGAGGATATTTGGGTAGGGTTTGGCCTAGCCAAATGGCTTTTAAGGTGTGAATTTGAGAGAAGGGAAAGTTCCCTTTTATAAGAGTGGTGAGGGGCACCTTTGGAAAAGATTGAAATATTATTTTATAATAAAATAATTTTCGGTTTCTAATGGATCCAAAATGATTTATTTCAAGGATAGGGTGGGTATGGGTAAAAATAATATCAACCAATATGTTTTAGACAAGTTTAGGTCACCATTTTAACCTTATCATTTAGATTTAACTCTTAGTTAAATAGTTTGACATTTACCACGTCTCTTTGTATTTTTATATTATATGGTTAATAAACTTACTATAAACTTCCAAGAGAACCCCAAGTGGTTCATTAATGAAATATATAATATTATTTAATCCCTTTGGGTGAACCTTAGATTTTTAGGAATAGAATAACAATTAATAATATAATATTTGTTTTAAAAACTCTTTTATGCCAATTTTGACACTATTTGCTATTTTGTTTTTGTTAAATTCATAACAGCATTATTACTTCAAAAAAATTCATTTAATCAACCCTAACATGTCATATTAACCTATAAAATTATTGGAATTCATAAAATGTCTCAAATTACATTTATTTGGATATTTATAATATTAATTATTTTAATATTTCATTAATAAGGTAATTATAACATCATCATTGTGTCATAAATAAATTAAATTATTTAATGTCTAAAAATTATAAATAAAAAACCATTATGTAAGAAATATTTTTATATTTCTAATGAATATTTATAGTTGAATTTATATTATGTATAACCCTATATTAAAAAAAATTTAGTTAAGAAAACTTGAATTTAACATTTTTAACTCTTCTTTAAATTAAATAATAATAAATGTCCTAATCTAATAACAGTGGATCTAAAAGATCATATTTTATTCCTAAGGTTTTTTTGGTCGAATTATACTTATCCAATAGAATTAGGACATGTGTTAGGGTAATTATGATATCATTGTTACCCTTAATTACCCTATTTACTTTTAGTCATGGTAAATAAAAGTAAAAATTTACTATTCTCCAAAAATTATTTTCATCTTATTGAACCACATTTTACTTACTGATATTAACTGTGTCTCTCAGATTTTTTAAATTCAACCCACATAAGCGATAAAATTAAGTTTTATGTAAATTTGCAAATTCTCCTAGGAGGTGGGTAAAAGACGGTAAAAAGTTCAATAAAATTTTTATATATCTAAACCCATGATAAAATGACTCCAATGAATTACATTTAACTTATATATGTATTATGTATCTATTTTGACCTAAAATCAATTTAAATAAAATAATTATTTAAATAAAAGTCGGTTTTAAACAATAACTTAGTTTTTTTCACTATTCATCAAAAATTGAATGTTTTCAGAAAAATACCAAAAATTTACCCTAAGCTAATTTCGATATTCTAAAACCATAAATGAAGTCCATTTTAAAGATAAAATTTATAAAATTTCAAAAATTGTGTATTAATATTCATAATGGCTAGTTTGATTGGTTGTGGTGTGTTTGGACTCGAAGTTGCATACAACACAAGCTATTGTATTATTCAAAGAGAAGCATACCATGGAAGCTTAGGGTGTTACAGTCTAAGGATGAATACACACATACAAAAATAGGAACATCCGATGACACATATAAATATCAATTTACAATTTATGGGTCCATTCTCATAATCTCTCTTCTTAGAGATTACCAAGGGAGAACATCATAAGAAGATATCTTAATGGATTATGTGCCTCCTAACCCTCATAGCCGGTATTGTATGTGTCTCATTAGAAAATCATCCAACCATAGAACATGGGTTTAAGGAATTCTATCATATCACTTAAAGTATCACATCATATTGGAGAACTGCTATGTACTTTCAATGTAGCATATATCGTTAAAATATTATCACATATTATGTCATAAAGAGGTATAATCATGATGTGATAAGAAACTTCATTAATAACCAACATAATGAATACATGTAATCATAAAGTACTTAAAAGTTGGTTCTAAGGGACCATCTCCGACAAAAAAATTAATTTCCATAATAGACTTTGGAAAGTCAAATATTGGTTCATAAATTTACTTTATTGATTTAGAATACATTAATTTTGATAAATTAACATATTTTTTCTTTTGGATTTATTTATATTAATTACAATATCATTTTTAAATAAAAAGGTTGTCATAATACAAACCAAATTTTATGATTTACCTGAAAAATAACCTATTTCTAAAAATTATTAAAAATTCATCATTGGTTAATTTTGACATATTGATTCTAAATTTGAAGTAATTTTATGAAAATAATTTTATGTATATTATAAATTTAATTATTAAATAAAATGTTTAGTGTATATTAAAATCTTGTGTTTTATGCCAATTTTTTTTAATTTTTTTAAAATTTATATTATTCTAAGTAATATGTATACAATCACATTCTTATTATATCTAATATAGTTTTTATTTTAGAATAAACCCACTTTTTGGATTGAATGGGAACCCTTACAGCACTATTGGGGAATTCAACCCACACAAAACAAAAGTTTAAATTTTACATTCAAATTTTAGATGCCACAAAACAAGCCAGTTCAAATATTGTAATATCCCAAGGATGATAGGACTCCACATCATGCCTTAAGACATGCACCATATATTGAGGTCACTACATCGTATTCCATTACTATCATACACTTTTAATCATTATAGGACACAAAATCATTGGAATCACCACACCAATAGACCAAACACCACTGATTCAAAACCACCACACCAAAAAATCATCAAGAAACACTGTGAAAAAAAACATCAAACTGGTAAAAAAAATCAGACAAAAAATACTACCAACAACTCATTATCACAAATTGTAGGAGATATCAAATAACTATATTGAAACTTACATCATGAAAGAAAATAAAAATAAAATAATGTCACACAAAAACCCAAAGAACCAGACTTTCAATCCACATCTGCAAACCATTAGACCACAACACTACTTCCCACTTATCACCACCATTGACCACTGTCACCCCGTTGGAGGTTATCACTCTTATAGGTGTGATTACTCCACCAAATGAACAATTTTTTTTACCATAACTCTCATCAACCCTAAAATAAGTGTGTAAAGACTAATAATCAATGAATTAAATGAGGGAAAAAGGGAATCATAATAAAAAGTTCACCAATATTGAGAAAATAGGAGGGGTCTAGAGTCAGCCAAAAAAAGTAGTTGAACATCCCCCCCATCACAATATCAAGGCACAAATGGTCTAACATTAGGTTTTGTTCAGAAATGGTAGAGGTGGAAGTTAAATGATGTAAACTATAATATTATGACCATGAAAAAATAGTAAAAACTGAAATGGGGAAAACCAAGAGTCGAAGGAAATAAATAATCCATATATAAACTATCCCACCATAACAATACCAAACCACTAAGAATCCATATTGTATTACAAAAGATGGGGCCTGAGTTGATAGATCTGATGACAAGGGTTGTGGTAAAAGAGGATGTGACCACATCAACCATAAATAATAGATTAAAAGAGGAAAAAAATCCTAGAAAATATAAGATCCAAATAGGTAAAAATATGAAAAAGAGGGAATAAGTAGGTGAGAAACAAGGCGAGTGGAGAAGGAAGGATAAGAGAGATATTATCACTTAACATTCCATCAATTCTAGTATGAAGGGTTTTAATAGAAAACTATAGAATATGAAGATACCATAAAGTGAGATAGTGATCTGATGGAATTCAGCACTTTGTTATTGAATTGCATGAAATTAATAAATTTACATTATTATCCATTGATCATTATGCATTATTTTTAATTACTGATTATACTATTATAAAATGGTATAATATACCTTTTTAGACAATTTTATGTTACACATAATTCTCACATTACTATTATAAGGGGTATATTTCTATATTATTATTCCAATGGTCACCTTACTCTTTCAATATGAATATTACCCCTTACAAATATACTTAATTTTTTACTTATAAAATCATTCATATCATTCTCATAGTTTCTATATCATTTCATTTCCATTACTTATGGTTTTATTCATAATAGCATTGTGTATTTTAATTTTTTTAATCTTTATAGAATATAATCTTATATAGTTCAAGATTATGGTGTTATCATATACTATTTTGTGTTCATTACCACTAGCTATATCTATTCTAGTGATTTTAATTATATACTTTTGTACTGTTCTATTATAATAAAATAAAATAATATATATTATATGGTGGTTATTATGATGATATGTTTATTTATTATAGTATAATCTCATGTCATACAATGTTGATAGGAATATGGGGATTTTTTTGGGCTTCCTATTTATGATCCCCCAACAACGAGTCTGCAGTCCCTAGATTTCATATCATAGGACCAACATTCAATGATGTAAAAGATAGTAAATCATTACAAGACACATTAAAACTAGATTTATTATGGCTTTTAGTATCATCATAATGTGGTTCTTCAATTTTTAAGGTTCCGAGCACAGTGGAAACCAGACATGCCCATTCCCAATAATGATTTTTTCCATTTTAAATTAATAATCCATAAGAAAATGATGAATAATAATCATGTATAATGAATAAAATTGAATAAAAAATACAAGATTTATCTTGGAACAAAGAGAGGAACTTTTCACATTAGATTTATAATTAATTTAATAATAATAATTACCTTACTCTTGGAATTCTTCTTTGAAGAATATATTGATCGTACCAACCTCATTTGTAATGTAAAATCATTACACCATGAGGATCAAAAGTATAATCTCTCTAGTGGTAATCCACACATGTTCCTTGATTATAAAACATTGATTATAAATATTTGGGTGCTATTGTAGGGGAATCAACCGACTTTCATCATTCATGTTGACCGTAATAAGTGATCCATTGATATCAATGATCATGAATGTTATCATCTCGGTCTTGAGATAGAGGAGGAAGAGGTGGAAGATCTCTCTATCTTTATAGAGACCTAGATATGTTCTTGAGATAATACCTAGATCAGAAAATGCATTATGCACAATAATTATTTATTTACATTAAATTAATATAAGTTAGGAATATATCGAGCTAGGGTTTAATATTTAATAATTGGAAAAAGGCCCTTAATCAAATAATAAGCATAATATATTATCTATGCTTATAATAATAAGAATATTTCATGGCATGTGATAATCCATGAATTTATTAAATATAATCATTATCAAATAAATAAATATTTATTTATTTAATGATATTCAATGCTTATATCATTCTTGATACTAGGCACTTGTCTCATCCCGACACTCCTTGACAATTACCAAACATTGAATAATAAATATTTAATAAATAAGTATTATTCATTTGATAAATAAATAAATATTATTTCTAAGGTCTTGTGAATGAAAATTTATTTTAATATTCACATAACTAAATAAATATTTATTTTATTTAATAAATATTATTTATTACCTTGAAATTAAAATAGGAGATAAATAAATATTCTATTTATTGGAATTATGAATAAATATTTATTTTAATATTTTTGTAATTAAATAAATATTTATCTTAATATTCAAATAAATATTCAACTCACATATATATTCTAATTCAAAAATAATTGGCGACTGAACATTTGCGATCAGTAAAATCCTAAATAAATATTATTCCTCACTTTAGAGAATATTATTTATTCCAACTGTTAAATCCATATAGAATGTAAATGAGATCAATCTAAACACTAAGTGTGTGACCCTCTAGGACTCTTTCTTAGAGGCATTAGGTAGGTCAGTATACAATCTAATATCACCATCTAACAACACATAATGGAACTCCTAAAGGAAGAAGTTAATGTCGCAACGAAAACAACCATATACAAATTCTCACTATGTAATATAATCCCTTTGTCTCAATATCTCATAATCAAGTAGGTTTTATAAATGTGCCATCAACCTATATGCTAGATTTATCTTTCTCTGGCTATCGAAAATAACCCTATCAATCACCAAGGAAATTGAATTTTAGTTTAACAGTTCCATTCCATTCAAAAGGTTTTGAGACATCATTTTATTTAATTGGAAGGTAAAAATTATCTATTGAATTATTCATTAATTCAATATTACCCATGATGCACCCAATGTATCTTACCTTTCCACGCGCATATTTCATCATGGTTTTCATCAATACATCAAAGTACATGACACGTTATATGAATTAATAATAATATCATATCTAAGGATCATTACACACATTCACATTCAATAACACATAAACATTTGGGATTCCTATAGGTAGTCCCATTACCTCCTCTCTTGGATATTACCATGTTCAAAATTCATGAGATGAAATCTCATCTGATTATAAGCAACAAACACCTAATAGTAAAATATACTTTGTTCTCCATTATAAAATGTTATCTGACCATAGAACATATATTCAAGAATATTTTCATATCACTTCAAAGATCTCATCATAGTAGGGAATTGTTATGTTCATTCAACATGAAAAACACCCTAGGACATTACCAAATTAATGTTATGTAGAATAAAAATCAATATGTGATAATATATTTATTAATATCCAAGACCTTGAATATATAAGTATACCAAAGTAAAAAGTGGTTAGTTTTAAGAAAAAAACTCTAATAGATTCCCACTAGAAAAAAAATCAAACTGATAACAACTTTTGGTATATTAGTTCTCATATTATGTTCATGTTTCTATAAAGATAAGGATTTAGTCAACAAGTATACCACATTCTCTTTTGTAGTAACTATTCTTACATCAACCTCACCTCTATGAGAAAAACCCCTTTGGAGATAACATACCTATGTATTCACATTTTTTTCCATTGTCAAAATCCTCACAACTTCACTAATACCATAGTTAAAGATTATCATAATAATGTAAATATTCTTACTATATGTATACAAAATTTTTGAGTAGGTTATTTCTAAACTTATTATTAATATGTATAAGAACCCATAATGTACTAAGTTATTATAGATATGGAAACCATAGATTATAATAAGTTTAATTTTTTATTTTACCTTACCCTTACAATGATCCTAGATAAAATTGATTATAAATAAGACTTGTGTCATATCCCCTTGATCACTACCTTTCCTATTTATCAATTTACCAGGAACATATCCTATTTTACTTTCTCAAGTTATATCAAATATTTTTAACTAAAATAATATGTTGGTAATCAGGTTTTGATTGATATCTACCTATTATGATTTACACAAATGAAATATCAAACATACATACGTATCATGGTGAATGAGATAGATTTCTAGAACTTAAGATAGTGAAATTTTATGCATAATCTCAACCCTTTATGGGGGATTATATTCCACGTGACAAGTGAAAAAATTCCTTTAAGAATTATGTAAAGACCCGCAAATTTCAAGGAAATTTTTTTCTTAATTTTTTTTGGAATTTTACAAGAGCGCAGCTTCAGACGGCACCTGATTCCGAGGCCCGGTGTGCCCGGAATCAATTTCCGAAGTTTGGCTCGGGTACGTTCAGTGAACGGACGAGCGGGTTTTTCTATCTTTTGAACCGGTGCCCGGAATCGAACTCTGAGGACACCGATGAAATCGCAGCGCCGGTATTTGCTTAGAAACGCCTCTTCCGGAGTTGCGTTTGCTCAGACGTGGTTTTTAAATTTTGGGGCTTTAAGTCAGAAATAAAATAAAATTTGTGCGACAACTTTATTTTATTTCACTTAAGCTGCTTGGAAGTCACTTGGAAGCCACTTGAACTGAGTTAAAGTGGATAGGGTGCTATCCGGAAATATCCTACCCCTTGTTAGGATATTTGTGAGGTGGGGCCCGCACGAGCCCCGCCGTTTCTTTCGCTAAGTAAAGCACCCGCGAAAACCCGTCAAAGTAACTGAAAAGTCAACCGACGCGTTTTCTTAAATTCTTAACAGACCATTTAATTGAGCGGTTTATTTCGTGAATTAAATGGGCTGTTTCGTTCGTTGAATTAATTCAACGAACTGATGGGTCGTTACTTACGCGTTTTGCGTTTGTTGGCAAAATAATAAAATAGACAAACTTGTCTATTTTGGAGGATCCTCCTGTTGTGCGAGATCCTCTAAACCTCCACCCTCCCCGTGAAGAACGCGAAGAACGCGAAGAACGCGAAGAACGCCGGCGACCAGAATTCGACGACGCACACCGTGATCTGCGACGTCGACGAGCTCTACCCGCGACGTTCTTCGGCGACGCCTCTTCTTCCGCGGCCGATCCTCGTTCGGCGGTTAAAGGTGAGAATCGAATATTCTAAATTCTCCCCTTTTTATAAATCGATATCAACGGATTTAAATTAATTAAATCCGTTTGATCTTGATCCGGAGATTGGCGACGCGACGCCGGATACCGCGACGACGCGACGATCCCCTTCTTCCGCGACGAGCAATCCCGCGACGATCCCCCGTTCGGCAACGACAGCTGCGAGGTAAGGGTTGTTGGAATTCTTTTTATTTTCCCGTGTTTATTCTTTTGAAATAAAGAACCCGATCTCGGAACAATTTTAAATTATTTAAAATTGTTGATTGGTTGTCTCTTTTCCTCCCGTTGTTTATGACTAACGCGGAGGGTGCAGATCTAACAAACAAGACCCGGCAACCCTCCGCCGATCTTTTGTTGTGCGGATTTGGCGGACGACGACGAACCGTGCGGCAAGGGCGATCCGTTGATCCCGCAGTGAAGATCGGCCCCCGAGAGGAGCAATGACGCAGACGGGAGGCAAAACGGGCCACCGGAGCAACTCCGGCGACCGGAGGCGGCGGCGCCCGGTGCGCCGCCGGAAACTCCGCCGCGGCCGAGCCGCGGCGGTGGCGAACCGCCGGACCGCGTCCGCGGTCCGGCTACCCAGCACGCGACCCGCGCGGGCCGCGTTCCTCCAAGCCGCGGGTCAAACCCGCGGCGGTTCTTCGGCCGCTCGGCCGAAGCCGAGCCGGCCGGGCCGCGCCCAGGCCGGACCGGACCCGGCCTAGCCGGGTCGGGCCGGGTCGGGCCGACCCGGTTCGGGTCGACCCGGTTCGGCCGACCCAGGGGGGGTTCGGGCCGGGTCGCCCCGGGCCCAGAACCCCCGTTTTCGGGCCCTCTTCGGTCTTTTGCCCATATCTTGGGCCTGGGACCTCCGATTGACGAACCGTCAGCGGCTACACGATCCTTGGATCGATACGGTCGTTTTGGTATATTACACTCAAGGTTTAGGAAGACTTTGGGTTCGGCCGGGTTGGTTCGTACACGAAACCAACCGGGCCCTCGGAGCGGAAACACTCATAACTTGAGCTACGGACGTCCGATCGACGTACCGTCAGCTGTGGAGTTTTCCTCTAAGTGAGACGGAACTTTTGGCATACTCCGCCCGAGGATCGGACACAGGCGGAGTACGGTCGGGTTGGTTTTGCCCTAAAAACCAACCAGGCCCCTGGGACGAAAATGCCAATAACTCTCAGACCGGGCGTCCGATTGACGCGCCGTCTGTTGCGTTGAGATCCTGTTGTCGATACGGAACTTTTGGATACATCAAATTCGGACTACGTGTCAGTTGATGTATCAGACTCTCGGCTCGTGGAGCGGACCCTCCTAAACGAGCTCGCTGTGTGCGGGAACCCTAGCGCTGGCTGTGACTTCGACGACAGAGCAGAGATCCTCCGTGGACTGCGATGACGGTAGAGCAGAGATCCTCCGTGGACTGCGACGACGGCAGAGCAAAGATCCTTCGTGGACTGCGGTGACGACTATGCAGAGATCCTCAGTGGACTGCGTCGACTACTGCACTCAGCGATCCTACGTGGATCAGTGCTACAGGTCCTGTGTGGGCCCGATCCTATGTGGGTCCTTACTACCGGTTCTGTGTGAGCCACTGCCTACTGGTTCTGTGTGAGCCCGATCCTGTGTGGGTCTTTTGCGGGGGTTAGTACCTATCGATCCTTCGTGGGTCCGACGACTTAGATGGATCAGTGATCATCTTTGACGTCATCTGAAAAAGTATACCTGGTTGAGCTGAATCTTATGTTACTCTCCTTTGTGGATTGTGTTGAACTATCCTTTGTGGATTTACTGTTTACTCTCCTTGTGGATTTGAGTCTTGCTTTCCTTTGTGGATTGAGTTGTTCTTGAGCTCGTGAGCAGAGTTAGAAGTGGGGACTTAGGTATATGTATGGGCATATACCTAAGTTGAGTCAGATGTTACTTCGTGATTGCATCTTTCTTTTGTGCTATATCCTTTGTGGATTTCGGGAGCCCTTCAGGGGTCTCGGGGTCCTTACTGAGTAGCTTATACTCACCCCTGCACGGCCTATGCCCACACCTTGTTGTGTTGGATGCAGACGACGGACAACGCTGATCGCAGTTGGGGCGTGGAGCAGGACGGTACCTGGAGGTGGACCACTGGGCGGGACGTGCTCGGAGCGGACGTGGGACCCGAGGAGCCTGGAGGCTATCTGTACCCACCCTTCAGGTGGGATTGCCAGTGGACGACACGAGGCCGCCGTATTTTCTTCAGTTGCTGTTCTTTTCCTTTTCAGTTGTACTTTCAGTTGGGCTTGTATTCCGGCCCCCTTTACTTTTCTGCACCTTGTAGTTACTTTCCGCTTGCTGACTCTGTGGTGGTTGTTACTTATAAAGGCAATGCCTTCCCTGTTTACCGGGATTTTATGCCTTGGTGCTAGTCGCCAGCCCCTGGCCTATGGAAGGCGGGCTTGGGGTAGTCACGGCACGGGCCCCGAGGACGGGTCGTGACAAATTGGTATCAGAGGTGGTCGGTTCTACCGCAGACTCTGATCGTCTTTTCTTTCTATATGAAGCAATAGTGTTTACTTTATTGAGTGTGGTTATCAGTTCAGGGAGCCCAGTGTTGGTGCGGCGGCCGACGTATCCGTACACCAGGACCCTGACTCCTGATTTCTGACTTAATGCATGAAAACATTGATTGCGTGTGTGTTTCAAGTTTTCTTTGTGATTACTTGTGTCAGCTCACCGGGTATACTGATCTGCTTCATGAAAGTCTCAAGTTTTCCTTGTGATTACTTGTGCTAGCTCACCAGGTATACTGTTATGACTGTGGTGCTCTTGTTCTCCTTTTCAGGATGGCCCCGCGACGATAGCCAGCTAGGGTTCCGAGTGTAGGGCGCGACGACAGCCCACCGAGCGACGAGGCCTCGGTGCAGGGCCCTTTGCCAGCAGTGGCACCGGCGGTAGCTTTACCCGCCGAGCCACCGATGCTACCAGTACCAGACGCTGACGATGCACGTCGCCTCAGGGCACTGCATGAGTTTCAGAGCCAGCGACCGCCCAGGTTTCACGGTGAGGCGGACCCCCAGGCCGCCGAGGACTGGCTAGAGGCGGTGGTACGAATCTTTAGGCTAGTGAGGACACCAGCGGATCTCATGGTGATTCTCGCGGCGAGCCTCCTGCAGGCGGCAGCAGGACGATGGTGGAGCTTGATGCTCCAGGTTCACGATGAGGCATCCTTGCTCTGGACGGACTTCGAGAGCCTCTTCCGCTCTGAGTTCGTCCCGGCCACCCTCCGAGCGGTGTGCATCCAGGAGCTTCTCCAGCTGCGCCAGGGCAGCATGACGGTCGCTCAGTACGCGGCGAGGTTCACTGACCTATCTCGCTACTCGACCGACATGGTACGGGACCCCTTCTTCCGGGCCCGGACCTTCGAGCAGGGCTTGCGACAGGAGATTCGGGCGTCGCTGATCTCCCTCAGCATTCCGACCCAGGCGGGAGTGCTGGAGCGAGCCCTCCTGATCGAGAGCTTCCTGGCAAAGCCTTCTTCAGCGGCGAGACCTAGCGCAGGGCGGCAGGTAGCTGAGTATTCGGCAGCAGGTAGCCGACGGATGACTCTCGGGTCCAGGCAGACCAGACCCCCACGCAGATGGCCTCAGGACACCGGCTCAGCAGTGCGGGGCACACAGCGGAGTGCCAGCCTTCTGAGAGGCAGGCTGTGCTACTCCTGCGGCGGGCAGGGTCACATGGCTCGTGACTGCCCGACTCGCCGACCAGAGGAGCAGCAGACGGTGGAGGGGCCACCCAGGCAGAGGCAGAGGGTCGACCGTGGCGGTCCGCAGGGAGGAGGCGGACAAGGCATAGGAGCTGGCCGAGCAGCGGGTGGTGGGAGACGCTTCCAGGCTCTACCCCCACCACCACCAGGAGGGCCACCTCGACCACAGGGAGCTGGCGGGCAGGGACAGGCCCAGCTCCAGGCAGTGGAGGCCTACGACCCCGACATGCCAGAGATGATTCGAGGTACGATCTGTGTCTATTCCACCCTTGCTGCAGTACTTATAGACACAGGAGCGAGTCACTCTTTCATAGCCTCTGCCCTTGTTCGGAGCTCGGAGATTCCGACTGAGCCGTTGGCTCGATCCTTACGGCTAGATACTCCTATGGGAGAAGACTTGACGATTACGCACTGGTGCTGGCAGTGTGAGCTTACTCTAGGAGGCGAGAGCTTCGGCTGGGATCTCCTTGTAGCGGCGTCGAGGCCTTACGACGTCATCTTGGGCATGGATTGGCTATCCACGGTTCATGCCCAGATCGACTGTTTTAGGCGCAAGGTGCGATGTGTTCGCACCGACGGGAGCAGGTTTACCTTCACCGGCGAGAAGGGAACCTTTGCAGCACATGATGGACTTCCGCGGAGGAGAGTGCAGCCCATCTCTCATCAGTTAGCTAGCCTCATCCTAGGAGCAGTGGACGTGCGGAGTCCAGCTTTTCCTGCAGTGGTGGACCAGTACGTGGACGTCTTTCCCGACGGCGTTCCAGGGCTACCTCCTCGTAGAGAGGTAGACTTTTACATCGACTTGTACCCCGGGACAGCCCCGATATCTACTCCTGCATATCGGATGGCCCCCGCCGAGCTTCGAGAGCTGCGGGTACAGTTGGAGGACTTGCAGAGCAAGGGGTTTATCCGACCCAGTGTTTCACCCTGGGCTTCCCCGATTTTGTTCGCCAAGAAGGCGGGCGGGAGCTTGCGACTGTGTATCGACTATCGTCGCCTGAACCAGGTGACAGTGAGAAACAAGTATCCGCTGCCACGGATTGATGACCTCTTCGATCAGCTCAAGGGAGCGCGGTGGTTCTCGAAGATAGACCTCCGGTCAGGCTATCATCAGCTCAGAGTTCGAGACGAGGACGTGCAGAAGACGGCCTTCAGGTGTCGGTATGGCCATTATGAGTTCTTGGTTATGCCGTTCGGCGTAACCAATGCTCCAGCAGTGTTCATGAGCCTCATGAACAGGATCTTCCAGCCATACCTCGACCGATTTGTCATGGTCTTCCTTGACGACATTTTGGTTTACTCGACGACTGAGGAAGAGCATGCCTACCACCTGCGAGTTGTGATGGACACACTCCGAGAGCACCAGCTTTATGGCAATCTCTCAAAGTGCCAGTTCTGGTTACGTGAGGTCCATTTCTTGGGGCACGTCATCTCTGAGGCGGGAGTTGCAGTGGATCCCGCGAAGATCGAGGCAGTGCTAGCTTGGGAGCCACCCAGGAGCGTGACGGAGGTGCGGAGCTTCTTGGGCCTAGCCGGATACTATCGGAGATTCGTGCCAGACTTCTCCAGAGTTTCGGCACCACTCTCAGCTTTGACGAAGAAGGGGAAACCCTTTGTGTGGTCAGACAGATGTTAGCAGAGCTTCCAGGAGCTGAGACAGAGATTGACCAGCGCACCTATCTTGAGGTTGCCTGAGGAGGGAGTTGGATACGTAGTTTACTGCGATGCATCAGGGACTGGACTCGGGTGCGTCCTGATGCAGGAGCGGGCCGTGATCGCCTAAGGATCACGTCAGTTGAGGCCGCATGAGCAGAACTACGCCACTCATGACCTGGAGTTAGCAGCAGTGGTCTTCGCTCTGAAGACTTGGCGGCACTATCTGATGGGAAAGTGCTTCACAGTCTTTTCTGACCACCAGAGTCTCAGGTATATCTTCTCTCAGAAGGACCTGAACCTGAGACAGCGGAGATGGCTTGAGTTCCTCCAGGACTATGACTTTGAGATAGTCTATACTCCTGGGAAGGGGAACGTGGTAGCCGATGCCCTCAGCAGGAGGACGGGCATTCAGCTACTTGAGGAGGCGACGGAGCAGCTAGCCTCCTTACAGATATCCTTCGTGGATAGAGACGAAGCAACCTTTCTTCAGTCTCTCACAGTCTCTCCTCCACTTCTACAGCGGGTCAGAGAGGCTCAGCGTGGGGACACTGACTGTGAGACCCGGCGTGCACTGATATCCTCAGGTCAGGCGCCTGATGGCTTCTCCCTTGGAGCAGAGCACGACATCCTTTTCAGAGGACGTACCTTCGTACCAGTCGCTTTACGAGAGGAGGTGATGAGAGAGTTTCACACTTCTCCCTTGGCGGTGCATCCCGGAGTGGCGAAGATGTACCAGGATCTCAGACGACAGCACTGGTGGCCGGGCATGAAGAAAGCTGTGGCAGAGTTCGTTTCACGATGCCTCACCTGCCAGCAGGTGAAGGCAGAGCATCAGGTACCAGCAGGCTTGGTACAGCCCTTGGAGGTCCCGGAGTGGAAGTGGGATGGCATATCTATGGATTTCGTGACTGGACTTCCACGCACTTCCAGAGGTCACGACTCCATTTGGGTGATTGTCGACCGACTCACCAAGTCGGCACACTTCTTACCCATCAGAGAGAAGGGATCAGTGGAGAGCTTGGGACATCTTTACGTCCAGGAGATCGTACGGCTTCACGGTGTTCCATCGTCTATCGTCTCCGATCGAGATGCTCGTTTCACTTCCCGGCTTTGGAAGGGGTTGCAGGAGGCGTTCGGGACGTGGCTCCATCTGAGCACATCCTTCCACCCTCAGACGGATGGTCAGACTGAGAGGACCATACAGACACCCGAGGACATGCTCCGTGCATGTGTTCTCGACTTTGGTCGCAGCTGGGAGGACCACCTACCCTTGGTGGAGTTCGCGTACAACAACAGCTACCACTCCACCATTGGGATGGCACCATACGAGGCGTTGTACGGCAGACCCTGCAGATCACCGTTGTGCTGGACAGACCCTGGGGAGTCAGCACTCGTGGGACCAGAGATGGTCCGAGCCACGACAGAGAAGGTCCAGATCATCCAGGAGAGGATGAGGACAGCTCAGAGCCGGCAGAAGTCATATGCTGACAGGAGGCGGAGGCCACTAGAGTTCGAGGATGGCGACCACGTCTTTTTGCGTGTCTCACCTCGACGTGGTTTACGGAGATTTGGCCGAGGCGGCAAGTTGTCTCCACGCTTCATCGGGCCTTTCCAGGTCCTCAGCAGGATAGGAGAGGTGGCTTATCGCCTGGATCTACCACCTCAGTTGCACCGGGTGCACGACGTCTTCCACGTGTCTCAGCTGAGGAGATACGTGCACGACCCGACGCACATCATCGACTTTGGGGAGCTGGACGTGGACGATGGGGCGACTTTTGCGGAGGTCCCAGTGGAGATCAAGGATCGACAGGAGCGGGTCCTACGTGGGCGGTCGATTCCTCTTGTGCGCGTCAGATGGCAGCACGGGAACCTCCAGGAGAGCACTTGGGAGCGGGAGGCTCAGATGCGTGCTCAGTACCCCCATTTGTTCCCCTAGTTTTTGATGTATCTTTACGGGGACGTAAAGCCTTGAGGTGGGAGTAATGTAAAGACCCGCAAATTTCAAGGAAATTTTTTTCTTAATTTTCTTTGGAATTTTACAAGAGCGCAGCTTCAGACGACACCTGATTCCGAGGCCCGGTGTGCCCGGAATCAATTTCCGAAGTTTGGCTCGGGTACGTTCAGTGAACGGACGAGCGGGTTTTTCTATCTTTTGAACCGGTGCCCGGAATCGAATTCTGAGGACACCGATGAAATCGCAGCGCCGATATTTGCTTAGAAACACCTCTTCCGGAGTTGCGTTTGCTCAGACGTGGTTTTTAAATTTTGGGGCTTTAAGTCAGAAATAAAATAAAATTTGTGCGACAACTTTATTTTATTTCACTTAAGCTGCTTGGAAGTCACTTGGAAGCCACTTGAACTGAGTTAAAGTGGATAGGGTGCTATCCGGAAATATCCTACCCCTTGTTAGGATATTTGTGAGGTGGGGCCCGCACGAGCCCCGCCGTTTCTTTCGCTAAGTAACGCACCCGCGAAAACCCGTCAAAGTAACTGAAAAGTCAACCGACGCGTTTTCTTAAATTCTTAACAGACCATTTAATTGAGTGGTTTATTTCGTGAATTAAATGGGCTGTTTCGTTCGTTGAATTAATTCAACGAACTGATGGGTCGTTACTTACGCGTTTTGCGTTTGTTGGAAAAATAATAAAATAGACAAACTTGTCTATTTTGGAGGATCCTCCTGTTGTGCGAGATCCTCTAAACCTCCACCCTCCCCGCGAAGAACGCGAAGAACGCGAAGAACGCGAAGAACGCGAAGAACGCCGGCGACCGGAATTCGACGACGCACACCGTGATCTGCGACGTCGACGAGCTCTACCCGCGACGTTCTTCGGCGACGCCTCTTCTTCCGCGGCCGATCCTCGTTCGGCGGTTAAAGGTGAGAATCGAATCTTCTAAATTCACCCCTTTTTATAAATCGATATCAACGGATTTAAATTAATTAAATCCGTTTGATCTTGATCTGGAGATTGGCGACGCGACACCGGATACCGCGACGACGCGACGATCCCCTTCTTCCGCGACGAGCAATCCCGCGACGATCCCCCGTTCGGAAACGACAGCTGCGAGGTAAGGGTTGTTGGAATTCTTTTTATTTTCCCGTGTTTATTCTTTTGAAATAAAGAACCCGATCTCGGAACAATTTTAAATTATTTAAAATTGTTGATTGGTTGTCTCTTTTCCTCCCGTTGTTTATGACTAACGCGGAGGGTGCAGATCTAACAAACAAGACCCGGCAACCCTCCGCCGATCTTTTGTTGTGTGGATTTGGCGGACGACGACGAACCGTGCGGCAAGGGCGATCCGTTGATCCCGCAGTGAAGATCGGCCCCCGAGAGGAGCAATGGCGCAGACGGGAGGCAAAACGGGCCACCGGAGCAACTCCGGCGGCCCGCGGAAGGTGGCGGCGGCGCGGGTCTCCGGCGCGGCGGCGCCCGGCGCGCCGCCGGAAACTCCGCCGCGGTCGAGCCGCGGCGGCGGCGAACCGCCGGACCGCGTCCGCGGTCCGGCCACCCAGCACGCGGCCCGCGCGGGCCGCGTTCCTCCAAGCCGCGGGTCAAACCCGCGGCAGTTCTTCGGCCGCTCGGCCGAAGCCGAGCCGGCCGGTCCGGTCGGCCGGGCCGCGCCCAGGCCGGACCGGACCCGGTTCGGGTCGACCCGGTTCGGCCGACCCAGGGGGGGTTCGGGCCGGGTCGCCCCGGGCCCAGACCCCCCGTTTTCGGGCCCTCTTCGGTCTTTTGCCCATATCTTGGGCCTGGGACCTCCGATTGACGAACCGTCAGCGGCTACGCGATCCTTGGATCGATACGGTCGTTTTGGTATATTACACTTAAGGTTTCGGAAGACTTTGGGTTCGGCCGGGTTGGTTCGTACACGAAACCAACCGGGCCCTCGGAGCGGAAACGCTCATAACTTGAGCTACGGACGTCCGATCGACGTACCGCCAGCTGTGGAGTTTTCCTCTAAGTGAGACGGAACTTTTGGCATACTCCGCCCGAGGATCGGACACAGGCGGAGTACGGTCGGGTTGGTTTTGCCCTAAAAACCAACCGGGCCCCTGGGACGAAAATGCCAATAACTCTCAGACCGGGCGTCCGATTGACGCGCCGTCTGTTGCGTTGAGATCCTGTTGTCGATACGGAACTTTTGGATACATCAACTTCGGACTACGTGTCAGTTGATGTATCAGACTCTCGGATCGTGGAGCGGACCCTCCTAAACGAGCTCGCTGTGTGCGGGAACCCTAGCGCTGGCTGTGACTTCGACGACAGAGCAGAGATCCTCCATGGACTGCGACGACGGCAGAGCAGAGATCCTCCGTGGACTGCAACGACGGCAGAGCAGAGATCCTTCGTGGACTGCGGCGATGACTGTGCAGAGATCCTCAGTGGACTGCGTCGACTACTGCACTCAGCGATCCTACGTGGATCAGTGCTACAGGTCCTGTGTGGGCCCGATCCTATGTGGGTCCTTACTACTGGTTCTGTGTGAGCCACTGCCTACAGGTTCTGTGTGAGCCCGATCCTGTGTGGGTCTTTTGCGAGGGTTAGTACCTATCGATCCTTCGTGGGTCCGACGACTTAGATGGATCAGTGATCATCTTTGACGTCATCTGAAAAAGTATACCTGGTTGAGCTGAATCTTATGTTACTCTCCTTTGTGGATTGTGTTGAACTATCCTTTGTGGATTTACTGTTTACTCTCCTTGTGGATTTGAGTCTTGCTTTCCTTTGTGGATTGAGTTGTTCTTGAGCTCGTGAGCAGAGCTAGAAGTGGGGACTTAGGTATATGTATGGGCATATACCTAAGTTGAGTCAGATGTTACTTCGTGATTGCATCTTTCTTTTGTGCTATATCCTTTGTGGATTTCGGGAGCCCTTCGGGGGTCTCGGGGTCCTTACTGAGTAGCTTATACTCACCCCTGCACGGGCTATGCCCGCACCTTGTTGCGTTGGATGCAGACGACGGACAGCGCTGATCGCGGTTGGGGCGTGGAGCAGGACGGTACCTGGAGGTGGACCACTGGGCGGGACGTACTCGGAGCGGACGTGGGACCCGAGGAGCCTGGAGGCTATCTGTACCCACCCTTCAGGTGGGATTGCCAGTGGAAGACACGAGGCCGCCGTCTTTTCTTCAGTTGCTGTTCTTTTCCTTTTCAGTTGTACTTTCAGTTGGGCTTGTATTCCGGCCCGCTTTACTTTTCTGCACCTTGTAGTTACTTTCCGCTTGCTGACTCTGTGGTGGTTGTTACTTATAAAGGCAATGCCTTCCCTGTTTACCGGGATTTTACGCCTTGGTGCTAGTCGCCAGCCCCTGGCCTATGGAAGGCGGGCTTGGGGTAGTCACGGCACGGGCCCCGAGGACGGGTCGTGACAAATTATTTCATTCGGTATTTCTTTAATACCCTATGATCATATGTACTATGACTAGATTTAGAAAATCATAGATCTATATCAATAGATCTTATTCCATAGAAATTCGGTTTCTTCTTTAAGTAATACTTAGATAAATACATTCATTGGTTTTAGTAACAGGTAATACTAATTAACCATTTTTATAGGTTATCAACATATATATCTTTGAAAACTACAACACTCTAACAAACCTTTTATAGACAGATGTCACTTCTCTATTAAAAATGAATATTATATGATCATTGTGCTTGATGTTATCTATTATTGTATTTTTTAAACTTTCATTTATTGACCTTGTGTTTTCCTTTTAAGACTTTGAAATATATTAAGAAATCTTTTCAGAGCCAAGCGCTGAGATGACATGAGATTATGAGGCCTGATGAACCCAGAATTGGTATTATAAAAATATTAAATATATTGATATCGCGCACATAGTTTTCTTGAAAAAGTGGAATAATTCACAAATAGAGTCTCAGATCAAAATTATGATACCAAAATTGATTCCAGAACATGGGGTTTACCTTAGGCATAGACTAATATTGGTTGGAGACAGACATTCGGCTAATACAACCACTAGTGGGTGGGTTAAGTCAATTAATTAATTAATTTAATAAACCTTTCCAAACCATATCTATATAAATATGTCATTATGAATGTTTTATAGGTTTATATGTATAACCATTTATAGTTATGAGAATTGGAAGATGGAATTATTCATTGGTGGATCGACATTGGATGATGAATGATGATCAGATTGAGGTGGATCGAGAGGTGGAGAACGCAACGGGTCTTTTCCATCATCGGTGAACGTGTTATTCACCAATTATTAATCCAAATCAAGGTAAAATATTAATAATTCAGTTATTATCTAATTTTGATTCTGTGATCATATGTTCTTTACATGATCCCTATAAATGAGTTAAATTTATTTATTTAATTTTATTATAGATTATGTCATGTTCTCACCATAGTTTCCCTGATCTATGATTGTCAGCCAATAACTCTTGGCTAACAATGTTTTTCACATTTCTTCTTGTTCATTTATGCCACCCATTCTTCATCTTTGGCCTATAGGGTAACAATTTGACATTATCGGGGCATGTTCAAGTGTGACTGGACCTCCAGATTCATAGATGTTTGGAAAATAATGAACGAATCAGTGTTTTGAAGATGAATCATTAGTTTTGTGTGATTCTTTGTGGATCTGGGATCTGAATAAGCGATGATATTGTGTGGTAGGCGATGAGAGGCACAAAGATCATAATTGAGGGATTCTAGTGGATCACCAGATTCTATTTTCCAACCATCAATGTCACAAACCCCTCTCTCCAAAGATAAAATAATGAAGGGAGAGAGATAATGACCCCTAATTCCCACCTCCAGTAGGCCCTAGGTTGGTGACTAACACTAAGAGTGTATAAATATCACAATATTGGAGGCATTACCCTTTATAAGTAAACAAGATCTGGAGATAGAATGAATCAACTGAAAACAAATCCATGACATAAAACAAATGAATTCCAAAAACCATCCCACAATGCATGAATAAATAAAACTGATATAGATAAAAAGTCCACAAGAGTAAATACCCAAAATAAAACTAAGTAGCGAAACAACAACTATCCCAAGGTTTGAGCTAGTAACGCCTAGAATGGTCTACACAATCCTCTTGGAAACATGAAAATAGTTTTTATATATGTAGGGTGAGCATATAGGTATACTCAGTAGGAAAACCAATGTCTCTCGTGTACATGTGAAAGAGAATACTAATGCACCCATGATAAAACAAAAGAACCAAAAGCACCTAAGCATGCATACTAACCAAACCCAACCCCACCAAGACTCTCTCACTAAATAACGCATCCAAGTAAAATATTATAATACAAAGAACATCGATAATAAGGTACCCCACACCACTTTCCCTTTGACTAGCCACTATCACACCCCACTTGAAAATATCTTGGCACTCACACCTCTTCCAAATATATCACATCACATCCAACCCATACACACATGGGACACACATCACATAACATCACATCACATCACATCCCTCCCACACACACCTGGGCCACACATCAAATCACATCACATCACATCCCACCTATACACACCTAGGCCACACATCACATCTCATCCCAAAGACACCTAGGAAAACACACACTACTAGAAAACAGGGCATTTGATCCCTGTTACCTATAGCGACCGCCAATGGCGGTCGCTAAGCCTCCTTAAAAAAATAAGGGGCTTCCGCGCCCCCCCCCTCTACACTCGATCGTGCCCCCCACGAACCCTTCCCCCCCCATCGCCCGCACCCCCCCCCCCCCCCCCCGCCGCCGCGCGCCCTCCCCGCCGCCGCGCCCCCTCCCCGGCGCCCTGCCCTCCGCCGGCCCGCCCTCCGCCGGCCCGCCCTCCGCCGGCCCACCCTCCGCAGCCCCACCCTCCGCCGGCCCACCCTCCGGCCGACCACCCTCCGGCCACCCTTCGCCCTCCGGCCACCCTCCGGCCACCCTCCAGCCACCCTGCGACCGCCCTCTGCCGGCCCGCCCTCCTCCAGCCACCCTCCGCCCTCCGGCTCCAGCCGCCCTCCACCCTGCGGCCGCCCTGCGACCTCCCTCTGCCCTCGAGCCTCCTACCACCCGCCTCCGGCAGCCCGGAAGCCCTCCAGTAGCCCTCCGGACGCCCTCCGTCAGCCCCGCCCTCCCCAGCCGCCCTCCGCCCTCCGGCTCCGGCTGCCCTCCGCCCTACGGCCACCCTACGGCCTCCCGCCACCCGCCTCCGGCAGCCCGGAAGCCCTCGGGAGCCCTCCGGCCTTCGGCCTCCAGCCCCTCCGGCCTCCGACCTCCGCCCTCGGCCATCCGCCCCCTCGTCCCTCCCCCCAGCACCCCGAAACCCCCCCCCGCACACCGCCAACCCCCGTCCCATTCGTCTTCATCCCCTCCCTCGCCGCACCACCGCCACCCGTCCCCTACTTCACCGTCCCCTCCCTCGCCGCACCAGCTCCGGCTCCGGCTCCCCACCGCTCCTCTCCCTCAAAGCACCGCCGTCGGCTCCCCTCCCTTCCAGGTTTGTAGCGCAATCAGGTATGACATGGGCTTTCACTTACATTATTATTTTATAAATGGTTCAAAAACAATTAGTTAGTATTTATTTTAAATATATTTGATATCAAAAATGAAAATGTAATAAGTCTTATGTAAATTTTTGTTATAGGGATCTTATTATGGATAAGAGTTGGATTGATCTTCCAAATCGAACGTCTAGAGAGTATTTCAATGGCATTATGCAGTTTATTGACTTCACGAGAGGATTTGGAAGTGACTATATTAGTTGTCCATGTAGAAAATGTGATAACAGATATCAATTCACACGAGATACTGTGAGGAGGCACCTTTTCTTTAATGGATTTCTGAAAAATTATAAGAGTTGGACTCGTTATGGAGAAGAATATGTTCGTTGTCAAAATACAGATGCAGCTCAGATGGATGTTGATGCAAAGATGACTGATCCAATGCATGAAATGCTTACTGAAATGGTACGTGGGTTTGATCCTGAAGGCATTGACATCCAGAATCTTGAGACCGGTGAGATAAATCTTCGCTCTGGTGCAGATCGTGATTCGAGGAGGTTTTATGAAGCACTTGATGATGTGAAAATAGAATTATATCCTGGATGTACTTCTTACAATAAACTGTCGTTTATCGTGGAGTTGTTGCATTTGAAGACTTTTAATAATTGGTCAGACACATCATTCGACATGCTTTTGGTTTTATTTAAAAAAGTTCTTCCTGTCAACGCTAAGATTCCTGAGTCGTATTACTATGCTCGTAAGTTGACAGAGAACTTAGGTTTTACATATGAGACCATAGATGCATGTGCAAACAACTGTATGTTGTTTAGAAAAGAAACTGCCCATTTGGATATTTGTACGGTTTGTGGTGCTTCCAGGTGGAAAGAGAACAGGGGAAATAATACTCATCAAAGTCAGATTGCGATACAGGGGAAACCGATTGCCATAAATCAAATGCGTTACTTTCCCCTTAAACCGAGGTTGAAAAGATTTTTATGTCATCTAAAGTTTCTAATTTAATGAGATGGCATGCAGAAAGAGTTCATGAAAGTGATATGTTAACCCACCCGGTAGACTCTCATGCATGGAATGAATTTGATAAGAGACATCCTGACTTTGCTAAAGATGTTCATAATGTCTGATTGGGATTGGCAGTAGATGGTTTCAATCCATTCAAGTCTATCATTGGTGCAACTCATAGCACATGGCCCGTGGTGTTGGTTCCATATAATCTTCCTCCGTGGCTTTGTATGAAGCAACAATTTATATTACTTTCCACTCTTATTGATGGACCTAAAAGTCTGGGGGATAAGATTGATGTTTACCTTCAGCCATTGATTGATGAGTTGAATGAATTTTGGGGCGATGGTGTGATGACTTATGACCGCGAAACGAATGAAATGTTCAAACTGCATGCTGCTTTATTGTGGACAATCAATGACTTCCTAGATTATGCAAATTTATCAGGCTGGAGTACGAAAGGGGAATTTTCTTGCCCTTGTTGCAATAAAAGTAAAAAATCTGTATGGCTTAAACATTCCAAAAAATGGGCATACATGGGTCACAGGCATTTTCTCCCTCCTCAGCACATATTCAGAAAGGACAGAGTGGCATTTGATGGTTCTAGAGAGTTCAGCCCAGCACCAAAGATCATGAAAGGAGTCAAAATGTTATCACAGATTGAGGAAGAAAACATCTACACGGTATATGAAATTCAGGATTTGGTGGCTCCTCCAGTACGTAATATTCGTGCTGCGGGTAGGCAGCGCAGTCACAATTGGAAAAAGAAAAGTATTTTTTATAGTCTTCCGTATTGGAAAACTAACATGTTGAGGCATAATTTGGATGTCATGCACATTGAAAAAAATGTTTGTGATAACATATTGTGGACCATTTTAGGTGTCAGTGGAAAATCAAAGGACCATGTTAATGCACGCTGTGATTTGGAAGAAATGGGTTTAAGGAAACAGTTGCATTTACAGTTAGCTGAGGGAAACAAGGAATATATGCCTGCTGCACAGTATACGATGACTACAGAGGAGAAAGAAACATTTCATTCCATTTTGAAGATGGTCAAGGTGCCTGATGGTTATTCTTCTAATATTTCAAAGTGTGTGAATTTGACGAGCAAGACATTGCAAGGGTTGAAAAGTCATGACAATCACATATTACTTCAGCAGTTGATTCCAATCGCGATTTTTGATTGTTTATCCCCCAATGTTGTTCATCCCTTGATTGAGATGAGTAATTTTTTTAGACAGCTTTGTTTAAGAAATCAACAAATGAGTGATTTAAAAAGTTTGCAGGACCGAATTGTACTTATGCTTTGTCACTTTGAGAAACTTTCCCCCCCCCTCTTTTTTCGATGTTATGGTCCACTTGAAAGTGCACCTAAATGATGAAGTAATGGCTGCTGGTCTAGTGCAATTCAGGTGGATGTATCCTATTGAACGGTATTTGAGTACATTGAAAAGATTTGTACGCAACAGAGCTCATCCAGAGGCATCAATAACCAATGGTTATTTGATGGATGAGTGTACTACCTTTTGTGCAGAATATCTTACGGATGTTGAAACAAAATTAGATAAGCCCTCTCAGATTCATGATGGTCCAGTTGGAGAAGGAACCACATTTGATATGGACAACATCGAGTGGATACAAGCACATCGATATATCTTGTTCAATACTCCATCAGTTGCACCATTAATGTAGTAAGTATCTTATCAATGTGCTTGTATAACTTTTTCATGTTTTGTTTGAATAAGATGATCTTTTAAACATCACGTTATCATTTGTAGGAAACACATTAATGAGATAAAAGAAGAGATGCATCGTGCGACTGAGTTGCAAATTCAACAATCTCATTATGCGTCATTTCATGATTGGTTCAAAGATTATGTATGTATAAATTGATTTTCATTATGAGTGAAGTATTATACTAATTATTTCGGCATATATCAGTATTAATTTTTATAAATTATGTAGGTTCCTAAGCTGAGGGAGTTAGGGGACCCCATGCTACCTGAAGTATTTATCCAACTGGATGAGGGTCCATCTATAACGGCTCATCATTATAAAGATATTGATGCTAATGGTTTTCGATTTCGCATTAAAGATGTTGACGACAAACGAGCAACACAAAATAGTGGCATCGGTTGTCCCTTTGTTGATTCTGGTTATTACTATGGTCAATTGATAGACATCATTGAAGTTGTATACACACACGGTTTGAAGTACATATTGTTAAAGTGTAATTGGGTTGATCCAGTGCGTGGATGTAAAGTCGATCAATATTAGTTTTCATTGGTGAATTTTAACTATATGTTATACAGAAATAATGAACGAGTTGAGAATGAACCTTTCATTTTGACATCACAAGCGGAACAAGTATTCTTCGTTACTTTGCCTTCAGATCCAAGTTGGCAAGTTGTTGTCAAAATGTCTCGACGAGGAGTGTTTTTATTTGAAGAAGATGAACCCGAGACTGTTCCGTTTGTTTACCAAAAACTTGATCAACAAACCGTAGTTCAATGTGAAGAAGATATTTATTGGTTCAGAGCAGCTGTTGAAGGAGAAATGGTCGATTTGCATGCTTAATGAAAGGTATAATTGTTTTCCCGCTATTCAGTAGAATGTCCTAGGATATCATAAATTATCTAATCATTTTATAAATCTTTATAAGTTTTAATCCTCACTTTTGTAAGTTTTAATTCAATCATAAATATTTAGGTTGTTTTTACTCTTGATTTGCTGATGTTATGGTCAGTGTATCATCCCTTTGAGGTATTATTCATCTGATTCATGTGCTGCTTGAATTTTTATTAGTTCTATCTGAAATTTGGCTATGCATTGACTGGTTTTGTACATAATTTGTATATCTATTTTGTTAACTTTCTGATTTTTTAAAATTCATTCACAACTAATTATTCAATCCATTTTTTGTTTGATTAACAGTTGTACAAGTTTGATTTTTTAAGAACAATCCAATTTATCTTTTAAATAATTTGGACTCATTACTGATGTTTTCTATGACTGCAGACATGTCAGGGGAAGAGGCAGAAGATCCACATCATCTATCTGAGGCATCTACGTCTCAGGGTCGAGGTATGTTTGAATGTCATTGTCTATATTTTTTATGTAATTGACATACATATATATATATATATAACATTTGTCAATTTATATATAAAATTGTTTTCAACAGGATCAGAATGCCCCGACATTTATTCGTCAACTGGGTCATATCATACGTGACCCACATCGATTTCCATTGACCACGCGTGACTGGGCTTCTATCCGTCAGGACACATTAGATCATCTATGGAGGGAGGTTCAGGTAATATAATCATTTTACTTTATTTTCTATGTATAAAGAATACTAATATGTTTGATTATTTTCTGTATAGCAAAATTTGAAAGTATGCCCTGATGAGTTTCGGCCCGTGTGTATGAGAAAATGCTGTAAGATGTGGAAAGATTATAAAGGCAAAGTGAAGAGGGACCACTGGGTACCAAATGTGGGTGCCCTAGACATTTTGGAAAAAGTCCCGAGAGGTGTCCTCCCGGCTCAGTGGCGTGACTTGGTTGCATATTGGTCTACTGAGGGTGTTGCATTTTGTATATTAATTATTTTGGTGTATATATATTTTCAAGAATATGTGATTTGTTTGAAATTTGAATGAATTGAATGTAGGAGGTGTCAACAAGCCATTCTGAGAATCGAGCGTTGCAGGGACCACCTCACAGGCTCGGGACTTGTCACGTGTCTCAGATCCGACATGAGGTATATATTATTCATTTTTTAATTTATTAATTAATATGGTTTTGTGTTTATATTCTTATAATATACAGTTGCGAGAGAAAGGTGCAGCAACTGATAAAATGTCGGTGTGGATGAGGACTCGTGATCGCAATGATCCAGAGGTTGCAGCATTGATAGTAAGTGTTTGTACTTACCAATAATTACATAAATCTATATATTAAAATATATATATTTATATATATTTAAATATTTCACAGGCTCAATTTGAAGCTGAGTTAGAACATCTGCCAGAGGACCAGCGACAGCTTCCCATGCGACGGGATGAGATCTTTCATCGCATTATCGGTCGGGTCGGGCATGGCTATGGTTTGACCTATGGAGCAGGGATTCCTCATTCTGTTGTGTCACGCGCTACGGTTATCGGTCCTGCTGTTGCTCATATGACATAGCAGATGTCAGATTTTGAGGCATGGCTGCGCGCTTCCGAGGAGGCAAATGCGCAATTGACAGCTGAGTTTAGAGCACTGCGGGAATATGTGCGTCGAGCTGATGGTGCAGGGGATCATACGACGCAGGTATATACTGTATTTATTTATTTAATTTAAATTATTTTTGTTATTAAAATATTTATAATGTTTATTTGTTGTAGGCCCCTGGCCCACCAGAAGGAGGTAGCATTGATGACAACGCGTGACGCATCCTATATTCACGAGATATGTTTTTTGTTTTTACTGGTGGGGTTGACATTGATGTACTGTATGTATTCATTTAATTTAAATTAGAAGGTTGTGTACTTATAATTTCTTTCTTTTCTTATTTATTATATGATAGCTAATATTATCTAAGGCGTGCATTTAAAAACTCTAACCCCCCGCACCCCCGTACAGCCCCCCCGCACCCCCGAACAGCCCCCCTGCACAACCGTACAACCCCCCGCACCCCCGGACAGCCCCCCCCGCACCCCCGTACAGCCCCCCCGTACCCCGGCACAGCCCCCCGGCACCCCCGTACAGCCCCCCGCACCCCCGGACAGCCCCCCCGTACCCCCGTACAGCCCCCCGCACCCCCGTACAGCCCCCCCGCACCCCCGTACAGCCCCCCGCACCCCCTGACAGGCCCCCCGCACCCCCGTACAACCCCCCACACCCCCGTACAACCCCCCCCCCCCCCCGCACCCTCGGACAGCCCCCCCGCACCCCCGTACAGCCCCCGCACCCCCGTACAGCCCCCCCGCACCCCCGTACAGCCCCCCGCACCCCCTGAGAGCCCCCCCCCCCCCGTACAGCCCCCCCGCACCCCCGTACAGCCCCCCCGCACCCCCGGACAGCCCCCCCGCACCCCGTACAGCCCCCCCGCACCCCCGTACAACCCCCCGCACCCCCTGACAGCCCCCCCGCACCCTCGTACAGCCCCCCGCACCCCCGTACAGCCCCCCCCCCCGCACCCCCGTACAGCCCCCGCACCCCCGTACAGCCCCCCCCCCCCCCCCCCCCCCCCCCCGCACCCCCGTACAGCCCCCCCACACCCCCGTACAGCCCCACCGCACCCCCGTACAGCCCTCCGCACCCCTGTACACCCCCCCCCCCCGCACACTCGTACATCCCCCCACACCCCCGTACAGCCGGTGCGTGAATTCTGAAATGGTCGGCCAGACGGCACGTCATTTGACGGTGCCGTTTGACCGCGGCGGCCAGAAACGCGTTTCCGGCGCCATAAAACACCAAAACGGCGTGCGGTGGTCCAATTCGGAGTAAACGTGCTCTGAACGACCTGAAACCGCACGAGAACGATAGGAATATTATTCCTGAGATGCAGGAGGAGGCATCACGTCCATCGGACGTGCGGTGCACGCGGCACGACCGAATGCGTCGTTATCAGCAGCGCGGCGCGCGCTGAAATGGCGCGTTGGGGGGTCAAAACCACCCGAACGACCTTCGAATGCCATGAAACCGCATGACAACATCCGTTTCGTGAATTGTCAAATGGGCAGACAGACAGCACATCAATCGGAGGTGACGTTTGACCGCGGCGGCCGGAAACGCGTTTCCAGCGCCATAAAACACCAAAACGAAGTGCGGGTGTCCAATTCGGAGAAAACGTGCTCCAAACGACTTGAAACCGCACGAGAACGATAGAAATATTATTCCTGAGATGCAGGAGGAGGCGGAACGTCCATCGGACGTGCGGCACGACCAAATGCGTCGTTTTCAGAAGCGCGGAGCGCGCTTAAATCACGCGTTGGGGGTCAAAACCACCCGAACGACCTCCGAATGCCATGAAACCACATGACAACAGCCGCTGCGTGAATTGTAAAATGGTCGGATAGACAGCACGTCAATCGGAGGTGACGTTTGACCGCGGTGACCGGAAACGCGTTTCCGGAGTCATAAAACACCAAAACGGCGTGCGACGGTCGAATTCGGAGAAAACGTGCTCCGAACAACCTGAAACCGCACGAGAATGATAGGAATATTATTCCTGAGATGCAGGAGGAGGCGTCACGTCCATCGGACGTGCGGTGCGTGCGGCACGACTGAATGCGTCGTTTTCAGCAGCTCGGCGCGCGCTGAAATGGCGCATTGGGGGGTCAAAACCACCCGAACGACCTCCGAATGCCATGAAACCGCACGAAAACATCCGTTGCGTGAATTGTGAAATGGTCGGACAGACGACACATCAATCGGAGGTGAAGTTTGACCGAGGCGGCCGAAAATGCGTTTCCGGAGTCATAAAACACCAAAACGGCGTGCGGCGGTCGAATTCGGAGCAAACGTGCTCCCAAAAACCCGAATCTGCACGAGAAGGATATGAATATTATTCCTGAGATGCAGGAGGAGGCGGCACGTCCATCGGACATGCGGTGCGCACGGCACGACCGAATGTGTCGTTTTCAGCAGCGCGGCGCGCGCTGAAATGGCGCGTTGGGGGGTCAAAACCACCTGAACGACGTCCGAATGCCACGAAACCGCACGAAAATAGCCGATGCGTGAATTATGAAATGTTCGGCTAGACGGCTCGTCATTCGGAGGTGCCGTTTGACCGTGGCGGCCAGAAACGCGTTTCCGGCGCCATAAAACACCAAAACGGCGTGCGACCGTCCAATTCGGAGTAAACGTACTCCAAACAACCTGAAACCGCACTATAACGATAGGAATATTATTCTTGAGATGCAGGAGGAGGCGGCACGTCCATCGGACGTGCGGTGCGCGCGGCACGATCGAATGCGTCGTTTTCAGCAGCGCGGCGCGCGCTGAAAGGGCGCATTGGGGGGTCAAAACCACCCGAACGATGTCCGAATGCCACGAAACCGCACGACAACATCCGTTGCGTGAATTGTAAAATGGTCGGATAGACGGCACGTCAATCGGAGGTGAAGTTTGACCGCGGCGGCCGAAAACGCATTTCCGGTGCCATAAAACACCAAAACGGCGTGCGACGGTCCAATTCGGAGCAAACGTGCTCCGAACGACCTAAAACCGCACGAGAACGATAGAAATATTATTCCTGAGATGCAGGAGGAGGCTCCACATCCATCGGACGTGCGGTGCGCGCGACACGACCGAATGTGTCGTTTTCAGCAGCGCGGCACGCGCTGAAATGGCGCGTTGGGGGTCAAAACCACCCGAACGACGTCTGAATGCCACGAAACCGCACGAAAACAGCCGGTGCGTGAATTCTGAAATTCTCGGCCAGACGGCACGTCATTCGGAGGTTCCGTTTGACCGCGGCGGCCGGAAACGCGTTTCCGGCACCATAAAACACCAAAATGGCGTGCGACGGTCCAATTCAGAGCAAACGTGCTCCGAACGACCCGAAACCGCATGAGAACGATAGGAATATTATTGCTGAGATGCAGGAGGAGGTGACACATCCATCGGATGTGCGGTGCGCGCGGCAGGACCGAATGTGTCATTTTCAGCAGCGCGGCGCGCGCTGAAATGGCGCGTTGGGGGGTCAAAACCACCCGAACGACCTCCGAATGTCACGAAACCGCACGACAACAGCCGGTGCGTGAATTATGAAATGGTCGGCCAGACAGCACGTCATTCGTAGGTGCCGTTTGACCACGGCGGCCGAAAACGCGTTTTCGGAGTCATAAAACACCAAAACGGCGTGCGACGGTCGAATTCGGAGGAAACGTGCTCCGAACGACCTGAAACCGCACGAGAACGATAGTAATATTATTACTGAGATGCAGGAGTAGGCGGCACGTCCATCGGATGTGCGGTGCGTGCGACACGACCGAATGCGTCGTTTTCAGCAGCTCGACGCGCGTTGAAATGGCGCGTTGGGGGGTCAAAACCACCCGAACAACCTCCGAATGCCACGAAACCGCACGACAACATCCGTTGCGTGAATTGTGAAATGGTCGGCCAGACGGAACGTCAATCGGAGGTGATGTTTGACCGCGGTGGCCGGAAACGCGTTTCCGGAGTCATAAAACACCAAAACGGCGTGCGGCGGTCGAATTCGGAGCAAACGTGCTCTAAAAAACCTAAAACCACACGAGAAGGATATGAATATTATTTATGAGATGCAGGAGGAGGCGGCACATCCATCGGACGTGCGGTGCGCGCGACACGACCAAATGTGTCATTTTCAGCAGCGCGACACGCGCTGAAATGGCGCGTTGGGGGGTCAAAACCACCCGAACGACGTCCGAATGCCACGAAACCGCACGACAACAGCCGGTGCGTGAATTATGAAATGGTCGACCAGACGGCACGTCATTCGGAGGTGCCTTTTGACCGCGGCGTCCAGAATCGCGTTTCCGGTGCCACAAAACACCAAAACGGCGTGCGACGGTCCAATTCAGAGCAAACGTGCTCCAAACGACCTGAAACTACACGAGAACGATAGTAATATTATTCCTGAGATTTAAGAGGAGGCAGCACATCCATCGGACGTGCGGTGCGCGCGGCATGACCGAATGCGTCGTTTTCAGCAGCGCGGTGCGCGCTGAAATGGCACGTTGGGGGGGTCAAAACCACCCGAACGACCTCCGAATGCTACGAAACCGCACGAAAACATCAGTTGTGTGAATTGTGAAATGATCGGACACACGGCACGTCAATCGGAGGTGACGTTTGACCGCAGCGGCCGGAAACGCGTTTCCGGCGCCATAAAACACCAAAACGGCGTGCGGCGGTCCAATTCGGAAAAACGTGCTCCGAACGACCTGAAACCGCACGAGAACGATAGAAATATTATTCCTGAGATGCAGGAGGAGGCGGAACGTCCATCGGACGTGCGGTGCACACGGCACGACCAAATGTGTCGTTTTCAGCAGCGCGACGCGCGCTGAAATGACGCGTTGGGGGGTCAAAACCACCCGAACGATGTCCGAATGCCGTGAAACCGCACAAAAACATCCGGTGAGTGAATTATGAAATGGTCGGCTAGACGGAACGTCATTCGGAGGTGCTGTTTGACCGCGGCGGCCGGAAACGCGTTTCCTGCGCCATAAAACACCAAAACGGCGTGTGATGGTCCAATTCGGAGCAAACGTGTTCCGAATGACCTGAAACCGCACGAGAATGATAGGAATATTATTATTGAGATGCAGGAGGAGGCGGCACGTCCATCGGACGTGCGGTGCACGCGGCACGACCGAATCTGTCGTTTTCAGTAGCGCGGCGCGCGCTGAAATGGCGCGTTGGGTGGCAAAACCACCTGAACGACCTCCGAATGCCACGAAACCGCACGACAACAGCCGGTGTGTGAATTCTGAAATGGTCGGCCAGACGGCACATCATTCGGAGGTGCCGTTTGACTGTGGCGCCCGAAAACACGTTTGTAGAGTCATAAAACACCAAAACGGCGTGCGACGGTCAAATTCGGAGCAAACGTGCTCTGAACGACCTGAAACCACACGAGAACGATAGAAATATTATTCCTGAGATGCAGGAGGAGGCGGAACGTCAATCGGACGTGCGGTGCGCGCGGCACGACCGAATGCGTCGTTTTCAGCAGCTCCGCGCGCGCTGAAATGGCGCGTTGGGGGGTCAAAACCACCCGAATGACCTACAAATGTCACGAAACCGCCCGACAACATCCATTGCGTGAATTGTGAAATGGTCGGATAAAAGGCACGTCAATCGGAGGTGACGTTTGACCGCGGCGGCCAGAAACGCGTTTCCGGAGTCATAAAACACTAAAACGGCGTGCGACGGTCGAATTCGGAGAAAATGTGCTCCGAAAAACCTGAAACCGCACGAGAAGGATAGGAATATCATTCCTGAGATGCAAGAGGAGGCGGCACGTCCATTGGACATGCGTTGCGCACGACACGACCGAATGTGTCGTTTTCAGCAGCGCGGCGCGCGATGAAATGGCGCGTTGGGGGGTCAAAACCACCCGAACGACGTCTGAATGCCACGAAACCGCACGAAAACAGCCAGTGCATGAATTCTGAAATGGTCGGCTAGACGGAACGTCATTCGGAGCTGCCGTTTGACCGCGGCGGCCGGAAACGCGTTTCCGGCGCCACAAAACACCAAAACGGCGTGCGGCGGTCCAATTCC
Source organism: Viscum album (assembly GCA_963277665.1). Taxonomy (NCBI): domain Eukaryota; kingdom Viridiplantae; phylum Streptophyta; class Magnoliopsida; order Santalales; family Viscaceae; genus Viscum; species Viscum album. The sequence goes on from OY728153.1 coordinate 30,237,234, forward strand.
GAGCAAACGTGCCCCGAACGACCTGAAACCGCACGAGAACGATATAATATTATTCCTGAGATGCAGGAGGAGGCGGCACATCCATCGGACGTGCGGTACGCGTGGCACGGCCGAATGTGTCGTTTTCAGCAGCGCAGAGTGCGCTGAAATGGCGCGTTGGGGGGTCTAAACCACCCGAATGACCTCCAAATGCCACGAAACCGCACGACAACAGCCGATGCGTGAATTAGGAAATGGTCGGCTAGACGGTACATCATTCGGAGGTTCCGTTTGACCGCGGAGGCCGAAAACGCTTTTTCGGAGTCATAAAACACCAAAACGGCGTGCGGCGGTCGAATTCGGAGCAAACGTGCTTCAAACGACCTGAAACTGCACGAGAACGATAGGAATATTATTCCTGAGATGCAGGAGGAGGCGGCACGTCCATCGGACGTGCGGTGGGCACGGCACGACCGAATGCGTCGTTTTCAGCAGCTCGGCGCGCACTGAAATGACGCGTTGGGGGGTCAAAACCACCCGAACGACCTCCGAATGCCACGAAACCACACGAAAACATCTTTTGCGTGAATTGTGAAATGGTCGGACAGACGGCACGTCAATCGGAGGTGACATTTGACCGCGGCGGCCGGAAACGTGTTTCCGGAGTCATAAAACAACAAAACGGCGTACGACGGTCGAATTCGGAGCAAACGTGCTCCGAAAAACTTAAAACTGCATGAGAAGGATAAGAATATTATTCCTGAGATATAGGAGGAAGCGGCACGTCCATCGGACGTGCGCTGCGTGCGACACGACCGAATGTGTCGTTTTCAGCAGCGCGGCGCGCGCTGAAATGACGCGTTGGGGGGTCAAAACCACCCGAACGACGTCCGAATGCCACGAAACCGCACGACAATAGCCGGTGCATGAATTCTGAAATGGTCGGCTAGACGGCACGTCATTCAGAGGTGCCGTTTGACCTCGGTGGCCGGAAACGCGTTTCCGGCGCCATAAAACACCAAAACTGCGTGCGGCGGTCCAATTCGGAGCAAACGTGCTCCGAACAACCTGAAACCGCCCGAGAACGATGGGAATATTATTCCTGAGATGCAGGAGGAGGCGGAACGTCCATCGGACATGCGGTGCGCACAGCACGACCGAATGTGTCGTTTTCAGCAGCGCGGCGCGCGCTAAAATGGTGCGTTGGGGGGTCAAAACCACCCAAACGACCTCCAAATGCCACAAAACCGCACGACAACAGCCGGTGCGTTAATTCTGAAATGGTTGGCCAGACGTCACGTCATTCGGAGGTGTTGTTTGACCGCGGCGGCCGAAAATGTGTTTTCGGAGTCATAAAACACCAAAACGGCGTGCGGCGGTCGAATTCGGAGCAAACGTGCTCCGAACGACCTGAAACCGCACGAGAACGATATGAATATTATTCCTGATATGTAGGAGGAGGAGTAACGTCCATCGGACATGCGGTGCACGCGGCACGACCGAATGCGTCGTTTTCAGCAGCTCGATGCGCGCTGAAATGGCGCGTTGGGGGGTCAAAACAACCCGAACGACCTCCGAATGCCACGAAACCGCACGACAACATCCGTTGTGTGAATTGTGAAATGGTCGGACAGACGTCACGTCAATCAGAGGTGACATTTGACCGCGGCGGCCGGAAATGAGTTTCCGGAGTCATAAAACACCAAAACGGCGTGCGACGGTCGAATTCGGAGCAAACGTGCTCCGAAAAACCTGAAACCGCACGAGAAGGATAAGAATATTATTCCTGAGATGCAGGAGGAGGCGGCACGTCAATCGGACCTGCGGTGTGCGCGGGACGACCGAATGCGTCGTTTTCAGCAGCTCGGCGGGTGCTGAAATGACGCGTTGGGGGGTCAAAACCGCCCGAACAACCTCCGAATGCCACGAAACCGCACGAAAACATCCGTTGTGTGAATTGTGATATGGTCGAAGAGACGGCACGTCAATCGGAGGTGACGTTTGACCGCGGTGGCCGAAAATGCGTTTCCGGAGTCATAAAACACCAAAACGGCGTGCAGCGGTCGAATTCAGAGCAAACGTGCTCCGAAAAACCTGAAATGATAGCATTTCTTAAATCGGGGGTTTTAAATTATTATATCACAATGATTCGATATTATACATATATTTAATATTATATATATTAAAACATTTAAATTATATTATATATATATATTTAAAATATTATATTTAATAGTTTATATGTGAATTTTTTTTTTAATATATATATATATATATATATTTATTTATTTCAGTGGACATTTTTTTAAAAAAAAAATTCACTATAGCGACCTCCAAAAGCGGTCGCAATAGGTTGCCCGGCAGGAAGCCTGCAGCGACCGCTGGAGGCCGAAATCCGGGCCTCCTATAGCGACCGCCATTGGCGGTCGCTATTGGCCTCTAGCAACGAGGCTAAAGTGACCGCCATTGGGGGTCACTGGGCGGCCACTAGAGCCCAATGGCGACCGCTTTTTGCGATCGCTAATGGCCGTTTTTTTAGTAGTGACACCACAACTCATCCCAAAGACACCTAGGATGTAACGACCCGAAATTTTGAATAAATCTTGTTTCCTAATTTTGTGTGTTATTTTATTTTTTATACGCAACAAAACTGTTTCATTTGATAACATGAGTATAATTAAAATGAGACAGTTGGGTTTTGACTGTTATATGACCATTGGTCAATATGAACGCTGGAAACTAAACGTTTTGATTATTGTCTCTAAATACAAGTAATTTTTGTTAATTATTATAGAAAGAAGATTCGATGGCCTCACCCAGTAGTCTTGGACCAATCTAAGCCCATATAACGGAACTTGGGAAGGAGGTAGCACCACTGGGATTTGCTCTGGACCAAACCCAAGCCGAACTTCATCGTGTAAAGCTAGAATGGAATCGCCTTCGCGAGAAGTTCAAACTGATAGAAATTACTACTCGTGTGATGTTGGCCGAGCCTCCCTCGGATTCTCTCACCTTAGCACACCTTACACTTAGGTCCTATGCTGGTGTGATAAGGGGCTATGTAAGGAGACCGTAACTGCCTTGTGTAACCCTTTGTTTTAAATAAAAAAATTGGTATTTCTTCTTATAATGATGTTTATGACTTTTCAAATGTCTGGATAAATATAGTATGCATATTTTTGGTGAATTTTAGAGAAAGGATATTTTAAAAATTTTTATGTAAACCTTAAATAATTAAAAATGTGTAATGATTTTCAAAAAATGGTCTTCTACAATTATGTTCAGTACGAAATTTAGAGTCTAATAAGATCAACTTAATTTTTGATGAATAATAAATTATGAATAGTGATTTTATGCTTAGGATTAGTAATGTGACCAAATGGATTAGTAATCTCACTTAAAGAAAGTATTAATATAATCTAGGCACCTTGATTAAGTAATGTGATTCAATAAAATGGTTAAATAACGGTTTCATAAATTATTATTCAAGTATTAGTTTTTTCAGGTGAATAGTGTTTTTTAATTAAAAATTAAATTAAAAATATTTAGAAAATTATTTTTATAAAATGGATTTCATTTTTGGACTTAGAGCATCAATATTATGTTAAGGTAATTTTTGGGGATTTTTCTGAAAAAAATGAATTTTCGGTGAATAGTGTATTTATTTAAAAAATAAATTAAAAATATTTAGAAATTTATTTTTATAAAATGGAGTACATTTTTATAATCAGAGCATTGATATTTGGTTAAGGTGAAATTTTGGGATTTTTCTGAGAAAGTTGAATTTTCAGTGAATAGTAAAAATACAGTTTTAGGGTTTTTGTATGTTTAATGACATCATAACCGTGTCATGATGATTTCATGAGATATTTTATGGGTTGGCCGACCAAAGGTGATGAATTATTTTATGGGGGGCCCCATGTGGTCTAACTTTATGGGAAATACCATGGGAGAGGCCATGCTTTTCAGAAAACCACTTTTGAGGTGTCCCTTGGCCATTAATGCCTTATCCCCTCACTTTCCCTATAAATACCAAGCCATACTCTCATCCATTCGACTCCCCACTCCCCCCAACGAAGTTATGGTCTCATTAACTCCAAAGGAGTCCTCCCAAGGTTCCCCCAAGCCTCTCAAGGTCCAAACCTTTGAGTTTTAAGAGTTACGTTTTAAGGTAAGAGATCCGACCTCTCTCTTTCTTTTCAAATAATATCTTTTATGTCATTTCTTTTATGCTCCATGTTCTTATGTTGGAGGATGTTATTTTATATTCATCTTACTGACCTTTTCATGTTCATATTATGAGAATCCCCCTCTTACTATCATCATTTCTTTTTAAGAATGTTTAAGTGGCGCCGTTAGGCTGCCAAATTTTTAAGGGATTCTTTCACCCTTCCCATTTTTGAAAGTTCTACTTTCATTTCAAGTCTTTAAAGTTCCTTTTTATTATGTTGGGGTATGATATCTATATCTATCATACTGATATTTTATGATCATATGATGAGAGACCCATTTGATCTCTTCAATTCAGTATTTTGAAGTTTTAAGTGGCGCCGTTAGGCTGCCGAATCTTTAAGTGGTTCTTTCACCCTTCCCATTTTTCAAAGTTCTACTTTCATGTCAAGTCTTTCAAGTTCCTTTTTATTATGTTGGGGTATGATCTCTATATCTATCATACTGATATTTTATGATCATATGATTAGAGACCTATTTTATCTCTTCAATGCAGTATTTTGAAGTTTTAAGCGGCGCCGTTAGGCTGCCGAATTTTTAAGTGGTTCTTTCACCCTTCCCATTTTTCAAATTTCTACATTCATGTCAAGTCTTTAATGTTCCTTTTTATTATGTTGGGGTATGATATCTATATCTATAATACTGATATTTTATTATCATATGATGAGAGACCCATTTGATCTCTTCAATTCAGTATTTTGAAGTTTTAAGTGGTGCCGTTAGGCTTCCGAATTTTTAAGTGGTTCTTTCACCCTTCTCGTTTTCAAGTTCTACTTTCATGTCAAGTTTTTCAAGTTCCTTTTTATTATGTTGGGGTATGATCTCTATATCTATCATACTGATATTTTATGATCATATGATGAGAGAACCATTTGATCTCTTCAATTCAGTATTTTGAAGTTTTAAGTGGCGTCATTAGGCTGTTGAATTTTTAAGTGGTTCTTTCACCTTTCTCCTTTTTCAAAGTTCTAATTCCATGTCAAGTCTTGCAAGTTCCTTTTTATTATGTTGGGGTATGATCTCTATATCTATCATACTGATATTTTATGTTCATATGATGAGATACCCTATTTGATCTCATCAATTCATTTTTGGTTGAAGTTTATGTGATGCCGTTAGGCTGCCAAATTTTCATAAGAGAAATCTTATTTTTGTCTTCCTTTAATGTTATTCATTTCATATGGTATATTTTCAAATTTAGTTACCATGTTCTTAAATCCATTATATTCTATCCCTCTACTGTTTTATGGGTCATTTATGAATGTTTTACCCATGTACCCTCTCTCTTCAATGTTTTCTAAAACCCTGAAACATAGTCGTTATGCTGCAGAATTTCCGTCTCAAAATGTCTCTCTCTTTTTCTAAAGTTATTTTATTTTATTAAGTGAATACTCAAAGCTCTCTCTTCTATATAGGTATTCACATATATACCAAAATTTTCTATTTTAAATTTTTTTATTTACATACATGAGACCCACCTTCCTTTTTTGTGGGTTTTAAAGTGACATAAAGATCATGCCTTTAAAGCAGTTTTTAAAACGTTATGATTATGAAATGAAACCCATTTATTTTATGCTATATGGGTTGTTTATGAATTGATTTATGATTATATATGTGGCTCACATGATAATAAATAAATTTCAAGGGTGCTCCCAGATAGCTCTCCAATGCATTGGGTAAAGACTTAATCTCTAGAGATGACCTTTTAGACTGATACCTTGGTGAATAACCTTGGTAATTTTTAATGACACCTTGGGGATGGACCTTGGTGAAACGAAATGATTGTCAATATTAAATGTTGTAGCCACATCTTAAAGTTATGAAAAATGTTATTTTTATTATGATATATCTCATGATTTCTTTCTGATGCCTTTAAGGTCTTTTCATGACCTTATTGAAGTATCTCAAGTTCACATGTAAAACGTTTCTCTTGTTTCCCTTACTGGGACTTCTGCTCACCCTTTCTTTTTTATGTATGTCCCCTGGTTATGAGATGCAGTAATGAACCTATTATGAACATGAGGAGAAGCCTTTCAAGTATTTAAGAAGAATTTTTTATGTTTTCATGTTTTAAGTTCCTGCTTTCCAAGACACTAAACCGTAAAGATCCTCGGTTTTGTAAAATGTAATGAAAGATTATGTGATAAAAAGGTGGGATGCTATAGTTGGTATCAAAGGATGGTTTATTTATTTGTGGAAATTAGGATATGAAAAATTTAGGAAGAACCCTATAGAAAAGTTTATATATAGGAAATCTTCCTGGTATTTTGGTGAGTATTGAGTAATGGGTTCCCAAGAAAATACATCCCTATTCGGATACGAGCAGGTAGAGGTGGCTCTACCATAGATTTACATAGGGGTAAAACCTGAAAACACCGCTTTGAGCTAGACTCAAATGGGAACTGGTACACGACAATGGGCCTTGCTGCACTCTTGGTTACGACACTCCCAGGGGATATGCTTTGGTAAATTCATAAGCCTAGTATGAACCATTATTAAAGGAACAAAGATAAAATAAAATAAAGATTCACATAAGAATATATGATCATGGATAACCTAGATTGGAACATAGGGGATCACAAGTTAGGATATAATTTTATTCTATAAGTTTATCCCTTTATTCTTAAATGTTCCTTTTCATGATAATTGGCTAAGTATTTAAGCCCCTAATTATAGTTTCTTTTCTTAGTTAATGGGGGGAAATGGAAGAATATGTCCCAACGAACAATGTGATAGGAAATGCAACGATTGCCGTATTAATATGACAGAGATGATTAGGGGATTAAAATATGATTATTACTTTGTAAGACGTTCACTATTTTGGGAACCCTATTTGATAGAGGTAAATAGATTACAACGGTATTTTCTTTGAGGAGTAAGGTTGACTTATATTTTTAAGAATCAATGAATTTAAGGTGTACTTATAGTAATTTAGGTTACTTATGGGAATGATTAACCTATCTTTGGTAAAATATGTTTAGGTTATCTACTTTTGTTATAAGATGTTAGGTGTGGTTGATGTTGTTTGGAGATGAACAATGAAGTTTATTTTGGAAGACCATGTTCTCAAATCATTCTTGTATTTGGGTTTCAATCTTAGTTTGGTTTATTTTGAGGAATTTTAAGGACCGTTATTTATGGAATGGTCTATGATGAACTTTGGGTAGTACCATAAAACTTTGAAGATTTAAAAGTAGTTTCCTTTCCTATGGGATTATTTCTTTTTGAAGAGTTGTTTTACCTTACCCTTTCTGTTTTTGGGATAATGTTTAAAGATAGAAGAAATAGATAGTTAATCTTTTGTGGATTAAGTGACTCTCAAGAAGATGATTCTTGTGTTTTGATGAGACCAAGTGTTTTTGAATGCTCATCGTTTGGATAAAAGATTAGTTTTGGGTAAAAACTTATTAAAGGATGAAACTCTACTTGAAGGTAGGTAGATGTCCTTATGTTTTTATTCTATATAGTAAATGAATTCCTCAAAATTATTAAAAGGAATGTAAAAAAAACGTTGTTGGTTTAAGTTTCCTACTGGGTAATAAAGGACCGTTTACACACATCATAAGTTTGTGATTTTCTTATGGTTAACTTTCTCCTAATCACGTTTTCTATCACTCTCCCTCAGAACTTGACCCTTTGTTTTTCTTCCATGTCCAAGTTTTCCTACATGAAATCCTAGTGCGGGCTAACTCGGGTGACCTTTGTACTTCCCTTTCTTTCTTTTAAAGTAATAGTTTTACTGACTCCTTTTCCGATGTGGGACATTCAATGAAATTTTAAAACCCAATTTTAAAAATTGTGAGGATGCAATTTCTTAAGGGGGGAAGATTGTAACGACCCGAAATTTTGAATAAATCTTGTTTCCTAATTTTGTGTGTTATTTTATTTTTTATACTCCACAAAATTGTTTCATTTGATAACATGAGTATAATTAAAATGAGACAGTTGGGTTTTGACTGTTATATGACCATTGGTAAATATGACCACTGGAAACTAAACGTTTTGATTATTGTCTCTAAATACAAGTAATCTTGGTTAATTATTATAGAAAGAAGATTTGATGGCCTCACCCAGTAGTCTTGGACCAATCGAATCCCATCTAACAGAACTTGGGAAGGAGGTAGCACCACTGGGCTTTGCTCTGGACCAAACCCAAGCCGAACTTCATCGTGTGAAGCTAGAACAGAATCGCCTTCGCGAGAAGTTCAAACTGATAGAAATTACTACTCGTGCAATGTTGGCCGAGCCTCCCTCAAACTCTCTCACCTTAACACACCTTACACTTAGGTCCTATGCTGGTGTGATAAGGGGCTATGTAAGGAGACCGTAACTGCCTTGTGTAATCCTTTGTTTTAAATAAAAAATTGGTATTTCTTCTTATGATGATGTTTATGACTTTTAAAATGTCCGGATAAATATAGTATGCATATTTTTGGTGAATTTTAGAGAAAAGATATTTTAAAAATGTTTATGTAAACCTTAAATAATTAAAAATGTGTAATGATTTTCAAAAAATGGTCTTCTATAATTATGTTCAGTACGAAATTTAGAGTCTATAAGATCAACTTAATTTTTGATGAATAGTAAATTATGAATAGTGATTTTATGCTTAGGATTAGTAATGTGACCAAATGGATTAGTAATCTCACTTAAAGAAAGTATTAATATAATCTAGGCACCTTGATTAAGTAATGTGATTCAATAAAATGGTTAAATAATGGTTTCATAAATTATTATTCAAGTATTAGTTTTTTCAGGTGAATAGTGTTTTTTAATTAAAAATTAAATTAAAAATATTTAGAAAATTATTTTTATAAAATGAATTTCATTTTTGAACTTAGAGCATCGATATTATGTTAAGGTAATTTTTGGGGATTTTTCTGAAAAAAATGAATTTTCGGTGAATAGTATATTTATTTAAAAAATAAATTAAAAATATTTAGAAAATTATATTTATAAAATAGAGTTAATTTTTTTAATCAGAGCATTGATATTTGGTTAAGGTGAAATTTTGGGATTTTTCTGAGAAAGTTGAATTTTCAGTGAATAGTAAAAATACAGTTTTAGGGTTTCGGTATGTTTAATGACATCATAACTATGTCATGATGATTTTAGGAGATATTTTATGGGTTGGACGATCAAAGGTGATGAATTATTGTATGGGGGGCCCCATTTGGCCTAACTTCATGGTAAATACCATGGGAGAGCCCATGCTTTTGAGAAAACCACTTTTGAGGTGTCCCTTGGCCATTAATGCCTTGTCCCCTCAATTTACCTATAAATACCAAGACACACTCTAATCCATTCGACTCCCCACTCTCCCCCAACGAAGTTCTGGTCTCATTACCTCCCAAATAGTCCTCCCAAGGTTCCCCCAAGCCTTTCAAGGTCCAAACCTTTGAGTTTTAAGAGTTACGTTTTAAGGTAAGGGATCCGACCTCTCTCTTTCTTTTCAAGTAATATCTTTTATGTCATTTATTTTATGATCCATGTTCTTATGTTAGAGGATGCTCTTTTATATTCATATTACTGCCCTTTTAATGTTCATATTATGAGAGACCCCCTCTTACTCTCATCATTTCGTTTTAAGAATGTTTAAGTGGCGCCGTTAGGCTGCCGAATTTTTAAGGGATTCTTTCACCATTCCCATTTTTCAAAGTTCTACTTTCATGTCAAGTCTTTAAATTTACTTTTTATTATGTTGGGGTATGATCTATATATCTTTAATACTGATATTTTATGATCATATGATGAGAGACCCATTTGATCTCTTCAATTCAGTATTTTGAAGTTTTAAGGGGCGCCGTTAGGCTGCCGAATTTTTAAGTGGTTCTTTCACCCTTCCCATTTTTCAAAGTTCTACTTTCATGTCAAGTCTTTCAAGTTCCTTTTTATTATGTTGGGGTATGATATCTATATCTATCATACCAATCTTGTATGATCGTATTATGAGAGACCCATTTGATCTCTTCAATTCAGTATTTTGAAGTTTTAAGCGGTGCCGTTAGGCTGCCGAATTTTTAAGTGGTTCTTTCACCCTTCCCATTTTTCAAAGTTCTACTTTAATGTCAAGTCTTTCAAGTTACTTTTTATTATGTTGGGGTATGATATCTATATCTATCATAATGATATTTTATGATAATATGATGATAGACCTATTTGATCTCTTCAATTCAGTATTTTAAAGTTTTAAGTGGAGCCGTTAGGCTGCCGAATTTTTAAGTGGTTCTTTCACCCTTCTCATTTTCAAGTTCTACTTTCATGTCAAGTCTTTAAAGTTACTTTTTATTATGTTGGGGTATGATCTCTATATCTATCATACTGATATTTTATGATCATATGATGAGAGACCCATTTGATCTCTTCAATTTAGTATTTTGAAGTTTTAAGTGGCGTCGTTAGGCTGCCGTATTTTTAAGTGGTTCTTTCACCTTTCTCCTTTTTCAAAGTTCTAATTCCATGTAAAGTCTTGAAAGTTCCTTTTTATTATGTTGGGGTATGATCTATATATCTATCATACTGATATTTTATTTTCATATGATGAGATACCCTATTTGATCTCATCAATTCATTTTTGGTTGAAGTTTATGTGATGCCGTTAGGCTGCCAAATTTTTATAAGAGAAATCTTATTTTTGTCTTCCTTTCATGTTCTTAATTTCGTATGGTATATTTTCAAATTTCATTACCATGTTCTTAAATCCCTTATATTCTATCCCTCTACTGTTTTATGGGTCATTTATGAATATTTGACCCATGTCCCCTCTCTTTTTAATGTTTTCTAAAACCCTGAAACATAGTCGTTATGCCGCAGAATTTCCATCTCAAAATGTCTCTCTCTTTTTCTAAAGTTATTTTATTTTATTAAGTGAATACTCAAAGATCTCTCTTCTATATGGGTATTCACATATATACCAAAATGTTCTATTTTAAATTCTGGGATTTACATACATGAGACCCACCTTCCTTTTCTGTGGGTTTCAAAGTGACATAAAGATCACACCTTTAAAGCAGTTTTTAAAATGTTATGATTATGAAATGAAACCCATATATTTTATGCTATATGGGTTGTTTATGAAATTATTTATGATGATATATGTGGCTCACATTATAATAAATACATGTCAAGGGTGCGCCCAGATAGCACTCCAATGCATTGAGTAAGGACTTAATCTCTAGAGATGACCTTTTAGACTGATACCTTGGTGAATAACCTTGGTAATTTTTAATGACACCTTGGGGATGGAACTTGGTGAAACAAAATGATTTTCAATATTAAATGTTGTAGCCACATCTTCAAGTTATGAAAAATGTTATTTTTATTATGATATATCTCATGATTTCTTTCTGATGCCTTAAAGGTCTTTTCATGACCTTATTGAAGTATCTCAAGTTCACATGTAAAATGTTTCTCTTGTTTCCCTTACTGGGACTTCTACTCACCCTTTCTTTTTATGTATGTCCCCTGGTTATGAGATGCAGTAATGAACCTAGGATGAACATTAGGAGAAGCCTTTCAAGTGTTTAAGAATAATGTTTTATGTTTTCATGTTTTAAGTTCCTGCTTTCCAAGACACTAAACCTTAAAGATCCTCAGTTTTGTAAAATGTAATGAAAGATTATGTGATAAAAAGGCGGGATGCTATAGTTGGTATCAAAGGATGGTTTAGTTATTTGTGGAAATTAGGATATGAAAACTTTAGGAAGAACCTTATAGAAAAGTTTATATATAGGAAATCTTCCTGGTATTTTGGTGAGTATTGAGTAATGGGTTTCCAAGAAAATACATCCCTGTTCGGATACGAGCAGGTAGAGGTGGCTATGGCACAGATGTACATAGGGGTAAAACCTGAAAACACCGCTTTGAGCTAGACTCAAACGGGAACTAGTACACGACAACGGGCCTTGCTTCACTCTTGGTTACGACACTCCCAGGGGATATGCTTTGGTAAATTCATAAGCCTAGTATGAACCATTATTAAAGGAACAAAGATAAAATAAAATAAAGATTCACATAAGAATATATGATCATGGATAACCTAGATTGGAACGCAGGGGATCACAAGTTAGGATATACTTTTATTCTACAAGTTTATCCCTTTATTCTTAAAGTTTCATTTTCATGATAATTGGCTAAGTATTTAAGACCCTAATTATAGTTTCTTTTCTTAGTTAATGACAGGAAATGGAAGAATATGTCCCAACGACCAATGTGATAGGAAATGCGATGATTGTCGTATTAATATGACAGAGATGATTAGGGGATTAAAAGATGATTATTACTTTGGAAGACGATTACTATTTTGGGAACCCTATTTGATAGAGGTAAATAGATTACTACAGTATTTTTTTTGAGGAGTAAGGTTGACTTATATTTTGAATAATCAATGAATTTAAGGTGGACTTATAGTCATTTAGGCTACTTATGGGAATGATTAACCTATCTTGGGTAAAAGGCGGGATCCTATATAGGACACCACATCATAACTCATCCTGAAGACACTTTGGACACCACATCACTACTCTTCTGAAGAAACCTGGGACATTATCACCTGGAAGAGGGATAAGGGAAGATCGGGTGACCGGTTATCCATCCTCCCACCGGGATATTGGGAAAGACATCCAACCACGTGACTATGTGGGTGTCAGCACAGAGTGCTCGACATGGGTGGGGTGCATATATAAATCACGAGAATATACAATGTATACATATATATAGAGAAAAATCACACAACCATATCTCATCCACTTCCCCCCACATATTTCATATCACACACCACAACACAACATACTTTTAGATTTAGAAAGGGATATCTTATTCAATTTCACTTTGTTAATTAAGGGTGTTATCACAGATACCATATGATCCTGGGGAATCTATTTTATTACCCGAAAAAAACGTGGTTAACCAATTACATAATAAGCAACATCAGAGTCTACAAAAAGAGCATGTATTCCACAAAACATCAACTAGTTAACAATAAAGGACCCCCAATGGTCATTATTTTTAGTGGGTAATTAGCCCATACAATTCACAACATCAGTCAATTTCAATAAAATAGTAAGATCAAACATTATGTTCCCCTTCCCCCTTGTATTTATTTTTGGAATATTCTATTGTATTTCTTAATTCGGAATCAACTATCACCATAAGGATAAATATTTATATACCCATATTTCATGATACACAATCAATAAAGATGAAGTATAACCTACATAAAATAAATATGATAGACACAACCTTGTTGCACCAAAAAAGAGGTGCGTGTACAGAAGGAAACTCTCTGAGGAAACCACAAACTAACTGAAAAAACTAGGTTACTCAAATCCAAGGAAGAAGGAATTAGGACGTCTGGTCTTAAGAGAAATCCAGACTGAAAGAGAGAAGGAAGGATATTTACTTTAGAAAGATTAGATCCAAAATTTTTGGAATTAGATATGGTTTTAAATTTCCATTAAAGAAGATCTCATCATGACCATGCATTTTAAATATTTAGAAGGATTCCAAACTTTTAGAAAATTAAATATATGATTGATCCATTTTCATATGGATTTTCAACCCTTATTTGAGGAATTTAGACCCATTTTCATCATAAAAGATGTAAAATAGAAATTTTGTATTTTTTTTGGAAAACTAGAAAATTCTTGAAAAATGGAAAACTATTGAAATGAGTCACCACCAGGATGAGTCAATAAAAGAAAATTCACTATCAAATGAGTCACCACTAGACGAGTCACTGCCAGATGAGTTACCGCTAGATGATTTAGTGCCAGGATGAGTCACCACCAGATGAGTCACCCCCAGATGAGTTGCCGCAAGATGAGTAACCTCCAAACAAGTCACCACTAGAAGAGTTACCGCCAGGATGAGTCACCACTAGACGAGTAACCACTAGATGAGTCACCTCCAGATGAGACACCTCCAGACAGGTCACCGCCAAATGAGTCATTTCCAGGAGGAGTCGCTGCTAGACAAGTCACTACCAGATGAGTAACTGCCAAATGAGTCACTGTCAGAAAAGTCACTGCTAGATAAGTCACCGTAAGGATGAGTCATCACCAGATGAGTCACCACTAGGATGATTCACTATTAGAAAACTATAAACTTAGAAAAATGTTGAAATGAATCACCATTGGAATGACTCACATGTCCAAAAAACACACTGAAATACCCCTAGACACCTCAAACATCATATTTTTGTCAAAGTAATGGGCCAAGAGGTCTAAGAAGATACATCAGATACCTCTCAAACTATTATCTCCCTTGATAATTCAAAATAAACCTAGAAGAAAATAAAGGAAGGGTCCGAACAACCATCCCTTGAGATACCTCTCAAGGATCTCGTTACACCTGAAACACCACCGCCAATCAATCCCACTAACCTTAACTCTCATAATAACTAAAAAATCATATTGTACTGGACATAGGAATCATGGAATTCAATCCTCCATGTCAGGATATTATCAACTCTGGGAAGCACTAACTCACCCGCATGGGTTTAATCGCATCATAGTAGAATGCGTCTTGATTAGGAATGAGGTCTTCCCTTTTTCTCATTTCATAATTTCATCACAAATCATACAACACACATAAAATCAAGGGAAAAAACATATCTCATAAAACAACAAGGTATAAAAAACACATCACATTGAAAAGAAAGATAAGGGAAAACTCAAAACAACTTTGGGTACTAGGATCTTATCTTTGTCTCACACTCCCAAGTACTCTCCTCTAAGTCACCATGCATCCATAGTACCTGGATCAGGGGAATGGTTCATCCTCGTAGCACCTTCTCTCAATAGTCTTGGATCTCTAGTGTATTATCCATGAAGTTCGTGTCATTATCAATATCCAACTCTCCCTATTCAATAACATGGGAGTCATCGTGATGATACTAATGGAGCTGAGAGACATGGAATACATCATGGATCCTTCCTAGACATGGTGGCAATGCCAATTGATATTCCACCTTTCCAAATCACCCCAAAACCTCAAAATTTCCAACAAACTATGGTGAAAGATTAATCTCCTTCTCAAATATCCACTACCCATGTTGAGGGGAAACCTTCTAGAACACATGGTCTCCAACATAGAACTCTAAGGGACTCCTCATACGATCAGCATAAGACTTCTTCCAGTCTTGTGTTGTTTTCATTCTATATCAAACCAACTGAACATTCTTTGTTATGCTCTATACCACCTTAGGAGTAGGAAATACTTCCTCCTTGACCTCAATCTAGTACAATGGATAACGACACGACCGTCCATACAAAGCCTCAAATAGGTCTATACTAATAGAAGAGTGATAGATATTATTATTAGAAAAATCAACCAGGGGATTGTGTTGTGCCTATGATATACTAAAGTCCAAGACACATGCCTGAAACATATCCTCCTGTTTCCAGATAGTCCATTCTATCTTCCCATCTGTCGGAGGATGGAAAGTAGTGCTGAGGTGCAAATGGGTTCCAAAAGCATGCTACAATCCCCTCCAGAGTCATGAGTTAAAATAGGAATCTAAATCTGAGATAATGGAACTCATTAATCCATGAAACCTCACTACCTCATCCACATACCTCTTAGAAAATCATCCATTATGCCCAATTCCTTGAATGCTAATTAGTGGGCCGATTTCGTCAACTGATCCATGACCACATAGATAACATCACAACCTCCCTGATCTCTGGGAAACCCTATGATGAAATATGTTGATATGTTATCCCATTTCCACTTAGAAACATCCAAGGGCTGCAAAAAACAATTGGGAACATGATTATCTATCTTTACCTCATGGAAAATGAAGCATGTTTCCACGAAATCCACCACTACTCGTTTCATCCCAGGCCACCAAAATCGCAGCCTCAAGTCAAGATATATCTTAAAAATTCCTAGATGTACCTCTAAAGGTGAGATATGGAACTCACAAAGACTCCCTTGATCATTGATACCATAAAGAATATCCTTCCTTGAAATAACATCCGGTTCTGTTTATCCTCTAACCATCCCTCTGAAGTATCACCATGACCAACATGATCACATATCACCTCTTCCCCTAAGTCTCCCCACTAAGAATCCACCACCTTATACATCAGAGAATATTTTACTATCATTTGAAAAAAAACAACCTCTACCACCCTCCACTCTTGCATCTAAGTGCAAAGCTTCCAAATCCCCAATTTCTATTCAAGCATCCCTAGAATCCTGAACAAAACCATTCCACAAATTTTTACTCAAAGAGTCGACCACAAAATTTCCCTTTCTAGATGTGTAGGATACCTCAAAATCATAGTCTTGAAGGTACTCTATCCACCTACACTATAATAGATTCTGGTCACATTGGGAAAAGATATACCTCAAAGTCTTGTGGTTCTTGAAGACCACAAGGTGCCCCCTAATGGGGTAATGTCGCTACAATTTTAGTGTAAACACAACTACTGCTAGATCTAGATCATGGGTGTCATAGTGATATTTATGAGGGCATAACTGCTTAGACCCATAAGAGATCATTTTCTTTTACTGCATCAAGACACACCCTAGCATAGATGGGAAGCATCATGAAACACATCAAACAACACACCCTACTTCATTAACTAAAACACTGGAGAACTGACCAAATTCCACTTCATGTAACTAAATTCTTCCTATCATTGATTGGTCTACACAAAATCTTGGTATTTTCTGGTCAATGCTGTCAATATGGCTGCAAATCGAGAGAAATCAGTCATAAAACTCTAATAATAGCCTATGAGACCAAGAAATCTATGAACCTCTTCTATATTCTTGGGTGATTCATAAGAAAAATTTCCTAGACCTTTGTTGGGTAAATTTCCACACCCTACTAAGACACCACATTCCCAAGGAAATGAACCTCTCATGTCCAAAAATTTCACTTGGACAACATTCCATATATCTGGTGGCATCGAAGAATCTACAAGATAGCTCGAAGATTTTCAATATTCTATTCTTCCAACTTTGAGTAGATCAAGATATCGTCACTGAATATGATGATGAATTAGTAGAGGAACTCACAAAACATGGAGTTTATGAGCCCCATCAACATATCTGGTGTGTTTGTAACACCAAACAACATGACTAGAAACTCGAAGTTCCCATACCAGCATCTGAAGGTAGTATTCAGGATATCACCCTCCTTCACCCTTAACTAGAGATATCCAGACTACAGGTCAATCTTAGAAAACCAAATCTCCTCTCTCAACCGGTCAGAAAGATCATCGATACTCATAAGTGGGTAACAATTATTGATTATCACCTGATTCAACCTCCGGTACTCTATACAAAACCTTATACTTCCATCTTCCTTCATGGAGAACAACATTGGAGTGCCCCACGATGACAAACTAGGATGGATGAATTCTTTATACATCAGATCATAAATCTAAATCCTCAACTCCTACAACTCAGAGGATTCCATCTGATAAGGAGCCATCAAAATCAAAGAAGAAAAGGGATGTAATTCTATCACTAAATCAATGTCACATCAAGGGGGTAGTGTCACAAACTCCTTGGGGAAAACATTTAGGAAATCCCCAATGACCCTGGGAACCTCTACCATCCCAAAATCAACTAATTCCACCACCAACTCATCTAACAAAGAAAGAAGGGGCTACGCACACCGACTTCCCACCCGACAACTCTGATCACTAACGAAAACCATGCACTGACTATCCACAACCGAAAACATGATTATCCTATAAAATTAGAAAATATTATCATGAATAGAATACAACAATTCAATGCCAAGGATGGCATCATATGAATGCATCTCAAGCAATAAAATACCCTCACATGACTGATGTGAATCCATCATCTGTCTACACCCCCAACACACATCAAACAAGATGGTCTGGCCTCCGACTAGTGTAGTAAATACCAGGGGTAAGAGAAGACTCTAAAGATATAGTCCCAAATCATAGACTAGAGTGGGTTCCATAAAAGAGTGTGAAGATCCAGAATCAAAAAAATCACAGAAAAGAATAGATGATAAACTGATCAGACCTCTAACGATCTATGGGCCATCTAATGATGCTACCTCCACTACATGAAATTGACCATGCACAACTCCCTTGACTCTATAATGATGACCAAATACATGACCATGCTTGGGTCAAGGTCCCTGATCTTGAGGAAAATACTGAGGTCAACCTATACCTACCTTATCTACCCTAGATGGACTATAAGCCTGGTGCCCCTACTGTTGGAATGGCCTTGCTGGTAACTGCTGCTGAGGATAACGCTGAACCTATCCTCCTTAGCCAAAATAATCTCAAGAATCCATTGGGTTCTGGTCCAAAATATGTCCATGAACCCCATATAATAAACACATCAACCACAAGCCCACAAGAAAGGCACAGATACCGGAAGGTCAAAAGGAAAGCTGCTGAAGTCAAATCCCAGCTAGTTGAAACCTCGAAGGCCCCAACATCTGAGGATTTTCCCTCCCAACTCTACTTCTTATGGAACCCCGTTGGTTCTCCACTCATGGAAAACCTCCTCATGAGTGAATCTTCTCGATCACCTCTACCTTCTTCTAAACCTAAATGTACATTGGACACGTATAAGGTGTAACTGCATACTGGATTGAAGGATGGAGTGCCTTCTCAAGAGTCGTCATTTAGGTCTCCTAATCTAGTAAAATATATGGGGAGAAGAAAAAAAGTTCCTTGAACTTAATCCCAAGTTCCCACATAGACGAAATCCCCTTATGAAGGTAGAGTAGCTCCCGCCTCTTCTCAGCCTTCATGGTCGACGAGAGGAACTCTGCCCAAAACTCCTTTTGGAAGTCAACACATGAAACATATTCCTCCATCTTCTCAACAAGGTACAACGTCCATCACTAATGCAGAGCTCCTCACATCTGAATAACCAAAAAAGGGACCCTGTACTCTATCAGGGATCAGATTAAATCGAAAAAGATCTATAACTCTGCCAGTGAACTCTCTGTTTCCACATTAGAAACACTCCCATTGTACTTTTACAAATCCTTCCATTAAAAATCACATAACATACCACTAATCATCATCCTCATCCAGATCAAACCTCTGTCAGTCAACCAGGTCAGCCTTCTGAACCTTCACTGCCTGAGCCACACACAAATGATGACCATGAGCCACAACTGAAATAGAAACAAGGATTTCCTAAGCTTGGTAGTATGGATTTTCATTATGATATATTTTAATTAACTTTAATCCATTTAATTAACTTTATCCATTTTAACTTTCCCTAAAAAAACCAATTCAAAAAAAGAACAAAAGTTATCATGATGCATGTACCTCTCTTAGGTCTCTAACCTACAAGTAGTCCCATCTCACTTGGTCATTCAATAAGATCAGAGTCTATGCACTGAATCATGGGGGGACCTAAAATCCCATGTTCTATCTATTCTCCCTAACCTATTTTACAGACCAAGGTCAACTGTAACTATTTCCATACTAACCTAGGAATCCCTCAAAGTGCCTAACTCCAAAATCCATCCTATCTCTAAACCATCATATTTGATACCACTCTATCATGTCCCACTCCCACCAAAGATAAAAAAATGAAGGGAGAGAGATAATGAACCCCTGAGTCTCACCTCCAGTAGGCCTCAAGTTGGAAACTAGCACCAAAGGTGTACAAATCTCATAATATAAGAGGCATTAATCCTTATAAGGAAACAAGATCAGGATATAGAATGAATAAATGACAAACAAATCCATGATATAAAACAAAAGATAGCCAAAAACCATCCCATAATGCATGAATAAATAAAACTGATACAGATAAAAAGTCCACAAAATTAAATACCCAAAATAAAACTAAGCAGTGAAACAATAACTATCCCAAGGTCTGAGCTAGTAATTCCTAACAAAGTTCATATAATCCTCATGAAAACCTAAAAATAGTTTTTATATACATAGGGTTAGTATATAGGTATACTCAGTAAGAAAACCAAAAATCTCTCATGCACATGTGAAAGAGCATACTAATGCATCCATGAGAAAACAAAAGAACGAAAAGCACCTAAGTTGATATAATAAACAAACCCCATCCTCACCAAGGCTCACTCACCAAATAAAAAATCTAAGTAAAACAATATAATACTATGAAACTTGATAATAGGGTACCCCACACCACTTTCCCACTGATTAGCCACTCTCAAACCCCAATGAAAAACTTCATGGTGCTCCCACCTCTTCCGTATATATCACATCACATCCCAACCGCACACACTTGGGCCACACATCACATCATGTCACATCACATCCCACCCACACACCTGGTCTATACATCACATCATGTCACATCACATCCCACCCACACACACCTGGTCCACACATCACATCTCATCCCAAAGACACCTAAGACAAAACACCATAACTCACCCCAAAGACACCTGGGACACCATATCAAAAATCATCCTAAAGATACTTGGGAAACCACATCACAACTTTCCAGAAGATACCTGGTCCATTATTTTATAGAAGAGGGAGAATGGAAGAGTGGGTGGCCAGCCATCCATCCTCCCACTAAGATGTTGGGTAAGACACCCTCCCACATGATTATGTGGGTGTCGGAACATAGTGCTCGACATGGGTGGGGTGCATATATAAATAATGAGAATATACAATGTATAAATATATATAAAGAAAAGAACACAAGCCCAACCTATGGGTTTACAAAAAAAACACCAACCTACTTATGACTTCCAACTTTTCTTCTACCTCTAAATGCATAACATCATACAAGAAAAAAACAATCCATAATTCACATTTCAATCTCAAACTATCATGAAGCCATTTTATAGATTCTCCTTTTCTAACCCATTATATTAGACATGTAGTTTTATTTTTACTTAAATCCCATCATTAAATAATCCATTAAACATTCCATTTAAATCATTATCATATAATAATTCCAGTTCATGGTTATTATTCATTTTTCCATCCATACCAACTAGGAAACTAAAATGACACAAAACAAAATAAGTAGTACAGTGAAAAAAAATCCTAACAAACAAGTCCAAATACATCTTCCACCGTAGCCCCACTACACAACTACATATCTTCCACTGCCCCCCACATGTCATATCACAACACAACACAACATACTTTCAGATTTAGAAAGAGATATCTTATTCAATTTCACTTTGTTAATTAAGGGTGTTATTATAGAAACCGTATGATCCCGGGGCATCCATTTTATTAACCTAACGTACTTGGTTAACCAATTACATAATAAGTGATTTCAATAGCCACACAAAGAGCATGTATTCCACAAACCATCAACTAGTTCAAAAAAATGACCCCCAATGGTCCTGATTTTCAATGGGTAATTAGCCCGTACAATTCACAACATCAATCAATTTCAATAAAATAGTAAAATCAAACATCACATTCCAACTCCCTTTATATTTATTTTAGACGAATTCTATTATATTTTTTTTTAAATTTGGAATAAAATTTATCTACAAATATAAAAATTAATATACCCATCCCACATGATACACAATCAATAAAGATGAAGGAAATTCTACTTGGAAGAAAGATGATCGACACAACCTTATTGCACCAAAAATAGAGGTGCACATACAACAAGAAACTGTTTGAGGAAAACATGAACTAAATAAAGTAACCAGGTTACTCGACTCCAAGGAAGAATGATTTGGGACGTACAGTCTCAAGATAATTCTAGAGAAAAAGATAGAATGAAGGATCTTTTCTTTATAAAGATTATATCTTAAACATTCAGAATTAGATATAGTTTTAAATTGACATTAAAGAAGATCTCATCAAGACCACACATTTTAACCATTTAGAAGGCTTACATACTTATAGAAAATTAAGGATATGATTGATCCATTTTTAAATTTATTTAAAAACCTTATTTAAGGAATTTAAACCCATTTTTTGTCATAAAAGATGTAAAATGGAAATTTTGTAATTTTTCTGGAAAACTAAAAAATTCTGGAAAAATAGAAAACTGTTGAAATAAGTCACCACTAGGATGAGTCACCACCAAACGATTCACCAACAGATGAGTCACCTATATATGATTCACCTCTAGATGAGTTAACACTAGGATGAGTCATGGCTAGAAGAGTCACCGCCAGATGAGTCACTGCCGGATGAGTCACCACCAGGATGAGTCACCGCTAGAAGAGTCACTGCCAGAAGAGTCACCACCAGATGAGTCACCACCAGACAGGGTCACTTCTAGATGAGTCACCTCTAGGATAATTCACCACTAAATAAGTCACCATGAGAATAGTCACCGCTAGAGGAGTCATCAATATACAAGCCACTGCTAGGATGAGTCACCGCCATATGAGTCACCACCAGGCTGAGTCACCATTCAAAAAACTGAAATTTGGAAAACTGTTGAAATTACTCACCGTTGGAATGAATAAAATGTCCCAAAAACACTATGGACTACCCTAAGAAACCTCAAACATCAAATTTTTGGCAATTTAATGGGCTGAAAGGTCTGTTCTATTACAATCAAAGGATGAGAAATGATGATCAAGGGAGATTTTGTTCAATTTTTAATGGTCAATATGAAAGATTTGTGGTGATGATGGAGATTTGGAAACCACGTGAAGGAAAGTCAAGTTCTATGAAAAAATAAACTACACGCCGTGTATCCTAGAAGGACACATGGTGTGTAGCCCCTCCTCCCTGGCTTCAATGTTAGGGTTTTAGAAAAAGTTAAGGATCACACACTATGTGGTCGGACCCACACGCCCTGTGACCCTACCCGGGTGACCAAGATGTGTTCTAGCTCTCACATTCCTAGGACCCCGTGTGGTCAGAAATGCTATTTACTCTAGAATTACACATGCATGGGCTGGTACCTGAGCCAACCAAGTGCACAGCCAGGCACACAGTCATGGATTTACATACAAATGCATGACCAAGAGCACACATGCAAGCCTCAAGTGGTTGAGACACACTTTTTATGACCCATACATTCCATGAACTATGACATGGATTCCAAGATTTCTGCAGAGGAGAAAACATTCAGGAAACAAGGTGGGGTCACATGCCATGTAGATCCCCATACACACCGTGTATTCCATCCTTCAACCTCTTTCTCTTGTATCT
This sequence comes from Viscum album, assembly GCA_963277665.1. NCBI lineage: Eukaryota > Viridiplantae > Streptophyta > Magnoliopsida > Santalales > Viscaceae > Viscum > Viscum album. The sequence goes on from OY728153.1 coordinate 30,260,543, forward strand.
CCTTCATTTGGACTTGAATTTTGGCCCAAGAGTAGCCTATCCTAAGTAGTTTTCCACAAAGAATGAAATGGTGGAATTAGTTATATCATACAATATAGTATGCAAGATGTTCCAATAAATAAATTTCTTTGGGATATGCTCGATGATGGTAGTGATCAGGGTATGATCATCAGAGATATGTCAAGGTCAGTAATCCCCTATCACACTAGGGCTTGGGTTCCCCATACTATGGGAGAGATATTGGGGTCAGTAATCCTCTATCACAATAGGGAATGGGTTCCACATATTAATTATACAAATGGATATGGAACTGCCCCACATGGGTGTGGGTACTCTATCTATGAAGAAGTACTCCCCCGTCTTTGAGCTCAGGCGGGGTATGGGTCCTCCACAGAAGTTATGGTTCTCTCGGCTATAGAGAATAGTGGCGAGGATAAGGTCCCTCCACACAAATTCTAGTGAGGTTGTGAATGATGTTAGGCATCAGTGACATAATTTTTGAGTTTCATGAATACTCGTCAACTTTGGATGGGTTGTGAGATGGAGATACCCTTTCTCTATCATCTAGGTTTCTTAATGAGCATATATATGTGTATCTATTGGGTTTTATTTCCCTATTATTTTGGGTTGAGATTAATATAATTATATCTTTCTATAACCCCTTTTTGGTTTTCAGGGAATCCTACTAGGTATGTATATACTCACCTATACATGGGATTTCCCTGCACATGTCATATCTTACTCATATGACAGACATAACCCTAACGAATTTTGTAGAGCATAGTGATACCTGGTTTCATTGTCCATGTATGGTGGTCAAGCTTGGAGATCAAGTTTCAGGGTCTATTAGTTTTATTCATTTCCAGTTGTTTTCAGGTTGGTACTTTTATTTTTGGTTGGTCATGTATTTTTACCATTTTCACTTTGGTTTTATTCTACCATACTCTAATGTATTCCCTATAGAATATTGCATGCATGGTTTACTCTAGATATTATTTTATTTTATTATTACTTTATATTGATACATGTATATGGATTGGTGTGTGCATAAAGGTACATTAGAAAAAGTCTGCCCATTTTATATTATGACTTCTTAGTGCTTGTCGCCAGCCTTTTCTTATTGAAGGTGGGATTGAGGTTGTGACAGTTCAGCCTTCTTCCAACCCAGTGGACCCTAGTGGGTCGGGTCATTATAGAGTGGTATCAAAGGGTTCATTCCTTGGGATGGTGTTTGGAGTTTTCCTCTTACAAGGATTGGTTAGTATTTATGGAAACAATTTCAAAGTGTATCGAGTGCATCTTTCAAGTCAAGGAACCTAGCATTGGTGTGGTGGATAATATATCTATACAAAAATATTCTTACTACTTACTTGTTGACTCAGCATACTGAAATAATGGTTATAGGGAACAATAGTACATGGAACACATAGGATTGAGTCCTTTGACTGTGATTCTTGAGTAAGATCCCCATATATATGATCATCTTACTCTGATGCATCTTGATCACTTTAAGAATATGTCCACAAAGACAACCATCAAGGTTACCAATTTAGGATCGTGATGAAGATCTGATGAGTGATGTGGCCTCATTTTAGGGTCCATCCTATGAGGTGTTTCCTCCAGGCGGTTAGGTAGCATCACCCCCACCCATCGAGTAGTAGTTAGTACCACCAGAGATGGCTGAAGATGTGAACAGGGTGAGCATGCTATGAGAGTTACATTGCTAGAGGCTGCTGTGGTTCTGAGTCAAGTTATACCTCTAGATAATAGAGGATTATCTTGAGATAGTGGTTTGGGGTTTCCATCTTTTGGACCCCAAAAGATCGAACGATTACGCTGGAAGCCAATATTCCTCGTGAGAAACGTTGGCTCTAAAGTTACTAGAGGATATATTACCAATACTAGGTGTGCATTTTGGGATTAAAATATAGATATATACTTGGCTTCTTGGTGATATAGATCCCCATTCTTGGGTGGTATAGGACTAGCATGAGCAAATGGTGTGAATGTACTGCTTGGATAGGACCCCTCTGGATGGTGGTCATGGCAGTGGGACTTCTTTAGGGTGACTCTAGGATCAATAGAGCCTTGTGTTGGTGATGTTTGACATGAATCCGAGTTTTCAAGTAAAAGGGACACTTCCCCCATCGAAATCGATCCTTGTGACATGATTAAAACCATGCAAATGAGTTAGTGACTCCCAAAGCAAATATTGATGAGGTGTGGTGTATTAGTTCATTTGACTTGTATATTTTAGGTCTTCTTGATGTGATAAGGTGTCAGAGTAGGCATTGGTTAAAGAGAATAGGTGAGTAATGGTAAAATGAATTCAAGGAATAGAGGATTATGATCCTGAGGCTCTATGTGTTATCGAGGTACAAGATATTTCTTGTCTTCTCCAGTTGCAATTTTGGTATGTGGTCACACATCACTTTCCAAGGATATAGCCCCTATTTGAGGCCTATTAATACTAATATAGCCTTTTATATTGACCCTTTTGCTTGGACGATCTAGAAAAGAGGATTATAGGTCATTCACTCTTATTAGTAGTGTGACCTAACTCTTGGAGGAGAGAGAGACTCACATGGAATATTTCTATAGAGACCCTTTTTTATTTGCTATACTTTGAAACATATTAAGGAATATTTTCAAATCCAAACACTAAGTTGGCAAGAGATTTTGAGATATGGTGATCTTAGAATTGATATTATAAAAATATTAAATATATTAATAAAATGTACATGTAGTTTTCCTAAAAAAGTGAAATAAATACTAAATAAAATCTTGGATTGGAATTATAAGACCCCAGTTGATTCTAAAATGCAGGGTTTACCCTAAGAGCGACCTATGGTTGGTCAGATCTAGAGATTCGACTAAGGAATCCATTGGTGGGTGTGTTAAGTGAATTAATTAGTTAATTTATTTAATAAAACTAACCTATCCCTCCTGTTATAAATACGTCATTATGATGATTTTTTAGTAAAAAAAATTCTATATCTAAGAAGAGTATGAGAGAATTCTTTGTTGGTGGATCGACATCAGATGATGAACGAAGATCAATCAAGGTAGATCGATAGGAAGTGAAGGTAGTGAGTCTTCTCCATCACTATCGATTTCCTTATTCCCCAAAATAGACCTAAATCAATGTTGGAATCATCAATAGTATATTTCCACCATATTGATTAAAATATTGAGCATTGATTTAATATCTTCTTTTGATTATGTGATCGCACATTCTTCGTATGATCCCCATAGATGAGTTAAATTTATTTAATTTATTTTATTCTTTATTATACCACATTCTCACCATGGTTTCTCTAATCTATGATTTTTGGATAAAAATTCTTGTCCAATGATTTTTTTCACCTTTGTTCTTATTCCTTTCTCCCACCCGTTATTCATGTTCTTTTTAGTTGGCCTACGGAGTCATGGCTCGACATTGCTGTGGTGGGTTTTAGCATGATTGGACCCTCAGATTTATAGTGGTTTTGAAAATGATGAAAAAATTAGTGTTTTGAAGATGAATTAGGGTGGATCAAAAATTTTGTGTGAGGCTTCATGGATCTGGGATTTGGAATGATGACGACATCAGGTGGTATGCTACTGGAGATGTGACAGTTGGCATTGCAGGCTTTGAGTGGATCACCAGATTCTGTTTTCCAGCCACTGGAGGCTAGGAAATGAAGGAGGATATTTCCTTGAATTTAGGGTGGTCAATGGGAAAGATTAATGATGGTGTTAGAGGATCTAGAAACTGCATGAAGGACTATTTGTTTCTATGAAAAACCTAACTACATGCCATGTATCTCAGAAGAACACATGCCATGTAGCCCCCTAGATATGGTTCTAGGGTTTTGGAAAAAGTTAAGGACCACATACCATGTTTCCAGACCCATACACCATGTCACCCTACCTAGGTGGCCAAGCTATGTGCTATATGGCACATGCCTAAGACCCTATGCAGTTAGACACACCGTGTACTCCGAGAGTACCTGAGCACATTCTAGTACCCAAGCATGAGAAAGTGAACCATCAGGTACACGAGCATGGACCAATGTACATGGAATTGTCAAGGAGCACATAGACATGGCCCGAGTGGTTTATACCTGTTGTGTATGAACCATACACACCATGTACTATGACATGGATTCCAGGCTATGTCCATAGGATAACACGACCATGGGACAAGGTGGGTTCAGGTGTCGTGTGGACCCCCATACATGCCATGTATTTCCTCCTTTGACTTCTTCCTCTCATATCTCTTTTATTTGGACTCATATTTTATCCTGTGAGTAGTCTATCCTGAGTATTTTTCCACATATAACATAATGGTGGCCATCATTGTGACATATGAGATATTATGTGAGATAGTCCAATCATGAAACTTCTTTAAGAGACACTTGATAATCTCAGTGTTCAAGGTAGAATCATCAGAGAGATTTTGTGGTCAATACTCCCCCATCACACTGGGACATGGGTACCCCATACTACCCTATAGATACTAGAGTCAGTACTACCCTATCACACCAAGGCTTGAGTTCCCTATATTCTTTATATAGATAAAGATATCACTCCCCTACATGGGTGTGGGCCCTCTATCTATAGAGCATCACTCCCCCATCTTCGAGCTCTAGCGGGGTGTAGGTCCTCTATAGGATTTGTTTCTCCCTCGACTGTACAACAAAGTAGTTAGAAGTGGTCCCCTCCAAATATGTTATTGTGAGGTTGTGTATGATTCTGGGCATCAGTGATGTGTACTTTTGGAGTTGTAGGATTACTCGTGAACTTCAGATGGGTTGTGAGATAGAGATCTCTTTTTTCTCTTGTCTGAGTTATTTATGAGTATATATATGTTTATTTATTGGGTTTAATTTCCCTCTTTATTTGGGTTGATATGACTATTTTTGTATCTTTATATCACCCATTTTTAAGTTTTCAGGTCATCCTACATGGTATGTATATACTCACCCTTTCATGGTATTTGAACACACATGTCATATCTTATGAAAACAATAGATAGATCAGTGGTGACTTTGGTGGAGCATAGTAATACCTGGGTGCATTGAACAACTATGGTGGTTGATCTTAAATATCAGGAATTGGGATCTCTCAGTTTTCTTCATTTCCAATTATTGTCAAGTTTGGAATTCATTTCTGGATGGGTGTGTATTTTTACCCTTTTCACTTTGGCTTTATTCTATCATGCTCTAATGTATTCTCTAGAAGATATTTCATGCATGGTTTACTATAGATGTTACCATATTTTATTATTTATCTACATTTCTACATGTAGACAAATGGGTGAACGTGTATAGGTATGTTAGAAAAAGGCCTCTAATTTTACATTATTCCTTCTCAACAATTATCACTATCCCATGGCCTATTGGAGGCAACATTGGGGTTGTGGTAGCTCGACCTTTCGCTGACCATGTGGGTCTCTGTGGGTTAGTTTGTTACATTAAAAATATTATTGGAATTTATTGGTGTCACCAATCCTTTTGGTTGTGCCATATATACAACTTCTATAAGGTCTTTGTTAAGGAAAATGATCTTGATATACAATTTCCTAATACAATGATAAAATAAAATAACCATGTCAAGTAGAATTCAAATGGATTTAGTATAATAATTATTATAAAGGTTTTATCATAGAACATTTCTATACATCAGTTAAAAATTTCAATAATCAATCATTCTATATTGGTATGGTCTTGACCATCCATATCTTGATTTCTACATGAATACCCACAAGTAGTATCACATCAAGAAAAGTACCAAAATATGAAATCACTAAATTTTGATCCATGGAATCCATTATTGAATTATAATAAAAAATTTCAATTTTAGATTTTATCCAATTAGTACATCCATGTAATATTTATTACTCTTAAGAATAATATATCACCCACAATAGTGAATACCAAAATCACATTTTTGTTTTGTTTTAACTCTCATATGCATTATGTGTATCTGGAACAACTCATCCCACTATGATATAATAGAGTCTAATGTTCTTATTCCAAATCTTATGTATCTTGATCCTAGAATTTATATAAACCTATATGTTTCCCAATATAATTTTTAGAGATGTGCTCACTCTTAAGAAAAAAAATTCATCAATTAACCATGATTCTTTTATCTAAGGGGTTATATATATTATACCCTTAAGTTTCTATAGGGTATCATATAAATATACAATTAGTGAATTAGGGTGAAATATGTTTTCTAAATATAGCCTTAAAAAATGATTCATAGAATCATACTTTCATATATATATGACAAAACAAACTTATTTACATACTAAATTCTATAAAAAATACCATTGGCCACTTTAGTTGGATTCTTGGTTAGATATTTCACTATTATTTATGAAAATATGCCTTGGAAGAAATCATGGAAGATTTATAATACATTAACACTTCTCATTGATCCATTTTACTACCATAAATACTTTTATATATAATGATATGTGAGTTCTAAAATACCTTCACAACACATATAAATGATCAATGAATACTTGGTCAAGATATACTCTAACAAGATCCTCTGAAAAAAATTATGTCCATTTAAAAGTGAATTCATTACTATATTTATAATTCCTAAAATTTCTTAAAAGTAATATCATGAAGTATATGAATTTACATCTAGATTCACCTTTTAATAGTTCATGCAGTTTTGATGAACTGTCTTAGAGATATTTGTGGAGTACTGTTATTTCTAAAGTCTTCTTTATCTAATACATGATAATATAGCTTTTCAATATACCTAGTGTATTGGCTTAAAATATGGACTATAACAAACTTATAGATATAAATTTTTTTAACCATTATTACTTTTATTTGGAAAAGAATTATCTTTCCACAATTAAATAATCTTAGTCTTATATTTAGATTCATCATTAATTTCTAATTTTGGGCATGTGATTCAATAATTAATAAACTATTAATTAAATATGAACTACTAAAATAAAATTCATTCCAAATATTAAATAACATCTCAGTATATATAAAAATGGTGCTGAGATAATTTTTTTGGTAGTACTCAATATAAAAAATATTTTAATTAGAATCCATTGGACAATCATGAAGTCATTCATACCTCTATATTGATCTAGTAACCACCCTTCTTCATATCCTTATAGAATGCATCTTACTTCTTGTAATATTTATATACATAATTAGTCTCTGTATTTGAATACAATTATGTGGATAGTCATATTGTATTTTAATACCCAATAGTATAATATAAATATAATTATGACTATATCTGAATTAAATGAAACTATTTTATTCCTTTTCAATACATTGTTTTTATTCTTCCAATGACATTTATTGCCACATTAAATAAATTGAACTGTGTTCAATAGTATCCCTTAGAATCCTTTGTATCTTTGAAGGATTTCATAAAAAAACCATTGGATTTATATTTACCATGGGATTTTTGATGTTGTATTTAATTTTGTTCACCATAAGTGGTGAGGAACCGTGTTACCACCAATCCCTATCATATTGGTGATGTATAGTCAAAATATTCTTTAGTGACTTATCTATATCATTCATCTTATAATTCTTAAAAAATAAGGAGAAATTTAGTGTTATGGATGATAATATGAGATTAATGGATAATTTCTTATCCAAATGGAATCTTATCATTACTAAAAGATCAATGAATTATATTATTCTAAAGTTAAGACCACTAGATAAGAGATACAATTATAATTTACACTGATATAGTTCAGTGATAGTCTCATTTATATTAATCCCTTCATTATCATTTTCAAGTGATAATAGGTGAGAAAACAATGTATAAACATCCATTTCCTTATGTTGCAACATCATCTCTCGAGACAAAGTTGATATCATGATGCAATAAATAAAATAATAATACTCTATAAATATCTGGTAGACTTCCTTTTCAACTTCACTTTATATGAAAGGGGGATGATTAGGAATATGGGATTCTAACACATAATATAAAACTTATGGACGTAGTTTAGCACATAATTGATTATACCACTCTTTTAATTGAAATCCTAAAGTCCATACATTTTTTATCGATCTTTGGATAATCCCCTTTTTTCAATCAGGTTGAGTGGTAACCTTTACATGGCTCAAATTCTTAGAGGTGATAGGCCTTGAACATGGATTATGAAGTCTAAATATCAGACACCCAATACAAACCCATTCCCTAACTAATCCTTAGTTTTTCCTAAGTACCCAATCTGTAAGGCATAATTAGCTAAAAATTATCCATGGAGAACTATATAGTGCCTTAAACTGATGGATAAGTACACATACTCTAAAAAATCCAATTTGAATATGCATTGCTGGTGGATTCTCCCTACTAGAAACCTCATCTAGGATTTCATTTGGAATCTAACACTTTTTTTCCTTGTAAATTCATTATGCTGCACCGTCACTGTTGGATAAGTCGAGGAGTCCCATCGCCAACCAAAGAAAGATTTGAACCGTTGCCGTCGAGACCACCTCCGCCACCCCTCCACCTTTTGACACACTGTTTTCCACCCCATTCCGTCATTGCTTCCCAAAGTAGGATTTCACGCCATCAACATTGAGCCCACCTCCCAATGAATCCCGCCTCGAAGCCGCCTCCTCCTCTACCTCTTGCCTGCACCCCAACCATCAATACTGCCATCCCTCAATGCCTCTGCTGTCTACCTCTCACCACCTACTGCCTCTTCCCATCAAGACCCCCTCCCCATCAAATCCCAAATAAATCCCCAATTTTTGGGAATCTACGATTTGCACCTTGGTAAGATGTAGGATTATGGGGTTTCCTTTACCACCAGGCTAAAACCCCATATGTACTATACCACTCTTTTAATTTTATACTGTTGAGGATATGGTCTTTGTTAAGAAATGATCACAGTGATATCATGGTTTATAAACTTTAAATTTTCTATAATAGTTAAAAGAAGAATTTAAGTACATCATTTGATTACCAAAATATGTGAGAAAAAATAAATTAAATTATGATATTAATCTCCCACTATTTTATCATGTCCCAATATCCATTATCATTGGACTTGGAATGTCATATATGATGGAAATTTTAGAGGAAAGTAACTATATTTACCTTTACATGACAGAAACTTTGTCCTAATAGATTATTTAAAGGTATTTAGGCAGGTTATATTTCTAAGAACTAACTCACAAATCCTTAATCCATTGAGTTGAAAACCTAAGGCTCACTCACTCACCAAGGTCTGAGCTAGTAATTCCTAACAAAGTTCATATAATCCTCATGAAAACCTAAAAATAGTTTTTATATACATAGGGTTAGTATATAGGTATACTCAGTAAGAAAACCATAAATCTCTCATGCACATGTGAAAGAGCATACTAATGCATCCATGAGAAAACAAAAGAACCAAAAGCACCTAAGTTGATATAATAAACAAACCCCATCCTCACCAAGGCTCACTCACCAAATAAAAAATCTAAGTAAAACAATATAATACTATGAAACTTGATAATAGGGTACCCTACACCACTTTCCCACTGATTAGCCACTCTCAAACCCCAATGAAAAACTTCATGGTGCTCCCACCTCTTCCGTATATATCACATCACATCCCAACCGCACACACTTGGGCCACACATCACATCATGTCACATCACATCCCACCCACACACCTGGTCTATACATCACATCATGTCACATCACATCCCACCCACACACACCTGGTCCACACATCACATCTCATCCCAAAGACACCTAAGACAAAACACCATAACTCACCCCAAAGACACCTGGGACACCATATCAAAAATCATCCTAAAGATACTTGGGAAACCACATCACAACTTTCCAGAAGATACCTGGTCCATTATTTTATAGAAGAGGGAGAATGGAAGAGTGGGTGGCCAGCCATCCATCCTCCCACTAAGATGTTGGGTAAGACACCCTCCCACATGATTATGTGGGTGTCGGAACATAGTGCTCGACATGGGTGGGGTGCATATATAAATAATGAGAATATACAATGTATAAATATATATAAAGAAAAGAACACAATCCCAACCTATGGGTTTACAAAAAAAACACCAACCTACTTATGACTTCCAACTTTTCTTCTACCTCTAAATGCATAACATCATACAAGAAAAAAACAATCCATAATTCACATTTCAATCTCAAACTATCATGAAGCCATTTTATAGATTCTCCTTTTCTAACCCATTATATTAGACATGTAGTTTTATTTTTACTTAAATCCCATCATTAAATAATCCATTAAACATTCCATTTAAATCATTATCATATAATAATTCCAGTTCATGGTTATTATTAATTTTTCCATCCATACCAACTAGGAAACTAAAATGACACAAAACAAAATAAGTAGTACAGTGAAAAAAAATCCTAACAAACAAGTCCAAATACATCTTCCACCGCAGCCCCACTACACAACTACATATCTTCCACTGCCCCCCACATGTCATATCACACCACAACACAACATACTTTCAGATTTAGAAAGAGATATCTTATTCAATTTCACTTTTTTAATTAAGGGTGTTATTATAGAAACCGTATGATCCCGGGGCATCCATTTTATTAACCTAACGTACTTGGTTAACCAATTACATAATAAGTGATTTCAATAGCCACACAAAGAGCATGTATTCCACAAACCATCAACTAGTTCAAAAAAATGACCCCCAATGGTCCTGATTTTCAATGGGTAATTAGCCCGTACAATTCACAACATCAATCAATTTCAATAAAATAGTAAAATCAAACATCACATTCCAACTCCCTTTATATTTATTTTAGACGAATTCTATTATATTTTTTTTAAATTTGGAATAAAATTTATCTACAAATATAAACATTAATATACCCATCCCACATGATACACAATCAATAAAGATGAAGGAAATTCTACTTGGAAGAAAGATGATCGACACAACCTTATTGCACCAAAAATAGAGGTGCACATACAACAAGAAACTGTTAGAGGAAAACATGAACTAAATAAAGTAACCAGGTTACTCGACTCCAAGGAAGAATGATTTGGGACGTACAGTCTCAAGATAATTCTAGAGAAAAAGATAGAATGAAGGATCTTTTCTTTATAAAGATTATATCTTAAACATTCAGAATTAGATATAGTTTTAAATTGACATTAAAGAAGATCTCATCAAGACCACACATTTTAACCATTTAGAAGGCTTACATACTTATAGAAAATTAAGGATATGATTGATCCATTTTGAAATTTATTTAAAAACCTTATTTAAGGAATTTAAACCCATTTTTTGTCATAAAAGATGTAAAATGGAAATTTTGTAATTTTTCTGGAAAACTAAAAAATTCTGGAAAAATAGAAAACTGTTGAAATAAGTCACCACTAGGATGAGTCACCACCAAACGATTCACCAATAGATGAGTCACCTATATATGAGTCACCTCTAGATGAGTTAACACTAGGATGAGTCATGGCTAGATGAGTCACCGCCAGATGAGTCACTGCCGGATGAGTCACCACCAGGATGAGTCACCGCTAGAAGAGTCACTGCCAGAAGAGTCACCACCAGATGAGTCACCACCAGACAGGGTCACTTCTAGATGAGTCACCTCTAGGATAAGTCACCACTAAATAAGTCACCATGAGAATAGTCACCGCTAGAGGAGTCATCAATATACAACCCACTGCTAGGATGAGTCACCGCCATATGAGTCACCACCAGGCTGAGTCACCATTCAAAAAATTGAAATTTGGAAAACTGTTGAAATTACTCACCGTTGGAATGAATAAAATGTCCCAAAAACACTATGTACTACCCTAAGAAACCTCAAACATCAAATTTTTGGCAATTTAATGGGCCGAAAGGTCTGTTCTATTACAATCGAAGGATGAGAAATGATGATCAAGGGAGATTTTGTTCAATTTTTAATGGTCAATATGAAAGATTTGTGGTGATGATGGAGATTTGGAAACCACGTGAAGGAAAGTCAAGTTCTATGAAAAAATAAACTACACGCCGTGTATCCTAGAAGGACACATGGTGTGTATCCCCTCCTCCCTGGCTTCAATGTTAGGGTTTTAGAAAAAGTTAAGGATCACACACTATGTGGTCGGACCCACACGCCCTGTGACCCTGCCCGGGTGACCAAGATGTGTTCTAGCTCTCACATTCCTAGGACCCCGTGTGGTCAGAAATGCTATTTACTCTAGAATTACACATGCATGGGCTGGTACCCGAGCCAACCAAGTGCACAGCCAGGCACACAGTCATGGATTTACATACAAATGCATGACCAAGAGCACACATGCAAGCCTCAAGTGGTTGAGACACACTTTTTATGACCCATACATTCCATGAACTATGACATGGATTCCAAGATTTCTGCAGAGGAGAAAACATTCAGGAAACAAGGTGGGGTCACATGCCATGTAGATCCCCATACACACCGTGTATTCCATCCTTCAACCTCTTTCTCTTGTATCTCCTTCATTTGGACTTGAATTTTGGCCCAAGAGTAGCCTATCCTAAGTAGTTTTCCACAAAGAATGCAATGGTGGAATTAGTTATATCATACAATATAGTATGTAAGATGTTCCAATAAATAAATTTCTTTGGGATATGCTCGATGATGGTAGTGATCAGGGTATGATCATCAGAGATATGTCAAGGTCAGTAATCCCCTATCACACTAGGGAATGGGTTCCCCATACTATGGGAGAGATATTGGGGTCAGTAATCCTCTATCACAATAGGGAATGGGTTCCACATATTAATTATACAAATGGATATGGAACTGCCCCACATGGGTGTGGGTACTCTATCTATGAAGAAGTACTCCCCCGTCTTTGAGCTCAGGCGGGGTATGGGTCCTCCACAGAAGTTATGGCTCTCTCGGCTATAGAGAATAGTGGCGAGGATAAGGTCCCTCCACACAAATTCTAGTGAGGTTGTGAATGATGTTAGGCATCAGTGACATAATTTTTGAGTTTCATGAATACTCGTCAACTTTGGATGGGTTGTGAGATGGAGATACCCTTTCTCTATCATCTAGGTTTCTTAATGAGCATATATATGTGTATCTATTGGGTTTTATTTCCCTATTATTTTGGGTTGAGATTAATATAATTATATCTTTCTATAACCCCTTTTTGGTTTTCAGGGAATCCTACTAGGTATGTATATACTCACCTATACATGGGATTTCCCTGCACATGTCATATCTTACTCATATGACAGACATAACCCTAACGAATTTTGTAGAGCATAGTGATACCTGGTTTCATTGTCCATGTATGGTGGTCAAGCTTGGAGATCAAGTTTCAGGGTCTATTAGTTTTATTCATTTCCAGTTGTTTTCAGGTTGGTACTTTTATTTTTGGTTGGTCATGTATTTTTACCATTTTCACTTTGGTTTTATTCTACCATACTCTAATGTATTCCCTATAGAATATTGCATGCATGGTTTACTCTAGATATTATTTTCTTTTATTATTCCTTTATATTGATACATGTATATGGATTGGTGTGTGCATAAAGGTACATTAGAAAAAGTCTGCCCATTTTATATTATGACTTCTTAGTGCTTGTCGCCAGCCTTTTCTTATTGAAGGTGGGATTGAGGTTGTGACAGTTCAGCCTTCTTCCAACCCAGTGGACCCTAGTGGGTCGGGTCATTATAGAGTGGTATCAAAGGGTTCATTCCTTGGGATGGTGTTTGGAGTTTTCCTCTTACAAGGATTGGTTAGTATTTATGGAAACAATTTCAAAGTGTATCGAGTGCATCTTTCAAGTCAAGGAACCTAGCATTGGTGTGGTGGATAATATATCTATACAAAAATATTCTTACTACTTACTTGTTGACTCAGCATACTGAAATAATGGTTATAGGGAACAATAGTACATGGAACACATAGGATTGAGTCCTTTGACTGTGATTCTTGAGTAAGATCCCCATATATATGATCATCTTACTCTGATGCATCTTGATCACTTTAAGAATATGTCCACAAAGACAACCATCAAGGTTACCAATTTAGGATCGTGATGAAGATCTGATGAGTGATGTGGCCTCATTTTAGGGTCCATCCTATGAGGTGTTTCCTCCAGGCGGTTAGGTAGCATCACCCCCACCCATCGAGTAGTAGTTAGTACCACCAGAGATGGCTGAAGATGTGAACAGGGTGATCATGCTATGAGAGTTACATTGCTAGAGGCTGCTGTGGTTCTGAGTCAAGTTATACCTCTAGATAATAGAGGATTATCTTGAGATAGTGGTTTGGGGTTTCCATCTTTTGGACCCCAAAAGATCGAACGATTACGCTGGAAGCCAATATTCCTCGTGAGAAACGTTGGCTCTAAAGTTACTAGAGGATATATTACCAATACTAGGTGTGCATTTTGGGATTAAAATATAGATATATACTTGGCTTCTTGGTGATATAGATCCCCATTCTTGGGTGGTAGAGGACTAGCATGAGCAAATGGTGTGAATGTACTGCTTGGATAGGACCCCTCTGGATGGTGGTCATGGCAGTGGGACTTCTTTAGGGTGACTCTAGGATCAATAGAGCCTTGTGTTGGTGATGTTTGACATGAATCCGAGTTTTCAAGTAAAAGGGACACTTCCCCCATCGAAATCGATCCTTGTGACATGATTAAAACCATGCAAATGAGTTAGTGACTCCCAAAGCGAATATTGATGAGGTGTGGTGTATTAGTTCATTTGACTTGTATATTTTAGGTCTTCTTGATGTGATAAGGTGTCAGAGTAGGCATTGGTTAAAGAGAATAGGTGAGTAAGGGTAAAATGAATTCAAGGAATAGAGGATTATGATCCTGAGGCTCTATGTGTTATCGAGGTACAAGATATTTCTTGTCTTCTCCAGTTGCAATTTTGGTATGTGGCCACACATCACTTTCCAAGGATATAGCCCCTATTTGAGGCCTATTAATACTAATATAGCCTTTTATATTGACCCTTTTGCTTGGACGATCTAGAAAAGAGGATTATAGGTCATTCACTCTTATTAGTAGTGTGACCTAACTCTTGGAGGAGAGAGAGACTCACATGGAATCTTTCTATAGAGACCCTTTTTTATTTGCTATACTTTGAAACATATTAAGGAATATTTTCAAATCCAAACACTAATTTGGCAAGAGATTTTGAGATATGGTGATCTTAGAATTGATATTATAAAAATATTAAATATATTAATAAAATGTACATGTAGTTTTCCTAAAAAAGTGAAATAAATACTAAATAAAATCTTGGATTGGAATTATAAGACCCCAGTTGATTCTAAAATGCAGGGTTTACCCTAAGAGCGACCTATGGTTGGTCAGATCTAGAGATTCGACTAAGGCATCCATTGGTGGGTGTGTTAAGTGAATTAATTAGTTAATTTATTTAATAAAACTAACCTATCCCTCCTGTTATAAATACGTCATTATGATGATTTTTTAGTAAAAAAAATTCTATATCTAAGAAGAGTATGAGAGAATTCTTTGTTGGTGGATCGACATCAGATGATGAACGAAGATCAATCAAGGTAGATCGATAGGAAGTGAAGGTAGTGAGTCTTCTCCATCACTATCGATTGCCTTATTCCCCAAAATAGACCTAAATCAATGTTGGAATCATCAATAGTATATTTCCACCATATTGATTAAAATATTGAGCATTGATTTAATATCTTCTTTTGATTATGTGATCGCACATTCTTCGTATGATCCCCATAGATGGGTTAAATTTATTTAATTTATTTTATTCTTTATTATACCACATTCTCACCATGGTTTCTCTAATCTATGATTTTTGGATAAAAATTCTTGTCCAATGATTTTTTTCACCTTTGTTCTTATTCCTTTCTCCCACCCGTTATTCACGTTCTTTTTAGTTGGCCTACGGAGTCATGGCTCAACATTGCTGTGGTGGGTTTTAGCATGATTGGACCCTCAGATTTATAGTGGTTTTGAAAATGATGAAAAAATTAGTGTTTTGAAGATGAATTAGGGTGGATCAAAAATTTTGTGTGAGGCTTCATGGATCTGGGATTTGGAATGATGACGACATCAGGTGGTATGCTACTGGAGATGTGACAGTTGGCATTGCAGGCTTTGAGTGGATCACCAGATTCTGTTTTCCAGCCACTGGAGGCTAGGAAATGAAGGAGGATATTTCCTTGAATTTAGGGTGGTCAATGGGAAAGATTAATGATGGTGTTAGAGGATCTAGAAACTGCATGAAGGACTATTTGTTTCTATGAAAAACCTAACTACATGCCATGTATCTCAGAAGAACACATGACATGTAGCCCCCTAGATATGGTTCTAGGGTTTTGGAAAAAGTTAAGGACCACATACCATGTTTCCAGACCCATACACCATGTCACCCTACCTAGGTGGCCAAGCTATGTGCTATATGGCACATGCCTAAGACCCTATGCAGTTAGACACACCGTGTACTCCGAGAGTACCTGAGCACATTCTAGTACCCAAGCATGAGAAAGTGAACCATCAGGTACACGAGCATGGACCAATGTACATGGAATTGTCAAGGAGCACATAGACATGGCCCGAGTGGTTTATACCTGTTGTGTATGACCCATACACACCATGTACTATGACATGGATTCCAGGCTATGTCCATAGGATAACACGACCATGGGACAAGGTGGGTTCAGGTGTCGTGTGGACCCCCATACATGCCATGTATTTCCTCCTTTGACTTCTTCCTCTCATATCTCTTTTATTTGGACTCATATTTTATCCTGTGAGTAGTCTATCCTGAGTATTTTTCCACATATAACATAATGGTGGCCATCATTGTGACATATGAGATATTATGTGAGATAGTCCAATCATGAAACTTCTTTAAGAGACACTTGATAATCTCAGTGTTCAAGGTAGAATCATCAGAGAGATTTTGTGGTCAATACTCCCCCATCACACTGGGACATGGGTACCCCATACTACCCTATAGATACTAGAGTCAGTACTACCCTATCACACCAAGGCTTGAGTTCCCTATATTCTTTATATAGATAAAGATATCACTCCCCTACATGGGTGTGGGCCCTCTATCTATAGAGCATCACTCCCCCATCTTCGAGCTCTAGCGGGGTGTAGGTCCTCTATAGGATTTGTTTCTCCCTCGACAGTACAACAAAGTAGTTAGAAGTGGTCCCCTCCAAATATGTTATTGTGAGGTTGTGTATGATTCTGGGCATCAGTGATGTGTACTTTTGGAGTTGTAGGATTACTCGTGAACTTCAGATGGGTTGTGAGATAGAGATCTCTTTTTTCTCTTGTCTGAGTTATTTATGAGTATATATATGTTTATTTATTGGGTTTAATTTCCCTCTTTATTTGGGTTGATATGACTATTTTTGTATCTTTATATCACCCGTTTTTAAGTTTTCAGGTCATCCTACATGGTATGTATATACTCACCCTTTCATGGTATTTGAACACACATGTCATATCTTATGAAAACAATAGATAGATCAGTGGTGACTTTGGTGGAGCATAGTAATACCTGGGTGCATTGAACAACTATGGTGGTTGATCTTAAATATCAGGAATTGGGATCTCTCAGTTTTCTTCATTTCCAATTATTGTCAAGTTTGGAATTCATTTCTGGATGGGTGTGTATTTTTACCCTTTTCACTTTGGCTTTATTCTATCATGCTCTAATGTATTCTCTAGAAGATATTTCATGCATGGTTTACTATAGATGTTACCATATTTTATTATTTCTCTACATTTCTACATGCAGACAAATGGGTGAACGTGTATAGGTATGTTAGAAAAAGGCCTCTAATTTTACATTATTCCTTCTCAACAATTATCACTATCCCATGGCCTATTGGAGGCAACATTGGGGTTGTGGTAGCTCGACCTTTCGCTGACCATGTGGGTCTCTGTGGGTTAGTTTGTTACATTAAAAATATTATTGGAATTTATTGGTGTCACCAATCCTTTTGGTTGTGCCATATATACAACTTCTATAAGGTCTTTGTTAAGGAAAATGATCTTGATATACAATTTCCTAATACAATGATAAAATAAAATAACCATGTCAAGTAGAATTCAAATGGATTTAGTATAATAATTATTATAAAGGTTTTATCATAGCACATTTCTATACATCAGTTAAAAATTTCAATAATCAATCATTCTATATTGGTATGGTCTTGACCATCCATATCTTGATTTCTACATGAATACCCACAAGTAGTATCACATCAAGAAAAGTACCAAAATATGAAATCACTAAATTTTGATCCATGGAATCCATTATTGAATTATAATAAAAAATTTCAATTTTAGATTTTATCCAATTAGTACATCCATGTAATATTTATTACTCTTAAGAATAATATATCACCCACAATAGTGAATACCAAAATCACATTTTTGTTTTGTTTTAACTCTCATATGCATTATGTGTATCTGGAACAACTCATCCCACTATGATATAATAGAGTCTAATGTTCTTATTCCAAATCTTATGTATCTTGATCCTAGAATTTATATAAACCTATATGTTTCCCAATATAATTTTTAGAGATGTGCTCACTCTTAAGAAAAAAAATTCATCAATTAACCATGATTCTTTTATCTAAGGGGTTATATATATTATACCCTTAAGTTTCTATAGGGTATCATATAAATATACAATTAGTGAATTAGGGTGAAATATGTTTTCTAAATATAGCCTTAAAAAATGATTCATAGAATCATACTTTCATATATATATGACAAAACAAACTTATTTACATACTAAATTCTATAAAAAATACCATTGGCCACTTTAGTTGGATTCTTGGTTAGATATTTCACTATTATTTATGAAAATATGCCTTGGAAGAAATCATGGAAGATTTATAATACATTAACACTTCTCATTGATCCATTTTACTACCATAAATACTTTTATATATAATGATATGTGAGTTCTAAAATACCTTCACAACACATATAAATGATCAATGAATACTTGGTCAAGATATACTCTAACAAGATCCTCTGAAAAAAATTATGTCCATTTAAAAGTGAATTCATTACTATATTTATAATTCCTAAAATTTCTTAAAAGTAATATCATGAAGTATATGAATTTACATCTAGATTCACCTTTTAATAGTTCATGCAGTTTTGATGAACTGTCTTAGAGATATTTGTGGAGTACTGTTATTTCTAAAGTCTTCTTTATCTAATACATGATAATATAGCTTTTCAATATACCTAGTGTATTGGCTTAAAATATGGACTATAACAACCTTATAGATATAAATTTTTTTAACCATTATTACTTTTATTTGGAAAAGAATTATCTTTCCACAATTAAATAATCTTAGTCTTATATTTAGATTCATCATTAATTTCTAATTTTGGGCATGTGATTCAATAATTAATAAACTATTAATTAAATATGAACTACTAAAATAAAATTCATTCCAAATATTAAATAACATCTCAGTATATATAAAAATGGTGCTGAGATAATTTTTTTGGTAGTACTCAATATAAAAAATATTTTAATTAGAATCCATTGGACAATCATGAAGTCATTCATACCTCTATATTGATCTAGTAACCACCCTTCTTCATATCCTTATAGAATGCATCTTACTTCTTGTAATATTTATATACATAATTAGTCTCTGTATTTGAATACAATTATGTGGATAGTCATATTGTATTTTAATACCCAATAGTATAATATAAATATAATTATGACTATATCTGAATTAAATGAAACTATTTTATTCCTTTTCAATACATTGTTTTTATTCTTCCAATGACATTTATTGCCACATTAAATAAATTGAACTGTGTTCAATAGTATCCCTTAGAATCCTTTGTATCTTTGAAGGATTTCATAAAAAAACCATTGGATTTATATTTACCATGGGATTTTTGATGTTGTATTTAATTTTGTTCACCATAAGTGGTGAGGAACCGTGTTACCACCAATCCCTATCATATTGGTGATGTATAGTCAAAATATTCTTTAGTGACTTATCTATATCATTCATCTTATAATTCTTAAAAAATAAGGAGAAATTTAGTGTTATGGATGATAATATGAGATTAATGGATAATTTCTTATCCAAATGGAATCTTATCATTACTAAAAGATCAATGAATTATATTATTCTAAAGTTAAGACCACTAGATAAGAGATACAATTATAATTTACACTGATATAGTTCAGTGATAGTCTCATTTATATTAATCCCTTCATTATCATTTTCAAGTGATAATAGGTGAGAAAACAATGTATAAACATCCATTTCCTTATGTTGCAACATCATCTCTCGAGACAAAGTTGATATCATGATGCAATAAATAAAATAATAATACTCTATAAATATCTGGTAGACTTCCTTTTCAACTTCACTTTATATGAAAGGGGGATGATTAGGAATATGGGATTCTAACACATAATATAAAACTTATGGACGTAGTTTAGCACATAATTGATTATACCACTCTTTTAATTGAAATCCTAAAGTCCATACATTTTTTATCGATCTTTGGATAATCCCCTTTTTTCAATCAGGTTGAGTGGTAACCTTTACATGGCTCAAATTCTTAGAGGTGATAGGCCTTGAACATGGATTATGAAGTCTAAATATCAGACACCCAATACAAACCCCTTCCCTAGCTAATCCTTAGTTTTTCCTAAGTACCCAATCTGTAAGGCATAATTAGCTAAAAATTATCCACGGAGAACTATATAGTGCCTTAAACTGATGGATAAGTACACATCCTCTAAAAAATCCAATTTGAATATGCATTGCTGGTGGATGCTCCCTACTAGAAACCTCATCTAGGATTTCATTTGGAATCTAACACTTTTTTTCCTTGTAAATTCATTATGCTGCACCGTCACTGTTGGATAAGTCGAGGAGTCCCATCGCCAACCAAAGAAAGATTTGAACCGTTGCCGTCGAGACCACCTCCGCCACCCCTCCACCTTTTGACACACTGTTTTCCACCCCATTCCGTCATCGCTTCCCAAAGTAGGATTTCACGCCATCAACATTGAGCCCACCTCCCAATGAATCCCGCCTCGAAGCCGCCTCCTCCTCTACCTCTTGCCTGCACCCCAACCATCAATACCGCCATCCCTCAATGCCTCTCCTGTCTACCTCTCACCACCTACCGCCTCTTCCCATCAAGACCCCCTCCCCATCACATCCCAAATAAATCCCCAATTTTTGGGAATCTACGATTTGCACCTTGGTAAGATGTAGGATTATGGGGTTTCCTTTACCACCAGGCTAAAACCCCATATGTACTATACCACTCTTTTAATTTTATACTGTTGAGGATATGGTCTTTGTTAAGAAATGATCACAGTGATATCATGGTTTATAAACTTTAAATTTTCTATAATAGTTAAAAGAAGAATTTAAGTACATCATTTGATTACCAAAATATGTGAGAAAAAATAAATTAAATTATGATATTAATCTCCCACTATTTTATCATGTCCCAATATCCATTATCATTGGACTTGGAATGTCATATATGATGGAAATTTTAGAGGAAAGTAACTATATTTACCTTTACATGACAGAAACTTTTTCCTAATAGATTATTTAAAGGTATTTAGGCAGGTTATATTTCTAAGAACTAACTCACAAATCCTTAATCCATTGAGTTGAAACCCTAATATAGAAATACTTATTTGGATTTCCCAAAAACTTTTCTCTAAGTTTCACTGAGTCCTATTTTTGAAGTCAACACTTGATTCTAACTTAGTTAAGTTGACCAGAAACCTTTGTTTGAACTCCTCAATAATTGAAAGTACCCTAAATTTGTCTATACAGTAATTTTGAGATATGGTTCTATTCATAACTTGAGTAAGGGAAGTATTTTGAGTTACTATTTACTTGAGGGATTTTCTGTTTATTATGAATAAATTTCTTTATTTTATATTTTGCATGTCTTGTCAGTATCATATGGATTTTATATAATTAATTAACCATTTTTTGATAAAATAGTTTACAAATAATCCACTTTTTTTACTTTATCTTACATGTCTTGTTATATTATTTAGCTTATGTGATATGATTTAAAATCATATAAACATGCATTATATATAATAGATAATCATTCAATTTATCAAAATAAAATAAATAAATTGACTTGATAATGATCTTTTTAATGGATGATTTATTGAGCAGATGATAAATTATTCTATGACCCTAGGGGAAAAACTCTTTGAGCTAGGCTTGGATAAAGTTGTACTATTTCATCATCGACCTTTGTATATACTTGGTGGTTTCACCTCAACTCTAATTTTGAAAACCTCCTTCCCTTGGAGATTCATCCTTTATATGTATTTCTCATGCATAGGTGAGGGGGAGCAAGGGTTTGAGATACATAAATAAACCACTGACACATAAGTCTTACACAATATAGTTGGTAGAGATGAAACATTGGAAAACATATTTAATTTAATAAAACATTATCACATAACAAAAACCCATCAATAATATTAAATTAAATATAAACCCATCACATAAATTTGCCGGTCAAGCTCATGATCAATTACATACACGAAATGACATCACATTTATAAATGTTGGAATTATTCTAAAATCACTCTAATTAAGATACATTTCTCTTGAATTAATGATTAATGGTTTAATTAATTTATTAATTAATTATCACAGTTATTAATCCAAGAAGTTTTAGAGATACATGAGATTTTATTCACTATGATTTTAAAATAAATCAAATAAAATATTTTTATTTAAAATTACTTAAGTACATGGCGTGTAATTAGAGGTAACATGATGTGTAATCATCCGAACTACCTGGAATCTGGTCATTGTAGTGTACTATTCACTCATATGGCTTATAGAATATACAACATGTTATATAATTTAAATGCAATATACTTTAAATTTATGAAACATTGACATAAGTTAATTTATATTGTGCATATTTCTTTTAATAAACATAAAGAACAAATTGTGTAATAATGATCATACATGGCATGCAGTTTTGAATTTAACCTGGAAATTATTTAAGAATTTAATATTTATTAAACCTTGTGAAACGACATATACTATCAACTTATGATACACGAAACAAATATTAATTTTGTTTAATTGTGTAATTATTTTTTCATTCTACATAAATTAATTTAAGTAGTGTACAGATCGACTTGGCATGCACTCTACGTAAATGGGTATGGGACCATGTTTGTATTAATTACACACAATTAGTGTATTATTTACAAATCATGTCTAAATTAATTAAACATTTCATGTGAATTGATTAAATATACACCATCGATATATTAATTATACATGTCATGTGTGTTAATTAATTACACATCATGTGTGTATTAATTATAAACCACATGTGTATTTATTATACATCAGGTTTTTATTAATTACACACTACATGTGCATTAATTACACACTATATGTTCATTAATTACACACTTCTTGTATATTAATTATACATCGTATATGTATTAATTAATTTCACACTACATGTGTAATAATCACTTATCATGTGTGTATTAATTAAACATCATGTATGTGTTAATTAATTACATAAATGGTGTGTTAATTAAACATTATGCCTATTAACTACACAATTACTATATCATGAGGGGTTACATAGTGTGTAGGTGAGTTATACACTATGTTACCTTGAAAGTTGTATGCCAACTCCAAATGGATTCTTTATGAGTTACTCACATATTTTTGGTTATATGATGGTGAAAAAGAAATATATCATGACTTTAGGATTAAAGAAAAAATAAAATAAAAATCTAACAAAGAATTTCAAAATAAAACAAATAATTAAATAATTATAAATTTTAACATGACCACTCTGATACCACTTTAAGGTTTAGGGGACACCATAAACTGGTCAAACCCATGCCTAATACTGGTTTTTCAATGTTCCCAATGAATAATCCATAATAACATGAAGAATAGTCATTATGTCTAATTAACATAACTGAAGAAACCAGATGAAATGAATCTCAGAACTTAGATATGATCTTTTCATGTTAAATTTATAATTAATTTAATAACAAGAATTACCCCAGTCTTGGAATTCCTTCTTTGAAAAAGATTTTGATACTTCGATCTATGTTCATGATGTACTATCAGTTCCCTATGAGGATCCAAATTATAATCCTTCTAGTAGTGATCCACACATGCTCCTTGATTTCAAAATTTTATTGATAAATCTATGGGTGCTAGAAAAAATGTATCATTTACCTTGTATCATTCATGTTGATCATAATAAGTTATCCTTCATTCTCAATGATCACATATCTAGTTCTATAGATCTTGAGAGAGAGGAGGAAGAGGTGTAAGATCTCCCATACTTGAAAGAAACCTAGATATGTTCTTGAGAGAATCTCTAGAGAAGAAAATGTATTGCGCACAACAATTTTTTCTTCACTCTAAATTGATATATGCTGGGAATATATAATGCTAGGGTTTAATATTTAATAATTACAAAAATCCCCTTAATCAAATAATAAACCTAATATATTCTCCATGATAATGATAATAATAATAATAATAATAATAATAATAATTCATGGAATAATCTAACCCAAAAATTCATTAATTATCATTTTTATCAAATAAATAAATTAATATCTATTTAATAATATTCAATTTTTATATCATTCTCGATATTGAGTGCTTGTATTGGTAAGACCATCCACCTTGGCATTTATCAAACCTTTAATAATAAATATTTAATAAATAAATATTATTCAATAAATAAATAAATAAATATTATTTTCATAGTCTTTTGAATAAATATTTATGTTAATATTTACATCAATAAATAAATATTTATTTTAATAACTAAATATTGTTTATTACCTTGTGCATAAAATAATAGATAACTAAATATTATATTCAGAGAAATTGTGAATAAATATTTATTTTAATATTCTAATAATTAAATAAATATTTATTTTAATATTCTAATAATTAAATAAATATTTATTTTAATAAATAATCAAATAAGTATTATTTATTACCTTTGTAATAATAATTAAACTCATAAATATATTATAATTCAAATATAACTAGTTACTGAATATTTGTGATCAGCAAAATCCTGAATAAATATTATTCCTCACTCAAGAGAATATGATTTGATACAACAATTAAATTCAAATAAAATTTAACTATGATTATTTGAAACACTGAGTGTGTGACTGTAACACCCAAAGATTTTAAAAAAGGAATCTATGCTTAATAGTGTACAAGTCACACAACACCAAGCTTGAATGGAACATGAAATAATATTATTTTAAATATTATAATTTAGCTGTTAAATTAGAGGGTATAAATTGTATTAAATACTTTATAAAATATATATGTTAATTTTCTACTCAATATAAATTTATTTATAAATTATTAGTAAATAATCAATCAATTTTTATTAAAGTAATTTTATTCATAAAAAAATATGTTTTCTTCAAAAATGATTTTTACTGCTATTTGTGAGGAAATATTATAATTAATTTCAAATTTTTTAGAAACCTTATTTGAAAAAATGAACTTAGTTTTTGAAATCATCATACGAAAATTATCTTAGGTTGAAATTTTGGAATTTTTTGAAAAATATTGATTTTTCATTAAAAAGTGAAAAATACCCATTTTTATTTAAATGCCACTTTTTTTAATAAATTAAGTAATTTAAAAGTATCATTATGTTTTGAATCTGATTTAAAGTAACATAAGTATTATTTAGTTATATTGAATCTGGTTAGTTACATTTTACTCATCTTTATATGGGATTTTAGTATAAGTTAATTTTTTGGTTTAAAAAACATGTTTTTTCTAAAAATTGTTTTAAAGTGCATAATGTTATTCAATTTAATTAATTAAAAAAACACCTAATTAGGAATAATTTAAATTAAATTTATATATTATATATTAATAAATATTAATTTAAATTCATATAATGATATTTACTATTCATATAATTAATATAAAATTATGTTAAGCTTGAAAAAAACAATTCTTGAAAAACTGCTTTTTTGTCATGTATGCTGATTTTATTTTAAATTAAATTACACCACTTATATTAATTTAATTTTATAAAATAGATTAAATATTATGAATAATAATAATTTATATTATCTAATATAGTCAACTTAATTTTTGGTCATAATGAATATTGAAAATAGTAAAAGTATTTTACCATGATTAAGGTGAAAATGGGTTTACGAGAGGTTAAAATAAAAAATAAGGGTTAAAATAACCTAAAAACTAATATAAATTATATTTTATGGAAATATTTTAACCTTATATAATATATTTCTCAATAATGGTCCATTTTTTATCCTTTTGTCAAGTGAAAAACATGGGCACACCATTTTCTTTTCAAAAAATCCAAATGTGTCCTCTCCCCTACTTATAAAAGGCCACCCTCTCCTTTCATTTTTACACCTTAAAATAAATTTATATTGAAAAATACCTAACAAAATAACTTAATTAATTCCCTCTCCATTACCTTATTTCCTTGGTTTTATCATGAATCCATCCTAAGAAGGATTTTGGTGCTAACTTAAGGAGGTTGTTCGTAGAATAGGTATCATGATTAATTGAGTGTTTTTATTTTATTTCTTCTTACACCTCCTTGAAATTTATTAAATTATGATGATATAAAAAAATAGGTATCTCCCATGTAATAATATTTTATTATTTTAATTACATAACCTAAATCTATCTCTCCTTCCATCAAATGGGAAATGAAACCATCATTCATGTGTACATCAGACCACTGCCTCGCGAACCAACGTAAATCATTTTTCATAATCACCTCTCAAGGATTGTTATAATGATGTATATAAATTATATATATAATAATTTAAAAATAATTACAATTTTTTAATTATGATATCACATATACTTTTTTTCCTTTCCATTCTGTGGGGGATATGATAGTATCGCTGGTGTGTATAGCGGACTACCGCCTTGCGAAGCGATGTGATTCATTTTTCACTAACGCTTTATATGGAAGGTAGTAAGGATAAATTTAATGAATATATGTGATATATATGAAATAATTATGATATTAATGGAATATATAAATCCTTATAAATATATAATATATAATTTTATTTCTTAATTTTCTACTCACTAAAAAATGATAACATCGTTCATGTGTACGCGTGAACTACCACCTCCACGAAGTGATGTGATTCTTTTTTTTCATCACCAAATCACATGGATGATATATATAAGTGAATTTAATTAAATAATATTATATTTATGATATAATGTTCATTCAGGAAAGTTAAAATATTACTTACCTTATTTCCATAATGATCATTGGAAAATAGAAGCGTTACTCATGAGTATGTATGACCTAATGTTTCCATGAGTGTAACATAGTTCATTTTTTATAACCAAAATTCATGATGGGTTTTAAAATTATAATAAATGTATAAAATTTATAATTATTTTATGATTATTATTCTATATATGTTGAAATAATAACCTATTTTACCACATTCAATACACTGAAGCTATTTTGAAACAATGAACCGAATGTCATCAAACCACACGATGTGGACTTAACTAATTATATATATATATATATATGTAATTAAAAATAAATTAGATAATTTATTTAAGTATAATTTATTAAAACTTAAATTTTTCTTAAGAAGACAAATGATTGATATAATCTTATTTTACATGAGTTAAAGTGCATACATTGAATGTATTTACTCAAGGTAAGGGAATTCGTCTCAATTTGCCTTCATTAAGACATATTTTAATTTTATGCCCCTAATTTATTTTATATGGTATATTTACTTACCATATTTAATTTAATATCATATATTATTTATATTTAATTTTATTTTAAGATTCAATTTGAGTTATTTCATCCAAGGGGATTTGACTTCAACGTTACCAAGTTGTAAAGAATTTCATAACTCCATTTCTTTTTATTAGGTTATATTATGCCTTCATTGTATTTGATTTTATAATATTATATATATAATTATTTTTGATTAATTTTTTTGTATTTATAGTAGTTTTAAATGGATTTTAATTTGATACACATAATTTATTCATTTATTAATTCTCACTTCAAAATTATGATCATTGAAGGGTTTCTCATCTCATATTGTCATCTTTGGGAAATATGTTATGTTATACACATATCTTATTCTATGAGGCATATCTACTTCCCATTTGATATTTTATATTATGAATATCCTTATTTTAATCATATTTAAATTTATATGTTTTTATTATTTCATGGGATGTATGATTGAAGAGTTACCAAAGTGGAAAATGCTCTATGTTACAATCACCTTTCTTTTAGGACTATTTACATTCAGGGTTCCTTTGGTGGAAATAATATGGTATTACTTTCTTGAACCAAATATATTTCTTCTACTATGGTTATTAATGTGGTTCAAAGTTTTAATGTCCTTTTACTCACTTATTTATTGAAGAAATAGTAATAAAGTTGTTTGTAAGTGATACTGATCTTGTACCTTTATTTTAGATTGGGGATCTTTCTCTTCCATATCAATGTTTTCTAAAATATTTTCAAAAGTGTTATTTTAAAAACTTAAATGACTTAATAAATCTATATTTCATGATATTTTATGTTCTTTCAAAAGTTTTTAAAAAATGAAATTTCTTAATGTTTTCCAAATGGGTCACTTTGACCCCCTTTATAAAATGTTTATAAAGAATGTTTATTTTTAACATTTCAAATATGAAAGGATTTTCCCACCCTCATGACCACTCAATGTTTTTTATATTAATTTTTATGTTTTAAAGATTAGTTTCAAAGAAAATTATTTCTTTAATGTTTTATAAAGTTTTTTATTTTAAATAAGTTTTATTAAATTGGAAAGGATATTCTCCTCAAGAAATATTCTATGTGATCTTTTAAAATCATTTTTCTTATAAGATGACATCCATTGATGTTACTAAAGTGAAAATTTTAATTTCAATAGGAAGGTTTTTAATGATATTTTAATGTTTTTTTCATTCATCAACATCAACAACCCATTATATTACTTATGCTCCACAGGGGATATTTTGTAATGATACCATCCTTGGTCTTTCTCTGGATGGATTATGATTGTTACAAAGATATTTTTATGGAACCCATTTATTTTCAATGGGCTATTCATGTTATGAATGGTTTAATGTATTTTTATATGTGTTTTATTATAATATTCATGCTCTATATACTTTAATTATGTATGGTTCTTGGACATTGATTATGAAGGGTTGAGCCCCATTATAGCTCACAGGTGAACCCAATATAGCTTATGCGATGGGTGTGGCTAGATAGAGATATAATAAATTGGCTATAGAAGTATACCATATGATTATTCCATTTATAAAGGTTCTATATGGTTTTTAAGGGTTCTATGAAGATAATTTTCTAAGATACTAACACATTTTATCTATGATTTCTATGGGGTTTTAATGATTCCTTTGATCAAGATTGAAATCAGATGGATCAAGATTATTGATTCTTATAACTCTTTCCTTATATAAATATTTATTCCATGTTTAATTATTGATTATCTAAGAATTTTTGTGAATGAATATTCTTATGTTAAGCTCATGAATTTTGATTATGTCATCATACCCATATTTTCTTCTTATGTTCACCGATTATATTTATTTATTAATGCTTATTTTTACCCTTACTAAACATTTGAGATCACCCTTATTATTTTTCCTATTCCATAGGTTATTAAGAACAATGATTAAATTATTTTTGTCTATAAAGGTTTCTAACATGATGATTTTTTGGGATATATTGATGATTTAATATAGAGTATGAAAATATAGATATAGCGATAAAACACTCCCTTGAATACATGGGTGTTTTTTATGTAAGAGTCTGTCCTATTTCTTTAAAACTATAAACCTATAATGTCCTTGGTTATGTTAGTGATCCAATATTTCATTTTTATGTTGTAAATTTTTATGGTAAAAATTAGGCAACCTTTATCGGTATCAAATCCAGAAATGTAATGTTTATGATTTTATCACTAAATCCAGGAGTGTGGGTTCAAGGCTATTATAGTTGGTATTAGAGAAGGGTTTATATAAATTTGGAGATTATGATATTTTCATGATATGTTTTCTTAAGAGATATGGATACCATAATGAGTTTATGAGATTAAGTTTTATCATAAGTTCAAATCCTTAGACACCCATTTTTGAGGTTTTAAGCAATGAGATCTTAAAGTGATCAGTAAAATTTTATGAGAAATTTTATGAGGTTGAAGTATATGTAAATATTTGGTTTGAAATGAAGTATGACATTACATTTTATGGATAAAATTTTTAAGTAGTTGATAATCTTTATGGTTTATATGATATTTTATTTTGAGGTAATTATGGTGTCACGACCCCCTCCCCACAAAGTGTACCCCTCCTGGGCCGACAATGTGAGAAGGGAGATAATGACCCCTGAGTCCCACCTCCAGTAGGCCCTAGGTTGGCGACTAGAACTGATGGTACAATAACACACAAATGGGAGGCATTACCCTCTAAGGGAACACATGCAGAAGAGAGAGATAAGATATAAATCAACTAAATCCAACTCAGAACTGAAGTATAAAAGAAAACCCAAGTGCATATATGTAATTTCATGAAAAAGTACTACAACTAAATGGAAAAAATGCAAGTACCCAAAAGAAAGTAAAAACAGCTGCAACCACAAGCCCTAACAGCTCCTGCAACCCCAAGCTAGTAGAAACCAGCTGATCTCCAACCTTCTCCAAGTGACCTGAAAAACAGTTTATATATACATAAGGTGAGTATAACAGTATAATCAGTAGGATCCTCCCCGAAGCCTCTTGTGAAAAAGTAAGGAAAGCATAATGAAGCACAATGAACAACAAGTGAAACTAACTCATCACCTAAACAGGTATACTAAGTTCCCAACCTTACCATGGCTACTCTCACCAAGTAACGCATACAAGAATATAGCATATAGTAAAGAATATCAAGGGTACCCCACTACTACTTCCCCACTAGTTTTTCGCTTTTCCCCAATGACATACGTCCTGTGTATATCTCTCCAAAGGCTTGCCCGCATACACCTGGGCTAAGCTCCACAATCTACACCACCTGCACCACAAAGGCTTGCCCGTAGACACCTAGGAGAAGCACCACACCATCCTCACAACCAAAAGTAACCAGGTAGTTTTCGGAAGCCACCACAGCTCGCATAATATGTATCATACATCGGGTATTACACCTCAAGCCATTACAACCCATACACTGAGTAAGGATCCTCAATCCATCACAACCTATACACGTTACACCTATAGTATTCCATAGGATACTATATCCAGAATATATGTGTGTGAATAACCACAAGCCATTAAATCCCTCTACACACATATATGGGGAAAACTAACCACTGTGCCTAATGGTACTAGTATCTACCAAGAGAAGAGAGTGGGGTCAAAGGGGGTAATCAGCCATTCATCCTCCCACCGGAATGTTGGGGAAAACACCCCCCAGGGCTCAAAATCTCCGGGGTGTCAGTTTCCCTTACTGACAGGGTGGAGTAGCATATAGAAACACAAAAAGTACAGAATATACTATAACTCACAACCACACTATGGGCATAACCTAGTCTTAGACACAACTTCAGCTAACATCTCTCGGACTCCAGGCCACCACTTCTAAGACTAGGTATCCTATAAGCACACAACCATTTAAGGGCTTTATTAGATCACTTCATTCGCTTTTTATCATTTCCACTGTATGTTAATTAATTCTTCAAACATTAATTAACCATGAACAATTCCATATTAAATTCCATTAACACCACATCCAAAAATTCCATTGTCCTTTCAAAATTTCTCAACCTCATCATTAATTTTCAACAAACTCTAACCCCATGGGTTAACATAATTTATTCAAACATTAATTACAGAATTACTTTCCCATATTCCCAGGCATTCTAGAAAAGCATCCTATGCTACTAAACATAAGGGGGCTCAACCTGGTGAGTATATGTACTACCCGTCGAGTCTTTGCCACCTATAGCAAGAGCGTAGACCCATTCTCCCTTGATAGGCTAAACATGGAAAGCACGTGGCTTACCTTGCGTGTCTTCACCTCCCTTGGAAAAAGGGTAAGAAAGACCAGCTGCCTTGAGCAGTGAGGAAAAGTAAAGAAAATAAACAACCAATCAAAGAACCAAGCATCCAAAAATCACATCAATCCCATTCCATCATCCCTGGTGTTCTCCCTGACACCCAAATGCATAAACTGATGCATCTCGCCTCTCCAGGCGTCCCCCAC
Organism: Viscum album; assembly: GCA_963277665.1. NCBI lineage: Eukaryota > Viridiplantae > Streptophyta > Magnoliopsida > Santalales > Viscaceae > Viscum > Viscum album. Next base: position 30,292,875 of record OY728153.1, read on the forward strand.
TTTCACATCCACAAGGCCTCCATGCCCCCACATATCACAACATCCATCCAGGATCACATCACAACACAAGCAGTAGGAAAGTAAACATCACATCAATTTGGGATCTTGGCCCCTTTAACAAGGCATCCGGCCATCAAACAACAAGCACCAACATATTTTAGGTTTACCAACCAACTGAATTAATCACGTACATTGGAATCAATTTGATTAACATCAAATTGGAAGAAAAACCACAATGACACCAACCAGATTCGTTTACATGCCCCTTTATCTTTAGCCAATTAATTATTAATTAATTCCAGCTTTACATTCTTTATCAATTTCATCAAGAACAACATGCTAACAAGCAAGGCATAGATATCACACTATCTAGAAAAACATGAGCCAAACCGTTATCACAGTACATAACAACAACATGCGATCAAACCAATTCTTTTAATTCGGTTCAAGTATTTAATTATTTCAAATTCATTGTGATCCAAAGGGATAAATCATGATAACTCTATGATTTCACATAAAAAATTTGAGAAGACACGAATCCCCTACCTCAAGGTTTTTAACAAAAACCCCAACAACGAAGAACGCACAAGAAAGCCGGGTTGATTCTCCAAAAAACCACCTTAGATCTCTCCTCCTAGAAATATCAAGAACAAATCTCAACATTTTTGACATCCACACACTTATATTTACCCATAACATGCGTAGATCTAAGAAACCGAGAGAAGAGGAAGAGTAGATCTAAGTAGATCTACGAAACCAACCAAGAAATATCACATACCTCAAGAAACCGGATTCAATTCGCCAAGAGAAGCCTTCAGATCGCCTCCAAAACTCTTGGGAGAGGTTCTTCTACCTCCAAGGAAGGGTAATCCTGAGTTATGGCCACTTAGAGGCTTAAAAGAACCATTTAGAGGAAAAAGATTTTAGATCCACAATTTTAGGATCAAACTTTAATTGCTCGAACGGTTAGTCGGCACGGTTTAACAAACCGTGCCCTAACCGTGTGTTAGATTTTGCCTTGTCAAACACTCCTCGTAGGGTTAGGCCGCACAGTTAGAAAAACCGTGCACTAACCGTGCATTAGCCACTGCCTCCAAGACCAGCCTTGCATGGTTTGGTCGCACAGTTTAGGCAAACCGTTCACTAACCATGCGAAATCTATAATCCTTTAACTTTCTTTAAAAGTCCACCCAAATTCACCCCCAAGTCACCTTGACCTTCCAAAACACCTATAACACCACATTTTCACAAAGGAAAGGACCGGAGAGTTCTGTGCCATTACATTAGATACCTCTCAAAACATTCTCATCCTTGAGAATCCAAAACCCACCTAATGTGAAAATGAAATAGGATTTGAACAACCACCCCTCTAGATACCTCTCAAAAGAGAGCAAGACACCTAAGAAACAAAGGGTTCCATCTCATAAACATAAAAGTTTCATAACCACACAAGTTACAATGATACATGAAAAGAGTTAAACATCAAACAACTCTGGGTACTGAGCACATATCTATGACTCACGTTCCCAGGTATAGTCCTCCAAGCCACCGTTTCACCACAAGACACAAACTATAGGAATAGAACGCCCGTGCAACACATTCTCCTTGCGGTCTTGGACCTCCACGGGTCGCTCATAAAAGGTTGCATCATCATCAACATCGATCTCTCCTCAATCTATGATGTGAGAGTCATCATGAAGATAATGTTAGAGCTGTGATACATGGAAAACATCATGTATCTGACTCATCTGCGGGGGAAGTGATACTCGGTACGCCATAGATCCAACACAAGCTAACACCTCGAAAGGCCTAAAAAACCGGGGTGAAAGCTTACTTCCATGACCAAACCTTCACTGCCCATGACAGGGAGCCACCTTCAGAAACACATGATCCCCAACATTAAACTAGAAGGTCCTCCTTCTTTGATTAGCATAAGATTTCTGACGATCTTTCACTGTTTTCATCCTCTCACGAATCACCTGAAACATCTATGTTATATTCTCACTAGTTCTAGTCTGAGAATTTATGACTCTACAACCCCAGTCCAGTACAATGAAGAACGGAAAGGTCGGCCATATAAGGCTTCAAACGGCACCATACCGATGGTCGAGTGAAAACTATTATTGTAAGAAAACTCCACCAAGGCTAAGTGCCTCATCCATGAACCTCCAAAATCAAGAACACAAGATCGTAACATGTCTTCAAGAGTCTAGATGTCCCACTCTATCTGACCATCCGTTTGGGGATGAAAAGCAGTGCTAAGGCAAAATTGAGAACCAAAAGAATGTTGGAGACCTCTCCACACCCTAGAGGTAAAACGTGGATCTCGATCAGAAATTATAATCCTAGGGACTTCATGAAGTCTCACCACCTCATCTAGATACTGCCTCGACAAAAATTCCACTGAGCTCGACTCCTTGATCACTATAAAGTGGGACAATTTTGTTAAACGATCCACTAACACCCAAATAACATCATATCCTCCCAGATCTCGAGGTAAAACTATCAAAAAGTCCATTGATATGTCCTCCCACTTCCACTGAGGAATCTCTAATGGATGGAGAAGGACACTAGGAACACGGTGTTTGACCTTCACCTTCTGGCAGATTAAACAATGAGACACAAACTCCGCAACCGCACGCTTCAGCCCAGGCCACCAAAACTGACTCCTCAAGGATCAGTACATCTTTGTCACGCCAGGATGTACTACTAAGGGCGAACTATAGAACTCTCTGAGAACCGTCTCACGCATTGACAAAGGGACACAAGGCCTTCTATGATACAACACTCGGTGTTGTTCATATTCAGTCCAACCATCATGGGCCTCACCACAAACAACTCAGTCTCTCCAGACTTCCACCTCTAGATCTCCCAACTGGGACTCTTCCACATTATGAATCAGGGATGACTATACCGTCATCTGAAAAAGATAGCCGCTGCCCCCAACTTCTCCCATATCAATATGTAATGCTGACAGTTCTTTCATTACTCTCTAAGAGTCGCCGAATTTACGCACAGCATCACTACGTGAATTTCGGCTCAACGCATCTGCCACAACATTCCCCTTTCTAGGCGTATATGATATTTCGAAGTCGTATTCCTATAAGAACTCCATCCACCGATGCTGTCACAAGTTCAAGTCACACTGGGAGAAAACATACCTCAAACTCTTATGATCGGTGAAAACCATGAAGCACTCACTAATGAGGTAATGTCTCCACAACTTCAGAGAAAACACCATGGCTGCCAACTCAAGATCATGGGTGGAATATTTGCATTTGTGGGGATGTAACTTCCAAGACCCATAAGAAACAACTGACCTCTGCTGCATGAGAACACAACCTAACCCTAGATGTGAAGCATCGCAGAAAACATCAAACTGAACTCCCTCAGCTGGAAGACAAAGGAATGGAGCACTTACTAACTTCTCCTTTAGATACTCAAAGGCTTCCTGGAACTGATTAGTCCATATGAATTTATGACCCTTCCTATTCAAAGATATTAGAGGAGTCACAACCCGTGAGAAATTAGCTATGAACCTCCTGTAGTAGCCTATGAGACCAAGGAAACTTCGCACCTATGACACTATCTTGGGGGCTACCCAAGATGCAAATGCTTCTATCTTCGATGGATCCACAGCTACTCCCTGTTGTGACACAACATGCCCCATGAAACGGACTTCTTGATCCCAAAGCTCACACTTAGACAACTTACCTAACATATGATGTTGACGAAGGACTTAAAAAATGGCGTGTAGATGCTCTGCATACTCCTCTTCAGACATGGATTACACAAGGATGTCGTCGATGAAAACTACCACGAAATTATCTAGGAACTCACGGAACACAGCATTCATCAATCCCATGAATACAACTAGATCATTCATCATTCCAAACAACATTACAATGAACTCATAATTCCCATGATGATAATGAAAAGCGGTATTCAGAATATCCTCATCCTTCACATGCATCTGATGATATCCTGACCGCAAGTCGATCTTTGAGAACCAACTTGAACCCCTCAGTTGATCGAATAAGTCATAAATACATGGAAGAGGATAGAAAATCTTTATTGTCACTTTTTTAGGCGATGATAATCGACACACAAACGCAAGCTACCGTCGGACTTCTTCACAAAAAAAACTGGTGCACCCCATGGTGACACACTTGGCTGAACAAAACCACACTACAACAGACCATCAAGATGTATAAGTAGATATCGCAACTCAAAAGGGTCCATCCTATATGGAGAAATAGAGATAGGAGATGCTCCAGGCTGTAGCTCGATCCTGAATTCGATCTATCGTCAAGGGGGTAAGGCTAAAACCTCTTCTGGAAAGACATCAGGGTACTCCTCTACGACCCAAGGAAACGACAACTGTTGAACCCTTGAAGAACTCAGCATCATCTAGGCCATTATGGACGATAATAATGGAACGCACCTATGACCCATCTGAGGATCTTGCTCACCAAAAAACACCACTTTCTCTCCATCCACACCAAGGAAAACGACCTTCTTCCTGAATCAATCCATGATATCCTGCACCGAATACAACCAATCAATGCTGAGGATGACATCATATGGTTGTATTAGTAAACATAGGAAATCTCCCCAAGAGTGGTGTTGCCCCAACACTAGCTCACAATCTCTACATATTTCAAAAAAGTTATCTCGACCTCCAACTGGTGTAGTCAACGCCAAGGGAACTGGAAGCCTCTCTACCTCAAGTCCCAAGGCATGGATAAGGGTAGTTGATATGAAGGAGTGTGTCGCTCCTGAATCAAACAAGGAATACATCAAGGTTGAAAACAAGCAAAGGGTACCTCGAACGACATATGGCTCTCCTAGAACTGGAAGCGCTAGAGCATGAAGCTGACCACGACCTCCTCTATGGACTGTCTGACCCTGATGATGACCACCACCACAACCGCGCTCTACTTTTTGAGGATGGGGAGCATCATGGAGCTGTCCTCTCCCTACCCCATCTACCCTCTAGTGATCTAAAAGTGGTGTAACCAGCTGTTGCTGCTACCTCGGATGGAACTTCCTCAACGGAGGAACTTGGAGCGTAGCGCCTGGTGCTCAATGACAACTCTGAAAGGTCAGGTACTCCCACTATTGATGACCATGACCACCACAAGAAAAACAAGTGCCTGATCTGTTGGCATAGGGAAGATAGTTGCTGCCTCTGGAGAAATGAGATGTGAAGGACTGGGACCTACCCCCGGCTAAACGAAAACTCTTATTCCCTGAAAACCAGGAACCCCAGACCACAACCTTGCTTCGTGAGGGATCATGATGTTCCCCCTCTCATGATGATCTTGTCCTGGCCAAAATCCTCTCGACAACCTATGACCTCGCCAGCACCTCAAGATATGTCTTTATCATAAATGGGGTGACCTGGCGTTGGATCTATGGATGAAAATCCTCCTCAAAATTCCTCGTCCTGGCCTCCTCATCTGGTAACAGGTCTAAAGCATATCTTAAAAGGTTCCAAAAATGGATTCCAAAATCTCGAACACTGGAGATCCCCTGTCAAAGGGTAAGAATCTCCAGGAGGCTGGATGCCTTTGTAGTTGAGGAAAGAAACTCGACTCTAAACTTGTCTCAGAACTCCTCCCATGAGATCGCTGACTCCTCACGATCTCTGAGGAACAAGAGCCACCACTTCATTGCTGCTTCATGAAACATCATCACAGCTAAGGACACCCAGTGCTCCTTCCGAGCATGGATCGAACTGAAGACGATCTCGACCTCCTCCAACTAGTCTTCCGTGACTGCATCTGAAATAGAGCCCTCATACTTCTATAGACTCTGATGCTGAAACTCTTAGAGTGTCTGCAGCGATCTTCTCGAATAGGCTGCTGAACATTTTCTACACAAACCTGATGAGGGCGTCGACTTGGAGACATACCTGTAAAAGAACAAACCGTTAGAGCTCCTAAACCAGGAATATGGAAGACTCAACATTAATTAATTAATTATTTTCTTTTATTCATTTTATGTTAACCTATCCCAATGTCTACCCATTCAAACACAGACACAAATAAGGATGACGCATGATCCTTTCCTAGGTCTCTACCCTGAAACCAGTATCACCTTGTTTAGTAGCCATTGTAAACTTAAAGTTCCATGCATCAGATCATAGGGGGACCTATACACCTATGTCTCAGCTGGTCTCCAGTGTGTACCTCACTTTCTAAACATGAATGACACCGTTGCCCAACCAACCCATGAAACCTCACCTATGCCTAACTCCAAACTCTATCCTATCCTTCAACCAGACCTATGATACCACTCTGTCATGACCCCCTCCCCACAAAGTGTACCCCTCCTAGGCCGAAAATGTGAGAAGGGAGATAATAACCCCCGAGTCCCACCTCCAGTAGGCCCTAGGTTGGTGAATAGCACCGAGGGTATAGTAGCACACAGATGGGAGGAATTACCCTCTAAGAGAACACATGTGAAAGAGATAGATAAGATAGAAACCAACCAACTCTAACTCATAAGTTAAGTATAAAAGAAAACCCAAGTGCATATATGTAATGTCATGCAAAATTACTACAAGTGAAAGGGAAAACTACAAGTACCCAAAAGAATGTAAAAACAGCTGCAACCACAAGCCCGAACAACTCCTGCAACCCCACGCTAGTAGAAACCATCTTGACCTCCAACCTGCTCCAAGTGACCTGAAAAACAGTTTATATATACGTAGGGTGAGTATAACAGTATACTTAGTAGGATCCTCCCTGAAGCCTCTTGTGCAAAAGTAAAGAAAGCATGCTGAAGCACAATGAACAAAAAGTGAAACTAACTCATCACCTAAACAGGTATACTAAGTTCCCAACCTCACCATGGCTACTCTCACCAAGTAATGCATACAAGAATATAGCATATAGTAAAGAATATCAAGGGTACCCCACTAATACTTCCCCACTGGTTTTCCTCTTTTCTCAAACGAATTACGTCCTGTGCATCTCTCTCCAAAGGCTTTCCCGTATACACCTGAACTAAGCTCCACAATCTGCACCACATGCACCACAAAGGCATGCCCACAGACACCTGGGCGAAGCACCACAGCATCCTCACAACCAACAGTAACTAGGTAGTTTCTGGGAGCCACCACAGCTCGCATAACGTGTATCATACGTCGGGTATTATACCTCAATCCATTACAGCCCATACATAGAGTAAGGATTCTCAAGCCATCACAAACTATACACATTACACCTATAGTAGTCCATAGGATACTATATCAATAATATATGTGTGTGAATAACCACATGCCATTACAGCCCTCTAAACACATATATGGGGAAAACTAACCACTATGCCTAATGGCACTAGTATCTACCAAGATAAGAGAGCGGGGTCAAAGGGGGTAGTTAGTCATTCATCCTCCCACTGGAATGTTGGGGAAAACACCCCCCCAGGGCTCAGAATCCCCGGGGTGTCAGTTTCCCTTACTGATAGGGTGGAGTAGCGTATAGAAACACAAAAAGTATAGAATATACTATAACTCACAACCACACTATGGGCATAACCTAGTCTTAGACACAACTGCAACTGACGTCTCTCGGACTCCGGGTTGCTACTTATAAGACTAGGTATCCTATAAGCACACAACCATTTAAGGGATTTATTAGATCACTTCATTCCCTTTCTATCAATTCCACTATATGTTAATTAATTCTTCAAACATTAATTAACCAAGAACAATTCCACATTAAATCCCATTAACACCACATCCAAAAATTCCACTGTCCTTTCAAAAGTTTTCAACCTCATCATTAAGTTTCAACAAACTCCAACCCCATGGGTTAACATCATTTATTCAAACATTCATTACAGAATTACTTTCCCATATTCCCAGGCATTCTAGAAAAGCATCCTATGCTACTAAACACAAGGGGGATCAACATGGTGAGTAGATGTACTACCCATTGAGTCTTTACCGCCTATAGCAAGAGCATAGACCCATTCTCCCTTGAGAGGCTAAACACGGAAAGCACATGACATACCCCACGTGTCTTCGCCTCCCTTGGAAGAAGGGTAAGCAAGACCAGCTGCCTTGAGCAGTGGGGAAAAGTAATGCAGATAAACAACCAATCAAAGCACCAAGCATCCAATAATCACATCCATCCCATTCCATTATCCCTGGTGTCCTCCCTTACACCCACATGTATAAACCGATGCATCTCGCCTCTCCAGGCATCACCCGCTGCCACAACCACAAGGCCTCCATGCCCCCACATATCACAACATCCATCCAGGATCACATCATAGCCCAAGCAGTAGGAAAGTAAACATCACATCAATTTGGGATCTTGGCCCCTTTAACAAGGCATCCAACCTTCAAACAACAGGCACCAATAGATTTCAGGTTTACCAACCAACTGAATTAATCACGTACATCGACATCAATTTGATTAACATAAAATTGGAACAACAACCACAACAAAAAAAACCAGATTCATTTACATGAACCTTTATCTTTAGCCAATTAATTATTAATTAATTCTAGATTTATGTTATTTATCAATTTCATGAAGAACAACATGCTAACAAGCAAGGCATAAATATCACACTATCTAGAAAAACATGAGGAAAACTGTTATCACGGTACAAAACAACAATATGCAATCAAACCAATTCTTTTAATCCGGTTCAGGTATTTAATTAGGTCAAATTTCATTATGATCCAAAGGGCTAAATCATGCTAACTCTATGATTGCACATAAACAATTAGAGAAGCCACAAATCCCCTACCTCAAGGTTTTTAACAAAAACCCCAACAACGAAGAACACACAAGAAAACTGGGTTGATTGTCCAAAAACTCACCTTAGATCTCTCCTCCTAGAAAGATCAATACCAAAGATCAACATTTTTGACATCCACACACTTATATCTACCCATAACGGGTATAGATCTAAGAAACTGAGATAAGATGAGAAGTTGATCTAAGTAGATCTAAGAAACCAACCAAGAACGATCACATACCTCAAGAAACCGGCTTCGATTCTCCAAGAGAATCCTTCATATCGCCTCTAAAATGCTTGGGAGAGGTTCTTCTACCTCCAAGGAAGGGTAATCCCGAGTTATGACTGCTTAGAGGCATAAACAAACCATTTAGAGGAAAAAGAGTTTAGATCCACAATTTTAGTATCTAACTTTAAGTGCCCGCAAGGTTAGTCCGCCCGATTTAACAAACTGTGCGCTAACCGTGTGTTAGCTTCTACCTTCTCAAAAACTCCTCACATGGTTATACCACATGGTTAGACAAACCGTGCACTAACCGTGCATTAGCCACTGCCTCCAAGATCATCCTTGCACGGTTTGGTCGCACGGTTTAGGAAAATCGTGCACTTACCGTGTGAAAGCTATAATCCTTTAAATTTATTTAAAAGTCCACCCAAACGCACCCCCAAGTCACCTTGACCTTCTAGAACACCTCTAACACCAAATTTTCACAAAGGAATGGATCAGAGAGGTCCGTGCCACTACATATGGTAACATGTGTTTTATCATATAGATAACCATGGGATTAAAAATTGATTTGGTGACTAAGTGATTAATTTTATTTCAAAATAATATCACTATATTTTTGGGAATATAATCCAAAAGTTATTAGTTAAAATTTTAGGTTAAAACAATCTTTAATGTTTAGGTTTTTCATTTTATTTATTTATGGAATGATTTAGTTTGAACTTTGGGTATTAATTTTTAATTTTGGATATTAATGTATTATTTCATCATATAAAGGTTTACTAATTTTGGGAATTATAGTACCATGTTCTAACCATTTTAGTTTTGGTTAATGTCTAAATATAGGTGAAATAAATTGATTATCACTTTTATGGTCATTTTTTCCTTTAAAAGTTGATTTTATTGCTTCAGGCATGGAAAATTCATCTCGAATAATCATCATTTGAAGAAAAATTTGTGATTGTGTTGGAAATATATTAAGGGACAAAATTACACTTATCAAGTAAGTATATTTTCTTATTTTATTAGTCTAGACACTAATAAATTCTTCAAATCTAGGAAATTGTCTTTAAAATGAAAATTTTATCCTATTACATTAATTTATAATGAAATTATGGTCTTTTTAATACCTTTTTGGTTTATGGTTTTATGGTTGTTAACTTTCATATGAACATTCACTTTATTTTGATCAAGGATCCCTATCAATATCCATCATTAATTGGGAATTAAATTTTTCTTCCATATTCATATATTAATTTCCCACCAATTTTCTCCTACTTGTATACCTATTTGTGTGCTATGGTAGATGAACTTTTTACTTCCCTCTCTCTCTTTTAAAGTGGAAGTTTTGTTAACCCTTTTTACAATGTGGGATTCAAAAAATGGTATTTTAAAATATCAAACCATTTTTACCGAGTTCAAGTTCAAATTATTAGGATGAAATTTATAAAGGGGGGATAATGTAAAACCTCGATATTTTAAAAAAGGAATCTATTATCAATAGCATACAATACACATAACACCAATATTAAACAAACCATGAAATAATATTATTTTAAATATGTCTGTTATTACATAGCTATTAAATTGGTGGGTATGAATAGTATTAAATAATTTTTGAAATTTATTTACATAAATGTCCTAATAAATATAAATTTTTTGATAAATTGTTGGTAAATAATCAATCATGGTTTATTAAAGTAATTTTATTCATAAAACATATCTTTTCTTCAAAAATGATTTTTATTGCTTTTTGTGAGAAAACACTATAATTAATTTCTAGAAATTTTAGAAAATGTATTTAAAAAAATTAACTTCATTTTTTAAATAATCATACCAAAATTAAATTAAGGTAAAATTTTGGAATTTTTTATAAAATATTGATTTTTCAGTGAATAATGAAAAATACCTATTTTTTTTTAAAATGTCATTTCTTTTCAAAAAAACTAAGTAATTTAAAAGTACCAATATGTTTTAAATATAATTTCAAGAAAAATAGGTATTTTTTAGTTATATTTAATCCACTTAATTAAATTTTAATGATCTTTATATTGGATTTTATTATAAGTTAATTTTTGGGTTTAAAAAATGGGTTTTTTTTCTCTCGAAAAATGTTTTAAATTTCATAGTGTTTATAAATTTTAATTAATTAAAATAACCCCTAATTAAGAATTATTTAAATAAAATTTTATATTATATATCAATAAATATTAATTTAAATTCATACAATGATGTTTAATAGTCATAGAGTTTATATAAAATCATCTTATGCTTGAAAAATTCATTTCTCGAAATATTGCTTTTTCGTCACGTCTGCTGGTTTTATATTAAATTAAATTATTCAATTATATGAATTTAATTTGGTAAAATTGATTAAATATTTTTAATTATCATAATTTATATTATATAATAAGTTCAACTTAATTTTTTGTCATAATGAATAGTGAAAACAGTAAAGTTTATTTATTGTGGTTAAAGTTTAAATGGGTTTAACGAGTCGTTAAACTAAAAATATAATGGTTAAAATGACCATTTTTTTCTAAATTATATTATATATGAATATTATGAAATTAAATAATCTACTTATAGATAATGGAACATTTTCGATCCTTATGGCATGTGAAAAACATGGGTACACCTTTTTATTTTCACAAATCCCAATTGTGTCCTCTCCCCTACTTATAAAAGGCCACCCCTATCCTATCCTCTTAACCCCATAAAAACCATTTTTTTATATCCAATAAATGACCAAATAAAATCATTAATTCCATCCCCATGATTTATGGCCATTAATTTGATCAGAAATATATCCCAAGAAGGCTTCTATTGCTAACCTAAAGAGGTTTTCTGAAGAGTAGATATTATGCTTAACCGGACATTTTTATATTATTTATTCTTCCACATCTTTCTAATATTCTTAAATTATGATGATATAATAACACAATTATTTAACATATAATTATATGTTATTATTTTAATGGAATAACCTAAATCCATCTCCTCTTATATCGAATGGGAAACAAATCATCATTCATGTGTACATGGGCCACCACCTCACAAACCAATGTAATTCATTTTTTGTCATCACCTCTCAAGGATTGTTATAATGATGTATATAAAGTATATATATATATATATATATGATATTTTTAACATAATTATAATTTTTAATTATTATATCACATATAACTTCTTACTTTCCATTCTGTGGGGCATATAATAAAGTCGCTCGTGTGTACGGGAAACTACCGCTTCGCAAAGCGATGCGATTTTTTTTCACTAACGCTTTATATGGAAGGTAATAAAGATATATTTAATGAATATATATAATATATATGACATAATTATTATATTCATGACATATTTATCATTATGAAAATATAATATATCATTTTATTTCTTACCTTTGCACTCATTGAAAAATAATAATATCACTCGTGCATATGTATAGACTACCACCTCCATGAAGAGATGTTATTATTTATCTCATCAACAAATAAAATTAAATACATATATGTTTATTTAATAAAATAATATGGAATTTATTATATTATGGTCATTCTGAAGATATAAAATATTACTTATGTTCTTTCCATAATGATCATTGAATAATAGAAACGTTGCTCATGCATATGTATAGCCTACCATCTCCAAGATTGTAACATAGTTCATTTTTCATAACCAATATTCATGATTGGGTTTAAAGTATAATTTATATATAAAAATTATAATTATATCATGATTATTATTCTGTATATGTTTAAATAATTATGTCTTTTACCTTGGTCAACACACTGAAATCATTTTTAAATAATGAGTTGAATGTCCTCAATACATAGGACGTGTACTTAACTGATTAAGTATTTAAATATATAATTAAAATAAATAAATTAAATGGATTAAGTATAAGTAAATAAACCTTGAAAATTTTCCTAAGAATTCAAATAATTGATATAATTTTATTATACAGTAGTTAATGGACATATATTGAAATTCTGGACTCAAGTTAAGGGACTTTATCTCAATTTCCATTCACTGATGCATATTTTAATGTTATGCACTTAATTTATTTTTTATATTGTATATGCTTCCACTTTTATATGTAATATCATTAATAATTCATATTATATGACATTTTAAATTTCAATTTGAATTATTTCATCCATGGTTATTTGACTTGAAAGTTACCAAGTTGTAAAAAAAGTTCATTAATCAATTTCTTTTCACTGGGTTATATTATGTCTTCATTGTCTTTGATATTATAAGATTATGTGTTTAATTAATTTATATTATATTATTTTTTATTTTAACTCATTTTACATGGATTTACATTTTATATAGATAATCGATTCATTAATTAATTCTCACTTCAAATTTATGATCATTGTAAGAGTTACTCATCTCAAATTTTGTTCTTAGGGAAAAAATGTTATGTTATACACCTATATTATTCTATAAGGTGAATATAATTACCCTTTGATAAGTTATATAATGAATCTCATTACGTTAATGATATTTAATGTTTCTGTCACACCCCGAACTTTGAAATTATTGTATTTTATTCTTTTCTTAGCTTTGGGTCTTTTGGTTGAGGCTCAGATTGAGCCCAATTTACATATTTTTTTAATTTTAGAAGTCTTGGGTGGGTTTTGGCCTATGCATGGTTTTAGCATGGTTAGGGTAGACTGTACGAACCTTCCTAGGTAACCATGTAGCATGTGTTGGGTGTCCACTAGTGAGGTGTATGAGTTGCGCATGGTTTGGGAAAAACTGCAAAAACCATGCAGTTTAGTTCTATAATAGGACAGAGGCGTGAAAAATGGCCAGTGAACAGTATTGAAACTTTTTGGTTAGACCAATAATGTTCCCCTTCTCTCCAGTAGGGTTCTCATGGTTGGCTCACAATCTGGCAGACCATGAATCCAAACTATGCAAGCTACCTCTATTTAAAAATAAAATTTAATGAAAATAAAAATATCAAAATAAAATAATATTTAAGAAACTATTTTAATAATAATAATAATAATAATGATGATAATGATGACTATTATTATTATCATTAAGTTATGTTTTTGATTTATTTTTCTTATTTTTCCTTTTTTTTCCTATATTTTTTGTTTCTTTCCCCTTGTTTACCCTCCTCCCTGTGCATCACATGAAGCGCCTCTCCCTCCTCCTTGGTCGCATGCCTTCCCTCCCTCATGAACTCTCTTCCACTTGACAAAAACCTCTAGTTTCTTCATGAATCTCAGTCAGTTCTTTGAGGTAAGATCATATTCCCTCATCTCCTCCTTCGATTTGGGTGTTTTTCCCTCTCCCATCACCCAGTTCCATTTAGACAAACCCTAGTCCATGGTTTAATCTAATTTTTATTGGTTTCTTACATTGTTATGTTATGTGGAAGGTATCTCAGGTTGACCTCATCTGTGTTCCAACATACGCTGTCGAAGGCGAAGCGAATTGGCACATCTCAGCTTGCTGATTCCGGTTGGGGTAAGGGTTTTCTTCCATTGTTTAATTTTTCACCTTTATTTTGGGTCCCTTCGGTGATTTAGGGTACATGGGACTTGTTTTTAGGATGTTTTTTGGCTCCTTGGTGGTGCGAATGTGCATACATAGGTATGTATCTATGTATATATATGTATTCCCCTCAGGCATATTCCCTAATGTCATGGGGAATACATTCCTTGGACTAAATGATATATATATATATATATATATATAAGGGTGTATGTGCATGTGAGTGCAGGGAAGTTTTGAGTGGTCACTGCCTAATTTGTAAAGAGCAGAAGTGTCTCAGCTTGGTCTACTTCCTTTTTGAGGTGGGTCCCCTATTCCTAACCCTTTAATTTGAAATCCATAATTACTTGATTGCATTAATTTTTTCATATTTATGTATTATTTATATGCTTGCGATTTGGTTGCATTTCTTAGAAATAGTTATTTATTTGTTTTACATAATTTATCCAAGCATGCAGTGCGTTTTCATATTGAAACATGTTTTCAAATTTTTTTAGAACTAGTGATGTATTTCTAAGGCTCAATTGGTTTTAACTATTAAATATTAAAAATTGGTTTCCTTAATAGTTTTAATGCGTAATAAGTATTTCCAATTGGTTGCTTCTACTTAAGCATTTTTTCAACCTTTCTCTTAAATGCGCGGTGCCTTAGTTGTGTAATTATGCTTTTAAATTGTTTTGGAACTTAAAGGTGTTGATAAATAGTGTTTTTCTAAAAATTTAATATTTCTTATAATGTAGTGAAGCCCATTTTTCATCCCTAAGTATATCGTATGTTTTTATCATGATTTTAATATTGAATTAATCTTAGAAGGTAAAGGTCTATTTGGCATTTCATATTTCAAAATGGTATTTTATATCTTCTTAGAAATTATTTTGGAAATGTTGTGTGAGTGTACTTGAAATGGACATGGTATGAGGCCCGGTTGGAACTTCATATTGATTTGAGAACAATATGTGTTTTGAAATTGAAAATGCCTGGTTGGCATCTTTAAATGTTTTTGAGGAATGTTTTATAGGCTTGTGTGATGTGATGGCCTGGTTGGAACCTTTGATAATGTCATATATATATATATAGTGGTAACACCTATAGGGGCGATTCCCCTTTATGGGTTATCGTATAGGTGTTGTTCGTGTTTGGGGTAGGAAAGTATAGCGATGGTAGGTAAGGTGAGTCATATGTGCGAGGGCCTCCTACTTACATAGTATATTATTACCATGGGGTTTCTGGGCATCTTTTAGAGGATTTAGTGATGGTTTCTAATCAACCCCAATTAGATGGCTTGATACCCTTTTGATTTTTTGTTAGGATAGGTGGGTTGTTCCATTGGTGAGGCTAGTTTAGAGCAGCCAGTTGGTTATAGACTAAGGGGCTTCAACATACGTCAGTAGGTGGTTCTGAACCAAGTATTTCCAGGGATCTCTCTAGGGATGTTTAGGAAATTCCCACTATTACATATTTTTATATTCCAGTTTTATTTTTTATAACTTTTGGTTTTTTGATCTCATGACACCTTTACTTTGCTTTTTAAATTAAAATACCTCTTCTATCACTAGTTGGTTTTTAAAAGAATTTATTGAAATGAGTTATGGTTTTGGGAATTATTTTGGAAAGTGAGGTGAAAAAGAGTTTTTTTTAAAAATAGCAACCTGTTACTTATTTTGATAAAAGAGAGGAAAACCTTATTTTATATGTCCTATTTTCAAACTATTAATAATGGATTTCACTTTAGAGGTGGGGCATCAGGTGTGGTTTTTCTTTGGAATTCCTACTGAGCATTTTTGTGCTCACGCCTACTCTATCTTTTCATTTTTTGGTTCTTATAGTTCTAGATCACTCTTGGAGCAACCTTGGTTCAGTGTCAGTGGTGACCTATGAGGTCACTTGGAGGTACGTATAGCGGTTTATTTATTTACTCTATGAGTGTTTTTTTATTTTTCGGTTTAAATTTCATTTATTTGTCTTTTTTTTCATGGGATAAATCATTCCCAATGGTTTAATCTTGATGCCCAGCACTAGTTTCCAGCCCATGGGGATTGGGAACACCCTTCAGGCCTTGTTGCAGACCAGCTCGGGTGATCAGTTCAGGGTCAACCCAGGTTGGTTCACAAAAAAATGGTATCATAGGAGACCCTTTTTATTTGGAGTTTCATGTAGTTGGAGACTAGAACTATTAGGACTTGGGAGGTAGGTATGGGAAGAGAATCACAAAATCTTTCTTGTTTTTATCCTCAAGTTTCTAGGGGTAGTATGAGATTTGAGTATTTGGTTTTGGTTTGTATTGATGGGGGATGACCAAGGGAGTTAGTCAGTGTTTCACTACGGACTTACATGGAGTAGTGACTGATGTGGAGCTCGAGTGTATATTTTGAGACACTCCTAGTGGTTTATGCTTTCTTGGAGCATGGTTTGATAAACCATATAGCTGGATTATGCATGACTACTAGTTCTCTATCTAGATGCTTCAGTGCAAGTGTTGTTTTGCTTGGTGTGGATTTAAATTGGTTTTGGGGTGATTTGTTGAGTTATTTAATGAGGCTTAATTTTCAAAGGTTGTATTTCAAAAAAAAATTAAAAACTTTGGGTTGTTATGAGAATGGAAGGGAAACTATTTTGAATTCTAAAAATTATTATAAAATGTGAAATGAGAATTAGGTGGGAATTCTTGGTTTTGATGGCGAAAGGGTATGGGTGACCCTTGGTATTCCTTATGGATGTTCACATATGTGCATGTGTGTAGGGAAAGTTCATGTTGGTATTTATGTGTGGACAATATAAGTGGAAGTGGAGAAGACACATATCTGATGGTTCATAGGATACCATGGGTGATTATTTGAAAATTAAAGATTAATCTAGTTTTACAAAGTTTTTTTTGAAAAAGAAAATAGTTTTTGATAAAAAGAGAATGATGGTGTCTTGTATTTTTAAGCGAATGCATTAGATTTTTTTTAAAAAGGAAAATGTTTTCTAATTTCAAAAGGGGATTAAATTTGAAAGTGGGTGAATTTGAAAACTGTCGATTTTCAAAAGAGGATTCTTCGATTGTTTTGTGATGTTGTTGTGGTTTTATTTTGGTTGAGATTTGATTCATCTTTTATTTGGTTTGTGATGTGTTTGTCTATGAGATTGGCGTTTGGTTGGCAATGTCCTTTTAGGTTGATCCTTGGTTGGGTGTTGATTCAGTTTGTATTCTTTTATTATTCAGATTATGCTTCCTAGAAAGGCCCCAGATGTTTCTTTTGTCTTTCTATCTTTGGCCTTGCCTAGAATCCTAGTGGAGTGGTGGTATTGAGTTTATTTTGGTTATTTTTCGTTTTCCATGGTGATTGAGTTTTTTTAGATGCAATGGAGTGGATCGAGGAAGTCAAAAGAATTTTTAGGAACTCCTAAAGCGGTGAGGGTTCAAATTGTTTTGAGTTTGTTTAGAGGTCCGAATTTGGACCGATGGAGGGTGGTCGTCCAAGTATTGTTTCAAGTTGGGGTGTCATGGGATATGTTTAACACCACTTTCATCTAGTGGTTTTATCATGAGGAGGTAAAGGCAAGGAATGTGGTGGGGTTTATGAGCATTCACAGAATGGTCAGTGGACGATGAAGGATTATGTTGACCATATTAAAGAGCTGGTTTCCTTTTCTTCATAGGTAGCATTAGAAGATCCATGTGGAAGCTGGTGGGTGAATCATTTTTAGTTGATATGGTTTCTGAAACATGGGCAGTTAGCAATCTCATGTCTCTTTTTGCTCATTAAGGTTCCCTATCTGGTGAGAGGAGTGTGCTAAAGGATCCTGTTTCAGAAAGGCATCCTTCATTGGGTATGATCTTCGGTTCTTCAGACTATTAAGTTGTGTGCTTCCAGTGTGGCTTGTTTGGGCATTAAATTTCATCTTGTGAAAATCATCTGGGTGATTTATGATGATGTGGTCATTTGGGTCATTTGGGGGAGTTCTGAAAGTGGTGTCATTTAAAGGGGAAAGTCTTAGTCGGAGGATGTCAGTGCCTGACTATGAGGTAGTAAATGCTTCAATCATCAGGGTTCCAACCATAGGCCTCAGAGTGAATCTTGTGTACAGCTATGAATTTCTAGGGGTGTGTAGGGAAACACTTGTCTCATATTTGTACCCATGCGAGGATGTAAATGTTTGATGTTTCCCTTATAGAGTTTTGTTGTTATCGTAAGTTCATCATTTCATTGTAAGAAATACGATGAACTTGTTTCATCACAATCAAAGAAATTGTTTCTATCTAAATGTGGACCTTTGAATCATTTTCCATTTCTTGAATATGATTATCCCTTGTGTGGGTCAGACTTAGTTTTAGCCTGTAGTTGTGCTCATTTTGAGATGTATGTGCTTGTAAAAATTGATGTCTCTAGTATATGTTTGAGTTCACTATCTGGTTCGAGTTTCTTTTGGTGGAGTTATCTCCTTGTATTGGGATCTTTGGTTGGTATTGGGAATTCTCAGTGTTGGCTGTGGTGTGTTGTTTTTCTCATGCTAAGGAAGTTGGATTAGTTCATATTGGGAGTTCCATAGTCTCTGATCGCAATGAGAGTGTTTCTCGATTAATGTGGAGAAGTTTAGGGTTAACTCAGGTTGTGAGTTCCCTAGCATGGTGTTGTTGTTTGAGTTTTTAAAATTTCCATGCTAATTGATTTCTTGTGGTGGGGAGAACCCCCCCTTGAGTTATCTCATCATTATAATGATGTGGTTTATTCCTGATCTGTCAAGTGTGACTTGTGGAGTGAGAGGTCACCCTAAGGTTTGTGGTTTCTCTTGATTATGACCGGGAACATATTTAAGTTTTTTGTATTGTTCGACTGGGTGAATTTCTAGGGGAGAAAAGTGTCTGTGGTGGGGTTAATTATCACACCTTGACCCTTGAAATTATTTTATTTTATTCTTTTCTTATCTTTGGTTCTTTTGGTTAAGGCTCAGGTTGATCCCTGTTTATGTTTTTGAATTTTATAAGTCTTAGGTGGGTTTTTGGAATATGCACAGTTTGAGCATTGTTAGGGTAAACCATGAAACCCTGACTAGGTAACCGTACGACCTATGTTGGGTGTCTAGTAGTGAGGTACATGGGTTGTGCATGGTTTGGAAAACCTTGTGGCAACCATGCGGTTATATAACTGGAAATAGGTGTGAAACATGGTCATCACACAGTTTGGAAACCATGAGACTAGCCCATGTGTGTACCGCTTCTCTCTAGTAGGGTGCACACAGTTGGCGCATGGTTTGGCAGACCGTGTGGCCAAACCGTGCGAGCTGCCTGTGTTCAAAAATAAAATAAAATAAAATAAAAATAAAAATATGGAAATAAAATAATATTTAAAAACTGTTTTAATAATAATAATAATAATAATAATAATAATTATCATTATTAAGTTAGGTTTTTGATTTTCTTTTCTTTTTCTTCTTTAATTTTTTCGGACTTTATTTTTTATTTCATTCCCTTTGTTTCCCCTCCTCCATGTGCATTGCGCGAAGTGCCTCTCCCTCCTCCATGGATATGCCCCTCCCCTCCCTCATGACCTCTCTTCTTCTTAATAAAACCCTTTGGTTTATTCACAGATCTCATTCACTTATTCGAGGTAAGATCATCTGCCCTTATCTCCTCCTTAAATTTGGGTGTTTTCCCCTCTTCTCTCACCCGATTCCATTTGGTCAAACCCTAGGTCATAGGTTAATCTGATTTTGTTTGGTTTCTTCCATCGCTAGGTCATGTGAAAGGTCTATCAAGTCTATCACATCCATGTTTCAACATCTACCACCAAAGGAGAAGTAGATCGACACGTATTAGCTTGCCGACGTCGCTTGGGGTAAGGGTTTTCTTCTATTTTTTAAATTTTCACCTTTATTTTGGGTCCCTTTTATGACTTAGGGTACACATGACTTTTTTTGTAGGATGTTCGTTGGCTCCTTAGTGGTGCGCACACACATATATAGGTATTTGTCTATGTATATATATGTATCCCCCTCAGGCGTATTCCCTCATGGCGTGCAGAATACACACCTTAGAATAAAGAATATATATATATATATATATATGGATGTATGTGTGTGTGAGTTCGGGATAGTTTCAAGTGGTCGCTAGCTAATTTATCAAGAGCCGATGTGTCTCATCTTGGTCTGCTTCCCTTTTGAGATTTTTCCCTTATGCCTATCCCTTTAATTTGAAATCCATAATTGCTCAGTTTTAGTAAAAATATATTTTACATTTATGTAGTATTTATATTCTTGCAATATGGTTTTGGTTCTTAGAAATAGTTATTTATTTGTTTTACATAATTTATCCAAGCTTGCAGCCTGCGTTTTTCATATTGAAACATGTTTTCAACCTTTCTTGGAACTAGTTACATATTTCTAATGCTCAATTGATTTTAACTGTTAAATTTTAAAAAGCGGTTTCCTTAATGGTTTTATTTTCTAATAAGTATTTCCAATAGATTTCATATATTTAAGAATGTTTTCAAGATTTCTCTTAAATGTGGGGTGCCTTGGTTGTGTAATTGTGCTTTTAAATGGTTTTGGAACTTAAAGGTTTTGAGAAATATTGTTTTTATAGAAATTAAATATTTATTGTAATGTAGTGAAGCCTGTTTGGCATCCCTAAGTATATCATATGTTTTTATCATGGTTTTAAGATGGATTTGATCTTAGAAGGTGAAGGCCCGTTTGGCATTGCATACTTCAAAATGATATTTTATATCTTCTTAGAAATTATTATGGAAATGTTGTGAGTGTACTTGAAATGGACTTGGTATGAGGTTCGGTTGGAACTTCATTTTGTTTTGAGAACTAAATGTGGTTTTAAAGTGAAAATACCCAGTTGGAATATTGGAATGTTTCTGAGGAATGTTTTATAGTCTTGTGTGACATGATAACCTGGTTGGTACCATTGATAATGTCACATATATATATATATATATAGTATCACACCTATATGGGGGATTTCACTTTATGGGTTATCGTATATGTGTTTTCTATTTTTGGGGTAGACAAGTGCAATGATGGCAGGTAAGGTGAGTCATGCATATGAGGTCCTCTTACGTACAAAATATATTATTACCATGGGTTTCCTAGGTGTCTTTTAGAGGATTGAGTGATAGTTTCTGATCAACCCTGATTAGATGGTTTGTTACCCCCCTATATTTGTTGTTAGGTTAGGTGGGTTGTTTTAGTGGTGAGGCTAGTTTAAATAATCCAGTTGGTTATAGAATTAGGGGCTTCACGATACGCCGATAGGTGGTTGCAAACTGAGTATGTCTAGGGATTTCTCTATGGATGTTTAAGAAATTCCCATGATTACATATTTTTATGTTCCTATTTTCTTTTGTGGAACTTTTGGTACTTTTATCTCATGAAACCTTTACTTTTATTTTTATATTAAACTACTTTTTCTAGCACTATTTGGTTTTTAAAATAATTTATTGAAATGACTTATTGTTTTGGGAATTTTTTGGAAAGTGAAGTGAAAAGAAGTTTTTATCTCTCCTAAAAAAAAACTTGTTTCTTATTTTGATAAAAGAGTGGGAAAAATTATTTTTATATATACTATTTTCAAACTAGAAAGAATGGATTTTAATTTAGAGGTGGGGAATCAGGCATGGTTTATCTTTGGAATTCTTTCTGATCATTTCAGTGCTCACTCCTACTCTATCTTTTCAGTTTTAGGTTCTTCCAGTTCTATATCTCTCTCAGAGCGAACTTAGTTTTGTGTTGGTGGTGACCTATGAGGTCATGTGAAGGTACGTGTAACATTTTATTTATTTTTTGTGCGAGTTTTTTATCATTCAGTTTAAATTTCATTTATACGTCTTTTATTCATGGGCCAAATCATTCCCAACCGTTTTATCTTGATGCCCGACACTAGTTTCCAGCCCGTGGGGATCAGTAACGTCCTTCAAACCTTGTCACAATCTGGATCAGGTGACCGGTTCTAGGTTGACCTAGGTCGTTTTGTGACTGTTTCACCTAAGGTTGTTCTTTTATGGGACTTAAGATTAAGGAGTTACCAAAGTGGAAAAGACGTTATGTTACAATCTACTTTACTTCAGGATTATATATGTTCAAGGTTCCATTGGAGGAAATAATATTCTCTTATTTTATTGAACAGTATATATTTTATTATCCTCTATTTATGAATGTGTTTCACATGTTTAATTTCCATTTCCTTCCTTATTTATTGAAGAAATATCAAGAAATTTTTATGTAAGTGATACCTATCTTGTATATTTATTTTAGATCATCAATCTTTGTATTTTATAACAATATTATCTAAAATGTTTTCAGAAGTGTTCTTTTCTAAACATAAATGATATTCTAAATCGATTTTTCAAGATAGATATTTTTTTCAAAAAAAAATTAAAAAGGAAATTTCAAAACATTTTCCAAATGGGTCACTTTAACTCCCTTTACAATTTTTTTATAATGAATCTTTATTTTTAAAATTTACAACATGAACATATTCTCTCACCATCATAACCACTCAATGTTTTAAAGATTCCATTTTATGTTTCAAAGGATATTTTAAAAGAAAATTATTTCTTTTTTTAGAAGGTTTTATTTTTTTAACAAGTGTTTTCAAAATGGAAAGGATATTTTCCTCAAGAAATGTTCTAAGTGATCTTTCAAGATAATTTTCCATATAATATGAAATCCTTTGATGTTACGCAAGCGAAAAGTTTATTTTCCCAAAGAATGTTTTTAATTAAATTTTAATTATATTTTCAGTCATAAATGTCAATAACCCTTGATATTAATTATGTTCCATTGCAGATGTTTTGTAATGATATCATCCTCATTCTTTCTCTAGATGGATTATGGTTGTTATAAAGAGATTATCATGGAACCCATTTGTTTTCCATGGTTGAATCAAGTTATAAAAGTTTTAATTTATGTTTTAATAAGTTTTATGATAATATCCAATATCTATATAATTTATTTATGTTATGGTTTTTAGACATTGTTTATGAAGGTTTGAGGCTCATTATAGCTCGTGGGAGAGACCGATATAGTGTATACAATGGGTGTACCCAGATAGTGCTCTAATGAATTAGGTATGTAATTTAAACGTATGGTTATTCCATTTTTAAAGGCTCTATAAGGGTTCTATAAGAGTTATATAAATATAATGCTCCGAGATACCAAATTTTTTTATTTATGATTGCTATGATATTTTAATGATTTATTTGATTAAGATTAAAATCACATGGATCTTGATTATTTATTCTCATAACTCTTACCCATGATAAAGATTTATTCCATGTTTCATGATTGGTGATCAAGGTATTGGTGGGTATGAATATTCATATGTTATGCTCATGCACTTTGATTATGTCATCATACCCTTATCGTCTTCTTATACTCACTGATGATATTAAATTATTAATACTTATTTTTACCCTTACTGAGAATTTGAGCCCACCCTTCTTATATTTCATATTTCTTGGGATATGAAGAATGATTATTAAATTATTTTTGTCTAGAAAAGTTTCTAACATGATGAAGTTTGTGGGAGATGATAAATACTTAATATGGAATATGAAAAGTTGTTAAGTGAAAAAAATGCCCCCTATAATTCATGGGTATTGTTTATATAAGCGTTTGTCCTATTTCTCTAAAAATATAAACCTACAAGGTCCTTTGGTATGCAAATGATATAATATTTCCTTTTAATGTTGTAAGTTTTGGGTGGAAAAAGTTAGGTCACCTTCATCGGTATCAAATCCAGAAATGTAAAGTTTATGATTTTAGCACCGGATTTAGGAATGTGGGTTTAGGGTTATTTTAGTGACCCTATAGACCTCTTGTTTAGTGTAATTACACAGGTCTACCTAAATTCCAATATCATCATCTAGTAATATATAAAGGAACCTATAGAGGAATAAGTTATTGTCACAACAATAACAACCACATACGAATGCTCAGTATGTAATATAATCTATTTGTCTTGATATCTCATAATCAATCAGGTTATATACATGTGTCAGTATCATATGTAATTGATGATTATTTATTTGACTATATGAAATGAACCCTTAAATCACTATAGCCACATAACTCTAGTTAAATAGTTCCATTCAAATAAATGGTCCTGAAACATTATCTTTCTTAAATAAAATTAACAAATCCTCTATCGGATTATTCATTAATGTAATATCCCTCATGGTGAACCCAATGTATCTTACATCACTGTCATCATATGTTGTAATGGTTTTTGTAAGTACATTAATGTGTGTGACTAATTATATACATTAATAATAATATCAATTAAAAGGATCATTACACATGTTCACATATAAGAATATCCAATGAAATATAAACTTATGGAATTCCTACAGGCATGTTTGTTATCATAACATCCTCTCTTGGATATTATCAAGTGTGAAATTCATGAGATGAAGTCTCATAAACTTACGAGCATAAAGAACCAGATATTTAAACATACTATATGTCCTTTCAGAGAATGTATTTCAACTGTAGAACATATATTCAAGAATATTTTCATATATTTTTAAGTATCTCATTGTAGTGATGAACTATCATGTCTTTTCAATGTGATAAATACTCTAGGATATTATAACATTAATGTTACATAGAATAATAGTAAATATGTGACAAGATATTTGTTAATATTCAAGAATTTGAATATATAAGTAATCTAAAGTACAAAGTGGTTGGTTCTAGAGTATAAACTCTAATAAATTTCAGTTCTAATAGCTTTGAGGATCAATTGATTTGGAAGATAGGCATTAAAGAACTTACTCAAGTAAAAAATATCATTCTAATGAACAATATAATTATATTAAGTTTAATAATTAGGGAATTAATCATAAATGATAGTTTTATGAACATATATTCAATATAAATCTCTATCCAATATTTATAATTATATAGAAAGAATAATTAATTAAATATATTTATATTCTCAAGAAATATATATTTATATATAACGAATTACTTTAATTGTATGTGTTTACTAATTTTTGAATGTTTTTCATTATTTACAATGAATATAGATTAAGAAATGTCATAATAAATTTATAGGTGATTGGTGATACTGTTGAAAACTTGAAGTCCTAAAATAAAATTTCATAATGACATACACTGAAGTGTCACTCTAATGAATGCTATAAATTCAGATATTATGGAAGAAGAAGAAATTAATCACTATTCCACACTCTTCCATGATATCACAACTCAAATTTTAAGATATAGATAACAAAATTAGGCTTTCTTGTGTCAATATAATAGGAAAATATTGAATTGGAATATCCAATAACCTCAAGATAATTGGATTTCAAATAAGAAATCATGTGACATTTTATTCTTTAAAAATATCTATAGGTTTTTTCATCTCCCTAATTATCTAATCCTATATTTTTTTAGTGTCATACTTATATACAAACTATAAACTAATATTTTACATTATAAAATTTTTAGAATTCATTAAAATTCCAACAATGGATGCATAGTGAATTTATTCCATATATTTCCATTGAAAATCAGTCCTAGGACATTATTTGAGATAAAAAATTTCCTTCTCTTTGAATTAGAATTAGCGATTCTAAACATTTTTATATCTTAAACATATCTAAAATTTATCTAATTTATGATTTTTGAGATAAACATAATAAAACTTCTAAAGTATTATGGAATATTTTTATTCTATTTATATATTTTCCACTTTCATATCCTTTATTTCAAAATTATTAGATAATAATTTCTTATTATCAATTAATATACCAATTTCACTCGCATCAAGAAATATATCATCAACTTATTAAATAAAAAATATAAACTTTATCCTACCGACCTTCCATTATGTGCACGTATTGGTATTATTCTCTATAAATGTAAAGGATACAAAAATATCATTAAACATAAGATAATTCTTTTGGGATAATTTTTTATGTTCATATATAATATTCATTAATTTATATACCATGTATTATTTTCCTTCAATGTAGAAACACATTAGATGATCCATATATACATCTTTATTTAAGTTTCCATTTAGAATATTTTTACATCCATTTTATGTAACTCTAAATCCTAATGAGCTTCAAGAAATTATAATAATTTTGAAAAAAATATTTATTAAAAATAAATGAATATGTTTCTTTATAATCTATGTGACCGCGTTAAGAAAATCCCCAAGTAATAAATTAGGCATTGTGATTTTCAAGGATTATATGAGAGTTATGTTTGGTTTTAAAAACACACTTACACCCATAAATCTTATACCCTTCAATAAATTCTATAAGATCCAATATATTGTTTTATTCCATGTAATTTGACTCACATTTCATAGAATCTTACCATTTATCCAAATTATCACAATTAATGGATTTTGAGTATTAAATTAGATCATTTTCAATTCCAAGTTCTTTTTCTAGTACATTTATATATACCACATAGCCATTAGAAATATCTATCCTTCAATCACTCTGAGATATTCTTAATGTTATTTCTTTTGGTTCTAAAAATATAAATTTATTATGAATTTGTAAAAAAATTATTATAATCCTGCTTGATTATTTTGCATGGAATTAAATTGTGGAACAATATCATGTGAAGCTGGTTATGATATTAAGAGAGAGTATACCAACTTTGAGAATGGGTATGAATTACTAGTTACAAAAACAAAAACACTGAAATAATTTTTCATACCAATGGTTAGTGTGTAAGATCCATGAATGTAATAAAAGGATTATGTAAGATAGAGACATAAAGAACACAAACTACATAATATATTTTTACAATGTTCACTTACAATTTTTATTGAGTTATTAATATTTAGTGTTCAATGGTTGTAATCCTATATTACACATTCTTATATTATTATAAAAAGGAATAAATTATTGGTTAATGAAGATGATACCAAATCCAAAGTACAAAAATATCCAGATGAGTATAAAAAAGTTGATAGATATCAAACAGCTCCCTTAAGTTCCATAAGTCATTAAATCAAGTTTGAACCATCTCCCTTATTCTCAGTTATTACAAAAACCCTTATATAGTTAACCTTGGAATATAAGTTTCGATAAATCAAAGTTTCACCTATTACATCATCACTATTGTTTTAAGAGAGACACATATTTTATTGAGATCTCAGAGTGTCATATCATAAATCCCTTCATTGTGGTGTGACCTTCAAATATGTTATATTAGAATTTTATCACTTTCTAAATTCTCATGAAAATCCAAAAAATTAAATCTTATATAAAACCATTATAATAGGTCTAGGAGATTTTTATATAAAATTTTTATCTCCTTAGAAACAAATACAAAAAATATTTCACAACCTAGCCTCTTTGCAACATGATCTCCTTTATTATGGAATGATATCTTACATGTGGTGGGATAATTGTTGGAGTTGGTGGCCTAGAACCAACTACTTTTTACTTTATTCATTAATAAAATTATGATCACATCTTGATTGTTCTTCTACTTGACATTTCATGTGATAATTTACCAAGGATAGTTGTTGCATTAAAGGGTCATAGTGGATCCCTGCTATGATGAGAACCCAAAAGTTCCATAACACTGTTATTGAATATATGTTCTATGGAAGAATGATGTTATTTGAGGGACACAAATAATACAGGACATTAGGGGTGAGGACTCATAAAACTTTGAGGAACCTTCTCATGGTGTGCGCCCTTGGTAATATCCAGGAGGATATTATGAGAACGAGACCCGCCAGTAGGAAATCCACATTTCATAGTGCCATTGGATGTTCCTATCTGTGGATGTGTTTATTGGTACTTAGAATTTAAGATTATTATTAATGGGTATTAAAACTGGCGCACTTAGATGTATTGACGAAAACTGTGACGACACATTATTCGCAGCGAGGTAGGATACGTTGGGTGCGTCACGAGTAATACCGCATTAATAGATAATGCGAGAAAGGATTTGTTCATTCTATTCCATAATGGAAGTAGATATATCAGGCCCTTTGATGGAATTGATATAGCCTAATTAAATCCTTGTCCATGGTAAGGAATGGGCAAGCTCAATTCCAGAAAGTCAAAGAAAGAATAATCGATCACATGGGTTGATGGCACTAGCATAAAACCCGCTTGATTAGAGATATCGAGACAAAAGGATTATATTACATGGAAAGAGTTTATATGAGGTGACACATCATTGCGATGTTAAATTATTTCTCTAAGGGTGACTTGGCGTGTTGCTAGATGCTAGCCTTGGAATTTAGGCAGGCTTTGCCTAATGCCACTGAGAAAGAGGCCTAGAGGTCCACACACTAAGTGTGTCCATGTATCTCAGTTAAATATTAATTTAAGAAGTTAAATAAATATTTTTCCTGACTATGGTTTAATAATTATTTAAAGATGCATGATCACATTTATTTTGACACTAGTTATTCGAGAGAATATATTGTGGGTGAAATAATATATTTATTAGTGAGTAATGCAGTTACATTTATTTAAGAAATAAATATCCATTACTCAAGGTCTAATAAATGTGGTGGAGGAAATAAAGAAAAATGTAAAATAAAAGTACATGTCATGTATATTAAATATACACACCGTGTAGTTGTATGGAAAATGACTACACGCCGTTTATTAATTATTACACACCATATAGTTTTTACAGTCGGTATTTTGAGGATATAATATTGTTTTATTAAATGATAGTTATTATAATCAGTGTGGGCGCATGTCAAGGAATTAATCATTCGACACGAGGGTTTTCAATAAGAGTTAATGAAATAAATAAAATGTGTAATGCATTTATTTATTGTCATAACTCTATAACCTAAAACCTGATTATAAATATCCTCACAATCCCAACACATTTCTATAGAGAATCGTTGTGCACAACAATTCTAGAGAGTTATTTCAAGGCTGAAAGAACTCCTTCCTCTAAGAATGCTCTCAAGACCGAGAGATCAAGGAGATCGAAGGTGGACATCGCAAGCGAAGGTTCTTCCGCGATAGCACCCAGAGATCCCTTTAGTGACGTCTAGAGATACGTGGCACATGTGTGGATCACCGCTAGAGGAATACTACACTTGGATTATACGATGCAACGACGGATCACAGGATCGTGACCGGATACATCAATGAAGAAAGAATTCCACCATGTCAATTCTTGTGAATTAATTAAATTAATTATAACCAAAATATGATGATCCTATCTCTATGGTTCCGGGATTCCCTCCTAAGTTTTTCATTCTTCGTTCTATTTCAAAGATTCATCATTTTACATCGTGACTGATCTCGGATTGAACATTGTTTAACATTAAAATTAAAGTTGGGAAAACCCACCAACACGCTTCTACTGTGCCCGAAACCTACAAGTGGTATCAGAGGGGTCGTATCGTTGATTATAATTATTTAGTTTTTCTATGGTGATTTATGAATTTAATAATTTAGTTGTTTCAATTCAAGTTAATCATTCTTTAAAATCTGAATCTCGAGATCTGTTCCTCCCCTATTGTTTCTCGTTCACCTTATAGAAACAAATTTTTCTTTTAATTTTGCTTAAAATAAAATAGAGGAACTCATATGGAGGTGCCAAATGCTCCTGGCCATACAACACCAGAATACAAGGCATGTATTTGGAAGTACACGTCGTGTAGTCTAGGTTCAATGGTTTGAATGATCTGCCAAATCAAGCCATGTGTTGGATCCTATCTAAGTCATTTATGACACCGTGTGTTGACCAGGAACAAGTGACACATAGTTTCCGGATTACATGCTGTGTGGTCCAACTGAACATGGCGTGTAGTCCATTTAGGCTGGGATTGGACCATGTACCCCATACACAGCTTGCCCAGATGGAAACCATATAACTTGGAAACTACACGGTGTGTGTCCCACTGAACAAGCTGTGTACTCCAAAAATTTCTGAAGTACATCAACACGCCATGTCCCCAGGATTGTTCTTCAGATGGACGGTGAAAAAAAGTACACACCATGTAGTCGGAACTACACGCCGTGTACTCATCAAAATTACACAGATTTATTAAAATTTATTATTATATTATACAAACCCTTGAGACATGTTCCATAGTGCATGCGTAAAGCTGAGTCACAACATGTGACAAGTGTTATATATATATATGTTTAATTTAACATCTGCGTAATGAATGGAAATTCACCGGGTTGCCTCCAAGGTACAAGTTATGTACAAGGATAATTTTAAATAAATTTATTTGTTTAAAATTATGATAGATGATAAACTCAAGTAAATTCAGAAAAGGGTTTAAGATAAGAATATGTGTTTGAGAGATTGATGCCTGATGGGTGAAAAGAGAGAGAGAAGGGGTAGAACCTGAGGTTTTGAGAGCTCTGAGGAGCAGGCGGCAGTGATGGTCACCCCACCCATCCTTCTTCGGCAAGGCCAGTTTGCTACGACGCCCTTATCGCTGTTCTCTGATCCATCCCTTCTACCCGACTTCCCCCAGATTCAACTTTTCCCTAAAGTCCCGTCCCTCCACCGAGGGGTTCCTTCTCTTCCACTCTCCCTTCAAGAGTTCTCTGAGGCATAGAATTTCCATGGGCTATCTCTAATATCTTATTTCGGCCGACGCTCCCCATCCATGGACAGTTTTGCCCATTTCACCAATGAATCTTTTCCCCTACAAGACCGCGTCATCATCAGGCTCCTAGATCCTCGTCACTTCACTCTGTGGTTATCAATAATGACGATTTCACCCCATTTTGGTCCAAAGGTATTCGTTCCTATGGAGGGAACCATTTATTTCTTCTTCGACGGAGCAACGATTTCAATTGGAAGGGGGATTCCCCCTTTGCGGCGATCTGGGTGAGATTTCTGGGTATCCCCCTCCCCTTCCAAAATCCTGCTATTCTAAAATTGTTAGGCAATATGGTTGGAAGGTTTTTGGATTTCGACGATAGTTCAAGGAATTTGTGTCATCATATAGCACCCCAAATTTGTGTGGAATTCGACATCTCCAAACCCTCTATTGATGACGTATGGATCGAGGTTGAAAATGAGCTTCGATCCTAATAACCAGTGGATTTTGAGAACTGGTATGATTTTTGTGCTTCGTGTTGTCGATTGGGTCATCTTCAATAGGACTGTCGTTCACTGTTTTAGAAATCTTCAAATTTGGTTGATTGCAGAATTGTTCCCCCTGAGAAATAATCAGTGGGTACCTCAGATCCCAATGGTACTAGTGTCTCTCTACAGAAGGATGATGTGGCTGTGTCCCCTGTTGACAGTGGTATGAGCCTGATTGCTGAATATAATGCTCATCTTACGAAGTAGGATGTTTCAATGCCTAATCGGATCACCCAAAATGAAGAGTCTTTAAAGTCAGTACCTCTATTTTTTGAGCCCAAGGTCAAGGATGTTTTCAACAAGTTGATCGGAGATCTTAATGGTATGATACACCAAATGGTAGTGACTTATCAGTGCAATGCAGCAGGTTTTTTCATTTATTCTGGTTTAAATGGTACCCATTCGGTGATGGATAGGGTTATTGATGAATCTCATGAGGGAGTTCCCATGACTCCTAGTGTTGGTTCTTATGCGGAGGCAGTCTGGTCACCTGCTGGAGGACAGGTTGCAGCCTCTAAGATTCCAACCAGATCAGGTCCTAGAAAGGAAGTGGAGGATATTGAGCTTGAAAATCGTTTTGATGGTTTGACTAATGAAGATCCGGTGCAGGAGGTTGAAACCGATTAGAGCAGATACACTATGGATGAGCAGCAGGCCCAGGGGAGCGTGACTAGTGATGGGGTCAGGAAGGGAATCTATAAAGAGCACAAAGATTACTCATATTTGACACCTCCCATAGTGACATGTTTGAAAAAAAAAATTAAATGCCAAGAAGATGGACGATGATGCCCTCGATCAACCATTAGATTAACTAACTATTCCGGATGAAGAAACGATCGAACATGTTTTGTTTCTTAACGCTACTGAAGAAGAATATGCTAGAGCGACGGGAAGGTCTTTGAGGATGAATCTTAATGAGGAACATTATAATGGGATCGATAGATAGGTCTTTATTTTAGTTGGGGGTTTCAACAATGGGAAGATCGTCCTTGAGGAGTACGTTCAGAATTGGGATAAATTGACATTAAGACTTGAAGATCTCTTAATGGATGAACCAGAAACTCAGGTACGCAATATCTCATGGAAACTATTTAGGGATTCAATTTCTTGTAGTCTTAAATTGTCTTTTAATGGTTCAATTATTTCCTTTTGTGTCTGAACCATGGTTTCTTGCTTTTTCCCAAAAAGTGTTTGAAAATAAAAAATTTAATTTTCAGTCAGTTAGGGTTTAAGATAAATGGATGGATTAATTAAAGATAATTAATTGATTCAAGTGTGATTTATCTTAAACAAGAATGATTAAATAATTGAATGCTAGTTTTATTTATGCGTAATATCATTGCATGTATGGATGATTATGAGCTAGACCAAGACCTTTGTATGTGAATGGTTTCTTTTAATTTATTTATTTAAATTAAATTTTTTGTCCAGTGAGCCATCTCTTCATTAATATGTATGGCCTGCGCGCCCAAGGATTCTTTTATTTAAAACCCCCGTTTTACCCCTCACCTGCATGTGAGAAAAATGCATATGTAATGGATGGAGCTCCAAAGATAGTAGAGGTGGCTCAAGTCAGGAGCCAAGGAAAAACCAATCCAAGGAGATATAAAGGTGGACAAGTGGAAAGCTGTAAACACGAACCTGGAAGGTTCAAGGTGTTTCTCCCCCAGGTCTTAGGTTAGTTTATCAACCACTAGATAAACTAACCAATATAACAAGCTCATGATCATACCGTTTATTTTATTTATATCAATTTCATGGTTTATTTATTATGGGTGTGTTGTCACGATCACACAATTAATAAATTAAACAATCATGCAAGATAAAACTAAAATAAAGACCGGCTTATGCATAAATATTATCTTAGACATGGTTAATCACTTAAGTATATCCCACTTAATATTAAAAATCATGTAATCAAAGATAATAAAATGGAAATTTACATATAAGGATAAAATCCCTCAAAGAAATATTAAGTCGGTATAGCCTTCCATGATCTTGGTTAAAATCGAACCATAGTTCAAAGTGCTTGACCAACCCTAGTTGGGGTACTTTCAATTATCAGGGAATTCTAATTCAAGGTTTTGGGTTGACTTGACTTGGTTTGCATCAAGGATTGAATTCCATAGCAGGACTTGATGTGACCAAGAGGCAAAGGTTGGGGAAATCCAAAATAAAAGGATTTTAGGATTAGGGAGTCCACTTAGCGGATCAAGGAGCTGCGAGTTAATGCAGTTGGCATTTGGAGTGCCTACCTAAAACCCTTAAATTTCCTTGACCAACCCTAGTTGGGGTAATGTGAAGGGAAATATGGATCCTTGCCACTAGAATATTCAGGCATCAAAATATTGCTAAGTCAATAGTGAGCACTATTGGATTTTGATAAAATAGAGGGAGACTAATAAGTATTAATTTATTTATTTGTCTCAGTTTTGTAATAAAGTACTAAAACTTTTCTCATATTAATTTGTATAAATTGAAAGAAAATTAATTTAAACATATCATTGTGAACCATACTCTAGAAGTAAAACCTTCTCACCAACACTAATTTCCAAGAGTGGCAGAGGCGTTTACGCTTCATTCTTCACCACGAAAGGAAATTGTATGTGATGGAATATCCTATTCCAGTTGTGCCTGGAAAGGAGGCCAGTGATGAGGAACTATCTCTCTACATGAAACACCTGGATGATGCCACATATGTCCAGTGTTTCATGCTATTGTCTATGTCTAATGAGCTCTTGAAGCAGCATGAAAACATGGATGCGTATAGCATGATGTCTCACCTTAAGGATCTATACCAAGAGAAGGTGAGACAGGAGAGGTATGAGATCTCCAATGCTTCGTTTACAACTAATCTTGGGGAGTATGCGCCATCTAGGCCTCATGTAGTCAAGCTTATTGGCTACATTGAACGCCTGGACATCTTAGGGATTAAATTCCCGGATGAGTTGCGTATAGATCTCATCCTATGATCACTACCCAAGACCTTCTCTAGATTCATTGTCAACTAAATTATGATCAATAATGAGAATATTCTATTGGAACTTTTGACCTTGATTCGCTAGGTAGATAAGGATATGGGGTGTGACAAACCCGCAGTCCTTATGGTGAATAGGAAAATGAAGGACAAGGTAAAGGGGCCAAAGACTTATAAACGGTCTGAAGTCCCCAAGCACCATCCCTCTAATAAGGGAAATATCCATAGGTAGGGAAAGGAACAGGAGGCGGTGTGTTTTCAATGTGGCAAGCAAGGCCACTGGAAGAGGAATTGCACCCAGAAGCATGGGGATGCTAAAGGTGCGTTCGTTATCGAGTGTAATATTTATATTTCTATACATTGGGTATTAGATACAACTTGTGGGGCTCACATATGTATTCAAATATAGGAACCAAGTAGATTTAGAAATATTGCCAGAGGAGAGGTGGATCTTAGAGCTTCCAATGGTGCAAGGTTGGCTGCATTCACTCTTGGCGATTACCACCTCTCATTGTCAACTGGGATGATTTTGGTTTTACATAACTGTTATTATGTTCCTAGTGTTACCAAGAACATAATTTCTGTATCTTGTTTGTATATAGATGGATTTATTTTTATGTTTCCAAATAAGTGTTGTCTCTTTTATAAGAACAACGTATGTTATGGTATGGAACATTTAAATAATGGTTTGTATGTATTAAATTACAAAAACCAAGTGTTGGCAATCGATAATGAAACTCACATGAATCATACATCACCCAGTTGTGGCATCACCGTCTCGGTCATGTAAATGAGAAGAGTTTGAAAAATCTCTTCCAAGATGGTTATTTGGACTCTATTGAGCTAAAAGCACTTGATAGATGTCACACTTGTTTATAAGGAAAAATGACCAAGCCTCCCTTCGGTGGACAAGGTGAAAGGGCCACAGAGCTTCTAGGATTAGTGCACACAGATGTGTGTGGACCATTTTTAGTAGAAGGTAGAGGTGGATATTCTTAATTCATTACTTTTACTGACGATTTGAGTAGATGTGGCCATGTATACTTAATGAGGTATAAGTCAGAGGCCCTATAGAAATTTAAGGAATTCAAGAATGAATTAGAGAATCAGCTTGGTAAGAAGATAAAGAAACTTTGATCGGATCAAGGTGTAGAATATCTGAATGAAGAGTTCATTGATCTTCTACAAGAGTATTGGATTCTATCTCAACTCACTCCTCCTTAGACACCACAGTGGAAGAGTGTTAGTGAAAAGTGGAACCACACCTTGTTGGACATGGTGAGGTCGATGACGAGTCATGTGGATCTTTCATTATCCTTTTAGGGATATTCATTACAAACTGCAGTATACACATTAAACTAAGTACCAACTAAGGCAGAAAATGAAATTCCATCTGAGTTATGGAATGGAAGGAAACCCACTTTGTCGCACACACATGTATGGGAATGCGAGGCATTTTTAAGGCCTTATCAGGAAACAAACTAGAACCCAAGGGCATGAGGTGTATCTTTATAGGATATCCTAAGGAAACGAAATGATATTACCTATATAACCCTTCAGACAAGAAAGTGACTGTCACCAGACAAGCCATATTTCTTGAGAGGGAGCACATCCTCAAGAAGGATAGTGGGAAAAAGATTGACTTCAATGAAATTGATGCTCAAGATAAACAAAAGTTGGTATAGGAACAAGTTTCACAGGTCCCTGTAAAAGAGGTTCCAGAAACACAAGTACTGCGTAGGAGCTCAAGAGAGGTAAGAGAACCAGAGAGATTTGGTTTCCTAGTCACCATGGATGGTGAATCATTATTGTTGGACAATGATGAACCTCTCTCCTACAAGGAAGCAGTAGAAATCTTAGAAGTTGCAAGATGGATAGAATCTATGAATTCTGAGACAGATTCCATGTATCAGAACCAAGTCTGGGTTCTAGTTGATGAGCAAGTTGATGTAAATCCTGTTGGATGCAAATGGGTATTCAAGAGAAAACTTGACATGGAAGGTCAAGTTAGCACCTATAAAGTAAGGATTGTGGATAAAGGATTCAGATAGCATCAAGGAATTGAATATGATGAAACCTTCTCGCCAGTTTCCATGTTTAAATCCATAAGAATCATACTTGCCATAGTAGCTTACCATGACTATGAGATTTGGTAGATGGATGTCATAATGACATTACTTAACGAGAACCTTCATGAAGATGTCTATATGACACAACCAGAAGGGTTTGTGACACCAGGTGAATCCAAATGGGTTTGCAAGTTGCAGAAATCCATTAATGGATTAAATCAAGCATCCAGGTCATGGAATATTTGATTTGATGAAGCCATAAAAAAATTTGGGTTCATTAAGTACAAATGTGAGCCATGTGTTTATAAGCGGTTTAATGGGAATGTGATCGTTATCCTAGTAGTATATGTTGATGACATATTTCTTATTGGAAATGATGTACCAGTCTTACAGTCAGTTAAGGACTGGTTGAAAAAGTTTTTCTCCATGAAGGACTTGGGTGAAGCAACTTACATTCTAGGGATCAAGATCATTTGTGATAGATCCAATAGGCTTCTTGGACTAAGTCAGAGTACATACATTGACCAGATACTAAAAAGATTTAGTATGGAACAATCCAAGAGGGGATTGGTTCCAGTGTCACATGGCCTACATATTTCTAAGAAAATGTTACCTCAGACACAATAAGATAAAGATAGAATGAGTAAGATCTCATACACTTCGGCTATAGGATCCTTCATGTATTCCATGTTATGTACCAGGTTTGATGTTGCCTATGCACTGAGCATGGTAGGAAGATATTAAGTAGATCCAGGAGAACATCATTGGACTACTGTTAAGACTATCCTTAAGTATATGAGAAGAACTAAGGATATGTTCCTGGTGTACGGAGGAGATGAGGAGATTTTCATCGGAGGGTATGCTGATGCTGGTTTTCAGACAGATCAGAATGATCTAAAGTTGCAATCTGGATATGTTTTCTTTCTCAATGGAGGAGCTATGATCTATAAGAGTTCAAAGCAGCCAGTTTTCACCGATTCTACAATGGAGTCTGAATAAAAAGCGGCTTCTGATGCAGCCAAAAAAGCCTTATGGATTCGTAACTTTGTCCAGGATCTTTATGAGGTGCCTAGTAGTAAAGATCCCATTACATTGTATTGTGATAATACTGCAGCAGTGGCTCTTTCAAAAGAACCAAGGTCACATCAACGAACAAAGCACATACTCCAAAAGTATCACCTCTTGAGGGATTTATATCAAAGGGGTGAAGTTGCAGTGAACAGAGTGTCCATAGAAGAGAACGTGGCAGACCCCATGACTAAATTCCTATCTCAGTAGAAGCATGAATATCATGTGAGAGCTAGTGGGTTAAAGGTTGTTAGCAGTTGGCTCTAGTCCAAGTGGGAGTCTGTTGGAGTTGGTGGCCTAGAACCAACTAATTTTTACTTTATTAACTAATAAAAGTATTATCACATCTTGATTGTTCTTCTGCGTGACAATGCATGTGATAATGTCCCAAAGATAGTTGTTGCATTAAAGTGTCATAGCGGATCCTCACTATGATGAGAACCCGTAAGTTCTATAACACTGTTCTTGAATATATGTTCTATGGCCGGATGATATTATTTGAGGGAAACTAATAATACAGGCCATTAGGGGTGAGGAATTATAAAACTTTGAGGCACCTTATCATGGTGTGTTCCCTTGGTAATATCCAGGAAGATATTATGAGAACGAGACCCGCCAGTAGGAAATCCACATTTCATAGTGTCATTGGATGTTCCTGTCTGCAGACATGTGTATTGGTCCTTAGACTTTAAGATTATTATTAATGGGTATTTCAACTCACACACTTAGATGTATTGAAGAAAACTATGACGAGACACTGTTCGCAGTGAGGTAGGATACGTTGGGTGCGTCACGAGTAATATCGCATTAATAGATAATGAGAGAAATGATTTGTTCCTTCTATTCCATAATGGAAGTAGATATCTTAGGTCCTTTTATGGGATTGATATAGCCTAAGTAAATCCATGACCATGGTAAGGAATGGGCAAGTTCAATTCTGGAAAGTCAAAGAAAGAATAATCAAGCACATGGGTTGATGAAACTAGCATGCAACCCGCTTGATTAAAGATATCAAGACAAAGGGATTATATTACATGGTAATCATTCGTTTGAGGTGACACGTCATTGTAGTGTTAACTTCTTTCTCTATGGGTTCCTTGGCGTGTTGCTAGATGCTAGCCTTGGACTTTAGGCAAGCTCCGCCTAATACCATAGAGAAAGTGGCCTAGAGGGTCACACACTAAGTGTGTCCATGTATCTCAGTTAAATATTAATTTAACAATTTAAATAAATATTATTCCCGACTGTGGTTTAATAATTATTTAAGGATGCATGATCGCATTTATTTCGACACTAGTTATTCTAGAGAATACGTTGTGGGAAAAATAATATATTTATTGGCAAGTAATGCAGTTACATTTATTTAAGAAATAAATAGCCATCAGTTAAGGTTTAATAAATGTGGTGGAGGAAATAAAGAAAAATGGAAAATAAAAGTACACACTGTGTAGTTTTCTGGAAAACGAGTACACACCATGTATTAATGATTACACATCGTGTAGTTTTTCCAGTCGGTATTTTGAGGATATAATATTGTTTTATTAAATGATATTTATTATAATTAGCGTGGGTGCATGTCAAGGAATTAATCATTCGACATGGGGGTTTTCAATAAGAGTTAATGAAATAAATAAAACACATAACACGTTTATTTATTATAATAACTCTATAACCTCAAACCTGATTATAAATATCCTCACAAATCCAACACTTTTCTATAGAGAATCGTTGTGTGCAACAATTCTGGAGAATTCTTTCAAGGCCGAAAGAACTCCTTACTCCAAGAACGCTCTCAAGACCAAGAGATCAAGGTGATCAAAGGTGGAAATCACAAGAAAAGGTTCTTCTGTGCTAGCACCTGAAGATCCCTTCGGCAACATCCAGAGATACGTGGTACATGTGTGGATCACCGCTAGAGGAATCCTACACTTGGATTCTCTGATGCAACGACGGATCACAGGATCATGACCGGAGACATCAACGAAGAAAGAATTACACCAAGGTAATTCTTGTTAATTAATTAAATTAATTATAACCAACATATGATGGTTTTATCTCTATGGTTCTGGGATTCCCTCTTAGGTTTTTCGTTCTTCGTTATATTCTGAAGATTCAACGTTTTACATCGTGATGGATCTCGTATTGAACGTTGTTTAACGTTAAAATTAAAGTTGGGAAAACCCACCAACGTGCTTCCACTGTGCTTGGAACCTACAATAATCACCATCTTTCATAGACATCCATACATTAAAAATTCATGGTCTTTAATTACAACACATTCAAAACCTCATAGTCCCCCAAAATCACATTCATGTCACAATATTGATGAGATATGACATGGTTCCTACATAAGAGTAAAATATTCTTACGATTCAATTAATCATGGTGTAACATGAACTACTTCACACAATGATTTCTTAAAAATCATAAAATATTGATTCATTTTCATTCTGTTCAACAACAGTAAACATACAATTTATCCATGAGAATATTGTTCATAAATACAACATTAAATGACCTTAACAATTCATGAATAAATTGTTTCAAGAAATATTTCATAGCATTTTCCCAATATAGAAGTTATCTAAACACTATTTCATATGATAGAATTTAACTTTTGAAATTTATTTAACTCATGATATAAAGATCAACATGATATTAACCATGATTCAATTGAGTTCAACTTACAAATCCTCCTTTTTCAATTTACTTCATGAGGGATATTCAATATCCAAGACTCATTAATCACCTCAATAATCAAGGAACATAAATACCCCCTTTGATTTTTTTTGAAAATTATAAAAAATATATGAGATATTATCCATGTTTTAGATATAAATACCACATGCCTCAATTGAGATCAACTCATAGCTCCCCCTTTTTCAATTCAAATCATGAAGTCTCTTCAATCACCAAGACTCATCAATTAACCCAATAAATAAAGGCTCTCTAATATCCTTCTTTATATTTATTGGAAATATGAAAAACAATATATAATATCTTTTATATGTTTTAATTAACACCACCTCAAATATAAACATGTATGTAAAA
The DNA here is from genome assembly GCA_963277665.1 of Viscum album. Lineage (NCBI taxonomy): Eukaryota > Viridiplantae > Streptophyta > Magnoliopsida > Santalales > Viscaceae > Viscum > Viscum album. The sequence goes on from OY728153.1 coordinate 30,333,610, forward strand.
CCTCTCTTATAATTTCTCTTTATCACCCCTTCTGAAAATAAATTTAGACTCTTTCCCTTTTAAAAACACGATCCTTCTAATTCTCCCTATTTTTTAAAAAATATAAAGGAATAATAGTGGGAAAACTAAAAACTTAAAATTATTTTGGGGGAGAATACACTCTCAAAAACACTCTCAAGTACCAGAAGGATTTCTTAGTAAAAGGATTTGTCAAGATATTCACAACATGATCCATTATTTAAAAATATTCTAATAAAATATCTCCATATTCCATCTTCTCTTTGATGAAGTGGTACATGATGTTATTATTCCTTGACTATAAATATTACACTATATTATTTGAATAATTTATTGAAATTTAGTTATCAAACCCAATAATCAATGGGAATGAAAAATCCACCCTTATATCATCTAGTTTTGTCTTCATACATATCATTTATGCGATGGTATATGAGGATGAAATAAATTTATCCTATATTTAACTCAATGTGACCAAGTTTTCTTATTAGAGTGCCAAGAAATAAACCTCCCTACAATGAAGAATGCACAACCATAAGTTAAAATCCAATCACCAATGTAACTTACCCAATCTTCATTAGAATATATATAAAACAAAAATGATAAAATTTTGATATCCCAAAAACTATAATCAAGATCTTATTTAATTTGTTATAAGATATATTTCATTGATGATAAATGATACTCCTTATTATTACTTTGGGAATCATGCACATAGGGTAACAATAAACCCATTGTCCAGTCTTGTTACAACCAAGTGAGGTTGGCTACTGATAAGTTTCATAAATCTAATTGATACACACTCCTTCCTTCTTCATGTTAGGAAAAATTATTCCCAAGTTCTATATTAGTAGAGACCACTCTCATTTATTCTATACCAAACTTATTCAATAACTCACGGGAATACATATCCTGTGAGAGAAAGATAAAACATGTTATGTCCATGAATTTTAAATAAAAAAACAATTTCATATCACTATTTTTTTACATCATAAATTATTTCTTCATTTGTGTAGAAAATTCATCATGAGAATTTTCTTTGTTTTGAGTAAACATAATTTCATAGACATAAAAAATTAAAAAGAGTGATCTTGTGTCATCTCCTTTGACATATAGATTATTACCTACCTTTCATCCCTTATTCATACTCTTTTGGTTGTTTTCTATCATTGAGTTCCATGTTTGTGAAAAATGTTTAATATTATATAAATCCTTATTCATCATGAAAACTTATGAGTAATATCCTGAATTAGTTCACCAGGAGTGGAACAAAGGGGCACATGACATAAAGTGTGCCTCCCCATAGGCTAGAGGTCACCTAATAGTGGTGAGGGGATAATTCATATAATGGGGGGGGATTATGCCCTTGATATTAGGAAACTAACAATACTAAACATAAAAAAATTAATAATAAATAAATAATCAATATAAATAAGAATAATGAAAACTAAAAAAATAATATTACATTAAATATAAAAATGGGATATAACTAATAAAAACAATTAAAAAATGGATCACTATATGTGATGGATCAGTGCATATAAAAAAATGAAAGGTTGAAAAAAAATCCTATAATATGTCTTCACATAACTTCAATCCCTGACTAGCTCCACATTCTTAGCAGCCCATCATAGTTCCCTTTCCCTTTGCTGGATCCCTAACAAAAAAGTTTTCATGCATAGTAGGCGTGAGTAATAAAACCTAGTAGGACACTGCAAACACATCCTTAGAATAATTTTATCATATATATGAATGTTTATTCAATGTTATAAAGAAAAATATAACAAGTATACAACTCTATCCTATTCATCATGCACTAACTAGGAAACCACGAACCTTGACCATACCTACTTTGGATACATGCCTAAAGGAAGTGTCATAAAGAATCACAAATACCATCAAAAACATGGCCAGTATGTCCTCACTTGGGGTACAAACCATATCAAGTACCACATTATAACCCACATTAATTTTCGAACTATCCCCTATCACTCATGGGAGTTCAGAAATTAGTTTCCAAACTATCCCCTCTTAGGGAAGATCACACATAAGTTCCCAAACCACCTGCACTTACTCAGGGGAGGTCACACATCAGTTTCCAAGAAATCACCTATTACTAAAGGGAGGTCGGATATCAATTCCCAAAACATGCCTTCTTAATTAGGGGAGGTCACACATCAGTTTAGAAACTATCCCCTCTTACTGATAGGAGGTTGCACATTATTTTTATCATATCACATATTATAAAGTAGTACAATAAACCAACAACCAACATTATCCCTTAGGTTACTACATTTCCAAACAATAAAGGTTTCTTATATGTATCCGAATTCATGCACCCAACACCATCAAAAGTGAGGGTCCTCATCACTACCACACAATTATCACTCTACTTGGATACACCGACCTTAACTAAGAAATAATGGATCAATTTAGGTTCAATTTACATTGGTGAATATCCCTACCTTTTTCCATGGTATGAGGTGGTATTTTAACCTTTCCAATCCATTAACCCATAACTCCCCATTTAAGGGGTTAACTACATCTATATGAACCTAAAAAATCACTTTGATACCAAAATAAGAAGTTCCAAGGGCTAATATAAACACCCACATACAAGTCAAGGCATAAAACATCATAAAAAATATATTAACATGGTAAGGAATTCCTACCTCAAGTTTGATGGAGTATAATTTCCATGTTTTTATATTTTATTCATTACCAATCCAATAAAACCATAAAATCATACTAAACCCCCATAATTAAGGTTTTAAAACTTAAAGAGGGATAATAGTGGTGAAAACAAGGATTAGAGTATTAGATAGAGTTAAAATTACCTTAATATAATTATCAAAACAATGAAACCTTTACATAAAAGTAAATAGGAAAATAATATCTCTTGGATGAAAAAGAGACCCAAAATAAACCCTCCAGTTGAGTGGGGGTCAGGAGAGTCTAGTGGAGGGGATAAAGGGGTCCTAGTTAAAATTCCCTATCTACCCCATAAAAACCAACTTATTTACTTAGTCATAGTGTAACCATAATTTTGATTCCATGTAGCCTTCACATGAGGCCCATATCATGGCTTCTCCCCATTGGGTCATAGTACGACCTCCCCCATACAAATTTCCCAACCCCTATCCATATACTATCAAAACATCACTAGGGTGTTCATATTGTGATGTACCTTTCTATAGGTTTCATATTTTATAATCTCCTCCTTCACCAAATCTATCATGTTATGGTTTCTTAAGACCGTAGAGTGAATTTTGGATCATATTATCCTGACATTGTGACTCCTTGTAACTATGGCGTGACAACCTAATAGTGTAGAATTGAAGCTCCAAATCACCTATGACTCTCTAAAACCTAATCTTAGAACAACACTAACACCTTAAAAACATTAATTAATCAATATTAATGAAATTAATTAAAAATTTAAAACACAAACCACCTTTAATTTCAAGGTACAATAAAATCTCACCCTCTAAGGGCTTTTCATCATTGAAAATTATCTATAGAGGTCCTCCACGAACCACTCCAACCACTGCACATACATATCTAAATCCCACTCCCAAGTCTCTTCCAAGATGTGGATATGTTTCCATAATACCTAAACAAGAGGCTTTGAAATCCTATGTTTCACCTTTTCTCTCTAGTCTAATACCCACACTAGGCACTCCTCAAATGATGCATCTACCACAAACTCAACATCATCACTGTCAATCATATGTGTAGGGTCTAGCTCCTATTTTTAGAGATACAAAACATAAAACACATCATAGATACATTTATTTCATGGAGGAAGAGAAAACTAATAAGATGGATGGATGGAATTCGCACGGGAGCCGCCACCCTCGAGCGTTCCTGGAAGAAACCCTAGCTTTAACGTGGGGACCCAAGATGCGAGATCCTTTGCAGACGTCATCGTCGGTCCTCCTCATCCCAATGAATCAAAGACCTCCTAGTCCGTCTCTACTAAAACATACATGTATCGAGGTTTATCATCAATTTTGTTCTCATCAGATGAGGTAAATATTTTCTCTACGGACCTTCGATTTGCTCTAGTTGGTAAGTTCTCAAAACGTCGACCCTCTTTGGCTTTCCTTCGCAAAACCATGGAAAGCATAGGATTTAAAAACTTCCATATCAAACTCTTGAATTCATTAAATGTTCTATTTCATTTTACAATGGATAATGACTACTATAGATTTTGGACCCGTGGTTCATGGTCTTTTGTGGGTTCTTTCATGAAAGTTTTTAAATGGTCGCCTGATTTTAATTTTGATGTTGAGCCCCCCATTTTTCCTATTTGGCTTGGGTTCCTAGGTCTGCCTTTACACCTCTTCAAATATAATTCTTTTATCTGTATTGCTCGACTATTCGGTCAGCCTCTCAAACTTGATAATGCTACACTGAACCTGACACGCCCCTCAGTTGCGAGGATATGCACATAAATTGATATTTCTCAAGAATTGCCTTCGATATTTTGGATTCAAAACGGGGAGAATGGATTTATATAGGATGTGGTTTTTGAGAATTCCCCAGACTTTTGTAAGACATGCTTTAGAATTGGCCATACCACAAAAGTATGTGGTATTAAAAGACATCCCCCTCGCCCCCTTCCCCACTTCAAGTCGATTTGGGTTGAAAAGACTTCTCCAGAAGTGATAACTGTTGACCAGATTGACATCCCTAAGATTAAAAGTAACACCTTGAACTCCAAGGATGATTTAAATCATCAATTGGCCAATCCCTGTGAAATTTCTTTCCCTCATACCATACCTAAGGGTCATGAGACTAATGAAGAGGGTCATGAGAATAATGAAGCTTTATAGGTGGAATATAATGAGCCTTTACAAGAAGATGTTGATAATATCTCTCAAGTGGAGGAGGATTTTCACTTGAAGGATCAAAAAAAGAAAAAAGATATAGTTGAATCTGATGGCTTCATCACCCCGAATTCTAGGAAAACTCGAAAACATAGGGACAATGACAATAGGGAGAGGACTATTATCACAATATCATTAGCTGACAATATTATTGATAATGAAGTCCCTCCACAACTTGTACCTCTTGAACCCTTACCTGAATCCTAACAATCTTCTAATTGTTCTGACTCAGAAGCTTCCTCAAGTGAGGATGATGAAAATGATTCTGCCTATCGGGATGCCTATCAATATGAAGAGCAATTGGATTTCTCAAAGGAACTTGATTCTTGGTTTGAGGAAAATGACAAAACTGCCTTTTGAAAATATAAAAATGGTGAAATGACTGCCGATTGTTATCTTGATATTAGAAAAAGGATGTTTATTAGAGTGGCTGAGGAATTTAAGAAAGACCCAAACTTCAATTTTAAGGACATACCTTGGCAATGATCTTTGGTTCCTGGTTCTCTGAGGGTTTTCTGGTTTTGCTGTTCTGATTTTTCATTATATCATTATTTTCCTGTTGATCTTGCTATTGGAATCTGTCTGATCTCTGGATATTTTCTATATTCCTCTCTAGAAACTTGGTTTACTACTGGAACTCTCTTGAAGAATCTTTTGACTTCTCTTACAGTATCCTCATTTGAGAATGATACTTTGGAGTTTATGATGTTTTTTACATGCAATTTTTATGTCACTGGTTTGGTAACCCTTTTTGTCCAGTTGTTGGAAAAGTTGTGAATTTACTAGCAACTATTTGGATGAAGAACAATAAGGTGATTTGACATTGCTACATCTGTTAATGGTTTCTGGTTCTTGCTGGCTTTGGATGTGTTGGTTTGTCTCTTATGTTCTATATTTCTGCTGGTCTACGGGGCTATTTTTCAGTGATGCTTGGTGGAATTTAGTGTGGATTACTTTTCAAGATAGTTCTGCTCATCTTAGCATCGGTTTCCTACTATGTAGTTTCCAGTTGGGCTTTTTTTGAAACAAAATTGAATCTGTTTTCTTTCACTATTTTGCTGGCTTGAGTTTTCATTGATACAAGTTTGATATCTCTCTGTTTTTCTAGCTTGCCTTCTTGGGAGGAGTCCGGATGTAATTATACTTCTTTCAATTTTTTTCCATCCTCATGAAGTTTCAGAATTGTCGATGGTGAAGGCTGGTTTTGAAGAGATTAACACCCAATGATTGCTGCTTCTATGGTGAACATACTTTGTCTTGCTGCAATTTTCTTCTGGTTTGTTTGAGTTCCTTTTCTTGTTATCCCATTAAATCCCTGCTGGTGTAAGTTATTTACACCTCGAGTCTGTATTGTTACTATTTTTTTTAATAAATTCCTTTGGGGGCATGAATTGGGAAACCAATTCATGCCACCACCTTCTTAAAAAAAGAAAACTAATAAGATACATTTTCAATCTCCTCTAAAATCTCAAATGAACTGATAAATCACGGTGTGAGATTTCCCATGCCTCCTTAAATATTAAGGCCCTAACTGGGGAAATACCCATAAGAATACCTAATCATCCATGAAAAACTCCAAGGGTCAATGCCTTTGACATTTATTGGAGTTCTGATTTCTATGAACAGTATTCAACCAATTCTAGATCAATTACACCCGGTCGATGTTCTCCTAAACCAAGATCATTCCAATCACTGCTTACTCACTGACCTCTAATCAATACAATAGTTAGCGGAATGGACTACCATAAAGAGGCTCAAAAGAATCCATATGGATTTAATCTTCAAATATATTATTATATGAAAAATATTCCAAAATCTAGATGGTCATACCATTCTGTGATAAATTCAAGAATTCATGCCTTAATCATATCCTATGGTATTAAATTCATCCTCTCTGACTACCCATATATCTTTGGAAGATATACCATACCCCTCTTCAATTGAGACGCCATGGCCTTTTGAATAAATTTATATAATTTGAATGTAAATTTTTCATTCTGATACAACACTATTCTCATAGGTACCTCATGAAACTACACTAAGTATCACACATAAAACTTACCCAACTAATCCATTGACTGTGTATCCTAAATAGGCAAGAAGTGCATATTTTTTTCAATCATTTAACCATTATCCAAACTGCATCATGACCTATTGAGGTCTTAGGTAGTTCTGTGATAAATTCCCTAAACACCTTATACCATTTTCATATTAGCATTGGAAGGGGTTGAAGTGACCCATCAATTCCTTGGTGCTCTACCTTTATCCACTAATAGGTAAGGAAAAAAGTGATGGACCTTAAAATATCCTTCCTTATTCCCAACCACTAGAAATGGTGCATGATATCATGATACATCTTGGTAAAATACAGATGCACCACCCATCATGAGGCATGGGATTCCCTCATCAGTTCATATCTCATGGAAGTAGGGACCACCACCCTTCCATGTATGTAAAGAACATAATATTCAACCTATGACCATCCTAAAACTAGGTTATCTCCCATAATATGTTCTAATATCAAAATAAAAATTGAATTGGTCTCATGGATAGCCTTCAACCAATATACTAAAAAATAGGTAATGATTAAAGGAGAATAGGTCACAACCTATCAATCCTCTAACACTTCCACCTTACAATATAGATCAAGATCATAATCTTATTTTCTTCCACATAAGTCCAAACCCCCTACTCTCATGTTTTTGGCTAAGAGAATCTATGATAACATTACCTAATACTTGGAAATATAACATATAAAAATCAAAGTTATGGATATAATTAGCCCAATACCTATATTTAAAGTCTAAATCCCTTAAGGATAAAATATATCGCAAGAAACTGTAGTTCATATAGATGAAAAAATTATCATTGAAGGGATAATGGACCCAGCACTTTAAGGAATGAACCACAATAGTTAGATTCAAATCATGCATAGGGTATTTCTACTCATGGGTCATAGCTAAAAAGACCTATAAGATACTACCCAATCCCTAGATATCAGAATAAATCCAAGTCTAAATTCTTAGGTATTGTAATAGATGGTATAAAAAATTCTTATATCAATAAGGATTAGAATTCGATTAGACACCAATCTTATCTTCAACTCTTTGAAGGACCCTTTACACTAACTATTATATTCAAACTTTACTCTCTCCACAGTCAACAAGAACATGGGTGTTTCAAAGAAATATAAATACTAAATGAACCATCTATTATACCCAACTAACCTAATAAAACATTGGATCTCAAACATATAGATGGGTTACGACCAAGACATCACAACCTCTAGTTTCTCTAAATCAAACATGATTTCTACCTCTAAGATCACATGATAAAGGAAACAAACCTCTTGAATCCAAAAGTGACACTTTGAATATTTTAAATAAAGATGATGTGCTTAAGAATACTCAATATAATATCTAGGTGTGTGTTATGAATCTAACAGGTCTACGAGTATACCAATATATCATCTAGAAATACCATGACAAATGATTGTAAATAGGGATAAATAATTTGATTCATGGAATCTATGGATACCATCGATGCATTTTTCAATCCAAATGATGTAACAAGGTACTCATATAACCCATAACTTCTCCAAACATCATCTTAGGTAAATTCTGCACCCTAAAACACAACTAATGGTATCCTGACTTTATATCGATCTTGGAGAACCATTAGGCTCCCCTAAAATGATCAAATTGTTTATATATCCTCTGTAATGAATACATAAAACCTAATTAAATTTTTTATAATCCATGAAAAACCTGAGGCTACTATTTTCCTTCTTGGAAATTAAAACTGGACCACCCTAAGAAGAGGTAATCAGGTGAATAAAATAACTTACCTATAGTTTCTTGACATAGACATTTAGTTATCTCAGATGGGTTGGTTCCATATGACAAGAAGGAATTGATATGAGCTCCACACTTGGGATTGGATCCATCATAAACTCAATATCACTTTTAGGAGTGAGTCTTGAGAATTCATCTATGAAAACATCATAGAAATAGTCCACCACTGGGGGAAATAAACAAAAACCATTACTTGGTCCACTAAAATAACCATACTTACCATCTATGGTGTAATAGATCCTATCTGGATAAAGTTAGGTCCTACTCTACCAATTTCTATATCCCATTCTCCCATCATAACATACACCTCTCCCACAAGGAAGTTAAAATGCACTCACATATAGTATTAATCAACATGATCCTAGAAGTGTATCAACCAATCCATCATGAAGATGAAATCAAAACTCATCATATCCAGAATATAGAATTCCTAAAATTTTATGTATCCCTCAACCACTATGGTATATACAGTCACCTCAAAATGTTACCCAATATCTTTTAAAGAGGTGTATGAAGATCCAAAATCATATGGAAAAACTACATGGTCAACCCAAAACTAGAATAACTCAGGTAAGAATAAAAGAGTTAAATGGCCATATACCAAATAAAGCAACATAAAGTGTTGAAGTAAATAAAACCACACGAATGATTGTAGAAGGACCCTCTTTTTTATCTATTGAAACCAAGTACAAGGAATATAAAATTCCTATATTGGATTTATGGACCTAACACCATGATCTACACTCCCCTAAGAAAATAAATCCTAAGGAATTTATGACCGCTTTTTCCCCTGAGACCCTCAACTAGCTCCCAGGCCTGACCTCACTATCTACCTATGATACCCCCAGCTAAGACCTCAATGCATGTGTTCTACCTAAACCTAAATATAAATGGAGAAAAGATATACTTATATAAAACCACTATAGATCACCAACCTTCCATATCCATAGCACTCATTGGATATAATTGTACATGTTTTTTAGAAATTTTTGGTCTACCCACACTGATTGTATATCTTGAAAAAACCTCTTACAAAATGATCCAAATAACACCTACTCTATAAAAAATATCACTGTACTAACTATAATTCCCCATTGGACATCATATTACTACCTTTGAAAGAATAATTGAAAACACATATATAAAGGACACCACCAATCCCATAGATTATGGGAAGGAAACCCATTACACCACCCTTTATTAGGCACGTCAAAATTGTGAGAGCCTTGACCGCGTTGTCGAACGTGTCAAATTAGTTGTTTAATTTTGACTAGAATTTCTGCAGTATAGCAGCAACCCTAGGTCGTCTCTCGACGGAGCCTTAGATCATTAATTCTAAAATGTGGTTCTGATTATGAAATTAAAAAGGGAAATGGGGTTTTATAATACTTGGGTTTGATGATTAAAGATTACAATAGAAAATAGAAGCTATAAAACAAAGTAGAGATTAACAAAATTAATTAAGCGTGATCAACCCGGGGTACTCATATGATGTTTATCCTTCATCGCTTCATGATATAAGGTTATGATCTTTTAATCCCTGGTTTGTAACACCTAGAACTAGAATGTTACTAAGTTTATACTAGGATACCTCCTAGGGTTTAGTCAAAAACACACAATGATTCACCGGATACCACCGATGATTGAATGAATTGTGTTTGACTTCATAACCAAAACTCACCAAGGCAACACACGAAAAACTCGATGCGCTGTCCAAATTTGTATGTTATTTCTTTGTGATACCATGACATAAATGTACATGACCTTAACAGTACTTGTGTGAGTTCAATTTACCAATATAAACCACACAAACGCTGCAATTTAAAGGGGGAAAGAAAGTGGTGAACGGTGTGTGAAACATCACATGAATGGGTACCCCCAAACATGATCATATGAGTTGAGCATGACATACCAGTACATAAATCAATAAAATAAGAATATAGGATGATGAAAAACAACACAACAATCTGGAATTTAAAAGATCATTCAAATATTACAAACATGAAGCTCGGGATGTACATCACATTCCTCCCCGGGTGATCACAAGGGGTTTAGAAACCCATGGGAGAGGAAGAAGAAGAAGATGTTGAAGTAGCACTTCCCATAGCATCCAAAACAGCTAGGGATGCTGAGAAGACTCCTTGGGGACTCCAAAATGGAAGCACATATCCTCTTGGCCGAACTTACAAATGAGGACCCCAAGGTGCCCTTTTATAGGAAATGTGGGAGGTGGTTTTGGGCACACAGATTTCATCAATCCACTTGGACGATGCGTTTCGGCATACAGACAGTCTTATCTCGCTTTGGAGAAAATAGAAACGTTGTATCCCAACCTATTGAATGTCTCCACCGAAAGTTTGGAACCGTTTGGACAACTACAACTCAAGATATTGATAAAATACAGAACACCGCATTTGACTTGGTTCAAATTCGGTGGCTTGGACAAATCAGTTCGGATGGGCCCCATAAAAGACGAATCAGGATTGGGTTCATTCATATGAAATGTAGCCTATTGAATTTTGGACAGGACCACAAAATGTCAGCCCATTTGGATGCACGGATGTTGTGTCCTATTCAAAATAGTGGACAGATGTCCATGGATCCATGCTATTTTGGCCCAGTTTTCTTTCACTTCATCAAGGGCCCTCCAAATCACCTCCACCTACATTGTAATTTTCAAAATAAGTATCATTTCCCTATTTAACAGTGATAAAAACAAAATTATTGAATCAAACATGAAGCACAATTTGATAATATTTTTATAATTTTTAATACAAAATATGTTTAGCACAGCGGTGTAAGGGTGAAAATGAAACAGTGAATCGTGGTACGATCACACCCCCACACCTAAACATTTGCACTCCTGGGCAAAGTCACATATCCAAATACAATGATTCATATATATATATATATTTCCAACATCCTAAAGATTTATCATTTGAGGAAATTTTATTTAAAGTAAAGTGATCAATGCACGAACCACACCAAGGAGTTCTTCCTAGTGAAAATAGAAAAAGATGTCTCATAAATCATATCATAGTGAAATTCAAAAAGATTCATGATACCCAATTGAGAAAGGAATTCAAAAGTAAAACATGACACTAAATCTCTATGTGTGTGTGTGAAAACCATTCCATGATATTCTTTCCACTTGATATCCAATAAATATATGTTATTTTAACATTTTTCAGCTTAAATGATTTTGTCACCGAACCTGTCCTACATCCTTTGCAATCATATTTCAAGACCCACTCATTTAAGCATTCCCAGAAGTCAAACCATAAGCTCCTGACCTAGATATCCCCATATGTTGCACATTTCATCACTCCCCTCATTTATTATATTTTTTTTTGAAGTTGCAATTGGAACAAATCTCACACTCATCTCTCAACCCTTGTTTGATATCCTCACGATACTAATTGAAATAGTTATAACAAGATCAAAGGTTGAAGAAGAGTGGTTTTTTGACCTGCCCAAGACACAATATTTTTTTTGAGGGCGTAAAACAGTCGGAAATTAGGTACACACGCATAGGTCAATCTGGTACAGTAATGAAACAGATCAGATAAGGAACGAACGTATGGAAATATCATTTAAAGCTGAAAAATATTAACCCAACATATATTTACCTTATATTAAGTGAGAAATAATCACACTTTGTGGTTTGTTGAAAAAAGTTGTGGAGATATTAGTGACACATTTTTCCAAAAAACTACTCACACAAAGGGCAACAATCATCTCAAAGGTTTCACATAGATAAAACCATTTATATCATTGACAGAAAAACAATTCACTAAAAATAACTCCTTGATGGTAAACTCATACACTTTCTCTTTTTAGCCTTCGTTATTGTATTTTTACTTTCTCCATTTTATGGTTGCCACATCATGGAATTTCAAAACTGTTGATGGGGAAAAATAAAAATACCATAAAGAAGGCCAGAAAGAGAAAACAAAAGGAGAAAATGATGAAAAATCCTAACTAACTCAGGAATGTATCCACCCCCACACCTAGAATGTGCAGTGTCCTCACTGAAATAATTGAAAATGTGAGAAGGAAGGATAAAACCTGGTGTGTTTTATTGGTATGATGCGTCGAGAAGGTGGATTTCCTCCATTGGATTCTTTGGAAAATCCTCATAGAAGTGTTTAAGTCGCTGCCCATTGACGGTAAGACTTCGTCCACTCTGCTCATGCAAAACCTATATTGCACCAAAAGGGTAAACATTAGTAACGGTATAAGGACCGAGCCATCGGGAACGAAGCTTACCTGGGTGGAGCTTAAGCCTAGAATTGTACATGAGGACCTTCTCACCAATATGGAACTTCAGCTGGTGAATCATGCTATCATGAATAGCCTTTGTCTTCTCTTTATAGATTCGGGAGTTTTCATATGCATCACGTCGAATTTCTTCCAACTCTTGAATCTGCAGCTTTCTTTCCTCACCTGCATTTGAAAGGTTCATATTACATTGTTTAACAGCCCAATATGCACGGTGTTCTACCTCCACCGGGAGGTGACAAGATTTCCCAAACACAATCCTATATGGTGACATTACGATCGGTGTTTTAAAAGCAGTACGGTACGCCCAAAGTGCATCATCCAAGCGCAAACTCCAATCTTTCCTATTGAGTTGTACAGTTTTTTCCAAGATTCGCTTAACTTCCCGATTTGAAATTTCTGCTTGTCCGTTAGTTTGGGGATGATATAAAGTGGAGACTTTATGAAAAACCCCATACTTACGAAGAAAGTTTTTCATGTTACGATTGCAAAAATGTGAACCCTGATCACTAATGATGAATCTTGGTAGACCAAACCTACTGAAAATCTGGGACCTCACAAAATCAACAACCACTCGAGAGTCATCGGTCCTGGTGGCCTTTGCTTCCACCCATTTAGATACACAGTCAAGCGACAATAAGATGTACACAAAGCCAAATGAATTTAGAAAAGGCCCCATGAAGTCAATGCCCCATGCATCGAAGATCTCACAAAATAACATGGGCTGTTGGGGCAGTTCATTCCTCTTGGAGATATTCCCTGTGAATTGACATCGAGTACATGATTTACAAAACCTATGGGCATCTCTATACAATGTTGGCCAATATAATCTTGGGTCAAGGACCTTTCGAGCTGTACATTGAGAGACAAAGTGGCCCCCACATACCAAGGTGTGGCAGAAGGTCAAAACAGAGGTGAACTCATGGTTAGGGACACACCTACGAAAAACTTAGTCACTACAAATTCTCCACAAGTATGGGTCATCCCAAATGTACCATCGAGATTCATGCTTAAGTCTATGGGATTGTGAAGTGCTAAAATCAGGGGGGAACCTAGATGTTGCTAGAAAATTCACAATGTCCGCATACCAGGGGGTAAGGTCCACAACATCACAAAGGTTCTCATGAGGGAAGAATTCTCTAATGGGTAGGGGTGAGTCAACATGATGGTCCAATGGTGGGGAAATCCTACTAATGTGGTCAGCTACAACATTCTCCACCCCTCTCTTATCTCTAATCTCAAGGTCAAACTCTTGGAGGAGGAGCATCATCCGAATGAGGTGGGGCTTGGCTTCAGGTTTCTTTAGGAGGAAACGAAGGGCAACATGGTCAGAAAACACAATCACTTTTGACCCAAGAAGATATGAACGGAATTTTTCCAAGGCAAACACAATAGAAAGGAGTTCTTTTTCTGTGGTTGTGTAGTTTACCTGGGCAGGGTCAAGGGTATGTGAGGCATACACAATGACATGAGGAGCCTTTTCAACCTTTTGTGATAAAACTGCCCCAACTGCAAAGTTAGAGGCATCACACATAAGCTCGAAGGGGAGATCCCACCTAGGTGGTTGGATTATGGGAGGTGATGTGAGACTCTTTTTTAGTGAATTGAATGCATCCTCACAATTTTTATCAAAAACAAATTCAGAATCCTTTTGTAACAACCGAGATAAGGGAAGTGTGATCTTACTAAAGTCTTTAATGAATTGTCGATAAAAACCAGCATGACCCAAGAAAGACCGCACCTCACGAACACATTTTGGAAATGGAAGGGATGAAATTAATTCAATTTTAGATTTATCAACCTGAATTCCCTTATTTGAAATGATATGCCCAAGAACTATCCCCCGCTCAACCATGAAATGACATTTTTCATAATTCAAAACAAGATCTTTTTCAATGCAGCGGTGGAGGAAAGAACCTAGGTTTTCCAAACAATCATCAAAAGAAGAACCATAAACCGTGAAATCATCCATAAATACTTCCATACAACTCTCAAGGTACTCAGAAAAAATACTCAACATACATCGCTGAAAAGTACCAGGAGCATTACATAGACTGAATGGAATCCTTCTGTATGCAAATGTGCCAAATGGACAGGTAAATGTTGTCTTTTCTTGTTCCTCAGGGGCTATATGGATTTGGAAATAACCCGAATAGCCATCAAGGAAACAATAATGAGACTTACCAGCCAATCGTTCTAACATTTTGTCAATGAAAGTTAAAGGAAAGTGGTCCTTCCGCGTGGCTTGATTCAGTCGACGGTAGTCAATACAGACTCGCCAACTGTTTTGCACACGTGTTGGAACCAATTCATTCCTTTCATTTGACACAACTGTTACTCCTGTTTTTTAGGCACAATTTGCACTAGGCTGACCCATTTACTATCAGATATAGGATAAATGATCCCTGCAGCAAGTAATTTACTGACTTCCAATTTTACCACTTCAAGGAGAGTGGGATTCAACCGGCGTTGAGATTGTCTTACGGGTTTAGCCTCATCATCCAAAAGTATATGGTGCATACAAATAGATGGGATAATCCCGGGAATATCAGCCAATGTCCATCCTATTGCCTTTTTACACTCTCTCAAAAGTTTGAGAAGTTTCAATTCCTGTTGTGGAGAGAGGTTATTGGCAATAATGACGGGCAATTGGAAAATTCCCTCAAGATATGCATATTTTAAATTAGAAGGAATTTGTTTAAGTTCAAACACCATTTGTTTCTAGATTGAGGGAGGGGATTTATGGGGAGTGAGGTCCATGAAACTATCTATCTTCTCATGTTTATTCTCAAAGGAAAGAGAATCTATTGAAATGAGATTTTCAGAATCATCGATAGTCATGGGTACCTCAGAATAAACACACTCATCAATTAAAGCACACAATTTACATTTTTCTGAACCCACACAACATTCAAATGAAGAACCAAAACTCAAATCATCCAAGGGTGAAGAAAACAAAAAAGAATCAGATTTTGGGTTGAGGAGAGAATTGTGTGTGTGTGCATCGTTTGAGAGCACTTCCATCGAATAGACAGGAAGAGTGGAGTGCTATTCAACGGGGTGTTTCATAGCCTCAAGGATGTTAAAACTTACCTTTTCTCCTCTGAATTCCATGGACAATGTACCATTGTGAACATTGATGATCGTCTTTTCTATTTTTATGAATGGCCTCCCAAGTATGAGAGGGGCATGTCCTTGGGTTCGGGTATCTTCCATCTCAAGAATGTAGAAATCATCGGGGAAGATGAGATTCTTTACTCTAACAAGGACATCCTCAATCACCCCTTTTGGATGTTTTGTACTCCGGTTGGCAAGTTGCACGATAATTCATGTTGGTTTAATCTCTCCAACCTGTAGAGAAGTATATACGGAGTGAGGCATTACATTAATGGAAGCACATAAATCTAGCATAGCATCAGAAAAAAGGTCTCCCCTATGGTACAAGGTATGGTGAATGTGCCGGGATCCTTGCATTTGGTTGGCATTGCTGGTTGAATCAAGGCTGATACATTCCTCCCCAGGTTGACTCTCTCATTCCCCTTCAACCTCCTTCTATGGGTGCAAAGCTCTTTAAGAAATTTGGCATAACAAGGAATTTTCTTGACTGCATCCAATAATGGAATATTAACTTGAACTTTTTTAAATGTATCCATTATTTCATTGTCAATCTCATTATCAATGTTTTTCTTAGATTTAGAGAGTCTTTGAGGGAAAGGAAGAGGAATTGATTGTTCATTTGAATCATCAATGATAATTTGATTGCCCTTTTTGTTTTGTTTTTCATTACATGAAATTTTTGAGGGTTGGGAAGGAGTGTTTTCAAGAGGGGGACATACCTATTTCATAGGATCAGTAGAAGGAGAAGCTTCTTTACCACTAAGAAGTGTAATTGCACATAAATTACCTTTATCTTTCGGATTGGCAATGGGTTGGGATGGTAGTTGTCCAAAAACTTGCATCTTAAGCTCACCGATGGTGTTCGCCAATTGTCCCACTTGAGTTCGTAGGTCTTGAATTGCCGATTGTGTGGTCTGTTGGAACTGAAGGTTTTGGGTTGCCATTTGTTTCACCATGTCCTCAAGGCTTGGTTTAGATTTGGGAGGAGGATGAGGATGATTGTTTTGTGAATTTGAAGGATAAGAAGGTTTCATACCTTGGCCTTGTTGATACCAATTCTGCTTCGGGTAGCTTGAGTTTCCTCCTTGTCGGTATTGTGGTTGTGCTTGCCACCCGGGGTTTGGATTTGGCCTGAATGGTTCTTGATTGAAGGGGGCGCTTGTTGGAATGGACGCCCTGGGAACACAGCTGCACAGGACTCAGATGAATCTTGAAGTTGTGGGCACTGGTCAGAAAAATGAGTGTTATCAGAACAAATACCACAATGCAATGGAATAGAAGTAGAGTGTGAGTTACCTTGTTCTTGAGCTAATTGCCTTAGAAGGGTATGCATATCATCAAGTTTAGTATCTACCTTTTGTTCTAGGGATGAATGACTTACCTCATGAACTCCTCGGGTTGGTGCAATAGCTCATGTACCAAATTGTTGTGCATTTTGAGCCATGTTGGCTATTAAGTCACGAGCGGCAGAAGGAGTTTTGTCAACTAGGGCACCACCAGCTGCAGCATCAATCATTCCACGATCCATGGGGATAAGTCCCTCATAGAAGTATTGGATTAATAGTTGTTCACTAATCTGGTGGTGGGGGCAGCTTGAGCAAAGTCTCTTAAATCTCTCCCAGTATTCATGAAGGGTCTCTCCTTGTGATTGCCTAATTCCACAGATTTCTTTCCTAATTGATGCAGTTCGGGGGGCAGGGAAGAACTTCTCTAGAAAAAGTCTTTTTAGGTCATTCCAGCCCCCAATTGTGGAAGCCAAATAGTATAGCCAATCTTTGGCTACACCATCAAGGGATAAAGGTAAGGCCCTAAACTTAATGAGGTCCTCAGACACATTTTGGGGTTTCATGGTGGAGCACACTATGTGAAACTCTTTTAGATGTTTGTGAGGGTCCTCTCCGGGAAGACCATGGAATTTTGGAAGGAGATGGATGAGGCCTGATCTTAGCTCAAAATTGGCCGCTTCCTCAGGATATTGGATGTACGCAGGTTGGTACTCCACATCCGGGGTGGTCAGTTCTTTTAATGTTTTGTTATTTGCAGCCATGATCTCTAGGGTTTGATTTGGTTCAATTTTGGATTGGTTTAGGACCACTTTAGGTTCCAAAAGGGGTTCCACAATTTTACTTGATTGACCTTATCTAGATGCCTTGATTTGTGTGTGAAGTGACTTTTCAATTTCAGGATCAAATTCAAGTAGTGTTGCTTTACCAGATCTTGTCATGCAACAATGATGTCTAGTTTGATTGATTGATTTTTTTGTTGTGTTTTTTTTTTATTTGAGATGGATAAAAAAAATTAATAAGGGTGAAATAAGAATAGAATGTTATACTATAGAATTAGAGAGTGAGATGGATAAGAAGAGAGAGAGAGAGAGAGAGAGAGAAAGAACACACCAAAAATAACAAAAAATAAAGACAAAACCCAAAACAAAAACAATCAAATGGGGGTGGGGTATTTAGAGGAGTACTAATAAAGAAGTAAAATGACCCAATAAAAATAAATAAAGAAAAAAAAAATGATCTTGGATCCCCGGCAATGGCGCCAAAATTTGACCGCATTGTCGAACGCGTCAAATTAGTTGTTTAATTTTGACTAGAATTTCTGCAGTATATCAGCAACCCTAGGTCGTCTCTCGACGGAGCCTTAGATCATTAATTCTAAAATTTGGTTATCATTATGAAATTAAAAAGGGAAATGGGGTTTTATAATACTTGGGTTTGATGATTAAAGATGACAATAGAAAATAGAAGCTATAAAACAAAGTAGAGATTAACAAAATTAATTAAGCGTGATCAACCCGGGGTACTTGTATGATGTTTATCCTTCATCGCTTCATGATATAAGGTTATGATCTTTTTATCCCTAGTTTGTAACACCTAGAACTAGAATGTTACTAAGTTTATACTAGGATACCTCCTAGGGTTTAGTCAAAAACACACAATGATTCACCGGATACCACCGATGATTGAATGAATTGTGTTTGACTTCATAACCAAAACTCACCAAGGCAACACACGAAAAACTCGATGCGTTGTCCAGATTTGTATGTTATTTCTTTGTGATAACATGACATAAATTTACATGGCCTTGACATTACTTGTGTGAGTTCAATTTACCAATATAAACCACACAAACACCACAATTGAAAGGGGGAAAGAAAGTGGTGAACGGTGTGTGAAACATCACATGAATGGGTACCCCCAAACATGATCATATGAGTTGAGCATGACATACCAGTACATAACTCAATAAAATAAGAATAGAGGATGATGAAAAACAACAAAACAATCTGTAATTTAAAATATCATTCAAATATTACAAACATGAAGCTCGGAATGTACATCACATTCCTCCCCGGGTGATCACAAGGGGTTTAGAAACCCATGGGAGAGGAAGAAGAAGAAGATGTTGAAGTAGCACTTCCCATAGCCTCCAGAACTTTTAGGGATGCCGAGAAGACTCCTTGGGGACTCCAAAATGGCAGCACCTTGCCTCTTGGCCGAACATACAAATGAGGAGCCCAAGGCGCCCTTTTATAGGAAATGTGGGAGGTGGTTTTGGGCACACAGATTTCATCAATCCACTTGCACGACGCATTTCGTCCTTCAGACAGTCCTATCTCACTTTGGAGAAAATAGAAAAGTTTTAACCCTACCTCTTTACTGTCTCCACCGAATGTTTGACACCTTTTGGAAAACTACATCTCAAGATATTGATAAAATACAGAACACCGCATTTGACTTGGTCCAAATTCGGTGGCTTGGACAGATCAGTTCGAATGGGCCCCATAAAAGCCGAATCAGGATTGGGTTCCTTCATATGAAATGTAGCCTATTGAATGCTGGACAGGCTCAAAAAATTTCATCCCATTTGGATACACGGAGTTTGTGTACTATGCAAAATAGTGGACAGATGTCCATGGATCCATGCAATTTTGGCCCAGTTTTCTTTCACTTCATCAAGGGCCCTCCAAATCACCTCCACCTACATTGTAATTTTCAAAACAAGTATCATTGACCTATTTAACAGTTATAAAAACAAAATTATTTAATCAAACATGAATCACAATTTGATAATATTTTTATAATTTTTAATACAAAATATGTTTAGCACAGCGGTGTAAGGGTGAAAATGAAACAGTGAATCATGGTACGATCAAGCCTTGATAACTACATATGAATAAGACTTCAAGATAAACCTTATGAACTGGAAACTCACCTTTAATCAAAGATAAAGTTAAAATCTCTTGGCCATCTGGGCCTTATTCCCAACCAGAAATGGGGAAAAGTTTAACAACTCTCCAAAGAGATCCACATATCTTACCATGAACATCATCCATTATTGTAGCTCTATGAATTCTTAAAATCATTCTAGACCAAAAGTCTTGGGAAAAAATCCTCCAAGAATAGGTCCTTGAAGTCCTACCATTATATAACCTCACTCTTCTTGGCCTATACTATGATACCCTACCATTTTTGGTGGGTTTTGAAGCATGTAGGTCTCCAAATCCCCCACCAATAATCAAGTGCCTCCACCATCTCAAACTTAACCTTAATGATATCAATATGATCCTTATAATTCTAAGGAATATACATACACTAGAAATTTGGTGGTTACTAAAAATGAAAAATATCATGTAAAGTATAACATACTAGGTATACCCTGATAAGTACCTCCACCACTCACTGATACTAAAAAAATACCCCTAGTTTAGGAGTCTCCATTGCTTGAACTGCTGGCATAACTTTGGGATCATTATCATCCTCAACCTCATGATCATCAAAAGGTATAATAGGATCATTCCTTACCTCAAGAACATCCTAAAATAATCCATGGGCGTAACCATGGGATATCATCAAGGTATAATTTTCTGAAATTCTAAGATAGAGACTCAGAAACACCCTAAATAGCTTAAATATTATCAAAACATAAGTAATTAAGAGGAACAAATACAAGGAAAAATCCTAAGAACATACCTTATGGGTCTACCCATAACCACGCCAGTCCTAATCCTTTAACAATTTTACCTACATGTTGGTCACAATCATATAAAACATATTCATAAACATCCTCAAGTTAAATTAATTAGATTCCACTAATAATGTATTTTGGAAAAAACCAAATATATTATCATAGGATTTTAAGTAATTAATACCAATATAGACCATAGGAAACAAAGATCATGTCATGTAAATATACATGCCTATCCATGATGCATAAACTCACCCAATCATGCCACTCAGGCCAAGAGGAAAATCATATACACCATAACTACACAATAACACTTAAATAACAACATGAAACCATAATAACATAAAGTAATCACATTTTTCTATAAACTTAGTAGTCTAGTATACAAGTGTTTTCCATGCACAAGAATATTTTCCCACTCAATTTCCAACCACCATATAACCATTCTATCAAGTCCAAAATATTCAATCAAAAGAAAATGGGTTTTGATTCCATTTTGAGATACCCCAACCTAGTTCACCATGTCCAATCTGGTGTAACACATGACCTTAAGTGAACCTCCCCATACACAAGAGGATATCAACTAGAGGTTATGGACTAGGTCATAAAATAGAGATACTATTCTCTATTTATAAATTAACTGACTATAATATATAGAGTGGAAGTAATAATAAATAAATAACCAACAAAAATTAGCAGAGTGGAAGCCATCATATAACAACATCATATACAATATCAAAATGAGATACAATCACCTATTCAATCAAGTCAAAAATATATCCCCACAAGTGATGGATCAATATATATAATAAAATTCACAAAATAATGATAGAGGCATGGTAGAAAAAGAGCCTGGATTATATCTCAGCATTTCCTCAATCTCTAACTAGATCCATATTCTTATTAACCCATATATAGCACCCTAATATTTTAGTATGTATTCTCTTTTACATAAATATTATATTGAATATCTTATTTCACATGAAATAATAAAATAAAATGAACCATGAAATATTTTATTGAGATAAAACTTTGTAATAAAAGATAAATATTAGTACATTATGATAATTTAATATAAAACATCATTAAGAAAACTATAAGAGGAATAAAACCAAAAGTAAATGAAAATACCAAAAACTTGAAATAATTTTCCTCATGGATTTCTTTGATGATAATACCTATTATTATAACTATGGAATGAAGAAAAAACATTATAAATATAATATTCAATTTGAGAATGAACTAATTGAATAGATATAATAGAAATTTTGAGAATGAAGTAATTAAATAGAGTAAATTGTTATTATAAATGTATATATAGATATGTATATAAATGTAATATGACCATTATACATATGGTCATTAGATATATCACTATTAGATATATGGTGATTGGATATATTTATATTGTATATACTTATATACAAGAAGTACACCAATGTTGTGTAATTAATAATAACAAGTTAAAAGTAATATAACTAAAAAATAGTTAATAATTATGGAACGAAATAAAAATAATAAATTAAAATATTTTATTATAAATATGTATTTATTTTCATTATATAATAATAATAATAATTATATTGATGATTATTATTATTTTCAAAAAGAATTATTTTTTATTTTTAGAGAAACCAAAGAAATATTTTTATACCAATGGATTAATGAAATTTAATTGTTAGAAGAGAAATAATTTTAATGGTATGTGAATAAAATCATTTAATTCTAGAAGGTATATTTTAATCATAGAATTATTTTTTTAATGGTTGTGTATTTTTATGTTAATGAAAAAAATTAATCAATTTTAAAGTATTATTATAATAAATTATAATGTTTCAATGTATAAAAAATACATTAACACTAATTTAATTATAAAATTATATAAAATAATATTAATAACAATTGATGTTGGAAAAATTGTTTTTTCTATAAAAACAGTATTTCTAAATATTTTATGTTTTCACTTAGAAGTTAAATTTCTCATGTTTAGAAGTTTAATTAGCTTAAATATAGTTCTAAATTTTAATCATAGTATAAAAATTTAGCTAATAGAATCATTTTTTATTTTTAAGCATTAAAATAAGTTATCAAGGTGAATGTCATGCGACATCAGTACGCTATAAAAACTGTAAAATATAGTATATGCTTAAAATTATGTATAAAAATTATAAAATAAAAACAACTAGATAATGGAGAGAATATAGGTCCTACTTTTTTTCTACTTATTTTACACTTTTCATTTAAAATTGACCTTCCTTAACAATTAATTAATAAGAAATTGTAAATATGCCACTCAAACTCACATATAAAAGGACCTCCCCACCACCCCTTAAAAAATAATCATATACTTCATTAATATTTTGGATATAGACCCATTTAGATATTAATAAAATCTCATTAGATGTTTATTCTCTTTTTTCCCAAGAATGAGGCCTAAATCCTTCATTCTTATGGAACCCTTTTTGAGAAGGATCCAATTCATCAATTTGGGTGTCTATATCTTCAACATATTTTTCAATTAATTTCTCATCTAAAATATTTATAAATATCATTTTACACTCTATCAATATTCTATTAAAAACATTATTTATATAAAAATGATATTACTATTATATAACTATAAAATATTAATTATTCATTGGTATATATTGCCCTTGTTCAGCTCGGTTCAACCACCCACATGAATAATGTTATAAAAACATCATAATTTTCACCATGAATAAGTACAAAGACATTAATTCTAGTGATATATGATATTAAAGTGTAATTTTTGTCCTGTCTATTGTTCTATAAGGCTGAAAAAATTAATGGTCATTATAAAGTAACTTGTTGTTATCAGTAAATTACTCGAAATAGGTTCGTTATGGATTCCATTCTCACAAACCATACTAATAATTTCCATTCAAATGAAAATGGGACTGCATAAATAATTGAATAAAAATTACTCCACTACCTTAAATAATATATTCATGATGAACCTGTTATCAAATAGTGATTATCTACTTCACCATTAAAAAACTTGTGCGAAACAACCAAAATTACTAACATTTGATGATGAAAATAAACAATAACTAACTAATATATGTGTAATAAATGATTATAATTGCAGATTATAAATGGTAATAAATATAAATAAGGTTATAAAATATGTTTTTAAGGTTATTATATTTATTATATAAGAATTTAAAGCACCTTCATGGAAGTTGAGGGAACATGTAAGGGTTTCTTTTCCGATCTCACTTTGTAATAGAGATTGTTTATGACTGAATTTTCATTAGGGGAAAATATGTGTTATTTCTATATAAAACCCCATATATTTTCTCCTCATTTTTTTATTTTAATTGTTTACATGTCTTCTTTCAATTTCACCGACCTTTGGTTTACAACTCAGCTAAAAGGTTTCTTGTAAGTGGAACCAACATTATTTTAACTTTTTGGTTGTGGATCTTTCTCCTATGTGTTCATTTTTTTTATTTTTTTATTAATGTATTTCCCTATACCAAAATTAATGATTAAGGTAATTTTCTATTTTCCTTTAATATCTTCAAAAAATAATAAAAATAATCTTTTTTAGTATGTTCCACACAAGTTGTTTTCTATTTACTTTGACTTTTTTTGCAATAGTGTGAAATGGATCTATTTTTTTAACATTTTCCATAGCATCATAATTTCTCATCATCTTATTTAGTTTAATTTATGAATATTAATTTAAAATTTTATATGGTTTACAAAATTAAATTCTATTCATATTTTTTTTATAAATTATTTCTATTGAAATAAAAGTTATTAAAAATGTAAAGGATATTTATTATTATTTTTCAAAGAAATTTTATAATGCCCTTATAAAAGTTTTTTTCATATATGTCAATATACTTTAATATTTTGTATTCTTAATTTGGGATATTATATAATTATACCATTCACATTCTCTTCATGGATGTATTATGATCATGTCTTATGAAATTATCATGAAACCCCTTTATTTCTTATGGGTTTATTAAGCTGTGATAGAGTTATGAATATTTCATGTTCATATGGCACAAAAATGTATGATTTAATTATGTGATGGGTGGGAAAAGAATTATATATCTCTCAAATGAATTGGGTAAATATTTATATCATATGAGATAACATGTAAGGGATTATAGAGTAAACCCAATCCACTATGGGACTGTGTCCACCATGTTTATGGTATTAGGAAGTGAACTCAATATGCCATGGGACTATATCCACTATGTGATGATAGTATTAGTGGTGATCCTTGGGATGATAAATGATTTTATATTCTTATGTATGTGACACATTTATATACCACATATCTATGTTATGAAACATTATTATGTTATGTTTTTCATGTCTTGTGATTATTAACTCATGTTTTTACACCATTATTAATCATGTATCATGTTTTATCAAAATCCATAACCCATAAATCACAATTTATGATCTATTCTTTATTGGGTATGACTTTCTTATGTTATTTTCATTCACCCATATTTAATATACCAACATGTTTATCTTATGATCACTTATGATATTCGATTATTATCTATTATGTTTACCCTTATAGACCAACTAATCTCACTCTTTTATTATGTTTAAATTCCCCATGTTATAAATAATGGTATTATGTATGATATTTATTTAAGGGTATCATGTGTAAAGAATATTTATGGGAGATATTTAATAATGTTTCTAAAATTATTCGATTATGTATCTAATCACAAAACTCACTAAACCTATAGGTTATGGGTGTGTGAATTATTATGAGATATAGTTAATATTTATCTAAAATGATTTAATATGTATGCATGTTATGGTTGGGTCATCTCCATTGGTATCCAAGAGGGGTTTAGTTATTTTTAGGGATTATTTTATAAATAATAAGTGGATATAACATAAATCATCCCATGTTGAATCAAAAGTGATGCATGATGAACCTAAAATGTCAAAGTTTAAAAGGAAGGTTTTATAATTTAGGACATACTATGGTTGAATTCCCTTATCTTATGATTGATTACTCTGTTAATTATTACTTAATACTCAGACTAACCATTTTTTATTTTAGTCAATGACTATAACTAAGAGTAACTGAGTAAATAATGAATGAAATGGACAATTCAATTATTCTCCCAATGAGTTAAAAGAAATTGGATGTGGGATGTAGTAAAAAATCTTATGGTGATGCTCACCAAAAATTCTCAAGCTATGGCTGATAACACAAATAACACTAAAATTACAAATATATTAAGGAAGGAACAAGTCTTCATTGAGTCCATCATGAAAAAAATTCCCACCCTACTTTAGTGGATCATCCAATCCACAAATTGTTGAGAAATGAATCAACATAACAAAAAATATATTTTCTATTATCTAGTTCTTAGAGCAAGAAAAGTTTGTTTTATCTATTTAACATTTTGAAGGTGAATTTTACCTATGATAGAATCTCATTAAGAATACAATATTGGAGGAATAAATCGAATCCATGGAATTGAAGGAGTCTAAGAAGGTATATTTAAATAAATATTATCCTCAGACTCTTCAAATAAAGATAGATAAAGAGTTCCTAGAGATGAAACAAAAGGAGGATGAAACTATTGGTACCTATGAAGAAAAATTTGTGATACTTTCAAGGTATAATTCTAGTTTTATCAGTGTCTATAAAAAAAATTTATGATTTTTTAGTGAATTAAAACTAATTATCTGAAAGGAATTGTCTATAAGAGAATTTTGTAGCTATGAAGAAATTGTTTGATGTTCTCTCCTGGTGAAAATTAAAATTGGATACTCCTATTATTCTCATAATTTTGGGGATAACAAGACAAAAATAGAGTTTTTTTTGGAAACTCAAATGATAAAACTCATAGAGGAAAGAAGATTCATCATCCTATGCGTCAAATATATGGGAAGAAGCATGAAGTAATTTCTTTAAAGGAATATCTAAATGCATCATGTATAGAAGACGAGGCTATCAAACACATGAATATATAATGGATAAGAAGAATAAAAATAAAGATTAACCTAATGCACTACCCACAATTAAATGATTCAATTGTAATTAGTATAGAAATTACGCCAACCAGTGCATGAATACAAGAGTTATTCTTGAAAATTAATGTCAGTAAACTCAAATGACAAGGGAGAAAGAGAAATCTTGTACAATCATTTTTTTTGAATTGGGTTACAAAAGTGAAATCGTGAAAGGTACATTCAGCATCCACTCAAGAAATAGAAATTTCTTATTTTATTTTAGATCTACCCACTCCTTCATAACTGGAAAGTTTTCTAAGAGAATAAAATCATCACCTTAATGATTATATATTGAATTATTTGTGATAACTCCTAGTAGTGTGATAATTTTATCCCAAGTCTATAACTCCCTTTGGTAGATATTTGTGGGAATATACTTCCTAAAAATCTTATTATTCTCTCTTTATTAAATTTTTATGTGATTATAGGTATGTATTGGATCTCTCTTAGATCCCATATAAATATTAAAGATATAGAAGTCAAATTTCATTTTTCTGAATAAACCTATGACCATTTATTAGTGCAAGGTTAACTGTAAACTTCATATAAAAATTACTTTAATTATATGGGTTTTAATACCTAATTGCACATGTCACGGTGTGGTGTAAAAGATTTTTATTTTCTAGGTTAATTGTAGTCTAGTGGTGACACGCTCTTTTCTCTAGAGAGGGGGAATTCTGATTTGTTTGATCTTTAAAAATAACTACAAAAAAATTAATCATTGAGTTTGAAATTAAGATTATATGAAAAGTGATGGGTTAAGGTTTATTATCTAGTTATAATGCAATCATAGTTGTAAAAGAAGCTGGTTATTATTTTGGTCAAGTAATGAATGAAAAGTTCCATAATTTCTTATCCTCTCACCCTTAGATGAATGGATTTGATAAAGATTAACATAACATAAATCTCTCCATGGTATTTCCTCTTTCCTATGTATATAAAGTGATATAGAAAATCACTCATAATTTTCTAATCCAATAACTAATCAGATTTAGTCTTTCCTAATCCACCTAAGAGTGTTCCATTACCATCACACATGTTCCAACAACCACAAAGAAATTAACCACTCAGCTTAGTCTATTCCATCATGTATATCAAAAAATGAGTGGAGAGGGTTGAATTATCATTGACCATGTCAATGAATAGTGAACCCAAATAAATCAAACATGGTCACATTAAAAATTATAAACTTCTACTAAATGCTAAAATTTATTAATAGAACAAAGATATTTATTCATTGAAGTTTAGAAACTCAAGAATTACAATAAAAATACCTCCCCTTACCTGATCACGCAAAGTTTTACCACTCAAAATGTAACAAACCAACCCAGGTGAACTAGACAAGTCACCCAAGAAGGTATTCTATAAGGTGAGGTTCAATAAAGAAACCAAAACAAGTCTCATGTATAACCAAAAGTAAGTAAACCAACAAAGTAAAAATAGGAAGAAGAGAACACATCCATGAGACATACAAAGTCAATAACAAAGGGATAAACCTAAAAGTAACTAATACATGACTAAAACAAGTCTCCATGTGACAATAGATCACCACAAATCCATCCCACTACAAAGGTGATGAAAACCAAGAGAAGTCAGCAAAATACATGACACCCTTCCTATTACCTGTATCATGAAAAACCACATAAATAAATTCCCAAAGGAAAAAGTAGGGTGTGAGTACATAGCCTAGTAGGATTTAACCAAATAATTTATATAGAGTCTAATACTATGAAAACATTGATTATATCATTAAAACAAAATTCATTTTATAAAGAATTTCCAAAATAGAAACCATTTTATAAATCATCATTTTTTATAATAGCCTTTAATATTCAAATAAACCATTAATGTGACATGTATATGTAAAAAATCATGAGTGCATAAGAAAAAGTATCATGGATACATCATAATATATGTAAGTCAACAACCAAACACGAAATATACCATCATGGGTAAAACCAAGCATTAATTAAAAAGAACATGTTTTGGGAACTAGAATCTAGGAATATATACTCAAATATATAATGAAAACACAAATCTAGACATCACATAAATCCAACAAATATCGATTAATGTCACAGTATATTGATATCAAAACCTCTAGTGGTGTTACACATACTAAAGTGACATGTCCATTTTTTATTGCACCCAAGATTCCCAATGTTCCATGTTTACAAAAAACCATTTGAAAACCATTCTCATAAGTTATAAACACATTTTCAAAGTGAATAATCACCCCTCCCATGCTTTAAAACCCATTTTGAGTCAAAACCACCATTAATGAATTTAATTGAACACATAGTTTACAAAAACCATTTTTAAAGAAATTACCATTTAAAAGCATCGATTTCAAAGAGAAAATCCACTTTTGTATCAAATCTATCCTTTTCAGAATACAAACCAAATTAATTGTACAATAACATCAAGTAATTCATGAATTAGAACATTTTTATATAAACACCTACCTCAAGAATAGAGTAAATCTAAATGCCTTCAAAAAAGGATATTATGAATGAGTAGATTAGGTACCCTTGTGCCTAGATCCATAATAAACAACATAAAATATCTATAAATCCCCATATATTTATTATTCATAGACTATCCGGGTTCTAAAGAGACAATTGGTGAAGAAATCTTGCAAGGATCTAAGAAGAAGAGAGAAAAAAGGATAAAAAATAGAACATACCCTTAATATATCCATCAATAACAAAAAAAGTTCATCAAAAATACAAGGGGATAAGCCTCTAAAGAACTAGTGAAGGTTTATTTTTAACCAAATGAATATTAGGGGTGATTAGACATAAAAATTCTCAAGGGGAAAGAGGTAATTTAATTTTTTTAGAGGTTTGGATTGGGGTACATGGTTAGGCTACATGATTAGAAAAACCATGTTCCAAACATGCGTGGCCTTAATCCTTTTAAAAATAGGGCACATAATTTCCTAGAGATGAGCCACACAGTTTGGGTAAACAGTGATGAATCCATGCAACACCCCTAGAAAACCAGCCAGACACCCGCAAAATTTCCGTGATGAGCTACATGGTTTGAATAAATATTATCAAACTGTGAAAAACAATATTGGAACCTCATAGATCCATACTACATGGTTACGAAACTGTTAGAATAACCATATGCCGAAACCCTACATCTGGACTGTTTACAACAAAAAATATAAGTTTTCAACCACCATCACTCAGAAACCTCTAAAATGTACCCAAGGATAAACCAAGATAAAAATAATTTATACTTATGACCCTGAGGGAATTACACTATATGTGAGATAAAATTAGTGAAAAATAAAGAATATAACATCAAAAAACATAATTATATATAGAATAAAATAAATAAATATTGAAAACAACAGTAGTATCATGATCCAAAATCCCCTCCTCCTACAACCTTCTATTATTATTAAAGGATATTCCTACCCTCCTTCTTAAGTAATTCAAATCCTCCCACAATCCTTATTTATTTGAATTTTGAATGTTTCCTTCTTCCTAGAAACAAACCTTGAGAATAATGGTCCATCCTTCCTTAAAATCCACACCTTTCCTTCATTTATTTTGACCGTATTATAAATCATATGCTACAATTGATTTCATTCATTTGAATCCACATGGATACATATTATTAGTTTGAATGAACAGCAATAAAACACTTTATCATGCATCCTAGAAATCAATTTCAACATATTAGTAGCTCTTCCACTTCTCATAGTATCACTTTTTGTTTGATGAGACATATTCATCATGGATCACAATGAACTTCAATATCAGCATAGTTTAATTTTTGAGAAGTTTGGTGCATGCCTCATATGAATTATTTTATTCTTCATTAAATTTATTCTATAAACCCTGGAATTGATGTAAGTATAATTAATATCCTTACATGGATATCTTTACATATATCTAACTTTGGATCTTTATACATCAAGGACTCTTGAAGTGGATCCCTTTACGTGGTTCCATAGTTGTGAATCCCCTTACATGGATTTCCTTACATGATTTTGAATATGATAAATCCCATTATGTGGGTGGATGACCCCTAAATCAATCCCTATTCCTATATAGATCCTCATATATTGTGTCAGACACTTACATAGTCACTTTCATGTGGATTCTAGACATAAATTTTTTCTATATTTGGCTTTAACTTCCATGGATCACCTAATAACTCTTAGAACCTATCTAAATATTTAGATGATTTCTCATCACTTTAACTTCACTCTTGTAAAACATCAAACAAAATAAAATCAAAATTTATCCATACATTTACTCCATAAATTAAATAAATTAATTTAATTCATAATTTTTTCATTTTAAACAATATTCAAAAAATATTTTTAAGAGATATATTAATTAAAAAACTCCTTTGAACTCAATGAAATAATAAATATGTGGGAATAAAATGACCTAAATATTATTTTTTTATAAATTAATTACCAAGCTCAATCCCAATAATGATGGATATTTAGATGAAATGGTTATAGAGAAACTCAATATTGAGGAAATTTCAATTTTTAATGAATATGTTGATGTTTTTGTTGAAGAGTTATTTGGCCTTCCCCAAGATCATGAGGATGATTTTTCTATAGAACTCATACACAATACTATACCTATATCAATGAATCCTTATATAATTGACATGATTAAATTAGTGTAATTGAAGATGTAACTCTAAGATAATCTAGAAAAATGTTTTATACATCCAAGTACTTAACCATGGGGTGTGATAGTTCTCTTTATTAAGAAGAAATATGTATAAATGCATCTCTATATTGATTATCACGAGCTTAATAAAATCACAGTTGGGAATAAATATTTTTTACCCTATATTGATGACTTGTTTGATAAACTATGAGGAGATAAATAGTTATCAAATATTTACCTTCAATTTGGATATCATCAATTGAGGATGAAAATAGATTATTAACCCAAGAAATCCTTTCACACAAGATATACACAATATGAATTTATTATTATTCCATTTTGATTTAAAAATTTCCCTAAAATATTCATGGATATGCTAAATATATTCTTTATAGAATATCTCAATAAATTTGTGTTAGTCTTTATTAATGAAATTCTCATATATTATAAGATCATAGAAGATCATGAAAATCATTTGAGGATTATACCAAAGACCTTAAGAAATGAGAAAGTGTATACCAAACTTAGCAAGTGTGAATTATTACAAGATAAAGTATAATACCTGAGTCATGTAATCAAAATCTAGGGTATATATATGGATATTTAAAAGACATATTTTACTAATTAATGGATCATACCAACCATTGTAACATAGATCCACATTTTTCTTAGATTAGATGTATATTATTGATGTTTTATGAGAAATTTATCATGATTTTCAAATCTAAAAATTTAACCTGTAAGGGAGTAAAATTCCTCTCAAAAGATAAATGTAAATAAGATTTCAAGGAGATTAAGTGAAGAATGGTCACTACACTTATAATCACACAACTTTATAGTAGAGTAGGGTTTGATATATACAGTGATGCATCAAATAAGGGTTTTTTTATTTCCTTAGGAAAAATGGAATGGGAGTCGCTTACACTCACTTTAATTAAAGGTTTATGAGAAAAATTACCCAATTATTGATTTAGATATAACAGTTAGAATATTGACATTAAAGATATGAAGACATTATCTCTATGGTGAAAAGTGTGAAATATATACTAATCATGAGAGATTAAAGTATATAGTCACATTGAAGGAGTTAAATACGTGTAAAATAATATGGATAGATTTGATCAAGGACTATGAAACCTTAATACATTACCACTCTAGGAATCTGAACAATGTTGTTGATGCTTTGAGTAGGAAGGATCATGTTACCTTATCTATGATGAGGATTCAAAGTGATCCAATACTCATGTATTTGGAAATTATGGACACTAAAATCATAAGGTAAAGAGGGAATCCCATCTAGCGTAAATGAAAACTAAGACATCCATACATGTGAGATCAAGGTGGTGAAAAGGGAGGATATGGAGCTATAAAATAATCAAAGGAATATTATAATGTTTAGTTTTTACAATGATGGGTTTAAAATATTCATGAAATGAAAATGTGTGCATAAATAAAAAAATTAATAGAGTTTTTAGAGGATGAATAAATCATTATTTTCTATCCATATTGGAATAATAAGGATATATAAAGATCAAAATAATCTATTATGGAGGGAAAATATGAAGAGGGATATTACAGAGTAAATATCTCAATTCTTGGTTATAAAAAATGTTAAGGATGAACATTAGAAGTATAATGGGATGATGTAATCATTACCTATACCTGTATGGAAATGGAAGAACATCACCATTGATTTCATTATAGGTCTTCCTAAGACTTCTAAAGGCTATAATTACATTTGGGTTATTGTTGATAGCCTATTGAATTCATTGTCTTTCATTACTATTCAAGAATATTTATCACTCAATTAAATTAATTAGATATATATAAAGGAAGTGGTAATGTTTCATGGAGTACCACTCTCAATTCTATATGACCAAGATATGATGTTTACCATGAAATTTGGGAGACGTCTTGAAAAATCATTGGATATAATGCTAAGATAGAACACAACTTATCATCCTCATAACGATAGATAATATGAAAGGACCATTTAAACTATAGATGATATATTGAGATCCTATACAGTAGATTTCAAATGAGTTTTATATTAACAACTTCCCTAGGTAGAGTTATCATATAACAATAGTTTCCATTTTTTCATTTATTTGGTAGCATATAGGGATCTGTATAAGAATATGTTCATAACTCAAACACATTGGGATGAAGTTAGAGAGTGTTAGATTCTGAGACCGGATCATTCCCAAGAAATGATAGAGAAGATTCAAACCATTCAATGAAACATTATAACTACAGAAAATTGACAAAATAATTTTACTGATAATCATTAGTGAGATTTGGTTTATGAAGTCTAATACAAGGTATTCCATCAAATATCACCATGAAAAAGAGTTACGAACTTCAGTGATAAGGAAAATATGATCCCTAGATACATTAATCCTTTAAAAATCCTTAATCATGCGAGGATGATAGATTATCATATTACACTTCAATTGAACCTCTTTTAAGTGCATTATGTGTTCCATGTATTACTTTTGAGAAATTACATACCTGATCCATCCCATGTGCTAAAATAAAAAGTAGTAAAACTATAACATGAACTCTCTTATGAGAAAAAACAAGTTTAAATCATGTACAATAGAGATAAAGTATTAGGAAACAAGACAACTCACTTGGATAAATTTCTCTAGTGGAATCATAAGTTTGAGGAAGATACATGGGAATCCTAAGATGTAATGAGGTAGAAGTATCCTCATTTTTTTCATTAGAGTAACAAAATTTCAAGAGGAAAATTTTTTAAGGGGGTATAATGGAACATCTTAAAATTTTAGTATGTATCATCCTTTAAATAAAATCATTATTGAAAAGATTTTTTTATACACAACACTAAACTAAAATGAACAATGATATATTTTTTTAGGATAAAATATTAAAATGATAGATAAACATTAACACTATATGATAATATATTATGAAACATAATCAAGAAAACTAAAAGAGGAATAAAACCACAGGTAAATAAAAAGACCATAAATATGAAATTCTTGTCCTCATGGTTTTATTTAAATATCATACCTTCAATAATGACATTGAAAAAAAGAAAAAACATTAGAAATATAATATAAATTTTTAGAATGAATTAAAAGAATATAATAAATGGTGTTTATACATTCATGTGAGGATATATATGAATTTAATATGATTGTTCTAAATATGGTTGTTAGATATATGGCTGTTGGACAATTGGCCATTGAACATATGGTTATTGGACATTTGATTCTTAGATATATGGTTATCGTATATACTTTTATCTAATGTGTATATTTAATTTTTATAATTATCAATAAAATATCAAAATTAACGGAATTCACAAATAATAAATAATTGTTAAATGAAATAAAAAAATAATTAAAATATTTTTCTATAAATATGTATGTTTTCATTACATATTGTTATTAGTATTTTCAAAATTAATGATTTGATGTGTTTATAAAATTCAAATAATGATTCTTAAATCAATGTATTGAAAAATAGAATAGTTAGAAGGTAAATAATTTTAATGATATGTGATTAAAATATTTTATTCTAAAAATAGTCATTTTTATCAAATAATTTTTTTTACTAAGTGTTTTGTATTTTTATCTTAATGAATTAAGTTGGTCACATTTAAAGGATTATTATAATAAAATTTAATGTTTTAATTCATAAAAAATACACCAACACCCATTTAATTAGTAATAAATATGAAATAATATTAAGAACACATAAAGTTTAAAAAAAGTCATTTTTATATCAAAAAAGTTTTTCTATATGTAATGTCCCATATTTTCCATGTTTTTTTAAAATTATATGGGATTATTTTGAGACCAGGTATTGAGACGAAACGTGATTATGAGGCCCGGGGTTCTTAGAATAAATGTTCAAACTATTTTTAAGTTTATTAAAAATAGACCTCATGTGTGGTTTTAGTAACTTTTAAACGAGTGATAAAATTTGAAATCTGAGGGCACCATCGTGTTCAGGGTAATGGGGTTTTCTTAGGTAGGACCTAACTTCGACCGACACAGGTTGACTATGGAAATATTTTTTGGATGTTTTAAAGGAAAATAAAATATACTTAGAAAATGTTTATTTTAACATTTAATAGTGATGTAGTGGCATTATGACGCCACATCTGTTAGTTGTTTCCTTTCATAAATGAAATATTGTGGAAACGCTGCAACTCAGTAAAACAGCAACGCTGAGACACATTTATTCATTAAATAGATTGGTAGGGAAGTGATATGAGATTCACGATCCCTAGAGGATATGGAAAAAAGAAAGTAAACACTTTAGAGAATCCTCTTTTTGACGAAAAAATACTAGTGGTGGATCAATGATCGGTTTTGAAATAGGCATCAGTGGATTGAGGAATGATGAATGAAGGATTCATGCTTCATTAGCGATCGATCCAATCCTTGAGGTAGGGGTTTTATTTTTCTTTATGATTTCTTTCCCCGTTCTTATTTCTAAACAACGAAGGTGGATCAACCAACAAATAGGTTGATCTGTGGTTCGATCATACATGCGAGACAGGTAACCTTTACTATGGGATTTAAGGGAGATTAATCCTTGTGATTATTGTTTCATTCTTTTTTTAACAGTACAAATAAAGGCCGAAACTAACAAGGATGATGTTTGTACTTATGGTTTTCTTTGTGATTATCCTATCCCCATTCTTGGCATTCTTTGCCGATGGACCCCCATGGTCATGGAGTGATTTGTCAGGAGGTTCTGAACGTGGTCGGACCCTCGGAGGGATGATGAAAAAAATGAATTCCAAGGTAGTGAAGAATGAAATCCGAGGATCTCTTAGATAGACCTGTTTCAAAAAACAGAGCACTGAGGTGAGACTGGTGACCCGCAAAAGGAGGTCCAGTGGTAGTGGCGCATGATAGTGGTGCGACCATCGACTCAATGGCCGACTGCGGAGATCCCTGCACCAATTTCCACGGGGAAGCAGACAGGGGCCGTTGGTAGGCCTTAGAGGATGTGAAATGGGGTTGAGGTCTAGTTGGACCATGATGATGGGACACCATGACAACTAACACAGGGTGGTCACACAGAAAACTACCGTATCAAACGCGGTGCCGACTGCATCAAACACGGTGCCTGCCGCGTACCGGGTGGAGCGAACCGGCCCACTCTAGCAGGCTGGGCTAGGTTGGTGGGCCGATACAACAGGTCTAGTCTAGACAGTTTGGGCCAGACCTAGTGGGATTGGTCGACCTATAGGGTTGGTTCGGAAGGACCTGGGATAGGTCAACCTGGTGGGGGGGGGGGGGGGTCGGACCAGACCCAGACCCAACCGACCCCTTTCTACAAAATTTCTCATAACTTTCAAAATTTGTGTCCATTTGACAATCCCTTTACAGTTTTGGGACCCTCACAACAAGGAGGTCCTTTTGAAACACTATAAGTGAGTTTACATGGAAGTTGGAATACAACCTATGGGCTTGAGTTTGAGGTGCTCCCAGAATGAGCATGATAAGGAAGGAATCCTATGGCTAGCTGCGACCTTGAAGCAGTGTGGTTACCTAGACTATGTGTCTTACCTAGACTATGTGTCCTATCTAAACATTATGTCTTATCATGACTGAGTTGGTATTCCCTTATCCCATCAGGGTAAGGGTCTTCTAGTATTTGACGACACTCCGTGTGTTACCTACACTCTATGTGTTACCAACACCCTGTGTGTTATCAACACTCCGTGTGATACCTACACTTCATGTGTTACTGACACTCCATGTGTTACTAATTTATGGTACTAAGGATTATTACTACAATTATGTTTATGTACCATAGACCTATACTTGGTTTAAGCTGAGTCTAGTGACTCTATTGATTGTACTTCTTAGAGGCTACACTCCGTGTACCTCTTCAGTAGTCTGCCTTGTGTCATGCTTTATGCTCTTCCTTGTGTTATACTTAGTGTGATTCCTTGTGGTTTACTTTATATAATAATTTTATGGTTTGGGGTCCCTACTGAGTATTGTTTTACTCACCCCTCTACTAGCTTCGCCCACACATGTCGTTTCTTGTGAAGATGATCAAAATATTTGACAGAGTCCTTGGTGGGATGGAGATAGGGGTGCTTCAGGGTGACCTGATGGACGTGGTACACTTTAGCAACATTTAGACTACTGAATATACCTACCCTTCAACTAGGGTTTTCTGTAGATGAGATCCATGAGCTTGTGATTTTCTATTTCAATTGGGATTATATTCTGGCCCGTTTACTTTTCAGTTGGTATTGTTACTTTGAGTGGGTTTTATTAGTGGTTTGCATCCATGTTTCCTTAGTGTTTTCAGTTTCATTAATTTTCTTGAGGATGGGTGCATGGGTGTAGGTTTATAGGAATATGCCTCCCCTTTGTGGGAAACACCTACTTGGCACTAGTCACTAGCCCCTGACCTATGGGAGGCGCGCTTGGGGTAGTCACGGCACGAGCCCTGAGGGACGGGTCATGACAGAGTTGTATCAGAGGGAGTTCAATTTTACTATTGTTTTGGGGAAACAATGCTAAGTGTTTCGAGTTCGGGATTTAGTCCAGGGAACCCAGTGTTGGTGCGGCGGATGACATATCCATATACCAGGACCTTAAATTCTACTTTTTGACTCAATATATAAAACACTAGTTACATGGGAAATTAATGGTTCATGCATCATATAGGAACTGAGTATGTTCTCATGTCCTTCTTAAGTCAATGGAAACTAATTAGTTAAACTCTATTAACCATGGTACATCTTGATTTGTTTCAGGATGCCTCTATGTATGTATCTAGCCATGATTCTTGGGTGTGACCATGATGATAGTCCACTGAGTGATGAGGAATTGGTGCAAGGACCTTTTCCAAAGATAGTACCTCCCGGTGGTGTACCAGCGATACCGACACCCAGAGAGCAACAGTTCCTACCAGAATTACCAGTAAAGGATGCACACAGTCTCATTGCATTGCATGAGTTCTAGAGATAATGACCTCTTAGGTTCTGAGGTGAGATTGATCCTTAGATAGATGAGGACTCGTTAGAGGAGGTGATGATATTCTTCTACTTAGTGAGCATGCCTCCCAACCAAATGACAGTCCTAGCCACGAACCTTCTTCAGGGCTCAGCGGGGAGATGGTGGATCTTGATGACTCAGACACATTAGGAGGTGATGATATCCTGGAAAGATATTGAGCACATCTTTAGGGATGAGTTATTTCTAGAAAAGTTACGCTATGCGCGTATACAGAAGCTACTACACCTGCAGTAGTGCATCCTATCAATAGTAGATTACTCTAAGAGATTCATAGATATTTCTCCTTACTCTACAGAAATGCTGTGTGACCCATTCATTAGGTCCCATACCTTTGATCAGGGGTTATGTTGGGAAATCATGTCATTGATGATATTCCTTAGCATCCCTACGCATGTTGGGGTGCTGGAGAGAGCTCTATTGTTAGAGATATTTCTTGCGAAGGAGGCACTAATAGTGGGAGCTAACATCGGGCGATAGGTAGAGGAGTCTTCAACAGTGGGTATCTAATAGATGACGCAGTGACCCAAGCAGGTCAAGCACTCTAGGGGAAGACCCTAGGATACATGATCAATAGTGCAATCCTCCCATGTCAGAGTGAGTCAGCTGAAGGATATATGGTTCTACTCATGCAACGGTTTGGGGAATCTGGCTAGAGATTGTAAGACCAGCTGTACGACCAACCAGGATACGGTCAAGGGACTGCTGAGGCATTGACGGATGTAGGAAT
The DNA here is from genome assembly GCA_963277665.1 of Viscum album. Lineage (NCBI taxonomy): Eukaryota > Viridiplantae > Streptophyta > Magnoliopsida > Santalales > Viscaceae > Viscum > Viscum album. The sequence continues at coordinate 30,373,177 of OY728153.1, forward strand.
AGGAATATCCTACAGGAGGAAAATGTGATAGAGGAGCAATAAGAGCGTCAATAGGTTGACAGAGGTTCGAGGCACTACCACCCCCGCCCCCAAGTGGTCCACCTCGAGCTCAGGGAGCTGGTGGACAGGGGCGAGGCCAGCTCCAGGTGATGGAGGCATATAACCCTGAGACTCTTGGGATGACTAGAGGTATGATTTGTGTCTTTCTCCCCCTAGATACAGTTTTGATAGACATGGGTTCCAGTCACTCTTTTCTCTCCATGACCCTTATTTATGACAAGGATATTCAAGTGGAACCATTGACTTGATCCCTACGCTTAGAGACTCCTATGGGAAGAGATTTTATGATCAAAAACCGGTTCAAAAAGTGTTACATTACTCTTAGGGGTGAGAGTTTTGGTTGGGATCTCTTGGTGGCAACGTCAAGGCCTTACGAAGTCATTCTGGGTATGGACTAGTTATCTATAGTTCATGCTCAGATCAAAAGTTTTAGGAACATAGTACGGTGTGTCCTTGGATATGGGACAAAGATTTAATTTGTTAGAAAAAGGGAGACACAAGAAGTGCAAGATGGAATCACACATATAAAGATGTTGCCAATCACACATTAGTTAGTTAGCATGAACCTCATTCCAGTGGATGAGATGATTCCTTAGTTTCCTGCTGTGGTGGAAGAGTACAAGCACATATTTTCGAAAGATGTTCCAGGACTGTCTCCTCGCATGGAGGTAGACTTTTACATTGACTTGTACCCCCAGAAAACAATGATATATACACCAGTATATCAGATGTCTCTTGTAGAGATTCATTAATTGAGGGTATGTTTAGAGGAATTATAGAAGAAGGGCTTCGTGAGACGCATTGTTTCACCATGGGCACCTCTAGTTTTGTTTTCCAAGAAGGAATACAAGAAATTGAGGTTATGTGTGGACTTCTGACACTTTAATTAGGTGACCGTGAAGAATATATATCCACTACCAAGTACTTATGACCTCTTAGATCCACTAAAGGGAGCGAGATGGTTCTTGAAGATAGACCTCAGATCAGTCTATTTCCAGCTTCATGTATGGGATGAGGACATCCCAAAGATGCATTTAAGATGTTGGTACAGTCACTATGAGTACTTATTGATTCCATTTGGAATGAATGAAACCCTATTAGTGTTCATGGGGCTCATGAATAGGATATTCCAGCACTACCTAGATCGGTTTTTAGTGGTCTCTGTTGATGAAATCCTGGTGTACTTAGCGTTTGAGGAGGAGCATGTGATACACTTAAGGATGGTCCTAGAATTACTCCGAGAGCACCCGATTTTTTGAAATATCTCAAAGTTTTAGTTATGGATATGAGAGGTCCACTTTATAGGACATGTAATCTTAGAGGCTGGAGTTGCAGTAGATTCACTGAAGATAGAGACAGTACTTTCTTGGGAGCCACCCAAGAATGTCACCGAGGTGCAAATTTTCCTTAGGTTGGTTGGGTACTATCATTGGTTCGTACCTGAATTTTCCAAAGTAGCAGCATCCATGATAGCCTTGAAAAAAATGGGAAACATTTTATATGGAATAATAAGTTCTAGAAGAGATTTCAGTAGCTGATACAAAGTTTGACGAGTGCTCCCATCATGAGATTTCCAAAAAAGGGTGTCGAGTACATGGAATTCTGTAACACATTAGGGACCAGTCATGGTTGTGTCCTGATGAAGGGGAAAGTAGTTATTGACTAAAATTCATGGTAGTTGAGACCACAAGAGCAGAACTACGTGACCCATTATCTGGAGTTGGCAGCGATAGTCATTACATTGAATATGTGGTGACACTACCTTATGGGTGAGTAGTTTATCATCTACTCAGACCAAAAAAACCTTAGGTATATGTTTTCTCAGAAGGATCTAAACCTGAGATAGTTTCATTGGCTAGAGTTCCTCCCAAACTATAACTCTGAGATGGTCTATACTCCTAGGAAGGGGAACATGGTGGTAGATGCTCTCAGCCAAATATTAAGTTCATAACAATTGAACGAGGCCTCAGAGAAGTTGGCCTCATTTCATATATCCTTCATGGATGGAGAAGAAGCATATTATAATCAGTCAATGGTAGTTACCCCTCCACTCCTATAGTACGTGTGAGAGACACAACTCAGAGACTTCAGCTGCGAGACTACATGTGATCAGATGTCCACATGGAATGCCCCTAATGGATATTTGAAAGGCGGGGATCACATCATCCTTTTTAGAGGACACACAATTATAACAGAGAACTTATGGGAGGAGGTGTTGATGGAGTTCCATAAACCCCCTTTGGAAGTACATCAAGCTGTGTAAAAGATGTATAAGGACCTCTAACATCAGGTTTGGTGGCTAAGGATGAAGAAGGCAATGGAAAAGTTTGTCTCTTGATGCATCACTTGTCAGCAAGTAAAGGCTGAGCACCGGGTTCCAGCGGGTTTGACTCAACCCATTGAGGTGCAAGAGTGGAAGTGGGATGGAATATCGATGGAATTCATGATCGGACTACCACATAAGTCTATAGGGAACAATACCATCTAGGTGATCCTTGACCAACTCACCAATTCAGCCCACTTCCTAGTGATTCGGGAATAGGGTTCAATAGATATCCTGTGACGCCTCTACATTCAGGAGATTGTTTGACTCCATGGAGTACCATCTATGATAGTCCTAGATCAATATGCATGTTTTTCATCACATTTTTGGAAGATATTTTTGGAGGCATTTGGGACTCAACTGCTCTTGAGCACAACTTTCTACCCTTAGAAAGACGACTAGATGGAGTGGACCATCATGGTCCTAAAGGACATACTATGTGCTTGTATACCTAATTTTGGCCGCAGTTGGGAGGATCACCTACCCCTGGTGGAGTTCACGTACAATAATATATACCAATACACTATCTGTATGGAATTGTTTAAGGCCTTGTATGGGAGACCCTGTAGGTTTCCACTTTGTTGGAATGACCCCAGAGAGTCAACGCTCATGGGCCCGAAGTTGGTGTTGGATACTATGGAGAAGGTTCATGTCATCCAGGAGTAGATTAAGACTACACAGAGCCATCAAAATTCCGATTCTTATAGGTGAAAAAGAACCTCAAAGTTCAAGGATGGAGACTATGTGTTTCTTTAGGTGTCTCCTCAACATGGGATACAAAGATTTGGTTGGGGCGTCAAGTTATATCTAAGGTTCATCAGACATTTTCTAATACTGCGTAGAGTGGGATAGGTGGCATATCACTTGGATCTACCTCTTTAGTTAGAGAGGGTGGGTGATGTCTTTCACGTATCCCAACCGAGGAGATACATACATGACCCATCACATATCATTTAATGGGGAGAGATGAATGTTGAAAATGGGAAAAATTTTATGGATTTCTCGGTGGAGACTGATGATCGATAGAAGAGGACCCTCCATGGGTGATTGATTCATCTAGTGCATGTTTGGTGGTGACATGGGAATCTTCATAAGAGAACATGGGAGCAAGAGGCTCAGATTTGTTCTCAATATCCCCATTTGTTATTTTAGCCCTTATTTTGGCTTTTCAGGATGTAAATCCCTAAGGCGGGGAGAATGTAATGTTTTGGATTTTCCTTTTATTTTTTTTTAAAATTATATGGTATTATTTCAAGACCATACACTGAGACAACATGTGATTTCGAGGCCCGAGGTGCCTATAATAAATGTTTTAAATATTTTTAAATTTATTAAAAATAGCACTTGTGTACTTTTTTAGTAACTTTTAAACGAGTGCTTGGATTTTAATTTTGAGGGAACTATTGTCTTCAGAGCAGCGGGTTCTACTTAGGTAGGAACTAACTTCAACCGACGCAAGTTAAATGTGGAAACTATTTTTGGGGATTTTTAAAGGAAAATAAAATAAACTTGGAAAAATTTTATTTTAACATTTAACAGTGATTTAGTGGCACTGCAATTCCTCAAATAAGTAGTTATAACCTTTCATAAATGAAAAAACGTGCCAACGCTACAACTCAGCAAAAAAATGATACTGAAACTCGTTATCCATTTAATAGATCGACATAGATACGAGATGATATTCACGATCCTTGGAGGATTATGAGACAATAAAGGAAACACATCGGCAACTCATGTCGTCGATGAATGAATAACGGTGGAAGATCGACGATAAGATTTGAAATAGGAATAGGTGGATTGATGAATGACGAATTTAAGACTCATGCTTCATCTATAATTGATACAATCCTTGAGGTAGGGGGTTTATTTTTCTTGGTGATTCCTTTCCCCATTATTCTTTCTAAATGATGAATGCAGATCAACCCATTAACATGTTGATTTGCTGTTCGATCATGCATACAATATGGGTAACATTTATTGTGGGATTTAAGGGAGATTAATCTGTGTGATTATTGTTTCACTCTCTTTTTATAATGGGATTAATGAAGGTTGAAACTAATAAGGCCAATGTTCATAATTCGGGAATTCATTATGATTATCCTATCCCTATTCTGGGTGTTCTTTGTTGACAGACCCCCATGGTTGCGGCACGATTTACTAGGAGGTTCTGAACATGATCAGACCCATGGAGGGATGACGAGAAGAAATTAATTCCAAGGTAGAGAAGAACACATTCTAGGGATCACGTAGATAGTCCCATTTTAAAAATGGAGCACCGAGGTCAGATCAGAGAACTGCAGAAGGAGGGTTGTCGATAGCAGCGCATGGTGGCGGTGCACGACAGTGCATGGGGGTGAAGCCACCTGGTAGTAGCGGCCACCGGCTCGACTGTTGGCAGTGGAGATCCTCGCAGAAACCACTGTGGGGTGGCAGACAGGGGCCGCCGGTAGGAGGCCGATGAAAGACCTTTGAAGACGTGGTAGTGGGCATGGTCCAGTTGGACTACGATAGCGAGACCCTATGGAAGACCGCCACGTCAAACGCTGTGGCTGCCCCACATTAATTGGATAGGGACGCGGTGCCTGCCATGTCTCGGGTGGAGGAAACCAACACACTCTAGTAGGTTGGGTGGGGTAGGCAGGCTGGTCCTAGCCTGTATAGGTCAGACCCGGTGGGTTGGGTCAGGTCGGTCCAATCGGGTCAGACTGGACCCGGACCCGACTGACCACTTTCCACTAAATTGCCCATAACTTTCAAACCACATGTTTGTTTGATGAGAAGTTTGTAGCATTGGGACCCTCACGATGAGGTGACCATTTTAAGATATTCTAAGTGAGTTTATGTGGAGTTTGGGATATATCCTATTGGCTCGAGGAGGAGGTGCTCCCAAAATGAGTGTGATAAGGATGGAATCCTATAGCTGGATACATCCTAGAAGCTATATGGTTACCTAGACTATGTGTCTTACCTAGAATTTGTTTCTTATCTTGAATTTTTGTCTTACCAATACTAAGTCGGTAATCCCCTATTGAACTAGGGTGTGGGTATTCTAGTCTTTGATGACACTCCATGTGTTACCTACACTCTTTGTGTTACCGACACTCCGTGTGTTATCTACACTCTATGTGTTACTGACACTCCGTGTGTTACCAAAACTCTGTGTGTTACCAAAACTCCGTGTGTTACTACTTGAGGGTACTATAGATTCTTACGGCAATCCTGTTTATGTACCATAGACCTGTACATGGTGTTAACTGACTATAGTGACTCTCTTTATTGTACTTCTTAGAGTCCAAACTCCATGTACCTCTTTGGTATTTTGCCTTGTTTCTTGATTTGTGATCTTCCTTATGGAATAATTCATGTGATTCCTTGTGGTTTAATTGGTGCAATTAATTTGTGGTTTGGGGCCACTAAAGAGTACTATTTTACATAACGATCCGAAATTTTGAATAATATTTTGTTTCATGAAAATTTATGTTTTATGAAGTCATAATCAATAAAACTATATAAGTATAATTTAAATGTAAGCATCGATTTTTGACCATTACATGACCATTGGAAATAAAAATTATTTTTAATGTTATAATTTATGTTTAAAATAGAAATAACAATGGATAACTAATGCAGAAAGAAGAGTCAATGGCCTAATCTAGTAGAATCAGTTCATACAAAGCCCATCTTTTAGAGCTTGGGAAGGAGGTAGAATCACTTGGCTTCACCCTGGACCAATCCCAAGATGAGCTTAAATATGTTAAGCTTAAACATAATCTCCAATGGAAGAAGTTCAACCTGATAGAAATCACAACTCGGGAAATTTTGTCTAAGCCACCCCAAGATTCTATGACCATTGTACACCTTACTCTTAGGTCCTATGCATGTGTGATAAGGGGCTATGTAACAAGGCCTTAGTTACTTTGTTAATCCTTTTGTATAAATAGACTTGTTATTTATTATTATGGTAATTTTTTTTGAATTTAAAATATCAAAATAAATATATGATGAATTTTTAGAAGTTTCATATTATTAATGAATATTGAAAAAAATATTTTTTAAAATATTTTTTATACTTTAAATAATTAATAATGTGAAATGATTTTCAAAAATAGACATATATATTTGTAATCAGTAAGAAATTTAGAGTATGATAAGATCAACATTATTTTTGGTGAATAGTAAATTATGAATAGTAATATTAACCTTATGAATAGTAATATGACCAATGGAATAGTAAACTCACTTAATTAAGTATAAATATAATTTAGGCATCTTTAATGGTTGTATGATATAATAGCATAAGTAAATAACTGTTTTAGAAATTATTAGTTAAGTATTAGTATTTTTTTGGGTAAATAGTGATCTTATATAAAAATTAAATATATCATATTTAGAAAATTATTTTCATAAAATGAAGCTAATTTTTGGAATTATAACACCAATATGATGTTAGGGTGAATTTATGATATTTTTATAAAATGTTTTGTTTTTTAGTGAATAGTAAAAATACAATTTTCAAGTTTTTAGTCTGTTTTATGACATCATAATGATTTAATATGTAATTTAGAAATATGGTTGAATTATTTGGATTAAAATATAATATTATGTGTACCAAGTGGCAAAAACCATGTGAATATACCATGGGAAGGCCCATGGTTTTTCAAATACCACTAATGAGGGGTCCCTTGGGAATTAATAAAATATTCCCTCACTTTTGCTAAAAATACCAACCCTTTCCTTCATTATATTCATTCCAAATCCCTCCTCAACAAAGATTTGGTATTTTTACCTTCTAAGTAGTCTTATCGAGGTGTCCTAAAGCCCCAAAGGTCCCTATCATCAAGTTTTATAAGTTACTCTTCAAGGTAAGGGAACCTTTCACCCTCCTCTTTTAGTCAAGACTTATTTTGTGTTATGTCATATAGTTTCCATTTTATTATTTTGGGGTATGTTATTCTATATTTTTATTTCTGTTCATTTTATGTCCAAATGATGAAAGACCCTTTCTACTCTCATCAAATGAATTTTTGAATTTTTAAGTGACGTCGTTAGGCTGCCGAATTTTCGTAAGGAAATTCTCAACTTACATTTTTTTTGTTTGTGTTTTATTCTATATGGTATGACTTAATAGTTTACATACCATGTTATTATTTCCATTTTATTCTATCCCAAAACTTTATTATGATTATTTTATGAATGGGTGACCCCTTTCCGCTATCTTTTTAATATTTTCTAAAACCATGTTGCATAGTTGTTATGCTGTAGAATTTTCATCTCAAAATCTCCCTCTTTTTCTCAAGAAATTATCTTATTTTATTTATGTGAATACACATAACTATTTCATTTCCTGGTGTATTCATCATGGAAAAAAATTATATATTTTATTCTGGAATTGAAAAACATAAAACCCTCATTCCCTTTCTGTGGGTTATAAATGACTTAATAATCATGTTTTTAATCACTTTTTAAAACATCATGATTTTCATATGAAACACATTTATTTTATTCTATTTTGGTTATTTATTAAATGTTTGATTATGATCTATGTGGATCACATAGAAATAAATACATATTAAGGGTGTGCCCTAATAGTTCTCCAATGCATCGGATATAGAAATTAATCTCTAGAGATGACAAGTTTTATGATACCTTGGGGAATGAACTTGGTAATTTTCATGACACCATGGGGATGGACCATGGTGATATGCTTATTAATGTCTAAATTAAATTTTATAGACACATTTCCAAGTTATGTTTCAAGTTATTATTATTATTATATGCCTATTTATCATGCCTTTATGATATTCGCCATGTTCTTATTGATATCGCTGAAGTTCACATGAAAACTATTTCACCTGTTTTCTTTACCAGGCCTTCTGCTCACCCTTGCATTTGATGAATGTCTCCAGGTTATGAGACGTAGTAATTTTACTTATGATTAACTTTTCAGGAATCATATTAATAGGGTTAAAATAATGTTATATGTTTTAATGTTTTATATACCATTTTTCTAAGACACTAGACATTAAAGATCATCTGTTTGTAAAATGAAATGAAATTTTATGTAATAAAAGGCAGGATTCCACGTTTTAATCACCCCTACATGGGATTCGCCCACATGTGTCATGTCTTATGCAGACAACTGAAAGTTTTGATGGAGTCTTTAGTGGGTCCGAGATAAGGGGTGATTTAAGGTGGCCTGAAATATGTGGTACACTTCAATGACATTCAGACAAATAACTATACCTACCCTTCAGGTAGGGTTTTATACAGATGATATCCAGGAGCTTATACTTTTCTATTTCAGTTGGTCTTGTATTCTAGCCCATTTACTTTTCAGTTTGGACTATTACTTTGAGTGTGTTTTCTTAGTGGTTTACATCCATGTTTATGTAGTGTTTTTAGTTTCAGTAATTTTCTTGGGGACAGGTTCCTGTGTGCAGATTTATAAGCAAATTCCTCCCCTTTGTATGAAATGCCTACTTGGTACTAGTCTCCAGCCCCTGGCCTTTGGGAGGCAGACTTGATGTAGTCACGACACAAGCCCCGGGAGATGGGTTGTAAAACTATATATTTTATGTTTTCACTTAAAATTTAAAATTACATAATTTATAAATTGAATTAGATTGAATGGAGTTATAATTTTTAATTGGAACATAGAAATTAGGTACGATGGTCAGTTTCATTTTTAGGCATAAAAATAAAATACAGGGGTGAATAATGCATGATATTAGTAAACTGTAAAAACTATTAAATGTATTATTTGTTTATAATGATGTATAAAACTAATAAAATTAAAAATACATGTGGGTAATGGATGGAATATTGGTAATACATTTTTTGTTTCACATATGGTCCAACTTTTATTTTAAAATTCCCCCATTAACCATTAAGTAATGAGAAATTGAAAATATGTTACTCAAACCCACCTATAAAAGGATATCTCCACCGACAAATCAAAACCACTCATATCATTTGGTTATATCTTGAATAACTGACCATTTCCCTGACTAAAGTATTAATATACATTTATTTTCTTTTGGTCCCAAGAAGGATGCCTAAATATTTAATTCTGAAGGAACCCATTTTGAGAAGAACTGAATTCATCAAACTATCTAGGTCTTCGTAATATTTTTTCAATTAAATTATCATATAAACTATTTATAAATATATTTCTATACTATAATTATGTTATGTTAACATAATTATTCTTCTATAAAAATTATATTACAATTATATAACTCTAAAATCTTAATCAATCATCACTATAGATTGTTCTTAAATAAGTAACAAGAAATAAAAATGGTAATATATGATATTAAGGAATAATTTATATTGTTAATATGGTTCTATAAGGGTGAAAAAATGAATATTCATTATCAAGTAACTAGTTGTTATCATTAAATTACCTGAAACATGTTCTCCGAGGATTCCATTATCACTAACCATACCCATACCTTCCATAAAATGAAAATGGTAATACATAAATAATTGAGGAAAAATGATTCCACTACCTTGAATAATCTTTTAATGATAAAATTGTTATCAAATAATGAGTATTGACATTTCTATTATGAAATTTGTATGAAATAATCAAAATTACTGACATTCGAGGATGAAAATTAATAACAACAAACTAATATATGTGTAAGAGATGATTATAATCTAAGAGTATAAAAGGTAATATATATTAATACGTTTATAAAATAAGTGACTAATATGGTTATATTTACTATACAAGAGGTTAAATATCCTCCATGTATGTTAGGAGCAAGGATAAGAGTTTATTTCTAATCTCAAATTGAAATCTAGATTTTTTATATCTAAATACCCATTAGGGGAAATTGTATATTCATTATCTCTAAATACATATCTATTTTATTTTAATCATGTTATTTATGGGTTTTAAAAGTCTTATTATCATTTAACATCCCTTTGGTCCACAATTCAACCAAAAGGTTTCTTATAGGTGGAGCCTACCTTATCTTGTCTTTTTTGGTTAAGGAACTTTCTCCACCATATTCATATTCATTATTTTTTTATAAATTTATTTATCTATATTTTTATAAAATTTAAGGTAATTTTCTATTATAATTTTCTATCTATAAAAAATACTTAAATAAATCTTTTTTAACATTGTCTACATATATAATTTTCTATTTAATTTTAATTTCTTTATAAAATTGTGAATGGAATATTTTTTAAATATTTTCCACATGGTCCAATTTTCTCACTGACTTCTTAAATTTTATTTACAATGATTCCTTTCAATATTTACATGGTTTTCCAAAAATATTATCTTCATACTATTTTATAAATTATTTCCATTGAAATAAAAGTTATTAACACGTAAAGGATATTTATTCTTATTTTTTAAATCATTTTTCTAATGCTCTTGTAATTTTTTTCAATGTCCATTGATATTTCTTATGATTCAATTGTGTTATTATCTAGTTATAAAATCCACCCTATTTCCATGGATTTATTATGATCATGTCTTTAATATAGTTTCTTTATCATTGGTTAATTAATATATGGTGGAATTATGAATGTTTCATATTCACGTGGCACACACACACACACACATATGGATTTTCTTTATTTGACGGGTGGGATTAGAATTATACAACCCTACAATGCATTTTTTAAAGATTTATATCTCATGAGATAACATGTAAGGGACTAGGTTGTGAACCCAATCCGCTATGGGACAATGTCCACTATGTTTATATGATTGAGGAGTGAACCCAATCCACTATGGGAATTTTTGAACTACATGAGTAAGGCCATTTATAGTTATCCTTGATATATGAAATGTTTTTTTATTCTTATGTATGTGACAAATTCATTTCTATATCTCTTCATTATGAAATCTTCCTATGTTATGTTTTTCATGGCTCATTAATATTGACTCATGTTTCTTGTGATGAGCAATGGGACAGAAGTATGTTTTCTCTTGAGCCTTAAGTTGTTTAATTTTGGTTTTGGGAGAAAAACGGGAAGAAATATAGATATGGTGGAGTTTGTAGAGTTTCTTTGGTCCTCATGTGTGAAATTCCTCAGATACTATTCCATTTGCAAGGCATGGTCCATGGCATTGCCTGCTGGTGGTCGCCCAATGCACCATAACCAAAATCCTTACCATGGGTGTGGGAGAGGCTATGGAAAGATGAAAATGGATATTTTTTGGGCCCAAGGCATGGTTATTACCTATGGTTAGTCTCCCAGGTGAGGTAACCACACTGTGGTGGGAAGCACCAGGGTGTGATGGTGGGGGTTTTAGGTTTTTAAAATGCTTGTTTGTCTCCAGATATTTTGGGGTTGTTTACTCTATCCATGTGAAACCTTAATGGGGGGATTTTAATGAATTTTTTAACTTGGTTTTAATCTATCCATTGTTTTAAATTGTGTTCTTGTAAATTTCCTTTGGTTTTCTTTATAAAACTACTTGATTTTAAATATACGAGGGTTATTTTTTTGCAGTTAAATGTTGGGTGGATTGTGAAATGTTTATTAAATAGATTTTTCTTAAAAAAATATATTCATAAACTTCACGTGTTTTATGGAATTCCTCAAAGATGATTTTTACTCTAAAATTGGATTTTCAAGCATAAGGCAGTGCTAATTTTTTTATGAAAATGTTTTGTGAAATTATGATCATGGTTTAATGAATGTTTTGTGAAAATGTAGCATATAGAAACATTTGAAAAGAAAATTGAAAACCTTAGTGAGTGTGGAACCACTAAGGGACATGACTATAATATTGATGAACTATAGCATGACTTGATATATTTAGGAATCACATTATTCTGAACTTAGTGTTCCTTGTGTGTCCTAGTCTTGTATTTCCATTTCATAAATCCCAATTATGTTATGTTATCATGATTTTATTTATGTTTCATGTTTTAAATTCTCACTTGTTTATCTTAAGAGACTTGAATACTTTGATTTTATGCCTTTATATTTTCATTCATGATGTTTTCCCCTATTACCAAAGGATTTTTTTTATATAAATTGGTTTTAAATGAAATATCATTATAGACTTTGTTTTTTGTTTTTTAAAGATATAACTAATGGTTACATGGTGTAATACATTGTATAGATTCATGGTGGTATCATACAAGTAATTTTACTACCACCCTTCATATGCCTTTGGGTATATGAATATTTGGTCTTTCATGATAAAAATATAGGTAAGGGCGTCATGTATATCACTAGATTCCCCTCAAGTTTTGTTTCCTTCGTAGTGGTTTGGGATGATAGTGGGAGAGGTTTTTATAAAGATAGTGTTTTTGTATTTGGTATTAACTTTGTTTTTTTTGGGTTTAGCCTGTGGCTGTGCTTGTATGTATCTTGCATGTGTGCCTTTTTTCTTCTATAATTTACTTTGTATGTTTATCTCTTTTATAATATACATGATTCATGTTTTGGTCTTGTATTGATCTCCACCTTGTGGTGAGCTGTTCAGGGTGACGTGTCATGTAGACCCAAGTTGGTTTGTTAAAAAATGGTATCAAAGGGAATAACCATATGGAATTTAAATGAAACTACATGGTTTTGGTTTGGGGTTTATAGTAGGAAGGAGTTAGGACTGTTGAAAATCGGGTAGTAAGTGTGGATGGGTGCCTGGCCAGCTTACCTTTATAACTGACTTCAAAATACCATGGGTTGTCATGGGTTTTTTATTAAGCTTTAAGATTTATTTTCATTTATTTATATGAAAATTATATTTTGGGTTTTATTTAGATAAACCTTTTCTGGTCTTCTTTTTTGATCTCAAATCTATTGATGTCTTATATTTTTAACATTTAATGGACTTAATATAGATTCTTGATGTTTTATCTAATCTATTTTTTTGATAGATAATGCCTCATATAAGAGCTCTTCTAAGTCTAATAGGTTAATCTATGAGGAATGTTTTCTATGTGAACCCCCAATAGATTTCTCATTGGTGGGAGCACACATCCACACAATCTAGAGTTAGGAAAAATTCATGTTGGAAACGAGGGATGAATAGTGGTTCATGGCTCTGAATTTACCAAACAGAATCCACCTATCTTACATGGTAAAAAATTACCCTAAGAATATAAAGATTGGATTGAATGAATTTATGGGATATTCCATTTTGTGAATACTCTAGATAAATTAAAGGTGGTTTTTTCCACTTATATGCTTAAATGACCGGGAAGAAAATGGTGAGGCTTAAACATGTAAGCTAAGGTGCATGAGGACCATACCTAGACCACATTCAAGAAGGTATTTAAATAAAATTTTTATCTTAAAATTTTTTGAGTTGTGAAAAATTGATAATTTTTTACCATGGAGTAAGGAGATTTTTTAGTTTTGGAGTATTCTACCCATTTTATTGTGTTAGTTCACCATTCCCCCAATCTTATTTATAATGACTAACTTAAAGATTGTAGGATTGTGATGGTTTTTAGGGATGATATTTGGTTGATGTTGATACTCTTATTCCTACCAAATATTATAGAGGTGGTTGATGAAGAATCTATGGATAAAGTATACTTAGTTGGGAAGGTGGGTTTAAGTGGAGTTTTTGTTATAGTAGGAGGTAGACATAGTGAGTCATCTGGATAGAAAAGGAAGAATTTTAAGGGTGATTAGTTTAGGTTAGGGCAGTTTTAAGGTATTCTTTAGGATAACAGTAGGTAATTTTATATTAGTGTGGGAAACCTATCCAACTAAGCCTAATTGTGTGATGGAACAGATGACTTTATATGGTTGTGGAAAATTCAGTCATCTTTTACATTTTTATAAGAGTACCCCAGGGCAGTATAATTGGAATACTCTTACCAAAGGATCGTGGGATTATTATAAAAATAAAAAGGGCGGTGGATATCATTCTCAGGAAAAGGTGGATACCCATTCCATGAAGAAAGATCAAGGAGGAGTTGAGGTTCGATGTCTTTATGTAGTAGAGTATGAACTAAAGGAATCTAAATGAGATCCTACTACTGTGAGAGGTATGGTTTTTATTTAATACTCTATTTTCCAAGATTTTTGTGATAATAGTGCATACAATTATTTTATATCATCTATGTTGGTTTATGTGATGCGATAATGCTTGGATCTTATGGAATTTTTGATGGATCTTTCCACTCCCTTGGTAAGAAGGAAAGAATAATGTTTTAAATGTTCTGAGTGACATGTTATGATATTTGTCCATGAGGTTGTGTGGGATTTTATAGTTCTTGATATTGATATCTTCAGCCTCATCATTGGCATGACTAGATAGTTATCCTTAAATAATATATCATTTGTTATCATTATTGGGTTAAATTTCTATCTTTTGATATGGTTACTCACATATTTTAGGTTGAGAGGGATCCTATATCTAGAAGAGAATGACATATTATTTTTTAGGCTATAATGATATCATTATAGTTGTAGTAGTTGTTTCTTTATGTCGTCAACTTGTGTTCTAGTAGTTTTCTTCCCTCTACAATGAATGATAAACCTGGGGTTTTCATATTAATATTTATAGGTTACCAAACTAAAGGGAAGATTAATTTTCTATTAACATGCTTCTAGGGATGAATCTCATATCCATGCCATCTTATCATATAGAACTGATTGAGTTTAATGGGTTTAAATTTCAACTCAAAGAAATTAATGCCAAATAATTTATTATTCATATTAGTCACATTGGGATTCTCTATTTCTATTTCAAAATATGGCTAAAATAAGACTCCATCATTGTGTTGATTATTGAAATATTAATCAGGTGATTGTTAAGAACAAGATTCCTTTTCCTAGGTTGGATGCACTCTTTAATATACTCAATGGAGCTAGATAGTTTTCTATGATGGAACTTTTTTTAGGGTACTATCAGTTAAGGGTATAAGAGGGGGATATTCTTAAGAAAGTATTCAGGATAAAATATGAACATTATGAGTATTTGGTTATTCCATTTGGTCTCACTAATGCTTGTTTAGTTTTTATGGATTTGATGAATCAGATATTTCATCAATTCTTGGACTCTTTTTCATTAAATTTTATGGTTGATATTTTTGTGTACTATAAGTCATAGGAGGAACACATGGATCATTTTTATTTTATTCTTAGAACTCTGAGAAAATATATATATATAAAAATATCTCTCAATGCAAGTTTTGGATCTAAGAGGTAAAGTTTTTGGGATATATTATATCTTAGAGGGGTGTCTCAGTGAATCCTTAAAATATTCAAGATGAATGTGTTGGGAAAAACCCAGAAATGTGTTTGGGATCTAGAGATTCCAAGGTTTAGTAGATTGTTATAAATGTTTTGTTCATGATGTCTTTAGGCTTGCATCTCTGGTGACCAAGTTGAGGCATACGGGTGTCATGTTCAAATGAAATGAAAAGTGTCAAAGATAATTTGAGGAATTAAAGGTGATATTGAATTAAACTCTAGTTATGATTCTTTTGGAACTAGGTTTTGGATATGATGTTCTATATGATGCCTCATGTATGGGATTTGGATGTGTTCTAATTCAGGGGAAATAGTTGGTGGTTTATGGATCTCACTAACTATATCATCATTAAAAAAAATTATCTAAACCATGATATAGAGTTGGATGTAGTGAGTGGGTCACTGTATATTCAGATCATACGATTCTGAAATATATTTTCTCCAAAAGACACCTAAACTTGCGGTGGAGATGTTGGGTTGAGTATCTTTAGACTTTTGATTTTGACATTGTATATACCCTTGGGAAAGGGAATTTGGTCTCTGATGTTCTAAGAAGGAATTTATCAACACACTCCTAGAATTAATCAATAGAGGAGTGATCTTTAATTAGTTTTTTCACTAAGATGATCTTAGATATGGAGGAGGATGACAGGTAGGTGTTTTTATCTTGTTTGAAAGATGATTTTTCACTTGTGTTGTATTGTTATTGATGGAAAATATGAATAGATGGGGGTGAATAGTCTCTCTAAAAATTTAAATACAAAAACAATAAAAGTTTATAAAATATTAATCTATAGTGATTGTAGTGCTATTGAGTTGATTTGCAGTGGAAATAAAAAAATAAAGAACATACAATTTATAGTGGTTCTGATAATAAAGATCATAATCTACTCCTTAATATCATCTACTCCTTGAGGATACTAGTACCCAATAATAAAATCACTTCTAAAGGAGTGATAAACTTGTTATAGACCTTGCCTTTTGAACAACCTAGAGGCACAACCTAGTCTTTGATATAGGAGACCAACCTGGTCTATTGTCCCTGAATTTTGTTTAGGAGTCACAACCCCGAGTTCCTTTTAGAAGGTAGAATAACTAGAGATAAAGAAAGGCTTGATTTTTATGGGAAAATAATAAATCATACATGATAAATTCTAAAAAAAAAAGATTACATGAATAAAAAAATACAAGAAATGGAGTAGATAATTAGAATGTAGAAGAAGTTTAAGCACGATGATCATTGATCACATTAAGGAACAAATGTCAAAGATGGATTCCTTTAGGGATCAAATCAAGAATGTAGAAGTTTTAGAATATCATGAACAACTCAGAGAGCAGTAGAATGTTGAATACGTATTACAAGTAATCTCTTGAATGATATTCACTGGTAATATTTTTATCCCTCGAAGATGTATCCCAGATCATTAAAAAAAATCCTCTAGGAGTGTGTCCTTGTCCAATGTCTTCATGGAACATGTTATTTCATAACAATATAATAACATGACTGTTACCTTTATTTGTTAGATCCTCACTAAATTAATATAGAATTATAATCTGACTTTACATTTATTCATGTAATATTAATATAAAATAATAAATATATTGAGTAAAATAATTATAATAAATTTACAATTATAAAATAATTTAAATTTAAATATAATCATTTAGATTATAAATGCAGAAAAAGTATAATAAAATATAGAATCATAGGAAATATAATATGCATGTACAAATGTACATAAAATAATGTTACAATTATTTTTAACGCTCCACAAATTTATTTCAACAAAAAATAATAATACTTAAAAAAAATATTAATCTAACAACAAAAAAATTAAAAATAAATAAAATTTTAGAAATATAAAATTTTAAATAACAGTAACTCATGACCCACCATTGGCTTCCAACTATGACTAAATAGAGCATAAACCACTGTTACAATTTTAATAATAAATAAAATGAATTAATCAAAATTATATTCTCTCCAAGCAGCAAAGCATTCGAAGTCTTATTATGAAGCAATATTTTTTTCTCACCATTGGAAGTTCAACAGTGACTCATGAATCATCGTTCCATGAAGTCAATAGTGACTCATGACCTACCATTGGTTTCCAACAGTGGCTTATTGAAAAACAAAAATTATTGTTGCTCAAGGATACATAAAATAATGAAACTGATTAGAATGAAATAACATATGAATAAGATCAACTAATGAAATATAATATCACCTCACACAACAAGAATAAAACTATTATAATAAAAAATTACCTCTTAAGATAGAAAAAAAAACATTTACTACATCAAATGATCAAACAAGGTAAATCTCTTATTGAGTCTTTAAGAATACATTTCCAATATTGAAGAAGAGAAAACACAAACAACTGAAATAATTGAATTATAAGATAAGATACTCTTATGAAAAAAAAAAAAAAATAACAAAAATTTATAACAACCAAAGAAGATGATGAAAAGATCCTGTTAGATCTTAAAGAACTACATGTACAACAGAAGAAAGATACAATTGAAAGAGAATAAAAAAATATCCCGTTGGAGCTTGAAGAATACTCATCTAGGGCTTGTACAAGAAACGATGAACAACTAGTGGGTAAATAAAATAACCCACCATTGATGTCTAATGGTGGGTAAAATCACCCATCATTGAAGTCTATAAGTGGGTCATTGTACCACCATTGGGTTGCAGTAGTGGGTAAAATTACCTACTATAGGTAATTTTCCAATGGTGATTCGACTTACCCACCATTGTTATTTTCTAATGGGGATTCAACACCCACCTTTGGTGATTTACCAATAGTGAATCGACACCCACGATTGGTATTTTCCAATGGTGGCTCGTAGAGAAACCATAAAAATAGAGGATTCAAACTAGGAGAATAGTAGGAAGCATCATAAGGAATAATATGTAGTGTTTACTGATTAATACTTGAAAGAATAAAAAAAGAAATGTTAAAACAAAACCATGATAACACTATAAGATTAAATAAAAAACAAACCAGAACAAGAGTTTAAGAAGAACACAAAAGCGAATACATAAAAAGGTGAATCATAAGGGATGAGAAGAATTGGAGACCACTGGTGCATAGACTCTGGTGAATAGAATGAAGTTGAACGACTAATGAAGATGAATAACACACAAGAGGAAAAAATGTACCGCAAGAACTCAAATTATAACATATAGGAAATAACAAAGAACAAACAAATGATATTTAAAAAAAAAGATATCTGAGGGATGAGTTTTAAAGGATGAATGGTAACACTCAAAAGAGTATTCCTAATTGAAAGAAAAACACAGAATCTGAGCAGTATATCATCCATCTTGCACCAATCCTTAGTTCAGATCAAAAAACATGCACAGACGAGGGTTGTGGCCCATCCAGGTGACCTACCCCACCCTTTACTCCTATGGGCCTACACCTTGGGGCCTTATATACGAGCCCCACATGCATAAGACATGCACTAAGAACACATAAAAATAAATCCTCCTTGTGGGGATACATTTAGCTATCCTTCCTATGGGGTTGACCCCAACTGGTCCCTAATGTGGTTAAGGGATAGAAATGTCCTCATCAAAAATGGAACAAATTTTTTATTTAAACAAAATTAAACTTAACAAAAAAATAAGTAACATTAAAATATTAATTATAACAAAAAGAATACAAAAAACTATTAAAAAACTATTTTTAGAATCATAATAAAAATATTGATTTATATAAAAACACTTGAATATTAAAAGTTTTTATAATTTAATAAAATGTTAAAAAATAGCAATTTATCAAAACAATTAAAAGTGAGAAAATATTTAAATCACTTTTAAATAATAGAAACTTAATGATTATATTTTTTGTGGAAAAGAAAAATAAATCAACTGTTAATGTTTTCGTAAGACCCTTAATAGTGGGGGGACCTCGGGTGGTTGGTCTCAATCTCATGGCAGATTCTTTTGTTTCCAAAGTATAATGGTTATTCAGATATTTATGAGGAAAGATTTAATGTATAGTGGGCATAGATCTAGTTAATCTATGAACCATTGTACCAAGATGTATCATGATTTGAGGTGTCAGTATTGGTGATCGAGGATGAGGTAATTGATTTTAGACTTTGTGTTGTGATTACTTGCTTGTCAAAAGATTAATGTGGAACACCAGATACCTACTGGACTTCTATAGTCTTTACCAATTCTAGCGTGGAAGTGAAACAAGATATATATGTACTTCATTTTTGGTTTACCATGGACATATAGTGGGAGAGATGTGATTTGGGTAACTATTTAACAACATACCAAATTAGCTAATTTTATTCCTATTAAGGAGATGACAATGGTAGAAGAGTTTAGTAACTTATATGTCAGAGAGATTATGAATATTTATGGAGTGCCTTATGTGGTTGTTTTGGATAAGGAACCACAGTTTATATCCAGGTTTTGGAAATGTTTTCAAGGGTTGATGGGTACCCAACTGAAGTTAAGAACAATATATCACCCTTAGATAGATGGATAGATTGATAATTCCATTTAGATTCTTGAGAATATGGTTTGGGCACGTGGGATTGATTTTAGCAGTTTGTGGGAAAAGTATCTACCTTTGGTTGAGTTTTCCTATATAAATAGTTATCATACCTCAATTAAATTAGCTTCCTTTAAAGTGTTATATGGTTATCCATGTAGATCCCCATTGTGTTGAGTAGATTTATGATAATTGTATTTGGTTGGACCGATCCTTGTCCAAGAGATGATGTAAAAGGTTTAGTTGATCCAAAAGAGGTTACCGAAAGCTTGAAGTTGTCTGAAATCCTATGCGAACCATCATCATAACCTTTTAGATTTTATAGTGGGTGATTAGTTTTTTCTTCAGGTGTCACCTCACTTGGTACATCATCATTTAGGTAAGAATATTAAGTTGGCGCTGAGGTTTGTTGGACCTTTTGAGATCATTGAATGACTTAGAAGGTGGATTGTTAGTTGGACTTGTCATCTCGCTTGACATTGATTCATGACATGTTTCAAATTTCCCAATTTAGGAGGCATGAACCAGATCCTTCCCATGTGATATAATTTGAGGATATTGATCTTGAAATAGAAACTTCTATGTTTGAGTATCCAATTTAGATTATGGATCTATAGGATAAGGTGTTTCTCAGTAAAAAAATTATTTTGAATGGGATAACCATGAGACATGGGAGTGGTAATCATTGATGATATAATATTGGACTTATATTTTTGTAAGTCAAGAATCTTAAGCACTCTATAAGAGAATAAAATTTCTTGGTGGGTTGAATTTATACACCCTATGGGTCATTGGTATGTTTTCTTTTGATCCTTAAGTTGGTTAATTTTAGTTTTGGATGTGTTGTAGGTGTGTGATGGCTTAAAAAATAGTTTTGTGGCATTTTGGGTTTAAAACGGGTATGGACATGGCCATTTTAGAGGTCATGGTGTGCCTTTGGTCCTCTTATGTGAAACAACTTGAGCCACCATGTCCAGTGTAGGATATGGTTTTGGGCATGGCATGTTGGTGGTGGCCCTGTGAGACATAGACAGCAAGCACCACATGCATGGTGGAGGGGATGACTAGACCAAAACATCCCAGGGTTTGGGGCCAGGGTGTGGCCGATCCCCATGTTTGGCCTCTTGGGAGAGGCCACCAAGTCATTTTTGGCAGCACCATGGTGTGATGATGGAGGTTTTTGGTTTCTAAAATTCATGTTTGTCACCTAATCTTTTGAGGGTGGTTACTCCAACCACATGTGACCCTAATGGGGGGTTTTAATGCATCAAATAACTTTATTTTTCTCTATTAAACTAATAATTATCTCCCCTTTATCTTTAATTTTATATTTTTCATGTTCAAATAAGGAGTTTTGGGTGTTCATATATTATCCAGTAGCATCTTAGGGTGACTTTGTTCTTTTGGGGATTACTCTTTGTGGATCTGTATTTGTTGTGATCTGATCTCTCTAATTCAAATCTTTATTTTTGAAGGAAACTTGGTTTTAACTCTTGGTGATGTAGGTGTCCCTATATAATGGATGTTTCCCTTATTTTACCTTATGTTCTAGTAAATATCATTTAGTTTGGTTTATAAAATTCATTGTTTTGAAATATATAATCGTTGTTTTTATGAAATTATAACATTGGTGACTTGATAAATGGTTTTAAATATTTTTTTCTATATAAACATATTTATTCACTTCATGTGTTTGATAGAATGACTCAAATATGGTTTTTAATAAAAAATGGTATTTTAAAGCATAGAAGTGGTGGTTCATTTCTTGTTAAAATGTTTTGTAAAATTATCATCATGGTTTAAATAATGTTTTGTGAAAACATAAAACACTGTAACATTTAGTAACCTTGGGTAAGGACATATGAAAACCTTAGTGAATGTGGAACCACTAGGGGACATGGTTGTGATATCGATAGACTATGGAAAGACTAAATATTGTTAGGATTCACATTATGCATGTCTTAGTGTTCCTTGTATATAATTTTAATGTATTCCTATAGTATAGATCCCAATTGTGTTTCATGATCTTGGATTCATTTAGGTATCATGTTTTAAATTCTCACTTGGTTATTTTATGAGACTTCCATACATCTAATGTCAAAATTTTTAATTAAGAGGAAAAAGGACTAATGGGATTAGTGAGGTCTGAAGTAATGTAATATGAGAGTGTCTAATCTAACAAGACCCACACAGTTTAGGGGAAGGGATCACATGAAATAGAAGGAAATAAAAGTGTTTTCTTGAGAGGCCCAAGAAGTAAGAAATTATGCTACTTTATTCCCCTCACTCCATATTATGACACTTGAATAATTTGATTATTTAACTCTATATTGTCATTCATGATGTTTTTCTATACTACCAAAGACTTCTTTATGATATATTTTTTTAAATTAAATATATTTCTAAAGTTTTTTGTTATTTTAAATCTAGAACTAGTAGTTACATGGTGATTGTATAGATTCATGGTGGTATCCAACTGGGAGAATCCCTCACACCCTACACATGACTTTGGGAATATGCAGATTTGGTTTTTTAAGACACAAGAAAAGGTAAGTGATTTATGTATCTCACCACATTCCCCTCTAATTTCATTGACTTTGTAGTGGGTTGGGATGTTGGTGATGGATGTTCAAATGGGTATGGGTTTTTTGGAATTGGTCTTGAGTTTGTTTTATTTTTGGTTTTATCATGTGACTTAGTTTTTATATCTCATTATTGTGTATCATTTTTATTTAATGATCTAATTTGTCTATTTATTTCCTCTATAGTTTACATGAGTCTTGTTTTAGTTCTTATATTGATCTCCACCTTGTGGCTAACCATTCAGGGGGATGTGTCATTTAGACCCAGGTTGGTTTAATAGATTTCTTCACCCCTAAGACTCATGTATTATGTTATGAAAAAATACATACGCTATGAACCTTGATTTATGAACTATGTTTTATTGGGTATGATTTCATTATGTTGTGTTCATGCAACTTGATTATATTCTCATACCCACATGTTCATCTTATGCTCATTATTATCTTCAATCGTTATCTCTTTTGTTTACCCTTACTAATAATATTAGATCAACCGTTTTCTTATGTTTTTATTTCCTATGCTATGAAAAAGGGTATTGTGTATGATGAGTCTATAAGGGTATCATGGGTGAGGAAAGTTTGTGGTAGATATTGAAGATATTTGTAAAATAAAACGGTTATGTTTCTTGTATCAAAAGACACTAATCCTATAGGTTTTGTGTGTGTGATTTATTGTTATATGTAATAAATATTTATTTAAAATGATGTAATTTGTATGTATGATATCATTTCATCAATTGAGCATCATAGGGCCTTTTACCTTGGTTGGATCATTGAAAACAAATTCTTCACATACATTGGGGATCCTGTGCAGGGTGTGAGTAATAAAACCCAATAGGACACCACAAATTCATCCTTGGCATAGATAAAGAAGATATTTAATGTTTTATACACTGGAGAAAATAAAAATATAACAATAAAACAACTCCCACCAGGTCATTTTGTGCTAACCAGACTGTCATGAACCATGGATATACTTGTTTTGACATAATGTTGGAAGAAAACGTCATAATGAACCATGAATACCATCAAGAACATGACCAATATCTTCCCACTCAGGGTACAAACTGAATTAAGTACTATATTATATCCAAAATTAGTTTCCAAACCATACCTTGTCATTTAGGGAAGCTCACACATTAGTTTTCAAAAAATACCCTCTTACTTAAGGAACGCCTCACATCAGTTCCCAAACCACCCCTTCTTACTCAGGGGAGGTCACACATCAGTTTCCAATCCTTCACCTCTTATTCTGGGAGGGAACACATAAAATATCAAACTATCCACTCTTACTTTAGGGATATCACATGTTAGTTTCCAAACCATCCCCTCTTACTCATAGGTGGTCACACATCAGTTTTAGCATATCACATATCATGCAGTAGAATAATAAAAAAATAACCAATACTAGCCCTTAGGATTATCCCTTTAAAACCTCTCAAAGTTTCCCATATATCCATGTCAACACACCCAATACCATCAAAAGTGATAATAATAATCAATGATACCCAATTAACACTAAACTAGGTCACCCCATCCTTAATTGAGCCCAAATGGATCACCTTTGGATCAATTTACCTTGGAGGATAACTCTACCTCTATACATGGAATGAGGAAAGATTCCACCCTTTCTAAGATGTTAAGTAATTAATCCCACTCTAAAGGGGAAACAACATCAATGCAGACCCACCTGATCACTTTGATACCAAAATAAGAAGTTTATAGGACCAACCCAGGAACCCTCATTTAATTAAATCTATATAACATCATAAAAAATTCATAACATAATAAGTACTGCCTACCTCAATATTGATAGAGATAAGTTTACAATATAATCTCTATGACTCATCACCAATCCATTCAAAACATAAAATTCACATCAAACCCTCAAAATTATGGTTTTGACACCAAAATAGAGATAATAGTGACATAAAAAATTATTAGAGGCTCTTAAAAAGTTAAAAATACCCTAATATGATCACTAGAACTAATGAAACTTTGATCCAATAAGAAATAGGATATGAAGAGATCATGAATTCCAAAATATCCCCAAAGTCATGATTCTGGTCGAGTGAGGTTCAGGAGAGTCAAGTGGAGGGGAAAGCGTTGTTATAAGTAAAATTACCAATCTACCCCTTAAAAATAACATTGTGCTTTGTCACAACATGACCATCAAGGACATGTCTAGATGCCTTCATACGAGGAACATGTCTTTTCATGGCCTATTTGGGTCACAACATGACTGACCCTAGGAAGATCACCTGACCCCCTAGATACACATTATTATGAAATGACCAAGGTAGTCACACTGTGATGGAATTTTTTGCAGGTTCTGCACACTGTGGCCTCCTTCTTTTACAACAGTTATCACATTGTGGTGCCTCAAATCCATAGAATAACCCCTAGACATCAACCACCCATCAATCCGTGAATCCCAATAAGCATTGTGTGATATCCTCTTATTATATAATTATTGCTTCAAACCACCTCTGACTATCAAAATCATGATCCCAGGACACCACTAACACTATAAAAACCATAATTTATCATGATATAAAAAAATAATTAAAATTTTAAAATATAAATCACCTTTAA
The DNA here is from genome assembly GCA_963277665.1 of Viscum album. NCBI lineage: Eukaryota > Viridiplantae > Streptophyta > Magnoliopsida > Santalales > Viscaceae > Viscum > Viscum album. The sequence continues at coordinate 30,398,448 of OY728153.1, forward strand.
ATTTTAGGGGAATTATATAAATAACAAATACCATCAAGTAGAAAACCTAATGGTTGTTTAAAGTAAATATCTTTCTTAAAATCACCATTCAAGAACCCTAAAATAACTTCAATTTTTAACACATTTTAAGTCTTTTGATTTCATATTTAAAGTAAAATATGATTCATTTCAAGACCTATTAATAGATAAATAGTCTCATTGAAATATCTACCCTTAATTTGAGAGTATCCTCTAAACACAGTACAAGTCTTATTCCATGCTACTTCTCCCTTCACATTGAGATTATTTTTGAAGACTCATTTCATCATAAAAAATTATTATATTTTTAACATGAAACCAATTTTCATGTGTAATTTTCCTCAATTTTATTAATCTCTTATTACAATGCTATAATCTAATCATAATGTTTCAATTCTTCTTTACACTCATTTTTTAAACTTATGAAAGTAATCTATTTTGATTTTAATTTTTCAAACTTATCAAGTTTTGAACACCCCTATTACTTTCCACAATAATATTCATGTTATTTACTTGTATTATATGTCTTGTAAACATAGGTCCACCTTGTTATGTACTTTTATTGTAAAAAATTTTATAATAATCATGGGAATTTTGAAAATATACTCACATGATCAAATCACTCCCATTCCATCCAAAATCATCTCTAAGAGATAATTTAATATCATAATCAATATATAATTATGATTGAAATGAATTTTAATTTACAAAATTAGTCATATAAAACTATCAATGATCTTCCTCATATTCCTATTATAACATTGGTAACTCCTTCAACAAGGTGTATATCTAATAAAAATACCCTAATCAGATCTGTCATAAAACATTCACAGATTTAATCCACTGATCATGATAAATTGGATAATAAATACTTTTTGACTTTTCATATTTTAATTATTTCCAAAACCACATATCATATGGAATATTGACTGATTTTGGTCCAATTAAATTTTGATTGAGAATGTATAAAACTGATGTTGTAGCTTCTATCTAAAAAGACTTTCAAGTTGTTATGATCTTATATCATGGTTTTCCCCACATATAATAAAATATAGTTCTTCATATAAGATGATCCATTTTATTATGGTGCATGTAGGTCACTATATTAATGTATTTTTCTATGATTGATATACCTCAAAATACTCATTATTTTATTTTTATCCACAGTTAAAAAAATAGATTTTGATAGCATATATTGTTTGATTTTCAATAAACCTTTTAAAATACTTAAAAATAGCAAGAGTTTATGATTTACTATATATAAAGTATAAATAAATAATATGAGTAAAACCATTAATAATATCATTAAATACTTATCTGTATTAGTATTCTTCAAACTAATTGGACTATACACTTATGAATGCATCATTTTAAGATGTTTATATACTTTGAACTCCTATAACTTTTCACTCATGTTAACCATTTTTATTTTATGTCATGTATAAAAAGTTTTGAGTCTTTCTTGACTCATATTTTTTATTTCTCATAGATTCAAAAAATTATTATCTTATCCACATTTTCATAAACCAAATGTATAGTTCCCCTATTCTAAATATCATTCTCCTCCTTCATGAATATGTAATAACTAATTTAGTCATTGGAAATATAGAATAAGTTTCCAATTTTTTTTCTCCATTAATAATTATTGAACCAACATTTATCATTCAAATGACATATCTATTCCTTCAAAATATTACCTCATTATCTTTACCATTAAATTGAGATACACTTATCATATTGTTCCCCACCTAATTGACGAAGATAACACCACTATATTTATTCTCATAAAATTTGGTACTTCCAAATATTTTTATACTAAGTAATCTATATTCTCTAAAAGTAAAAGTTATTTCATTATACCTTTATATATATATATGAAATAGATGTTATTTTTCAATCATATATGATTAGAAAATGCTATTAAGTATCCAATTTTCTATCCTTTTACTTCTTTATATGAAACCTTAACCACCAATTATTATTCTTGGTTTCTACTCTTAATGTATTTTTATTTCTCCTTTCACTTCAAATACTTTAGTAGTATTATGAGGCAATTATTGTTGGTATGTATATATTGATCACACCTGTCACAAGTTTCCTTAATAGAATCAAAAATTATTTTTAAAATTTGAAATTATCTTTTGGATATTTTCTATAACAATATATATTAACTTTAAATTGACTCCAACTTTATTCATATCCTATATTAAATTAAGAAAGTGAGATATTATACAAGTAATCAAACTCTTTATAAATAGATACTCCATAGAACCAATATATTCCTTATAAGATAAATATCCTTTGTTAGAAAATTCGTTTTGAAAATTCTTCATATTAATTTACCTTGTAATTTTAAATCTTTTACATTTTCATAACTTTATTATACTTTGAATAATCCTAATTGTCCTTTTATTTGCTCTTATTTTTCTGCTCAATGCACTTATTCTACCACAACTAATTGTTTTTTAGATTTTTAAAACCTACACTTGCAATAATAATGGGTGTCTTCTTCTTCTTGGGTGAAGTGGTCACCTTATATTTTCTCTTTCCATTACTTCGGCTGTTTAATTTAAAATTTAGGGTGTCAAATATAATAGTTAATAGTACAATGAGATAGAATACTTATTTATTTGTAGAAATAATATCCTTCCCTACTGAATTAGATAACTCCCCAAAATACTTGATAGAACTTTCAAAATCATGATAAATTTAATTCATTAGTTTTTCAACCTAAACTAATTTTTAATCAATGGATTTTACCTCATTATTCTTAGTAATATTTTTTTCTATGGTAATCTTAAGAATCTTATCTATTGATTCATGGATTTCATTGAGATCACCCATTTTCCATATTAATTCCATTTATATATCATAAATTCATTTTCCTTTTATTTATCATGATATTTATTTAATGAATCATTCTCATTTCTTAATTCCTTTATTTCTTTCTCAAGCTACCCGATTACATTTAGACGTACTAAAATATCCATCATTAATTTTAATTCCTTTAGTGTCTCTCAATATCTACTTTCCTCTTTACTACTTTCGCTTTTTTACTAGAGGATTCCATAGAATAATTTTATTTATCCAAGAAATTTGTAAATCTTACCCCCTATAAGTCCTCTTGATCACTATCTTTCTCTTAATCACAAGATAGAATGCAATTCTTTGAGAGAAAATTCCCTTTTATCAAGGTGTCAGCATTTCCATTTCCTTTTAATAATTTTACACCACTTCAACCACTTGGAACCTTGTTTATCATCAACAATCATTTGGATTTATCATCCATTTCATCTTCTTCTTTCTTCTCAGTGAAACTAGCTGAAAATATTCAAATATTTCCCTAATTGGAGAACTTAAAATGATGTTTAACATTTTATCTACCCTTACTACGATGTATTAATTTGGATAGTAATGATATGAGTTCATCATAATAATTATAATTATCTTAAACTTAAAATTCCTCCTTGTTATATTTTTTTGGTTCAAAATGTTTTGAACCATTTTAAGATTTAAATTAGGTCACCTTTTTCATATTTTCCTTTAATACTCAAGGTTGAACCTCTCTTCTTCTCATATTATATCACGATGATTTTATCCTACCAATGGTCGAATTATCTAAGTATTTATCCTATAATGAATAGATTTTGGCATTAAACTTATTCAGCAGAATTATAAAAAATTTATTCACCACATTGGAGTTCTCAAAAACGCCACCATAATTTTGAATTGAGAAAACAATTTTATTTACCTTAAAAATGAACTCATACACTGACTCATCATCTCCCATTATAATATCCTCAATTTTTTCTTGAATTTTTTATAACTATAACTCCATGAATTTATTATTACCCTCATGGATATCATAGATTTTCCTTAAAATTATATTCTTTATTTTTATACACATAACTTATGTAAAATATCACTCCACAACCTTATATTTTACTATTATTTTATTTATTTTTTGATCATCGTCCTTTCCCTTGAATTCTATGTCATTTTTTCATAAATGTTTAAAATGTTTTGGTTACAATGTTAGGCACACAATTGGTGCATGGTTAGTAGTAATCATGTGGATAACCATGAAAAACCTATATTTTCTTTGAAGTGGAGATTTTTATGGTTGGAACATGGTTTTACTAATTGTGTGGCCAAATAATGTGCCTCCTTATGTTTTTCCAATGAGTGGAGAATGATTGACACACTATTTCATAAATTGTGTGACCTAATCATGTTCTAAAAGGGTTGAAATTAACATTAAACCCTCCTCCAATTTTAACCCCGTTGGGCCTCTTTCTCCTTTCACTTACATAATGTACCCAAAGAGGATACCTAACCATGGATCCATCCTCTTAATCCATATATTCCTTGGATTATTCATCAATTTTTAGTGGATTATTCAATGTTAGGATTGTCTTCCTCATTTCTTATCTACCTATTTCATCTCCTCCTTATTCTTTATTCTTCTTATCACCTAGGGGTCATGGTGGTTAGAACCCAGGTCTTGTGAATGTTTTAAATTTTTTATTTTTAGTGTTTATGTATTTTAAAGCTAGGCATGAGACCTCTCCTAGAAATTTTCATCAAACTCAATGTGTTTCAGTTGGTTTGAGGTGGGTTGCTCTGTGAATTTTTCTTTAAACATAAAAAACTTGATTACTTGCTCAATTTTTTCTAAGATGTGGTTTAAATTTATAAGTCATTAGATGGGAATTCTTTAATTTCAATCTAAATGATTTTAAATTCATTATAATGGGGTTTTCAAAGTCACTTAGGTCACATAGAGTTGAAACTAGTTTTTAAGACTTTATAGAGGCATGATAAAATACCTATATGATTTATTTTTGCATGTCTTTGTTTTAAAATAATTATTAACATATCTAATAAACTTGAAAGTTTTTCTAAAAGAAATATAAAAAAGGTTCCATTTAGTTTTCAAATCAAATGGCCCCGTCAAAATGATGACTTGATTGGTATTCTTATGTTATTATTTTATGATTATTTTTTTGGTTTTACTCTTATGTTGTGAAATAATAATTTAAATTAGGTTAGGGATTTTTATTGATTGTTTTTTAGGGTATAAGACCTTTTTTAGTTTTAAAAAGTATATTTACATGTTTTAAACATTGTTTTAAAGATTTTTGGCTAATTTAGAAAAACATTCAAAGTATTTTATGAATTATGGCCTCAAAGAGGTATCAAGGCCTTATTAACACTTTATGAAAATGATTTCTATTTACCCCTTAGTTTTTACTTTCTCAATATTTATGGTTACTCTAAGATTGAGGTAATTTTGATAATTAAGGTGATTATTTTCATAAAGAAGGTCTTAAAGAAGAGGTGACAGGCGTTTTATGTGTTATTGGTGTTAAATGTGATTGATTCAATCTTACGCACTAACCTCCCTTTTAGGTGATCATGGGAAACTTGGAAATTGGGTAGGGGATGATAGTAAAAGTATTTATAGTAATCTTTCATCATTCCTAGTCTTTTAATGTAATAAAAAACTAACTAAACATTTTTTTCTAAGAGTTGAGATTTGATTTCTTGGGTGGCTTCTTCTACTAGGTACTAAGATTACCCTCTCTAGTGATTATATATAGTTGACTGAGATTGGTTTGATCACTAAGATAGTAAAATTTCCCTGGTTTCCTTAACCTTGGTTCCTTAGAGACACTTTTATGATGTTATTCATTTATTTTCTTAGTTTGAGAGATTATATTACTATTTATATTTAGTTACATTCTTTCATTTATCTTGATGTTTCTTACTTTTAGTTATTTATTTCATTATTAGTATTATTCAATATTTATTTTTTTTGTATGAAATTTTCATAATAGACATTATTGCTACTCAAATATAATTGTTTATTATCATTTATTACACTACTGCTATTATTGGTTATTTTTAGTTCCTTTATATGTGGGAATTTCAAAGTTGATAGATTTATTATTTCATTGGATTTTTTTTTTGAAAAATGGTTATTTTAAAAGTGATTAGTCTATATTTAATTTCTGAAATATATAATTTTAATAAAGGTTTAACTTAAAACAAATTTATCCTTTTTAATGTCCCTTTTCCTCTTAAAAAAAATTCAAAACCCGATTTTGGGTTTAGATGGGTAAACTGTTTTTTTAAATGAAATAAATTTATAAGGTGGTTGTATGTGATTTATTTTATTTTAAAATTTAAAATTACTCTTAGGGTTTTATTTTTCAAACTAGCATGAAAGATAATTTTTTATGTATTTTTTATGGGTTGTGGGGAGGATACCTACTAGGATATATACTCACACCTATAAACATTTGAGGTTTTATTCAGATTATTATATTTAGATAAATCATCCTAAGGAATCTTTTTTTCCAAGTCACATATGGTGTGATATTAGAATTAGTGTTGGATCATTACCATTGAACATGAGGATATTGTTATTCCTTTTGGTGTTTTAATATTTATTTTCATTATGGTATCATAGGAGTGTTAGAAATTTTAGTTTTCATGTACATCATATATTATTCTCATTCATTTATATATTTTCATGTATTATGTATGTGGTTGGATAGATTTCGAAATTATTTATTTAATTTTCAAGGATGTCTAACTTACTGACAAGTCATGATGGATTTCCAGTAGATTTTTGCTCTGTATTTATTATTATTAGTTGGGATAAACTATTACCAAGAGTGATTCCTTGATTCCCAAGCACTAATTGTAAGCCTGTGGGGATTGGGAATACCCTTTGGTCCTTGCTATGAGTTAACTAGAGTATTGGGTCAGAATAGCCTTGGTTGGTTAATGAAAAAATGGTTTCGAAACTCTCTTTTAATTTTGGATGTCATAGTATAATATAGATAATAATGTTATAACTTAAGAGGTAGGCATGAGAAGTGTCTATCTAGATCTTTATAATTCTAATCCATGAGTTACCATAGATTTTTGGGTTTAGAGTCTTGATTTTGAGCTTGTTCTACATTTATTTTTGATTTATTTTAATTTATATTGAAGGTGTTTTGATTTATATTGGAATTGTTTTATTTTTTTGGATATTTTTGTTATTTTGGGGTGGAAATGGGAGGAGGAACCAAAGGAACACTACAACCCCACACAATCTATAAAAACATATGTTTCCAATCCATATGGTTTTATTTTTCTTTCTAGTGTCAGTTGCACAATTGGCTTATGCTCGACCAAACTGTGCACTTCTGCAAACCCATTTGAAATATTTTTATTGGTTCCTTTGACAATTAATTTGTTTGGGGGTATGTATAATTATTATTTGGAGTGGATCAAGGTAGTTTTTTCAATATGTTTTAGTGTTATTTGGTTTGTTTTTTTCGATGTTTTGTGTCAAAAACTCAATTTAAATTAGGAATGACGAGTTTTAAAATTAATGATGGTATTTTAAAATATGGTTTGAAAATAATTTCATTTTTGGATTCATAAAATTTAATAAATAATGGATTTATGAAATTTAAAAAAAATAATGTTGATTTTTATTAATTTTGAGACTAATGCACATTATTTTAAGTTTCCTCTTAATTAATTTAAAATGAGAAAAAATTTGAATTGTGATTTTGAAATAGAAACATGCTCTTTAATGGTGAAGTATTGGTTTTAATATATATATAATAATTTATAAAAATTGATTTGAAATGGGTTTGATGGTTTTGTGGTTTTTAAAAAGTTTAAAATAAGACTTTAGATTCTATTGGGTGTTTGATTCCTTGGGTGACAGTGAGGTCTTACTCGCTTGGGGTTTTGTTTTGACTGGTGATCTATCTTATTGATATGGGTTTAATTTTTTGGTGTTCCTAATTTAGTTTTTTTCTTCTTTTTTATCTTGTATGCCTCCCATAGAAGTCACTAAAGGTTTTTTAAAGTTCTAATTAGTCTCAAACTGTTCCCCAAGTTAGCGACTATCATGGGATGATTATAGTCTATTTGGTTATCTATCATGGAGATGATCCCTTCTTAGTGGTTATAACTTATTTTAGAGTCCTTGGTTTTTGATTTCATTCATATTTTATAGCCTTATTTCTATCCTCATATCATAATTACTTCCATCTAGTTTGATTACGGTCAAACATATAACCAGTGGGACTGTAGTGGTGGTATTGACCTCTATAAGGAAACATGTATTTAGTTCTAACTTTGTTTCATCTCTTCATTGAAAGTATCATATATTATGGTAACAAAAAATAGGTTAAAATTGATCTAGAGATTTAGGTTTTACTGAAAAAGACTATTGTTTCCCTCCTGTGAGGTAGTTATCTCTAGTGTATCTCTATTGTGATCAGTTTGGAATTCCAAGACCTCTTGTTTGAAAATTCCATCGACCTATAATAATTGTGGTTGAATAAGTCTCTTATAAACTTATGTGAATTTTATTTTTGTAGTCTTAATCTTGTTAGTAGTATAAAGTATCCTTTTTTATATGCTCCCAATCTTTTCATTTTCATTATTCTTCCCCTATATATTGCTTTAATTCTATTAATTTTGATTGGTTATGTGTATTTTTAGGAATCACCTACCTTGTGCTCACTTGGTGAGTAAAAATTTTTATTTGTGAAAATATAAATATAACTTTTATTGGGCATTCATCCTGATTTTTTAGTAGGGCATTCGGGTTATACTTCATAGTGGTTATTTTGATTTTTCATCACTCAGTTGATCCACCATGTTAGTGTTCCATTTAAATGGTAGGGAGAATAACTAAGGGTCCTATATTTATGGGTTTTCTGAGATACTATTGTGTGCCTTATGATTTTGGAGTTAGATCCATGTGTTATTATTTTAATTTCTTTTGGTAGGACTCAGGGGGGGGGGTAGAGTTATAGGTGTTTCTTTCTTTTTTTATTTCAAACCCTTTTGAAGTATCATTCCTCTTCATTGATCTCGATTAAATTTTAGGGAAGAATGTGTTTTGGTTGGGACTATTTTCAAACCCAATAATTCTATTTTACTATTATTTTATTTTTTTTGGTCTCCATATTTTCCCTTGAATTTGATGTCATTTTTCCTAGAATTTTTGAAAAATTTAGGTTACAGTTCTAGGTGCACAATTGGTTAATGGTTAATGATAATAATGCATATAAACCCAAAAAAACCTAAAATTATCTATTAGTGTAGATATGTATGATTAAAACATGGATTTAAAAACCATATGATTTTGTCGTGCGACTCTCTAAGTGTGTCTATAGAGGAGTACATGATTTGGTAAACCGTGCAGCCAAATTGTTTGACCCTCACATGTTTTAAAAAGAAGGATGAAATTATTATTATAACCATCCAAAATTTCAATCCCCTTAGACCTATTTATCACCCCACTCTCATGACATAGCCAAGGATTATCCCTAGGAATATCTCCATCTTCATCCTCCATAGATTCTATGGATCCTTCTTCGATTTCGAGTAGATTCTATAAGGTTAGGGATATCTTCCTCCTACCTTCCACTTACCTGTCATTTCCTCCTTGTTTTTATTAATTCCTTTCACCTAAGGGCCATGGTGTCTTAACCCTAAGTCTTGATATTAGTTTTACTTTGTTTTTTTGGTGTATATAGACTGTAATGATCGGTATGAAACCTCTCCTAATAACGTTCATCGAAGGTGACATGTTTTTGTTGGTTTAAGGATGGTTACTCCAGGTATTTTTATTGAAAATTAAAATACTTATTTTCATAGTTAATTTATTATATTACATGGTTTAAATTTCTTAAGAACATGAGGTAGTAATTTTTTAATTTTAATCTAAATGAGTTTTAAGTGCTGTAAATAGATTTTCCAATGTCACTTAGGTCATATAAAGCTAAAACTGATTTTTAATATTTTATTGGTGTCTGAGAAAATTCCAAAAAAAATCCCCTAACAATATTTAGTTTTAAAATAATTCTTAAGATATTAAATAAACATAAAAGGTATTCCATAAAAATAGGAAAATTATTCCACTTAGTTTTTAACTCAAATGGAGCCTTATTAAATATGATTGGATTGTTTTTGAGCTTTGGTATTCCTTTAGTATTGTTTTATGATTATTTTTATTTGGATTAACTTTTATATTGTGAATTAATATTTTAAATAATGTTTTTTGTTTTAATTTTTTTTCATAGTATCAGACTGTGTCTGGTTTAAAAAATGATCCTTTCATGTTTTAAACTTTGATTTAAATATTCATGGCACATTTGAATAAAAATTACGTGGATTTTATGAATTTAGTTCACAGTGAGGTGTCAAGGATTGGTTGGAACATTATAGAAACGGTTTGTGTTTAGATATTGGTTTTTACTACTTAGATATTTATGTTTACACTAAATGTGATGTAATTTTGATTGGTGAGGGTACAATTTTGATATAGTAGTGATTAGAGAGGAGGTGAGGATAATTTTATAAGTTATTGGTAGTTAATGTTATTTATTGAGGATTAGGAACTCAACTCCCTTTTATTTGATCATGGGAACCCTTGGACTTGGGTAGGGAAAAAAGAAAAAGTATTGTTATCATGGTGTGTCATTCCGAGCATTGGATTATGATACAACACTCACTAAACATTATTATTCTATGAGTAGAGGGTCACTTTATGGGGTAGCCTCTTCTACTAGGCATTTAGATTTCTCTCCCTAGTGATAACGTGTAATTGACTATGATCGGTTCGATCACTAAGATAATACATGTTCTTAGGTTACCTTGATCTCAGTTCCTTGGGTCCACTCCCATTATTTTATTTATTCATTTTTTTGAGAGATGATATTTTTCTTTACATTTAGTCACATTATTTCATTTTTATTAATAACATTTACTTCTAATTCTTTATTTTATTGTATGTTTTCATCACTATTTATATTTTTTATGCTATTTTCATAGTATCTATCACTGTTACTCATCTCTAGTTGTTTATTAACATTTAATATGGTGCTTCCATTGATAGTTTTTCTTTATTTTAAATGTGGAAATTTCAAAGATGATCATTTTATTCTTCCATTGAAAATTGAAATTTTGTTGAAAAAGGGTTATTTTAAAAGCGATATGCCTTTCTTCAATTTTTAAAATATGTAAATTTAAAAAATATTACACTTGAAATGGATTCCTCCTTTTTAATTTACATTTTTCCTCTTAAAATATTTCAAAACATGATTTTGGGTTTAGATGGGTAAACCATTGCTTTGGAATTAAATATATTTATAAGGTTTTTTTACATGAATTGTTTTAATTTTGAATGGAAAACTTAATTTTATAAATGTATTTTTCAAACTAGAATGAAACGGGTTTTAATTTTAAAGATTATGCATGGGGTATAGGTAGATTACCTACTAGACTATGTTCTCGTTCTTATAAACATTTTATGTTTTTTTGGGTTTTTATATCTAGATAACTCCTAAAGGGGAATTATTTCAACCTAGTCACTCATTGTATGAGCTTTGAGTTTGTGTTAAAGCATGACCATGGGTCATATGGATATCATTCTTTTCATATGTTAATATTTATTTTATTTATGATATCATAGGTGTATCGACCACTTTATATTTATTATTCCATGTATATTATTTTCATTTAGTTGTATCATTTCATATATTGTGTATGTGGTCAGATGGTTTTTTTATAAGACTTATTTGGTTAGTGTACTATTTAAAAAAAATTTATTTAATTTTCATGAATTTCTGACTTACAGATGAGTCATGTTGGATTTCTAAAAGATTTTTGTTGTGCCTTTATTATTATGAGTTGAAAGAAACCATTCAAAAGAGTTACTTCTTGATTCCCATGCACTAATTGTCAGTATTTGGGTATTGGGAATACCCTTCAGGGAATTCCATGAGCTAGATCAGGTATCAGTTCAGGATTCTCTAGGTTAGTTTGCGATAAAATTGTTTATTTAGGAGAGATGAAAGTAACAAATTACACACTCCCCCATAATCATCTATATTCTTCGTATTAAGAAAATTATAGTTTGTTCACATTTCAAGAATATGTGAATCATTCATAGTGATATAAAGAATGTTTAATCCATAATAGAACATATGAAACCATACTCTCTTTCCATATATTAAATCCCTTCCCATTAAATGTGGTAAGTACATTATTATTTATGGTATTCATACATTCCATAGATCTTTTTGATCAAAAATATGTTAGAAATAAAGAAAAAAACTTAAATCATAAGGAAATACCTATAACTGCTTTAACACACTCTAATACCAAGTGATATGTCCAAGAGATAGAAAACCACAAGGGGGTGGGTGGGTGGGGTGAATCCATGGTTTACAAAACACAAACTCCAAAAAATATTATTATTTTCTGTTCATATATAGGATCCATGAATGGAGAAAATGATGTAATGATATAGAGTGTGAAAGAACACATGCAACACAAGATATTTTTACATGGTCCACTCACTATTGTTATTGAGTAGCTAATCCTTGGTGTCTAGAAGATGCAATCTCACTGCCGACATTATTACCATATTAATAACAAGAACAAGTCATTAGAGGAATATGGTTTTGCATTCCAAGTAAAATAAAGAGCTATTTGAGGGTTAATAAATTGGTATATCTTACATGTCCTCATCAAGTGCCTTTGGAATTTGTGTCAAGTGTCTATTATCATTCTTCTTATTAATCCAAACCAAAACATTCCTAGAATGCATCATGGAATGTAAGGTCAGATACCTCAATGTTTAATCTCTCCCATCATCTCTATTATTTTGAGTGATACTTCTCTAATTTATACATGACACATGAATCATGGTGTTATTCCCGTCATTGTGGCATGACCTTTAGATCTAATATATTCAAATTATATTTCCTTCAAAATTTTCAAGAAGATCCAAAATATTCACTCCAATCTAAGCACTATTCTAGCATAGCCATGAGCATTATAGTGCAATATTTGTATCTTCTTAACCATAGTTACACACATATGTGTCATAGCCAAACCTCCTTGTGGTGTGATATCCTCTAATACAATGAGGTCTCTTGCTTACTGTGTGATAATCATCAGATCTCATGGATATTCTATAGCGACTCGGGTTTTTTTGGCCCTGTCAGACTTTGGAATATTTCTACAAATAATTCCAGATCTAGGCGCGAAGACGGCGTGCGATTCCGAGGCCCGGTGTGCCCGGAATTAAATTTTATAAAAATGTTAAGTATTTTTATACTATGCACGTGGAGGGGGTGTGATATCTCCTAAACGGTAGCTCAGAACAGGAATCTGAGGGCACGGTTGCGTCCGGAACGTGCCGTTTACCCTAGGCGGGGTGTAAACTTTGCGGGCGCGGGCCTGCGGTAAGAAACGCCACCAGGGGAATTTCCGTAAATAAGTAGCAAGTTAGTGGGCGAGCGTCGGCTCGAATAACTTCTGAATGGAGTCTCGGATGGAAAATCTGAGACCGTCGTTGGGTTCAGAACGGTGCGTTTACCCTAGGGGTGACCTTACTTTTGTTCGCATCGGGCGTCGGGTCCGAGGCGGGTTTGGCGCCGGCGGGCCGCTGATATAAATATCAGCGCCCCCCCCCCCCCTTTTAATCGTTCTTCGCCATTCTTCACCGCCACTCCGCCGAATCGAGCAAACAGAGCGCCCACGAGCTCAGAATTTGACGGCGGACGTTCCAGGAGGGCGCAGCGGAAGCTCTGGAGCGCGGATCTGAGGCAGAACGTCGGCGTTTCGCCCGCGAGGTAGGCGGTTTGAGTTTTACACTCCCAGATCCCGTTTTTGTGTTGTTTTTCTTCAAATTTTCATAAGATTTTTATAGTTCGGGTCCCGAGCTTTCCGAAACATGTTTCCGATCTGAATTTGGAGCACCGGGGTGCTCCCGGTGGCTCCCAGAAGTTTTCCGGCGAAAAAACCTGTTTTCCGGCGAGACCCGCGGCGGCCATGGCGGATTCCGGCGAGTTCCGCGGCGGCGCGGCGGCGACGCGGTGGTTTCCGGCTCCGACACGGCGGAGTCCGGCGGTGGCGCGGTGGTTTCCGGCGACCCTACGGTGGTCCGACCAGAATGTTCCGGGGGTTCTTTAAACACCCGTAACTCGCAAACCGTAACTCCGATTTGCGAGCCGTTTGCGGCGACGCGCTCCTTGCGTCGAGACGGACCTTTTGAACTCACTTTGAGGGTTTAAGGGTTCGGGATCGTGGCCCGGGAGTTAGAAACATCGTATAAAATAATATTATTTTATTATTTTACGACTACAGGCCGTTGTAACTTCTACCCGGAGCATCCGATTGACGTGCCGTTAGTAGCGTTGAGACCCTGATGATACGACAGAATTTTTGAGATGGTTTCCAGGTGTTGGGACTGTGAACGGGGTGCGGGCCCCACGAGGCCGGGTTTTGGCGTTTGCGGGGAAACACAGCTTTTGCACTAGGAGTCCGATTTTGGCGGATGAATAGTCGATCCTGTGTGTTTTTCCGAGGGGATCGCAATGGTGTGATCCGTTCGACGAGTTTCGGAGTCCAGGCGTGGGCCCCACCCGAGCCGGCCTTCGGTGAATAATACCTTTTTCACCGGGTGTCCGTTTTGGGCGAGCGAGTAGTCGATTCCGCTTGTTTTTCTGAGGGGATCGCCGTGGTGTGATCTGCTCGATGGGTTTCGGGATCGTTGTGTGGGCCCCGCACGAGCTAGCTACGGTGAATAGTTCCTTTTTCACCAGTGCTCTGTTTCGGGCGAGTAAACAGCCTGTCATGCGTGTTTTTCCGCGTGGAACACGATGGTGGCCTCGGTTTTGGCTTCGGAGGTGCGCAATGTGGCTTTGGGGCGAGTCGCTCGGGTAGCGTCGTTTGGACCAGCAGTGGTTGAGGGTTCTCCCTTGGTTTGTTCCTACGAGGGTTCGTGTGGTATCACAACCTTCGTATGGGTTTGTGATCCTCTCGATGGGATGTTTAAACTGTTAGAGTTGTGGTATCCCTCCGGTGGGCCCGGAGTGGATCCTCTAGCATCTTTACCCTAGATCGGGTTCTTGGTATCGCTGTGACCGCTTATTCATGGGCGGCAATCCCCTATCTAGCAGGTTAACCCCGTAGGGTTTGTGGCATCATCGGGAATATGATCCCCTACGCGATGGGTCGTGCACAGTAGGGTTGTGGCATCGTCGGGTTTACGATCCCCTACTCAGCATGATGTTTATAGTAGGGTTGCGGTATCGTTGGTTATACGATCCCCTACTCAGCGCTTGGTGTCGGTAGGGTTGCAGTATCGTTGGTTATACGATCCCCTACTCAGCGCTTGGTGTCGGTAGGGTTGCGGTATCGTTGGTTATGCGATCCCCTACTCAGCGCGTGGTTTCGGTAGGGTTGTGGCATCATCGGTTCGATCCCCTACATCGCGAGTTATACCAGATAGGGTTCCGGTATCATCGTGACCATCTTTATATGGACGATGATCCTCTATCTGAGTGTGAAGCTTCTGTCGAGTGCAGATCGGGTTGTGGTATCCCCCAGCGGATCCTGGGTGTGATCCCCCATCTGTGAGAACTACGTATGCCAGATCGGGTCGTGGTATCCCCCAGCGGACCCTGGGAGTGATCCCTTATCTGTGAGTTACGTATACCGGAGTGGGTCTTGGTATCCCCTAGCGGACCCCAGCGGCGATCCTCTTTCCGAGGAGTTTGGTGGTTATGGTGTTTCAGCGATGTTTCCTCAGTGATGCTATCCGACGAGCGTGGTCTCTCGGGTGAGCGTCTGAGATGTTTGCGAGTATCCCGATGGAGTGTATCTCTCTGATGAGTGTCATCTGGTATGACAGTGTTCGTGGTGTACTCTCCTGGTTGGGACGGTTGCTGGTGATGAGGTCGGTACCTCTTGTGGCTTTGTGGCGTGAGCTGTGTATATCTGGATTGTTCAAGGTGAATGTATGGGCATACACCTGGGCTGAGCTGAGCTGACTAGTTGTGTTTATCTGAGGATGGTCACGAGATGGAGTTTCTCTCTCGTCTGGGTTCCCTCTGGCTGGGTTGAGCGGACTGTTGCCTTTCAGTTGCTCCCTTGGGTTTTGGGTTTTTGGGGTGCCTACTGAGTATGTTTATACTCACCCCTGCACGGGCTTTGCCCGCACATGTTTGTGTCTTGTGCAGACCACGACCCTTTTGACGGAGTCCCAGGAGGACCCGGAGCAGGCGGAGCTTAGTGAGCGAGTTGACCGGGGTGTTTACCGGAGCTGTGCCGAGGGAGCTTTCCGGCGGGTGTTTGTGGCAGCGTTCCCCTTCTTCAGGGCAGGTTGGACGCGCTTTGTAGTTTTCTTTTGGTGGGCCCTGTTTTGCCCTTGTACTTTTGTTGTTGCACTCTGGTTTGGGATAGATTGTATGCATGCATTTACTTTTCAGTTTCTTTATCTCTGCACTGTTGCATGGAGGTGTTTGTGGGTGCGTGTGTACAGGTACCTTAGGCGAATGCCTCCCATGTGTGTGATAGCCTACTCGGCGCTAGTCGCCAGCCCCTGGCCTATTGGAGGCGGGCTTGGGGTGTCGTGGCTTGAGCCCCGTTGGGTCGGGTCGTGACATAGTGGTATCAGAGGAGGTTCCACCTTTGGGATCTCTGAGCGTAGCTGGTCTAGCTGTGAGCTTGTTTTGGGTTGCATAGCGGTAGTGTTAGGATGTTTCGAGTTCGACTTTCAGGCCAGGGACTCCAGTGTTGGTGCGGCGGCCGACGTATCCATACACCAGGACTCTGATAACCTGCCTTTCGACTCGGGACATTTGTACACTGGTCGTAGGGACATAATGGTACATGCATCATATAGGACTGGGTTTTTGGTTTTTTCATTGTCCTTCTTGAGTCAGCTCTCCAGATATACTCTTTGACTGTGGTGTGTCTTGAATGTAATTTAGGATGCCTCCACGATGACAGCCAGTGAGGGTTCCGCAGCAGGATTGTGCTGACGACCCGCCCCGTGTAGTGGCCGTGGAGCAGGGCGCAGGTTCTGAGGTTGCACCTCCAGGTGGTCTGCCAGTTGAGCCACCACCTGTCGAGCAGCTGGTTGTGCCGGCGGTGCAGGACGAGGTTGCGCGCAGGCTGAGTGCGCTGCATGAGTTCCAGAGGCAGCGACCTCTGAGATTTCGGGGTGATCCAGACCCCCAGGTAGCTAATGACTGGCTTGAGGCAGTCACCCGAGTTTTCCGCCTAGTGAGGACACCTCCAGATCAGATGGTGGTCCTAGCGGCGAGCCTCTGCATGGTTCTGTCGGGCGATGGTGGAGTTTGGTGACGCAGTCCCATTACGAGGAGACGCTCACGTGGGCAGAGTTTGAGCGGCTCTTCAGGGAGGAGTTCTATCCGGTGACAATGGGGTCAGTGCGGATCCAGGAGATTCTGCAGCTTCAACAAGAGAGCATGACTGTGTCGGAGTACTCAGCGAGGTTTACAGACCTGTCGTGCTACTCCCTGGATATGGTTCGAGACCCGTTCTTTAGGGCTCGGACCTTCG
The DNA here is from genome assembly GCA_963277665.1 of Viscum album. NCBI lineage: Eukaryota > Viridiplantae > Streptophyta > Magnoliopsida > Santalales > Viscaceae > Viscum > Viscum album. Next base: position 30,415,875 of record OY728153.1, read on the forward strand.
AGCAGGGCTTACACAGGGATATCCGAGCAGGTGTGGTTTCCTTGTGCTTGCCCACCTATGCTAGAGTGCTGGAGCGAGCGTTGGTGGTGGAGAGTTTTCTGGCTGAGTAGTTTCCCCCTGTTAGTGCTGGGCACTCGAGAGCTGAGACTTCGACGGTCGGATCGGCATCTGGTAGCCGACGACAGACTCAGGGGTCTGGACGTGGCTGACGTTTCAGGAGGCGACCCCAAGATGGAGGATCTGAGCCTCAGGGCTCACAGGGCTCGCATGCCAGTTTTGGTCAGCTGCAGGAGAGGCGGTGTTACGCTTGCGATGGTCGGGGACATCTTGCTAGAGATTGTCCGACCCAACGTGCTGCTGAGAGGGAGCCGGTCGATGGACCGCCTTGGCAGAGGCAGCGTCTCGAGCAAGGAGGTCCACAGGGCGGCGGACGTGGCGTCGGAGCTGGTGCAGCGGGAGGCGGTGGTAGACAGTACCAGTTGCCACCACCCCCACCCCCAGGTGGTCCATGCCAAGCTCAGGGAGCTGGTGGTCGAGGGCGAGGACAGCTCCATGCCCTGGAGGCAGTCGACCCAGAGGCACCGCGGATGGATAGAGGTACGCCTTGTGTCCTTTCTACTTACTGCAGTAGTTTGTCAGACACTGTTTAGCGGTACCCTTTCCTTTTGTTGCTTGCTCGAGTTTTGTTCAGGGCGTTGGTAAGACCCTAAGTGGTTGTTTGTTGGTGAGCTTGCTGGTGTGTGAGACCCAGTTGAGAGTCCAGTCGCTTTCCTTGTGCTTAGGGCTTTTCGGGGACAAAAAGTTATAAGGGGGGGAGGATGTAGCGACTCGTGTTTTTTGGCCCTGTCAGACTTTGGAATATTTCTACAAATAATTCCAGATCTAGGCGTGAAGACGGCGTGCGATTCCGAGGCCTGGTGTGCCCGGAATTAAATTTTATAAAAATGTTAAGTATTTTTATACTATGCACGTGGAGGGGGTGTGATATCTCCTAAACGGTAGCTCAGAACAGGAATCTGAGGGCACGGTTGCGTCCGGAACGTGCCGTTTACCCTAGGCGGGGTGTAAACTTTGCGGGCGCGGGCCTGCGGTAAGAAACGCCACCAGGGGCATTTCCGTAAATAAGTAGCAAGTTAGTGGGTGAGCGTCGGCTCGAATAACTTCTGAACGGAGTCTCGGATGGAAAATCTGAGACCTTCGTTGGGTTCAGAACGGTGCGTTTACCCTAGGTGTGACCTTACTTTTGTTCGCATCGGGCGTCGGGTCCGAGGCGGGTTTGGCGCCGGCGGGCCGCTGATATAAATATTAGTGCCCCCCCTTTAATCGTTCTTCGCCGTTCTTCGCCGTTCTTCGCCGCCACTCCGCCGAATCGAGCAAACGGAGCGCCCACGAGCTCAGAATTCGACGGCGGACGTTCCAGGAGGGCGCAGCGGAAGCTCTGGAGCGCGGATCTGAGGCAGAACGTCGGCGTTTCGCCCGCGAGGTAGGCGGTTTGAGTTTTACAATCCCGGATCCCGTTTTTGTGTTGTTTTTCTTCAAATTTTCATAAGATTTGTATAGTTCGGGTCCCGAGCTTTCCGAAACATGTTTCCGATCTGAATTTGGAGCACCGGGGTGCTCCCGGTGGCTCCCAGAAGTTTTCCGGCGAAAAAACCGGTTTTCCGGCGAGACCCGCGGCGGCCATGGCGGATTCCGGCGAGTTCCGCGGCGGCGCGGCGGCGACGCAGTGGTTTCCGGCTCCGGCACGGCGGAGTCCGGCGGCGGCGCGGTAGTTTCCGGCGACCCTGTGGTGGTCCGGCCAGAATGTTCTGGGGGTTCTTTAAACCCCCGTAACTCGCAAACCGTAACTCCGATTTGCGAGCCGTTTGCGGCGACGCGCTCCTTGCGTCGAGACGGACCTTTTGAACTCACTTTGATGGTTTAAGGGTTCGGGATCGTGGCCCGGGAGTTAGAAACATCGTATAAAATAATATTATTTTATTATTTTACGACTACAGGCCGTTGTAACTTCTACCCGGAGCGTCCGATTGACGTGCCGTTAGTGGCGTTGAGACCCTGATGATACGATAGACTTTTTGAGATGGTTTCCGGGTGTTGGGACTGTGAACGGGGTGCGGGCCCCACGAGGCCGGGTTTTGGCGTTTGCGGGGAAACGCAGCTTTTGCACTAGGAGTCCGATTTTGGCGGATGAATAGTCGATCCTGTGTGTTTTTCTGAGGGGATCGCAATGGTGCGATCCGTTCGACGAGTTTCGGAATCCAGGCGTGGGCCCCACCCGAGCCGGCCTTCGGTGAATAGTACCTTTTTCACCGGGTGTCCGTTTTGGGCGAGCGAGTAGTCGATTCCGCTTGTTTTTCCGAGGGGATCGTCGTGGTGTGATCCGCTCGATGGGTTTCGGGATCGTTATGTGGGCCCCGCACGAGCTAGCTACGGTGAATAGTGCCTTTTTCACCAGTGCTCTGTTTCGGGCGAGTAAACAGCCTGTCCTGCGTGTTTTTCCGCGTGGAACACGATGGTGGCCTCGGTTTTGGCTTCGGAGGTGCGCAGTGTGGCTTTGGGGCGAGTCGCTCGGGTAGCGTCGTTTGGACCAGCAGTGGTTGAGGGTTCTCCCTTGGTTTGTTCCTACGAGGGTTCGTGTGGTATCACAACCGTCGTATGGGTTTGTGATCCTCTCGATGGGATGTTTAAACTGTTAGAGTTGTGGTCTCCCTCCGGTGGGCCCGGAGTGGATCCTCTAGCATCTTTACCCTAGATCGGGTTCTTGGTATCGCTGTGACCGCTTATTCACGAGCGGAAATCCCCTATCTAGCAGGTTAACCCCGTAGGGTTTGTGGCATCATCGGGAATATGACCCCCTATGCGGTGGGTCGTGCACAGTAGGGTCGTGGCATCGCCGGGTTTATGATCCCCTACTCAGCATGATGTTTATAGTAGGGTTGCGGTATCGCTGGTTATACGATCCCCTACTCAGCGCTTGGTGTCGGTAGGGTTGCGGTATCGTTGGTTATACGATCCCCTACTCAGCGCTTGGTGTCGGTAGGGTTGCGGTATCGTTGGTTATGTGATCCCCTACTCAGCGCGTGGTTTCGGTAGGGTTGTGGCATCGTCGGTTCGATCCCCTACATCGCGAGTTATACCAGATAGGGTTCCCGTATCATCGTGACCATCTTTATATGGACGATGATCCTCTATCTGAGTGTGAAGCTTCTGTCGAGTGCAGATCGGGTTGTGGTATCCCCCAGCGGATCCTGGGTGTGATCCCCCATCTGTGAGAACTACGTATGCCAGATCGGGTCGTGGTATCCCCCAGCGGACCCTGGGAGTGATCCCTTATCTGTGAGTTACGTATACCGGAGTGGGTCTTGGTATCCCCTAGCAGACCCTTGCGGCGATCCCCTTTCCGAAGAGTTTGGTGGTTATGGTGTTTCAGCGATGTTTCCTCAGTGATGCTATCCGACGAGCGTGGTCTCTCGGGTGAGCTTCTGAGATGTTTGCGAGTATCCCGATGGAGTGTATCTCTCGGATGAGTGTCATTTGGTATGACAGTGTTCGTGGTGTACTCTCCTGGTTGGGACGGTTGCTGGTGATGAGGTCGGTACCTCTTGTGGCTTTGTGGCGTGAGCTGTGTATATCTGGATTGTTCAAGGTGTATGTATGGGCATACACCTGAGCTGAGCTGAGCTGACTAGTTGTGTTTAGCCGAGGATGGTCACGAGATGGAGTTTCTCTCTCGTCTGGGTTCCCTCTGGCTGGGTTGAGCGGACTGTTGCCTTTCAGTTGCTCCCTTGGGTTTTGGGTTTTTGGGGTGCCTACTAAGTATGTTTATACTCACCCCTGCACGGGCTTCGCCCGCACATGTTTGTGTCTTGTGCAGACCACGACCCTTTTGACGGAGTCCCAGGAGGACCCAGAGCAGGCGGAGCTTAGTGAGCGAGTTGACCGGGGTGTTTACCGGAGCTGTGCCGAGGGAGCTTTCCGGCGGGTGTTTGTGGCAGCGTTCCCCTTCTTCAGGGCAGGTTGGACGCGCTTTGTAGTTTTCTTTTGGTGGGCCCTGTTTTGCCCTTGTACTTTTGCTGTTGCACTCTGGTTTGGGATAGATTGTATGCATGCATTTACTTTTCAGTTTCTTTATCTCTGCACTGTTGCATGGAGGTGTTTGTGGGTGCGTGTGTACAGGTACCTTAGGCGAATGCCTCCCATGTGTGTGATAGCCTACTCGGCGCTAGTCGCCAGCCCCTGGCCTATTGGAGGCGGGCTTGGGGTGTCGTGGCTTGAGCCCCGTTGGGTCGGGTCGTGACAGAGTGGTATCAGAGGAGGTTCCACCTTTGGGATCTCTGAGCGTAGCTGGTCTAGCTGTGAGCTTGTTTTGGGTTGCATAGCGGTAGTGTTAGGATGTTTCGAGTTCGACTTTCAGGCCAGGGACTCCAGTGTTGGTGCGGCGGCCGACGTATCCATACACCAGGACTCTGATAACCTGCCTTTCGACTCGGGACATTCGTACACTGGTCGCAGGGACATAATGGTACATGCATCATATAGGACTGGGTTTTTGGTTTTTTCATTGTCCTTCTTGAGTCAGCTCTCCAGATATACTCTTTGACTGTGGTGTGTCTTGAATGTAATTTAGGATGCCTCCACGATGACAGCCAGTGAGGGTTCCGCAGCAGGATTGTGCTGACGACCCGCCCCGTGTAGTGGCCGTGGAGCAGGGCGCAGGTTCTGAGGTTGCACCTCCAGGTGGTCTGCCAGTTGAGCCACCACCTGTCGAGCAGCTGGTTGTGCCGGCGGTGCAGGACGAGGTTGCGCGCAGGCTGAGTGCGCTGCACGAGTTCCAGAGGCAGCGACCTCTGAGATTTCGGGGTGATCCAGACCCCCAGGTAGCTAATGACTGGCTTGAGGCAGTCACCCGAGTTTTCCGCCTAGTGAGGACACCTCCAGATCAGATGGTGGTCCTAGCGGCGAGCCTCTGCATGGTTCTGTCGGGCGATGGTGGAGTTTGGTGACGCAGTCCCATTACGAGGAGACGCTCACGTGGGCAGAGTTTGAGCGGCTCTTCAGGGAGGAGTTCTATCCGGTGACACTGGGGTCAGTGCGGATCCAGGAGATTCTGCAGCTTCAACAAGAGAGCATGACTGTGTCGGAGTACTCAGCGAGGTTTACAGACCTGTCGTGCTACTCCCTGGATATGGTTCGAGACCCGTTCTTTAGGGCTCGGACCTTCGAGCAGGGCTTACACAGGGATATCCGAGCAGGTGTGGTTTCCTTGTGCCTGCCCACCTATGCTAGAGTGCTGGAGCGAGCGTTGGTGGTGGAGAGTTTTCTGGCTGAGTAGTTTCCCCCTGTTAGTGCTGGGCACTCGAGAGCTGAGACTTCGACGGTCGGATCGACATCTGGTAGCCGACGACAGACTCAGGGGTCTGGACGTGGCTGACGTTTCAGGAGGCGACCCCAAGATGGAGGATCTGAGCCTCAGGGCTCACAGGGATCGCATGCCAGTTTTGGTCAGCTGCAGGAGAGGCGGTGTTACGCTTGCGATGGTCGGGGACATCTTGCTAGAGATTGTCCGACCCAACGTGCTGCTGAGAGGGAGCCGGTCGATGGACCGCCTTGGCAGAGGCAGCGTCTCGAGCAAGGAGGTCCACAGGGCGGCGGACGTGGCGTCGGAGCTGGTGCAGCGGGAGGCGGTGGTAGACAGTACCAGTTGCCACCACCCCCACCCCCAGGTGGTCCATGCCAAGCTCAGGGAGCTGGTGGTCGAGGGCGAGGACAGCTCCATGCCCTGGATGCAGTCGACCCAGAGGCACCGCGGATGGATAGAGGTACGCCTTGTGTCCTTTCTACTTACTGCAGTAGTTTGTCAGACACTGTTTAGCGGTACCCTTTCCTTTTGTTGCTTGCTCGAGTTTTGTTCAGGGCGTTGGTAAGACCCTAAGTGGTTGTTTGTTGGTGAGCTTGCTGGTGTGTGAGACCCAGTTGAGAGTCCAGTCGCTTTCCTTGTGCTTAGGGCTTTTCGGGGACAAAAAGTTATAAGGGGGGGAGGATGTAGCGACTCGTGTTTTTTGGCCCTGTCAGACTTTGGAATATTTCTACAAATAATTCCAGATCTAGGCGCGAAGACGGCGTGCGATTCCGAGGCCTGGTGTGCCCGGAATTAAATTTTATAAAAATGTTAAGTATTTTTATACTATGCACGTGGAGGGGGTGTGATATCTCCTAAACGGTAGCTCAGAACAGGAATCTGAGGGCACGGTTGCGTCCGGAACGTGCCGTTTACCCTAGGCGGGGTGTAAACTTTGCGGGCGCGGGCCTGCGGTAAGAAACGCCACCAGGGGCATTTCCGTAAATAAGTAGCAAGTTAGTGGGTGAGCGTCGGCTCGAATAACTTCTGAACGGAGTCTCGGATGGAAAATCTGAGACCTTCGTTGGGTTCAGAACGGTGCGTTTACCCTAGGGGTGACCTTACTTTTGTTCGCATCGGGCGTCGGGTCCGAGGCGGGTTTGGCGCCGGCGGGCCGCTGATATAAATATTAGTGCCCCCCCTTTAATCGTTCTTCGCCGTTCTTCGCCGTTCTTCGCCGCCACTCCGCCGAATCGAGCAAACGGAGCGCCCACGAGCTCAGAATTCGACGGCGGACGTTCCAGGAGGGCGCAGCGGAAGCTCTGGAGCGCGGATCTGAGGCAGAACGTCGGCGTTTCGCCCGCGAGGTAGGCGGTTTGAGTTTTACAATCCCGGATCCCGTTTTTGTGTTGTTTTTCTTCAAATTTTCATAAGATTTGTATAGTTCGGGTCCCGAGCTTTCCGAAACATGTTTCCGATCTGAATTTGGAGCACCGGGGTGCTCCCGGTGGCTCCCAGAAGTTTTCCGGCGAAAAAACCGGTTTTCCGGCGAGACCCGCGGCGACCATGGCGGATTCCGGCGAGTTCCGCGGCGGCGCGGCGGCGACGCGGTGGTTTCCGGCTCCGGCACGGCGGAGTCCGGCGGCGGCGCGGTAGTTTCCGGCGACCCTGTGGTGGTCCGGCCAGAATGTTCTGGGGGTTCTTTAAACCCCCGTAACTCGCAAACCGTAACTCCGATTTGCGAGCCGTTTGCGGCGACGCGCTCCTTGCGTCGAGACGGACCTTTTGAACTCACTTTGAGGGTTTAAGGGTTCGGGATCGTGGCCCGGGAGTTAGAAACATCGTATAAAATAATATTATTTTATTATTTTACGACTACAGGCCGTTGTAACTTCTACCCGGAGCGTCCGATTGACGTGCCGTTAGTGGCGTTGAGACCCTGATGATACGATAGACTTTTTGAGATGGTTTCCGGGTGTTGGGACTGTGAACGGGGTGCGGGCCCCACGAGGCCGGGTTTTGGCGTTTGCGGGGAAACGCAGCTTTTGCACTAGGAGTCCGATTTTGGCGGATGAATAGTCGATCCTGTGTGTTTTTCTGAGGGGATCGCAATGGTGCGATCCGTTCGACGAGTTTCGGAATCCAGGCGTGGGCCCCACCCGAGCCGGCCTTCGGTGAATAGTACCTTTTTCACTGGGTGTCCGTTTTGGGCGAGCGAGTAGTCGATTCCGCTTGTTTTTCCGAGGGGATCGTCGTGGTGTGATCCGCTCGATGGGTTTCGGGGTCGTTATGTGGGCCCCGCACGAGCTAGCTACGGTGAATAGTGCCTTTTTCACCAGTGCTCTGTTTCGGGCGAGTAAACAGCCTGTCCTGCGTGTTTTTCCGCGTGGAACACGATGGTGGCCTCGGTTTTGGCTTCGGAGGTGCGCAGTGTGGCTTTGGGGCGAGTCGCTCGGGTAGCGTCGTTTGGACCAGCAGTGGTTGAGGGTTCTCCCTTGGTTTGTTCCTACGAGGGTTCGTGTGGTATCACAACCGTCGTATGGGTTTGTGATCCTCTCGATGGGATGTTTAAACTGTTAGAGTTGTGGTCTCCCTCCGGTGGGCCCGGAGTGGATCCTCTAGCATCTTTACCCTAGATCGGGTTCTTGGTATCGCTGTGACCGCTTATTCACGGGCGGCAATCCCCTATCTAGCAGGTTAACCCCGTAGGGTTTGTGGCATCATCGGGAATATGACCCCCTATGCGGTGGGTCGTGCACAGTAGGGTCGTGGCATCGTCGGGTTTATGATCCCCTACTCAGCATGATGTTTATAGTAGGGTTGCGGTATCGCTGGTTATACGATCCCCTACTCAGCGCTTGGTGTCGGTAGGGTTGCGGTATCGTTGGTTATACGATCCCCTACTCAGCGCTTGGTGTCGGTAGGGTTGCGGTATCGTTGGTTATGCGATCCCCTACTCAGCGCGTGGTTTCGGTAGGGTTGTGGCATCGTCGGTTCGATCCCCTACATCGCGAGTTATACCAGATAGGGTTCCCGTATCATCGTGACCATCTTTATATGGACGATGATCCTCTATCTGAGTGTGAAGCTTCTGTCGAGTGCAGATCGGGTTGTGGTATCCCCCAGCGGATCCTGGGTGTGATCCCCCATCTGTGAGAACTACGTATGCCAGATCGGGTCGTGGTATCCCCCAGCGGACCCTGGGAGTGATCCCTTATCTGTGAGTTACGTATACCGGAGTGGGTCTTGGTATCCCCTAGCGGACCCTTGCGGCGATCCCCTTTCCGAAGAGTTTGGTGGTTATGGTGTTTCAGCGATGTTTCCTCAGTGATGCTATCCGACGAGCGTGGTCTCTCGGGTGAGCTTCTGAGATGTTTGCGAGTATCCCGATGGAGTGTATCTCTCGGATGAGTGTCATTTGGTATGACAGTGTTCGTGGTGTACTCTCCTGGTTGGGACGGTTGCTGGTGATGAGGTCGGTACCTCTTGTGGCTTTGTGGCGTGAGCTGTGTATATCTGGATTGTTCAAGGTGTATGTATGGGCATACACCTGAGCTGAGCTGAGCTGACTAGTTGTGTTTAGCCGAGGATGGTCACGAGATGGAGTTTCTCTCTCGTCTGGGTTCCCTCTGGCTGGGTTGAGCGGACTGTTGCCTTTCAGTTGCTCCCTTGGGTTTTGGGTTTTTGGGGTGCCTACTAAGTATGTTTATACTCACCCCTGCACGGGCTTCGCCCGCACATGTTTGTGTCTTGTGCAGACCACGACCCTTTTGACGGAGTCCCAGGAGGACCCAGAGCAGGCGGAGCTTAGTGAGCGAGTTGACCGGGGTGTTTACCGGAGCTGTGCCGAGGGAGCTTTCCGGCGGGTGTTTGTGGCAGCGTTCCCCTTCTTCAGGGCAAGTTGGACGCGCTTTGTAGTTTTCTTTTGGTGGGCCCTGTTTTGCCCTTGTACTTTTGCTGTTGCACTCTGGTTTGGGATAGACTGTATGCATGCATTTACTTTTCAGTTTCTTTATCTCTGCACTGTTGCATGGAGGTGTTTGTGGGTGCGTGTGTACAGGTACCTTAGGCGAATGCCTCCCATGTGTGTGATAGCCTACTCAGCGCTGGTCGCCAGCCCCTGGCCTATTGGAGGCGGGCTTGGGGTGTCGCAGCTTGAGCCCCGTTGGGTCGGGTCGTGACATATTCACACAAAAAAATCATGATCATCCATCACAGTTAAATACTAACTTGCGATTCCCCATAATCATATTTATAATGCAGAACTAATGGGTTGTGGCATGTTTTCCACAAAACAATGAGAGATTCCTCTGATTCAACAAATCAGGGTAAAATATGAACTTCTTCATCCTATGATTTAATCTAACTCAATAAATACTCATTCCTTTTGATCAAAATTCTCATCAATCGGCATCCAACTCATTCATAAGCATGTTCCCAATGTTAAAGTTATTTAAATGCTACATTTTTGGATAAAATGATGTTTTCATGAGTTCACTAACTCTTTATGTAAAGATAAATACCATATTAACCATGTATATATTGAGATCAACTCATAATTATCCTTTTATAAATACACTTTATGAGGTATCTTTAACCTCTAAGACTCATCAAGCACCCTAATCATCAAGAATTATTTAACTAGAGAACAAGATTGTCATGAACCAAGTCGGGTCTCCATCCGAACTGACGCTCAACCCAGTCCGCAGTAAGGCCTAAAGGGTGTTCTTGATCCCCATGGGCTGGCACAAGTGTCCAAGTATCAAAATAAACCTTGGGAATGTTTTATCCGAATAACAAAATATAAAGAAACCAACAAAATAAACCCAACTAAAGGTAAAATTTACAGCCAAAAAAGTCTAACCAAAACCAGATTCTTGAGTCACATGTAAAACCAAAACCCAAACAACACTAAAATTATGGTGACCAAAAACCCACCCAAAAAAATGTCACCCGGTGAGAGGAAACCACCCTCAAGCCACCACCAAAATGCCACATCAAGAGGTCTACTAACAAACTGAACCACCACTCCCAAATGCTAGACCCCTACCTATATCAGACATAAACAAATCTACTTACACCCAAAGGTGTAATTAGGGTGTGAGAAATCTTCCAGCAGGATGTCACCAAGAAAATATTCCATGCACAAGAATTAAAATACAATTACATTTGTAATGATAAATAAAAGGTAAGTAAGAAATTCTTAACAACATTAGTGAAAAAAGTTTTCATAAAATGACCTTAAAGAAAAGAAGATTAAAGTAAACACATGTTTGGGTAGTAACTCAAGTGATATATCATGTATCATTGGTGTGCGCAAAGTAACTGGTAGCACCAAAGGATGGGGGAGGCCCTATGTGTACTAGAAACAAGTGGGACTCTAGAACATCATGTCTTGGTGAAACGTGGCTTAATAACCATGACCCTCCGAAAACATGGCTTAGAAGACCAAGACCCTCAGAAAATGTGGCTTAGAAGGCCACAACCCTCAGTTATCATCTATTTAGTTAGTGTTGCAATCGTCAATCCTACCAGTGAAACTGGGCCAAGCCATCTCTAGAACACTAGGTTACTAGTCCTAGTTTCCCCGCCTAGTACCCCAGGCTTCCCTCTTTGTGCTCACCTAAAATCAAAGTTCGTATAACATGTCACATTAACACTTAAAAGCCAAAAGAGATTTTTACACACAAGAACATGTCATTAACACATTGATATCCTTTTTTAGAACCACACACACACCAAAAACGTTTTAGAACTTAAGCTGCGTCTCTTGCACATTAAATTAAACTAGCTGCATAGTTTTATAAAAACACTTTTAATAATCAAGAAAACCACTAAAAAAATCAATAAAAAGTTTCCAAACATGTCATAAAATATTTAAAGGGAAAAAATTCACTCAAAACATTTTTCAAGAAAAATGCATTTTTAATACTACAGAAAAACATAATTGCACCATCCACACTTCCTAATGCACACACCACATAGTTTTCAAAACACTGATAAATATTCCAAAACAGATTTTCACAATGAAATTCCCCAACATTACTTAAACATAACTCAAACCAAATAAATGCACATTAAAACTCAGTCAAAGATAATTTCACAGCATGTAAACAAATAGAAAAAAGCACTAAATTAATTAGATAAGCAAGCAAATGATTGTTAATTAATACTTGTGTGCAGAATCACCTACCGGTGTATCGCAGCTTCGCAAAAATTGGTGCGCAAAGACCACCATACACCAACACAGTCCAACAAAATCCACTAATACACCCTAAAAAAAAGGAAATAAAATAATTTCATCAAGAATGAACCACTCAGAACACAAAATCCAACTATAATCTTGAACTAAAAGAGATGATGTTCACTAGAAAAAAAGAAGGTCACTGCAAGTATTGAGCCGAGAAGAGGGAGCCACCACAGAGCTGTGCCGGGATGGAAACTCACCTGAAAGAAAGGAGCGTGGCTCAAAGCTGAATGGGAAAGGAGGTGCGGCTATCCGAATGCCGGATGAGGAGGTAGCGGAGGAGTCTGGGGCAAAAAAATAGGGAGTATCTGAAAGTTTGGCCGGAAAAAGAAGAATAAGAAAGGAGGAGGCTATGAAAGAAGGGGGGTGCGGCCAAGAGGAGGTGTGGGCTGGTCGGCGTGACTGGGTAGAAATAGAGGGTGTCCAGTACTAGGCTGGTAGGTGTGAGGAAGGATGGGTGTGCAGATGGCCGGAGTGAGGCTGGCCAGAGCGAGCTAGATGATAGTAGAAGGGGAGTCCGGTCGAGCAGGAGGGGAGAGGCGGCACTTTGGGTTAGGGAGATCCACAGATGAACCGTACACCACGAGGAGGGAGTGTGAGGGAGAGAATAAATAAAAGAGATAGGGAGAAAAAGAAAAAGAAAATAAAGGATAAAAAAAGAGGGAAATGGAAATAAAGAAATTGAAAAGAAAATAAGAGAATAAAAAGAAAATAAAAGAAGGGATAAAATAAAATAAAAATAAGGAGATGGGGAAATAAAAATAAATAAAAACCTAAAAAGAAAATCTAACCTAAACTAATAACAATAATAATAATACTAATAATAATGACAAAAATAACTATAATTATAATAAATTTTATTTTTATTCGGTTATTTAATCATCCACACACCTGGCAGATCACACGTTAAACAGGCGAAGCCACACGGCTTCACCCATGCCCTGCCTGCGCATTGAGTGACGTTAAGCCAACACTCACTTATCAGTGCCAAAAGTGAAAAACTCACATCAGGTTTGGCTCTCCCTTTAACAAAACAATTTAAATAAAGGAAAATAAAATTATGGGATAAAAATTAAAATTAAAATCATACCTCAAGAGAAGTCTGGGTGTGACAATTCTCCCCACCATGAAAACATTTTGCCCTTGGAAAGTCAATTCAAAGCCTGATCAGAGAATAGAAATGGGTACTCCTGCTCAACCAAATACTTATGCTCCCAAGTCTCATGCTCTTCATTCCCATGATTACAGAGAATATGAACCAAGGTAATGGAATTTCCACAAAGCACTTTCTTCTGAGAATCCACTATCCGCACTGGATGTTCAAACACAGATAAGTCTGCTTCGATCTCCAACTCCTCGCAATTAAACACATGTGATGGATCAAGATTATACTTTTTTAGTTGGGAGACAAGAAATAAGTCATGAATCGACGTCAAATGATAAGGAAAATCCATCCTGTATGACACCTTGGCAATCCACTCGGTAATCTCGAAAGGCCCAACATACCTCGGTGTCAGTTTTCCCTATTTCCCAAGAAGCGGTGACCCAAGTGAGGGTCCATCCTCAAGAACACTCGGTCCCCCACTGAAAAATCAAGTTCTTGACACCTATTATCTACATAATATTTTTGGAGACTCTGAGCTATCAATAACCGCTGTCTAATCAACTTGACCTTTTCAGACGTCTCCTGAACAAGGCTCGGTCCCAAGAGTGAGGTCTCACCTACCTCATCCCAACACAAAGGAGACTGACAAGGCCGACCGTAGAGCACCACAAAGGGTTCCATTCTAATGGAATATTAGTAACTATTATTATAAGAAAACTCGACCAATCCCAAATGGCTATCATATGATTCTCCGAAATCCAACACACATGTTCAAATAATGTCCTCTAGAATCTGATTTGCCTGCTCCGTCTGGCCATCCGTATGAGGATGGTATGCCCTGCTCAATTTAATATTTGACCCCAAAGCATTCTAGAGGCCTCCCAAAAACTGAGAGGTGAAGTGGGGGTCCCTGTCAGAAACAACCTCTAACATCACACCATGAAGTCCGACCACCTCCTGAACATACAAACGGCCCAGCTCATCCACCTTCACCATATCTCTGATCGGGATAAAGTGAGCTGACTTGGTCAAATGGTCAATCACTACCCAGATATCTTTCCTCCTATGAGGTTTATGAGGCAATCCAACAATGAAGTCCTTGGCGACCTCATCCTACTTTCAGGTAGCAATGGGTAATGGATGAAGTAGGCCATATGGTCTCTGATGCTATTCTTTTACCTACTGACAAGTGTAACATCTCGATACAAAGTCGGTTATGTCCCATCTCATACCTGGCCACCAGAAATGGTGATGAACATCATAATACATCTTGGTAGTACTAGGATGGACGACCCATTGAGATTGGTGGCTATCCTGCATCATCATATTCTGCAGAGACAACAACACCACTACACGGCCCTTGAAGCACAATATCCTCTTGGGAGACAAACACCAATCATAAGGGGTCTCCCCACCTTGAAGAAACTGCATAGATCACTGACACAACTCATCAGTGAGATGATCCCATTGAATCAACTCCAGAAGAGCGGGAGTCAACAGAATGCTAGCCAAGAAATTACCTCCACTGTGCTCCCTTCTCTCCAAGTGCATCTGGGCGAAGAGCCCCATCAAAGTCCACTCATCGCTAGACTTACTCAACACCTACAATGGTACCTTTCTGCTCAAAGCTCCAGACACCACATTACCCTTTCCTGGGGTATAGACAATGTCAAAATCAAATCCTTGTAGATACTCGATCCAATGGCGCTGCCTTAGATTGAGATCCTTTTGAGAGGAAATGTATCCTAGGATCTTATGGTTAGAATAAACCACAAATTTCTCCCCAAAGAGGTAGTGATTCCAAGTCTTTAGGGAATTCATCACTGCTTCCAACTCCATGTCGTGAGTCAGATAATTTTTCTCATGCGGCTAGAGCTGGCAGGAACCATAAGCTACCACATGATTATCCTGCATGAGTACACACCCAATGACCATACCTGATGCATCACAATAAACCACATAGCCCCTCCCATAATTTTTTAAGATCAACATAGGTGCGATGGTCAACTACCTCTTCAACTCCTCAAAATATTCCTGGCATTGTGGGCTCCATTCAAACATCACCCCTTTCCAGGTGAGTGCGGTCATGGAGTGGGCAAGTCGTGAGACATCCCGAAAAAAAAACGCCTGTAATACCCTATCAGGACAAGAAAACTCCTGATCTCAAACACATTCCTTGACTATTCCCACGACATAACTGCACTAATATTATCAGGATCCACTGAAACCCCTTGTTTTGAGACGACATGCCCTAGAAAATTCACTTCCCTGATCCAGAATGTGCACTTCTAGAGTTTGGAATACATAAGGTGGTCTCGCAAAGTGCCCAAAAAAATCCACAGGTGATGCTCATGCTCCTCCTAAGATCCAGAATAAACCAAGATTTCATCCACAAATACTATGAAAAATGAGTCGAGATATTGGTGGAACACCCTATTCATGAGTGTCATGAAAACATCCGGAGCATTCGTCAATCCGAAAGGCATTACCAAGTACTCGAAGTGGCCATAATTGCTTCAGAAAGTTGTCTTCGGAATGTCTGATTCTCTCACTCTGAGCTAGCGGTATCCCGAACACAAGTCGATTTTGGAGAACCACTTTCCCCCCTTATTCTGGTCAAACAAATCTTCAATCTGGGGCAAAGGGTATTTATTCTTGATGGTCACCTTATTCAACATTCGGTAATCGATGCACAACTGGAGGGTTTTATCGGTCTTATTCATAAATAAAACTGGGGTGGCTCAAGCAGAGACACTCGGGCGAATGAATCCTTTGGATTCCAAATCTTCCAACTATATATTTAATTTCCTTAATTTGGTGAGGGCCATGCAATATGAGGGAAGATATATAGGATGAGTTCCAGTGCCAACTAAATCGAGAACTCCATGTCCCGCTCTGGGGGTAAGCCAGAAAAAATCATCTGGAAATACCTCTGAGAACTCATCCACTACATGAGGTAACCCGCCCTGAGAAACACCACCATCATCCTCTAATGAGAGCGACGAAAACTAATAAGCAAGATTCCCCAACTCAGGGAGTGGAGGTCCCACGCGACTTGATCGAGGATCCCATTCTCCATGAAATAATTGAGGACTCTCATATAGTTCCATAAAACTGACCCATCGTCGATAACAGTCAATATGTGCTTGGAAGTACACCAGCCAGTCCATGCCAAGGATCACATCAAATAGGTCCATATCAAGGACCACGAAATACCACTCCATCTTGACTCCTGATATAGAGAGAAAACACGATGGACACCTAAGGCCTTGCTCCCTCTATTTCCCCAACGGTGTTACCAACTCCATGGCAAGAGATAATAGTTCAGTTGGTAGGTTTAGCAGGTTCACAAGACATGCATATATAAAAGAAACTGAACCACCAGTATCAAATAAAACTATAGCTATAGAAGATGAAATCAGAATGGTACCTTGAACAATTAAAGGTCCTGCATCAGATCCCACTAGTGACTGATCCACAACATGAAAATGTCTGGTCCCTATCTGAGAACGACTGCTCTTATGAGGATCTGGCCTGATTTGGCTCTGCCTCGAAGACAATCTGGTCCTACCACCATAGCCACTGAATTGAGATCCTGTCACCCTAGTCAAATCTGACTGAACTAATACCGCTCTGGAAGATACAGATCCAATCCCACTCTGGTAAGGGCGTGCAGTCCTGCAGAAGCACTGTAGATGTCCCACAACTCCACATCCATGGAAAGGTATGAGAGGGTATGGAATTACAGGACATATGTGCCCTACCCTTCCACACTGATGGAACACCACATACCCTACACCAGAAGCCCCAGATGGAGTCTGCCTGGGAGGATGACCTGAGCTCTCACCACTCTTCTTCCATTGCTCACCATGCTTCCTCTTCTTATCGGATGAATTTCCACTGCCAAACCCTGACACTGATCCATAAAAACCCAACTTTCCTCTCTGGTAAATCTCGACCATGAAAGCACGATCGAACACCTTGACATAAGTTCCCAGCTTGAACAAGAAAATATTAGAGTGGATTTCTGGTCAAAGGCCCTTCTCAAACTTCTGAGCTTTCAAATACTCACTTGAAAAAATCTCAGGCGCGTAGTGCACTAGCTTAGTAAAGAGGTTTTTATACTCCATCACTGTCCAATCCACTTGTGAAAGATCCATGAACTCCCGGGATCTGGCGTAGGCTAGGAACTCGAGACAGTACTGGTCATTAAAGATAGACTTAAAATCCTTCCAACTCATCTGCTCATGCTTCCCAGCCTGAATAACTGATTCCCACCAGTTTTGACTAGAACCCTCTAGCTGGAATGAGGCACACTTTACCCTGACTTCCTCTGGCGTGTCAAGGAACTTGAACATACACTCTATCTTTTCAATCCATTCCTCTGCCTCTTGAGGTTTCGTGCGACCTCGGAATTAAGGAGGTTTATTCTTCAGAAATTCATGAGCTTTATCCCTCTCGGAGCCAGACTCATCTCCTCTAGCTGAAATAGAGGTGGGGGTAGGAGTCTCCCCCTATCCTAAAGACTGAAAAGCTTAGACCACAACTTATACCAATCTATGATCAAGCGGCGAAGGAGAACTCTCTCCGGCTTCCTCTCGTGGGTGCGTATAAGCTCTTAGGTAAGGCATCATGCTGCAAAGATTAAAATTCATAAAAGAACATCATCAATACATCATATCCAAAGAAAAATCAAATTTTCAGCAAGTTAAGTAATCCTCAGTAGACCAAATATGAAAAAGTAACATAATGTCCAAACTCTCCTTTCCTGGTTGATGTCCATGCACAGTTTGCAGCCAGCACGTCCCACCTGGAAGAGAAGTCAAAAAAGAATCCCAATATCCCATGGTGACTCAGAGTCTGTCACAAGGTGTGCTGGCCAGGCACCCTACTCGCAACTAGAATTTGGAGCCCCAATAATCCTAGCTCCTGTCCAACCAGACTCATCCCAAATAAAATAACTTAGACAACAGAACCTGGCCCTCTGATACCATTTTTTCATGAACCAAGTCGGGTCGCCATCCGAACCGATACCCGACCCGGCCCGTGTCAAGGCCCGAAGGGCGTTCCCGATCCCCACAGGCTGGCACAAGTTCCCAGGTATCCAAATAAACTTTGGGAACTATTTACCTGAATAAAAAAAATATAAAGCAACCAACAAAATAAACACAACCAAAAGTATAATTTACAACCAAAAAAGTCTTTAACCAAAACCAGATTCTTGAGTCACATGTAAAACCAAAATCCAAACAACACTAAAAGTATGGTGACAAAAAACACACCCAAAAAAAAGTCACATGATGAGAGGACACCATCCTCAAGCCACCACCATAATGCCACGTCAAGAGGTCTGATAACAACCTGAACCACCGCTCTGAAATGATGGACCCCTACCTATATCATACATAAACAAATCTACTTACACCTAAAGGTGTATGTAGGGTGTAAGAAATCTCCCAAGAAGATGTCACCAATAAAATATTCCATGCACAATCATTAAAGGACAATTACATTTGCAATGATAAATAAAAGGTAAGTAAGAAATGATTAACAACGTTAATGAAAATAGTTTTCATAAAATGACCTTAAAGAAAAGAAGTTTAAAGAAAACACATGTTTGGGTAGTAACTCAAGTGAAATATCATGTACCATTGGTGTGCACAAAGTAACTGGTAGCACCAAAGGATGGGAGAGGCCCTATGGGTACTAGAAACAGGTGGGATCCTAGAACGTTATGACTCGGTGAAACGTGGCTTAGAAACCACGACCCTCATAAAACATAGATTAGAAGACCATGACCATCAGAAAAAATGGATTAAAAGTCCACGACCCTTGGTCATCATCTGTTTAGTTATTTTTGTATTCTTCAATCTTTCCAGTGAAACCGGGTCAAGCCATCTCTAGAACACTAGCTCACTAGTCCTAGTTTTCCCGCCTTGTACCCTAGGCTTCCCTATTTGTGCTCACCTAAAATAAAAGTTCATATAACATGTCACATTAACACTTAAATCCAAATGTGGTGTTTACACACAAGAACATGTCATTCACACACTGATATCCTTTTTTAGAACCACACGTACACCAAAAACGTTTTAGAACTTAACCTATGCTGCTTGCACATTAAATTAAACTAGATGCATATTTTTATAAAAAAACTTTTAATAATCCAGAAAACCACTAAAAAATCATTAAACAGATTCCAAACATGTCACAAAATATTTAAAGAGAAAAAAGTCACTCAAAACATTTTTCAAGACAAACACATTTTTCACTCGAAACATAATTACACCATCCACACTTCCTAACACACACATCACATAGTTTTCAAAACACTGATAAACAGTCCAAAATAGGTTTTCACAATGAAATTCTCCAACATTACTTAAACATAACTCTAACCAAAAAAATGCACATTAAAAATGAGTCAAAGATAATTTCTTAGTTTGTAAAAAATATAAAAAAGCACTAAATTAATTAGATAATCAATCAAATGATTGTTAATTAATACTTGTGAGCGGAATCACCTACCGGTGTATCGTAGCTTCGCAAAAATTGGTGTGCAAAGACCACCGCACACCAATGCAGTCCAAACAAACCCCAAATACACCCTAAAAACAAGGAAATAAAATAATCACATCAAGAATGAACTACTATGAATGAAAAATCCAGATGCAATCTTGCACCAAAAGAGAATAAGTTCACTAGAAAAAACAATGAAGGTCACTACAAGGGTTGAGCTGAGAAGAGGGAGCCGACACAAACCCATGACGCGTCGGAAACTTGACTGAAAGGGAGGAGGGTGGCTCAGCGTAGTAGGGGAAAGGAGGTGTGGCTGTTCGAATGAGGGAGGAGGAGGTAGTGGAGGAGTCTGGTGCTGGAAAAGAGGGAGTCTTCTGAAGTTTGGCTGGAAAAAGAAGAAGAAGAAAGGAGGAGGTTACGAGAGAAGGGGGTGCGGCTGAGAGGAGGTGTGGTCCAATTGGCATGGCTGGGAAGAAATGGAGGGAGGCCAGTGAGAGGCTCTTTGGTGCAAGGAAGGCTGGGTGTGAGGATGGCTGGAGCGAGGCTGGCCAAAGTGAGCGGGTGGTAGCAGTAGGGGAGTCCGATCGAGCAGGAGGGGAGAGGTGACACTTAGGGTTAGGGAGATCCATGGATGAACAGTGCGCTGCGGGGAGGGAGTGTGATGGAGAGAAGAAATAAATGAGAGAGGGAAAAAAAAGAAAAATAAAAGAAAGGATTAAAAAGATGGAAAATGAAATAAAGAAAAGGAAAATAAAATAAAAGAATAAAAATAAAATAAAAGAAGGGATAAAATAAAATTTAGGAGATGGGTAAATAAAAACAAATAAAAACCTAAAAATAAAATCTAACCTAAACTAATAACAATAACAATAATACTAATAATAATGACAAAAATAACTATAATTATAATAAATTTTATTTTTATTCTCTTATTTAATCATCCTCACACCGCGAAGATCACACATTAAACTAGCGAAGCCACATGGCTTCTCTTGTGCCCTACCCGCGCGTCGAGTGACGTTAATCCAACACTCACTTATCAGATCCAAAAGTGAAGAACTCACATCAAGTTTGGCTCTCCCTTCAGCTAAACAATTTAAATAAAGTCAAATAAAATAATGGGGTAAAAATTAATATTAAAAACATACATCAATTAAAGTCTAGGTGTGACAAAGATAATGGAACTTTAATCCTAAATTTCTTAAATTCCATATTTTATGATAATTCACTCCAAGTAAATTCATTATTTTCAATAAAAATATATTTTCTAGTTTCAAAAAATATCATAATATAGTTTTTAGTGTCACAATATTTCTCATTTCAATAGAATACTCATGTACAGTGAAAGAAACATCAAGGTTCATGGGGGTTAATGTACTCATAAATGTCCCAAAAAGGGACTTGTGAGTTTTTTAAGATTGGGATCCCATAAATTCCATAAATTATTTAGATCTTTTAGTTTTGGGGAGATTTTAATTGATGTTACTTGTATCCTTCTTTCACATGAACATTAAACTTAATATGATCAATATTTTCCATGTCCCATAAAATAATTTTTTATCATTACAACTAGATTTTTCAATAGTAATAGATTTTTCTAATCTAAGTTCCTAAATAAGATCCCATACACCATGGTGAATTGGGATTTATTCACTGTAATCATATAAATTTTGTCTATTAATGATCAGAATAGATAATTCATGTGAGTTCAATGATAAATGAATACTAATAATGATATAGACATGCTTGAGATCAATTCAATGAGACATAATTCTTTTTTGATAAGGGAATATTCAAGGGTGGCCTTTTTGAACCCTCCACACCTAGAAACCCCCCTCCCCAAGAAGAGGTCATATAGGGAATCCCCGGCTGAGAAGGAGCCTTTGCCAGTCAAGATGACAGACCATCCCGTAGGGTAACAACCTGATCAACAAAGGTTCGATACAACAATCTATCAGCTAGGTGGTCTGTTCCCTTCTTACCACCCGGTGAGACATAAGTAAACATAAATTGATTATGAAAATCAATTATTTTAATATAAAATGTGCATTAAATTTTTTCCTTTGGTTGAAACTCTAATACAAAATCATAAGTGATAATGATTAAAATTAGCATTATTTGAAAATATTGCATACATTAGTTTGAAATATTTATCATATTTGGATTTATATGAATAAAACAAATAGCGCATGCACATTACACCAACAATTATATTAATGAATTCTAAGAACATGAAAATTTTCTTTGGAGAATTAATAATTATCTTATAATAATGAATTTCAATTTACACATAAAGACTATAATAGTATTAAATTTTTGAGTAATTGATAATTATTTTTCATAATTAGAAATAAAATTAATTTTATGATTTTATCACTTGTTGATTAGAAAATACCTTACCTTAATGTTTCAAATATAAAAAATCATGAAAATATTTGATTTTAGTTCAATGTGTGAGCCATATGTAACTTAATGTGTATTAAAGTTCGTCATCAATTTAGTCTACTTTTAGACTTAAATTCAATGTGTAGGTCATACATGAATTATTGTGTATTAAAGATCATAAATAATTTAGTTCAATTATTTGATCAATTTAGATATATGGTTATATCAAACTTTAATGAAATTAAAAAAAGTATGAGATTTTTGTGTATAAAACAATATATTATTTTATCTTTTATGAAAGGAAAAAATAAAGAACGATGAACATTAACATTAGGGTTGTGAACCCTAAATCATCTCCATTATTCTATTCTCCTTAATACCACATTCAGAAACAAAAGATACTATTAGAGAAACTCAATGACATCCGTATAAATAAAACATAATATTAAATACAAATAAATTTGAAAAATATTAAATTCAAACAAATCATAATTTAAGTTAATTTTAATTAATGTTATTGGTATATATTTATTAGAGGTTTTAGGGTTACAAGTAAAGGAAACATAGAAACTCATTGGGATATCAAGTTTTAGACATCATTCTACCCCAAGGATAGATCCACACTTAATTTAGCTCATTATGAATTTTAGTGGGATAAAGACTCAATGTAGTGTCATGTATACATAATTATGTATGCATCACTGAACCTATGTATAGTACTAAAATAATACCTATACCCAATATGACCTAAACTCAGGACCTGCTAAATGTGTAGCATAGCAGCAAATTACCACTCTGGGGAAATATCACAAAGGATAAACAATAAAAAATTATTTATTATTATTGTTATCTTATAGAGATTTTTTAAATTTCAACAAAGTATTTTGTAATCATATGGAATATCATTGGTTTGATTTTTTATTTATTTAGTCATAAAGTTAATAAATATAGACTGCCTAGTGGGATGTGGAAAATTGTACACAAACAATATTAAAATAAAATGTACAGACCTCATAATACCATTAATGAAGTATTTGAAAAACATACCCCTTATATAACATAAAAAAAAAAGAGATCTGAATATTATGAAAGTAATATAAAATTCTAAACTTATAATGTGGGATTTTAAGATCTTAAAAAAATTTTGAATGCAGAAAACATGAGATATTAAAAGTATATCAACGAATAACTTAAAAATTAAAACAAAAATAACATGATGATTAATGCGCAACACATGGAAGAAATTTAAAAATTAATAAATTGTTTGCGTGCTATTAAAAATAATAATTTGTAATTATATTTAAAAAATAATAATTTCCAACATGCTTTAAAAAAACAATGAAAAATTAATTTTAAAAATTAACAAATTTCATATCGCTAAGAAAAATTTAAAAAATGTTTTCCATATAAAAATATTTTCTATATTTATAATTAATTATTAATTTTGGAGGAATTGAAAAAAATTGTATTTATATTTTTTAAGACCAGCTCAGATACCCTAGTACAATGATAACTAAGCCAATCTTGACATGTCCTGAAGGGCATTCTCAATCCCTATGGTTTTATGACTAACTACTAATATCATAAAAGAATAAAAAGGGAACAAATTTTCCACAAAATAGTGGAAGTTTAGTATGATCAACACTCCAAAGGGAAAAGTACCAGAATCAAACAGGTAAAATAATACTCAAATGGTACATCATCAAAAGATTCATCATGTGACAAGATAAAGATCAAATAATACCCATGTAATGGGTGGATCACATCTCCACCGACCACCTCCATCACTCTAGGTCCCATGAGTCAAGTAAATCTAACTCCTATAAGGGTCACTCTCTTTAATTGAACACGACATAAGATAATCTAAAAATGCTCAAAGAAAAAGGTTGAGTGTGAGATAAACAACCCAGTAGAATCTCACAAACTGTTCTATAATAAATTCTATAATAATTAAACCAATTATGAGATCAATCTAAATAAAAAAGTAATGACATAACATTTACATATTATAAAAAAAACAAGATTTCAGATCAAAAGGATGATATATATATCAAAACAGGATTAAAAGAAAATTTTATATAAAAAATTTATATAAAACGATTTTCATGAATAAAATAGTTCTATAATCATTGACATGTATAATAAAATCGAACATATCATAAAACCCTGTAATAAGTCCCATTATAAGTTAGTTTTTGGATATAAGATTCCCACACTTCTAATTTATCATCACATCTCAATGTATGTGCATACACTAAAATCAACACCCCACTAGGGGATCCCATTACTATAAATCAACCTACAACCCATTAAGAGATCCCATTTCGGGAAATTATGTCTATCTTGGTTTAGTTAGTGTTGTGATCATAAATCCATTATTAGGGAGTTAGAATCCTAGCGTGCTTGTCCAAATAACCACTAATTACTGAAAATCACATGTTATTCATTCAATCAATCAATCAATAATGGGAAAATCAACCATTTCTAACCATTTCATAAATCATAGTTTAATTTCCCATTTTTATTTTCAATACGCCTTTCTCATTTCAAATCCAAATCATGGGTTTTCTTCAAAATTATGACATTCAAATCGTCTTCCAATTTATGTCAATTTTATCAAGAATCACATAAAATCATTTCATCAAATCTACATTCAAATCAATCCAACATTTTTCTCAAAATCCACCCATTAATTTCAATTCCATTGAAATTGGGGGTTTTCACAATTCCATTACCTTTTAAAATCACACCTCAAATCATTTAAATCTAGGGTTTTAAATCATTTAAAAACTCAATTCAAATCAATCAAGAAATTAGGGTTTCAATTTTAGGGTAAAATATTATGGAAGCACCTACCTTTAAGTCATGAAATCAAATCAACATAATACCCACAACAAGATTTTCCAATAATGAATGAAGATGCATGAGATCAAAGAATCAAACATAGAATCAAGATCCATCAAAATAGATATTAAATCCATAAATAACATAGTGATATATAACTCTCTTAGAAGGAGAGAATATGAGATTGGAATAAACCACACGAGAGAAGAAAAACTCACTAGAAGGAGATCGAAAGTGATCATTGGTGCTTCGATCTGCAAATAGATAGGGTTGGAGGAGTCAAAAATACCACTTGATAGCTGTTAAGGACCAAGGAATTGTGTTTGGTTTAAATGGGGTTTTTTAACATCTTAAAATGGGGTCTCAATATTTTTAATAATTTTTTTGGATAATTTAAAACGGCACACACAATTTGCTAGAGAGACCACATGATTAGTAGTAATTGTGTGCCTTTACCATGCACCCCTACTAGACTTATAGATTAGGTGCATGGTTTGGATACCTGGTTAAACTAACCTTGAAAACCGTCACCATCCAAGGTTGAATGTTTTGGAGGGGTGGCCTCATAGTTTGGAAAACCATGTGCTCCCTTCCAGTGGATCAACATAGGGAGCACAGTTTCCTGATCCAAACAACACATTTTTCCCTAACCGTGAACTGACATTTCAAACCCCCTTGGGCTTCCATATTTTTGAAAAAACTCATGAAATGACCCCACTGTAAGACCATATCAAAGAAATATCAAAAAAAATTCAAGAAGTAATAGAATGAAGGAAACAAGATGTTACAGGATCCCCTCTATAAATAATTTTTGTCCCAAAAAAGTATGTCAAAAAGATTTTATATCAAAGAGATGAGGAAACTAATCACTCATTGGTGCCTCACGCTCCCATGTCTCATGTGAATTAGAACCATTATTACATATCACATATACTAAAGGTATCATCTTCCCATGAAGAACCTTTTTCTCAAAATCAACAATTTGGAATGGATGCTGATTCATGGATAAATCAGGTTCAACATCAAGATCTTCCCAGCTCAAGACATGAGAAGGTCTAGAAAGATACTTCTTGTGTTGCAATACATGAAACATGTTTGGGATCTATGTCAACTATGGTGTAATTTCCAAATGGTAAGACACTTCTCCCACCTACTATATAATCTTAAAATGATCCAAAAAACTCAGTACAAAAATTCCCTATTTCCCAAGGAATCAGTAATGCAACCAAGGTGAATGTCATGAACTGCCCTAAGGGGGACCATGCCACGACTCCCAAATCCCACCTTCAATAGTATAGGGCCTAGAAAATAGCTCTAAGAAGATATATCACTGACATGGGAGGCCTTATCCTAAGTACCTGTACAAACACAAACACCTCTAAGCCTATAAAATGCTGAAATGTAAAAACAACAAACAAATATACATGAATACATCTAATCCCATACCCAGAGTACAAAATGAAGTAAAGTAAGTAAACAAGGTCAAATAAAATCCCACAAAAACACAATTACAACATGAAATTAATTGAAGAAGGGAGTGGTGAGAGGTTGTGCGGTGGATGCTCCTGTTCCATGATGGTGGCAGCCTTCGAGCCGGTTCCTCCTTCGATGGAGGGGGGGGGGAATCCAACATATTTTAAGGGGGAAACTTCTAGGATCTTTTGTAACTTATCCAACCCTGACATCCTTCCTTCATTCTCTCCAATATCTCTTTTCCTTAATGTACTATATTTGTTCAATGAAAACCCTAACCTCATGATCTCTACTCCGGAATTCTATGCGGCGACAGCTCTTCAGAATCTTACAATGATTTCCCAATTCAAGAAGAGATGAACTTTAGTGGACATGTTTGATATATTTGTTTTTGGGAAATGGGATATATAGGAAAGAGAGACTATGAATTTTTTCAATACCAAGTATATTATGATTGAGTTCAAATCAGAGGAGGATTTGATCAAGGCCTGGTCTAGTGCACCCCAAAACTTCAATTGATCTTTTTTATTTTTAATTATATGGTCTTATGACTTTCACATGAAGAATGACTCATCTTACATTGTGATATAGGTATGTTTTCCTCAATATCCACTTTTGTTTAAAAATATATCTATTTTGATAATGTTAGGGAACTTCATGGGTAGATTTTTTTTCTTTGACAATAGAACAAGAGCTATGTTTCACCTAGTATGTCTGTAGGTCTATGCATAAGTGGATGCTTCGAGGATGCATTTAGAATTTTTTTTGGATTATAGTGGTGAGGAATATCATTTTAGAAAACATGTGGTCTACAAATCATAGTTCTAATTTTTCTCCATTTGTAAGAAATTGGGACACTCGATAAATTTATATAGGCATAGAGGTAGTGAAAAAGGATTAAGGCCAAATATAGTGGGAGGATTGACTTGAAAATAGCTGATGGGGGTTCTTTATGGTCCCAATAATAGATTTAGGTCTCATATGGGTGCCCTTATGGAGATTATTCATGATCCAATAGAGAAATTATTGGTGCAATCCCCTATTGGGTTGCATGTTGACAATGGTAGGGGTTTAAATACTGAGTGAAATGTAACTTCTATAAAGATGGATGTATTATGTTCTACTTAGATTATCCATAATTATCATAATTTGAATTTAAGTGAAGATACATAGGGAAATGAAGTGTGTTTAGTTGTTTTCATTGATTCTAATGATGCTTATCACCCTGGGATGCAAAGGGAGATAGATGCATCTCAAGCAGTGATGGAAAGGGATACAGGTTCAATTAAAATAGCTCACGCTGAGATGGAAATATCTGAACTTATCAGTGAAGGGGAAGATTATGTGAATGTGGTACATCCTAATACTCTATTGGGAGCATCATATGTGAAGGTGGTGTTCCAAGGGAGAGGAATTAGGACAAGTCCTGGTAGGAAGTCAGCTGCCCTTGAATTGGGTAATCATTTTGAATAGTTTCCAATTGAGGAACTGGTCCAAGAGATTGAGGATGATCTAGTCAAGCCATCAATAGATGGATAGATGGTCTCTAGGAGTGATACCTGTAGAGACCCGAATCTTAATGTACATAGACATTACATTACTTTTGTGGAATACTTAGTACATAACAAAAACACACACATAAGGACCGTAATAGTTTAGTGTCTTTGGAAACTCGGAATATAATCTTCTAATCATGGTGAAAGATCTTCAACATGTCCCATAAAGATCTTCTTTTTTTTTAAAACCTAAATCTTTTCTTTATGTACGGGGGAAAATAAAACATAAAAGGGTGAGCTCAAATTCTCAGTAAGGGTAAACAAAAAAAATATCAATCACATCATATTCATAAGAACATATCTTTTGGAAATCTTAACCTGCAAAAGAGATCATAATTTCATAACATGGGATAAATCATAGTAGTGAAATGTAATCCCAATAATCATAACTTAAAACATTAAACTTTGTGGAATAAACACATAATCATAGAGAATCATTTCTTATTAGTCAAGACTCATTTCCAAGACTATCTTAGTGGACAAAGTCCCTTTCTGAACCGAGTTCACTCCTCGTTTCAGTCCTGTTTCACTGAACCGGTATAACCTACCGTTCTAGCCATATCTATCTCATGAGATATAAAATCTTTACCCAATGCATTGGAGGGAGATATAGGTCCCACCCATCTCATAATTATACCATTCTTATGTGTGCCACAAAATCATAAACCATACATCATAGTATAATCCATGTAATAAAAATGGGATTCTTAAACAACATGACATCATAAAAAAATTCATATAAGATAAATGAATTCATAAAAATAATTTCATCACAACATAATCAAATCAATGTAATAATAGGGATAAAAATATAACCCTTTATTATCTTATAGGGAAAACAATTTTGATAAAACACTTGAACTCCATTCTTGAGGAAAATATCCTTTCTACTTCAAAAACATTTTTTCCTTTCTTAACATGTCATACAATTTTAAACTAAAAAAAGTTGATTAAAAATAAACTTGAAAACTTGTAAAAGAAGATTCTTGGAAATAATGTTTTAAAAATAAATTGATGCCATATAAGTTAAAAAAACATTCTTCTCATACTTTTGTCGGAAAATTCAAAAAGTACCTTGTACGAAAAACGACAAAAGATTCCTTTCATATCTTTTACTAAAAACTCACCGAAGGGTAAAATTGGATTTAAAAAAATTGTAGGTGGATGGAAACAATATTACATATTGAGGGAACATGGATGTGGATGATAAAATAAACCCCAGTAAATACCAAAGTATAAACAATCTCGTATAAAAATGAGATTGTGATATTTCCCTTACCTTAGGTCCGATTTGCCTCGTAAGTGTCCGAACCTCCTCTTCTTTGAAGTGCTTCATTGATACCTCCTTTTAGGGTACTAAAATAGGTCTTTGAAGAAGACCAGAACCTCTAGGATGTTTCTAGGGAAGTGGAGAGTAGAAATTGGCAGGGGTTGGCCGAGCTTGAAGGCTCAAAGTGGTGTGAGGAAGAGAGGGAGGAGGTTCCCTTTTATAAGGGAGGAGAGGGGTACCTTTGGAAAAACTAAAAATATTATTTTTTTATAAAGTCAAGTTCGGTTTTAAATAGCTCCAAATTGATTTATTTCAAAGATAAAGTGGGGATGGGTCGAAATCCTCTCATCCAATAGAATTTATACAAGTTTAGGTTCCTATTTTAACCTTATCATTTAGATTTAACATTAAGTTAAATAATTTTACTTTTACCATGTCTTCTTGTGTTCTTATACTATAAGGTTAATAAACTTACTATAAGAAGAAAAAAGAACCCCAAGTTGTTTATTATTAACATATATAACCTTCTCTAAGTCATTTGGCCGAACCTTAGATTTTTAGGAAAATAACAATTAATAATATAATATTTTTTTAAAAAACTATTTTATGTCAATTTTGACACTATTTAGTAATTGATTTTTGTGAAAATCATAACAGAATGATTAGTTCGAAAAAAGTTAATTAAATCAATACTAACATGTCATATTAACCTATAAAATTATTTTAATTCATAAAAAGTCTTAAATTACATTTATTTGGGTATTTATAACATCAATTATGTCAATATTTCATTAATAAGACAATTACTGCATCATCTTTGTGTCATAATAAATGATAATTATTTAATCCCTAAAAATTCTAAATAAATTCCTATGATGTAGATAATTGTATTATATTTCTGGATACTATTCATGTTCAAAGTTTCATGAAGTTTATCACTAAATTAAAATTATTATACTTATAAGATTTAAGAAAGTGACATGTTGTCACATTCTTTGGTTTTAATAATAATTAAATTATTTTCATGGAAAAAAGTCCATTAAATGAATTTAAGCCGACCCATAGGTGATATGGGTCTACTTTTAGTCATCAAATAGGATTTTTTCATGTGTTAGGGTAATTTTATAATATTATATTTACCCTTAATTACCCGATTTACCTTTAACTATGGTAAATAAAATTTACCATAGTTACTATTCATAATTCCCAAAAATAAAAAGTAGCTTATTAACATAATTTGGATCCAATGATTCCAAATATGAAATCCATTTTTCCAAATTCAATACACAAAAGTTTCAGAAATTAAATTAAAATTAATCCCGTTGTCGAAAGAAAACGGGTTTTTCTTTAAAACATTGCAAAAGATTGAATTGATTTATCCTACGAATTCAAGGTTGAATAAATGCTAATGACATACATTATATTAAATGGAAAAAATATATTCTATTTTTACTTTAAAACCATTAAATATTATAATTTAACAATAAAAATTATTGCGATGAAAAAAGTTGTTTTTAATTAAAATATAGCGTGTTTTTACTATTCATTAAAATATAAAAGTTACCAGAATAATATGAAAAATTTATCCAAAGAAAATTTTTATTTCATGATTCCAAAGATGAATTTTATTTTGTCAAATTGAACTTATAAACACATCAAAAACTAGATTTAAAGTGGGTGCGCCATCAAAAGGCGGCAAAACTGCATTTTTTGAAAAATACTTATTTTACCTGAAAAATTTATTTTGTTCTTATAACATGTTCTAGAAAATGTGTAAGATGAATAATAATGTTATAAAAGTCAAAATTTAGTTAATACTATTCATAACGGCTAGTTCATAATAATATTATAATAATATATCATTGTTTAGTAAAACCCGGTATTGCGTACAACACACGCTATCGAGGAAGGTCACGATTGCGTGTAATGCAAGCCAAGTCAGGGTTGCGTGTTGTGAAAGAATCGTTCATTGTTTTGTATAACAGAATCCAACCATATTTCATTTATACATTTAATATATATATATATATATACTCAATGTTGCGTAGAATAACTATTATCAAAATTGTGTATAACACGATCCAAGAATAGTGTTGCGTATACTGCAAGCTAATACGGTGTTGCGTATAGCGCAAGGTAATCTTGGTGTATCATAAAACACAATACATTAATGAAATTAAAAGAATATTTTTCATAAAATCTTGGGGTGGTACATTCTACCCCCCTTAAAATGAATTTCGCCCTCGAAATTCGTCGGGGTTATAAATGGTTTACTATTCGAAAGTTTCTTTAATAGAAACCCACATATTAAAAAGGAATACCAAAACCAATCTTTAAAAACAAATGTATGAAACGTAATGGTTACCCAAATAAACTAATCACTGGGTTTCCACATAGGTGAAAATATGGATATGGAAGAGAAATCTAACCATCATGTTCTGATGGAGAGTGGTAGAGAACATGGCTTTGGAAAAGCCAGCAATCACAAAGCCATAAATTTGTGATGATCTAAGGTACCATCTGATTTGTCAGATATAAGAGCACTAGGACAACATTTTTGGTTTTCAAGACCATTTCCCTAAAGTTGATGAAATTGGAATTAGAAGAAATACTTTCGTGATTTTGGTATAGTCTCACCGTTTGTCATTATTTGGACAATTTCCACTTCATCTCTTAAAGAAATGAAGTTGAATTTGTCATTCGTGATGTGTTAGCAGATCATGTGATAGAATGATGGGTCATTCCATCTGTCTCAAACAAAAGGTTAGAAAAGTTATCAAAAAATACATAAGTGCATCTATAGTGAGATTAATCATATATGGTTCCTAAAATGGACTTATACTTCATATATCATACTGCTTAATATAATAAAACTAGTTTCTACTAAACAGGGACTTCCTGTAGGCCAGTGGTAGGCAATAAAGGCCAGTCGCACTTCGGTTGTGGGTTCGATTCCCACAGCCTTGTCCGAAGCGATGGGTTGTCGCCCGTCCTGCAGGTTGTCCTTTTTCTAAAACTACATTACTATATCATCCCATCAATAATATCGAAAAAAGGTTCTATACTTAAACAATACTAACTTATGTCCAACATAATCCATTCCAATCTTTAGGCTTATCCATAATATTGTAGTCCATTGTCATATTATAGTGAAAACGATTACCAGAGATTTCATATAAGAAGCATGTTAATACCATCGTTGATCCCCATATATCATAAGTTATGTCTTGTTGGTCACATTACAAACGTTCGAAGGCCTTAATCATGTATTCTCTTGAAAAATGAATACCCATTGAACCTTAGTGAAAACATGAATGCAGTTAAAAGTTAACACTTTGCACATACCAAAATCCTCAAAATTCTATATACTCAAACCATGATATCACTTAGTCCTTATATCAATCATGAGCTTATGAATACAATCAAACATATCATTATCTTCTTATTCCTTTATTATGCACATATTATCTACTTTACAAAAATATCTAAATAACATTCCATGGTTACGGGTACCATTCAACATATACTTTCAAATACTTTTAGGAAAAACAATAGTGTAACAATCCATAGATGATTATTTATTCCATAGTACCATTAAATATACAACATAACTCTTGGTAAACATACCATCATTCCACTACCTTCTAAAACAACCGACTGAGCTTCAACACTTCTTTCAGCTCATATATCATTTGTAGTCTCCTCATCATTATCCACATAAATACTACCCATATGACCATACTGATTCTCTTCATGAGACTTTCCCTTAGGGTATTGGTTTGCATAATGCCCGTACATTACACATTTAAAACATTTAACCATTGTTGATGTCGTAGCAATACCATTATCCTCGTCCCTGGTGTTAACTGAACCTTTTCCTTTGCACTTACTGGCTTTGTGTCCATCTTTTCCACATCCAAAGCATCTTCCAGTTCCTTTGAAACATTATCCTTGATTCCTCTTCCAACATGATTTACATAGGGGAAATTGAACTTTCTTTCCTCTATGATCATCATGAAACTCCATATTTCTCTTATTAGCCGAGTCAGGAAACTTAAAAAAAATTACTTTATTGATCATATTATGAGATTGATGATTCGGCATAATAATGATGTTTGGACTTCCAAATCCCATTTCATTTGGTTGCTCATGAAGAATATTATTCCATTGTCCATCATATCCTCCATTATCGTGAATCATCTTGTTTCCAGCCATTTTCTAAAACCCAAAAAGAATAGTGTGAGAGGAAAAAATCATGCTAGGGAAAACAACATAATAAAGGGGGAGTATCCTCAATATCTAACATCTTAGGTTAAATTCTATGATCGTTACCATAGTTCTAGGACTGTATCCTATAAGTATACTTATCCTTAGGGACATCCCTAGACATACCTTAGAAATATCTCTAGGGATCTCACTAACGTTTTCGCATCCTAGTTTACAAAGGTTGACTAAACCTTTCCTCTGATACCAAATGTAGAGACCCAAAGCTTAACGTACATATACATTACATTACTTTTGCGGAATACTTAGTACATAAAAAAAACACACACACAAGGACCGTAATAGTTTAGTGTCTTTGGAAACTCGGAATATAATCTTCTAATCATGGTGAAAGATCTTCAACATCTCCCATAAAGATCTTCTTTTTTTTAAACCTAAATCCTTTCTTTATGTCCTGGTGAAAAGAAAACATAAAAGGGTGAGATCAAATGCTTATTAAGGGTAAACAAAAGAAATATCAATCACGTCATATTCATAAGAACATATCTTTTGGAAATATTAACCTACAAAAGAGATCATAATTTCATAACATGAGATAAATCATAGTAGTGAAATGTAATCCCAATAATCATAACTTAAAACATGAAACTTTGTGGAATACACACATAATCATAGAGAATCATTTCTTATTAGTCAAGACTCATTGCCAAGACTATCTTAGTGGACAAAGTCCCTTTCTGAACCAAGTTCACTCCTCATTTCAGTCCTGTTTCACTGAACCGGTATAACCTACCGTTCCAGCCATGTCTATCTCATGAGATATAAAATCTTTACCCAATTTATTGGAGGGAGATATAGGTCCCACCCATCTCATAATGATAACATTCTTATGTGTGCCACAAAATCATAAACCATACATCATAGCATAATCCATGTAATAAAAATGGGATTCTAAAACAACATGACATCATAAAACAATTCATATAAGATAAAGGAATTCATAAAAATAATTCCATCACAACATAATCAAATCAATGTAAAAATAGGGATAAAAATAGAACCTTTTATTATATTATATGGAAAATAATTTTGATAAAACACTTGAACTCCATTCTTGAGGAAAATATCCTTTCTACTTCAAAAACATTTTTCCTTTCTTAACATGTCATACAATTTTAAACTAAAAGAAGTTGATTAAAAATAAACTTGAAAACTTGTAAAAAAATATTCTTGGAAATAATGTTTTAAAAATCCATTCATTCCATATAAGTTAAAAAAACATTCTTCTCGTACTTTTGTCGGAAAAGTCAAAAAGTACCTCGTACGAAAAACGACAAAAGATTACTTTCATATCCTTTACTAAAAACTCACCGAAGGGTAAAATTGGATTTAAAAAAATTGTAGGTGGATGGAAACAATATTACATATTTAGGGAACATGGACGTGGATGATAAAATACACCCTAGTAAATACCAAAGTATAAACAATCTCGGATAAAAATGAGATTGTGATATTTCCCTTACCTTAGGTCCGATTTGACTCATAAGTTTCCGAACCTCCCCTTCTTTGAAGTGCTTCTTTGAGACCTCCTTTTAGGGTACTAAAATAGGTCTTTGAAAAAGACCAGAAGCTCTAGGATGTTTCTAGGGAAGTGGAGAGGAGAAATTGACAGGGTTTGGCCGAGCTTGAAGGCTCAAAGTGGTGTGAGGAAGAGAGGGAGGAGGTTCCCTTTTATAAGGGAGGAGAGGGGTACCTTTGGAAAAACTAAAAATATTATTTTATTATAAAGTCAAGTTCGGTTTTAAATAGCTCCAAATTGATTTATTTCAAAGATAAGGTAGGGATGGGTGGAAATAATCTCATCCAATAGAATTTAGACAAGTTTAGGTTCCTATTTTAACCTTATCATTTATATTTAACATTAAGTTAAATAATTTTACTTTTACCGTGTCTTCTTGTGTTCTTATACTATAAGGTTAATAAACTTACTATTAGAAGCCAAACGAACCCCAAGTTGTTTATTATTAATATATATAACCTTATCTAAGTAATTTGTCCAAACCTTAGTTTTTTAGGAAAATAACAATTAATAATATAATATTTGTTTTAAAAACTATTTTATGTCAATTTTGACACTATTTAGTAATTGATTTTTGTGAAAATCATAACAGAATGATTAGTTCAAAAAAAGTTAATTAAATCAATACTAACATGTCATATTATCCTATAGAATTAGTTTAATTCATAAGAAGTCTTAAATTACATTTATTTGGGTATTTATAACATCAATTATGTCAATATTTCATTAATAAGGCAATTACTGCATCATCTTTGTGTCATAATAAATGATAATTATTTAATCCCTAAAAATTCTAAATAAATTACTATGATGTAGATAATTGTATTATCTTTCTGGAGACTATTAATGTTCCAAGTTTCATGAAGTTTATCACTAAATTAAAATTATTATACTTATAGGATTTAAGAAAGTGACATGTTGTCACATTCTTTGGTTTTAATAATAATTAAATTATTTTCGTGGACAAAAGTCCATTAAATTAATATAAGATGACCCTTAGGTGATATGGGTCTACTTTTAGTCATACAATAGGATTTTGACATGTGTTAGGGTAATTTTATAATATTATATTTACCCTTAATTACCCGATTTACCTTTAACTATGGTAAATAAAATTTACCGTAGTTACTATTCATAATTCCCAAAAATAAAAAGTAGCTTATTAAAATAATTTTGATCCACTGATTCCAAATATGGAATCCATTTTTCCAAATTCAATACACAAAAGTTGCAGAAATTTAATTAAAAATAATACCGTTGTCGAAAGAAAACAGGTTTTTCTTTAAAACATTGCAAAAGATTGAATTGATTTATCCTACGAATTCAAGGTAGAATAAATGCTAATGACATACATTATATTAAATGGTAAAAATATATTCTATTTATACTTTAAAACCATTTAATATTATAATTTAACCATATAAATTATTGCGATGAAAAAAGTTGTTTTTAATTAAAATATAGCGTGTTTTTACTATTCATCAAAATATAAAAGTTACCAGAATAATATGAAAAATTTATCCAAAGTAAATTTTTATTTCATGATTCCAAAGATGAATTTTATTTTGTCAAATTGAACTTATAAACATGTCAAAAACTATATTTAAAGTGGGTGCGCCATCAAAAGGCGGCAAAACTGCATTTTTTGAAAAATACTTATTTTACCCGAAAAATTTATTTTGTTCTTATACCATGTTCTAGAAAATGTGTAAGATGAATAATATTGTTATAAAATTCAAAATTTAGTTAATACTATTCATAACAGCTAGTTCATAATAATATTATAATAATATATCGTTGTTTAGTAAAACCCGGTATTGCGTACAACACACACTATCGAGGAAGGTCACGATTGCGTGTAATGCAAGCCAAGTCAGGGTTGCGTGTTGTGAAAGAGTCATTCATTGTTTCTTATAACAGAATCAAACCATATTTCATTTATACATTGAATATATATATATATATATATACTCAATGTTGCGTAGAATAACTATTATCAAAATTGTGTGTAACACGATCCAAGAATAGTGTTGCGTATACTGCAAGCTAATACAATGTTGCCTATAGCGCAAGGTAATCTTGGTGTAGCATAAAACACAAGACATTAATGAAATTAAAAGAATATTTTTCATAAAATATTGGGGTGTTACAATACCAGTGCATGAAAATTAGAGGAGGAGGTTTGGGGTGTTAATTATATGAGCTTGGGGGAAACAGGATCTAGAAGGGAATCTGTAAAGTGAGGAACAATTACTCTTTTTGTCCACCTCCAATGGAGACATGACCAACAAAGAAGTTGAAAGATAAGATGTTAGATAGTGATACTACCTTCCAGCAGAGGAATTTAGGTGTTGTGATTTAGAAATCCTTGTAATTTATTATGATATTGGAATAAGAAGTCGTGGAGAAGGTTTTGTCCCTTAATGATACTGAAGGGGAAGCTTCTAAAATTATGGGGAGGTCATTGAGGGTAGACCTCAATGAGGAGCAATATACCTGGATCTACAAGAAATCCTTGA
The DNA here is from genome assembly GCA_963277665.1 of Viscum album. Classification (NCBI taxonomy): domain Eukaryota; kingdom Viridiplantae; phylum Streptophyta; class Magnoliopsida; order Santalales; family Viscaceae; genus Viscum; species Viscum album. The sequence goes on from OY728153.1 coordinate 30,452,934, forward strand.
TTCTTGTTGGGGGATTCAATAGTGGCAAGATAAACATCTAGGAGTACATCCTGCCATGGGAAAAGTTGGCCTTTAGTTTTGAAGATCTAAGAAGGGATGAATTAGACACTTAGGTAACCAATATCTCTTGGAAACTGTTTAGGGAGATTAATTCTGGCAGGCTCAGACTTTTCTTCAATATATCTTCCATTTTATTTTGTGTTTGACTCATGGTTTCTCACTGTTTTCTTAAAAGTGTTTGAATAATAAAAATTTATTTTTTAGTAAAAAAAACCTAAAATTAAGCACAGGGACTGCTGTCAGAAAGCTGTAGGAACAGACCTCAGTCCACCTTGGTATCTATCAAAAGGTCAATAATTTTCATAAGAAATGACATATGTCAGAAAATCTCATTAAAAGTGAGTATAAAAATACTTATTAGGATATCCTGAAACCGCAAAGCATAAAAAATGGAAATACAGTCATCTCTACACAGGTATATATCTATAAAAAATATAACAAAAATATCTAGATATACTCAATAAAGACACACAATATATAGGTATGTCACAACCATAATATACCAGTCTAGGATTCTCACTGGAAGAATTCATAAGGAACTCATCTAGGAGAACACTCTCCTAAGTCTGATAGTAGTGATGACATCTGTCCAAGAGGTACTACTCGTCGGGTCTCTTTATGAGAAAGAACATGCTGATTTTCTGAAGAGAATATGATACATGGATGAGGATAACTACCAAGGATATGAGGTGATACCAACAACTCAATCTGGATTAAATCGATAAGTAGAGGATCAATTACCTATTAATATTGGACCCTATGATACCAAGAACTCTAACTAGTGTAAAAAGATGAATATAGGATCTCACTCCGGACCTTTAAAAGGGATTCCAATGACTATATCCAAAAAATTTTGCTGAATGGATCATAGTCCTAGGAGTAGTAAATGACTTCATACTAACCTTTAGGGAAATGATAAGGGTAACAAACCCTAATTTGTTTTCCAAGATACAATGGGCAAGAGATCTAAACCACATTTAAAAGAGTATATGGTGTGTATTATGGGTAAAATTCTATGTCCCTTGACCCCAGTTTCTGCCCGTGTAAATTGCCCATGTATACATCTCATGTTTGTGTAGTATTACATGGAGTGTAGGCTTCTCGTGTAGTCTGCTCATGTTCCAATACATGGATCTAGCTCATGTACAGTTTCCCATGTTCGTGTGAGGGAGTACACAATGTGCTCCAACCCATGTAGTCAACCCCATATCCATGTACTTCACGAGTACATGTCGAGTTATCTGGGAGAGACCACATACCGTGTAGGCTGATCCACATTCCATGTGATACTTTTATCCTACTCAAAACCCTAGCCACCACTCAAGGGGCCCCACATGCCGTGTAATCCCAGATTACACGCCATGTGGATCAATATTTTTCAAAATCCTAGATTTGATATATGTGTTCATCTTGGAACCTATGACCTCTGATCCGACAATTGTTTCTCAATGAAAATGAAGATCTAAACTCTTACAAGACTTTTTGTCAATGAAGAACACATTCCTCCATCTGATCTTCTTGGAAAGTGGATTAAATCATCATTCTTTTTTGTGTGCCAAAGAACGATGGGGAACATGAAATCAAGAATCCACCGTCATCTTAATTGCTCCATCTCTATTGTCTCACCTCCATCATGTTGTGACGATCCCAGATCTATGATATCAGATTGTTTCAATAATAAATGGATGTGAAATGATCGACTAATTGGGATTTTTTGAGCCACATGCAAAATGAATAATTCTCATGATGAATGATGAAAGAGGTGGAGAAAATCACAAGAATATATTAGAGGGACAAACCACAATCAATGTTTCTATCGATATCAATCCATCTTTGTTAGAAAAAAATTGAAATAGATAAAATCATAAATAATTTATCTCATCAAAATCTCACAAAATAAACCCATACTTCATAACGATTGAACTGTGGAAAAATCCTTTTATTTATTGATTCACATTCATCATAGAAATCAATAATGAGGAATAAAAAAACACCCTACCTTAATTTGGTTTGATCACTGACGATGAAAGGATATGCACCATGATCATTAGAAAGATCTTTCAAATACTATGTGCATCGATCGTCGATCCATGATCTCTTCATCATTCTCCTAATATAATTATCCATGGTCTCTGCAAGATCTCTAGGGTTATGCAGATGACCATATTATTCTAATGAAATCATCTATTTAAAGATGCATCAATAAGTGTGTCAACACAAACTAAAATAAAATAATTTATTCAATTATTTTATTCATTTCTGTACTTGTGATGAATTTTTAACAAAAGAACCATGAATACTAATGTTAAGTCACACCTAGGGTAAACACTACATTTTGAACTCAATGGTTCACTCATATTTTTTATCTAGACACTCATTTGTAAGTTATTCCACTTTTTTAGGAAAATTGTACGCAGTTTCAATTTAATATATTTCAAATATTTATTTTGGGCACACCGGGACTCCAAATCACACGTCGTCTTAACTCCTGGTCTAAAAAATAATCCATATAATATCAAAAAATAATACATAGAAAACCTGAGACATTACATTCTCCCAACCTTGGGGATTTATGTCCCTAAAAAGTTAAAACATGGGCTGCTCAAAAAGATGTGGGTACTAATCACGAATATGAGCCTCCCACTCCCATGTGCTCTCCTAGAGATTCTCGTGCTACCATTAGAAAAACACCAAAGGAATTGATATCCTATAAAGGATCCTCTCCTATCGATCCTCGATATCTACTGGGATCTCAGCAAAGATCACTTCATCCTCAATGTCCAGATCACCCTAGTTGATAATCTGTGATGAGTAATGCATGCACCTTCTCATCTGTGACACATGTAAGATGTTGTGTACTCGGTATAACTACAGAGGTAGAGCTAAGATTTATTACACCTCTTCAAATCTATGAAGTATTTGGAAAGCGATAATGAACTTCGGTGATAGATTTTCACCCCAGCCAAATATCCACAATCCACATCGAGGTGAAACCCGTAGGAACACATGTTATCCTTCCTCAAACTCCAAAGTCCTTCATCACCTGTTAGTATTAGACTTATGATGGATCTAGATAGTCTTCATCTACTTTTTTATGGTTTTCACCTTCTCTGTTGTAGCTCTCACCAACTCTAGGCCCATGAGTGCTAACTCACCTAGGTCATTCCAGCAAAGTGGTGACCTACAATGTCTCCCGTACAAAGCCTCAAATGGTGCCATACCAATGGTGGAATGGTAGATGTTGTTATATGGAAACTCCACCAATGTTAGGCGATCCTCTCAACTATGGTCAAAGTCCAACGTGAAAACTTACAACATGTCCTGTAGAACCTGATTGGTCCACTCAATCGGGCCATTGGTTTATGAGTGAAACAGTATGATCAAGTGTAATTGAGTCCTAAAAGCCTCATGTAATCCCATCCACAACCAGGATGTGAAGTGAGCATCATGATCAGAGGCAATAATTAATGGATATTGAGACAGACTATCTCTCACATGTAGAGGCATTCAAATCTATTTACCGAACTCTACTCTCATAAAACTAGGAAGTGTCCTGACTTGGTGAGTTGGTCTACGATCACCTAGATGGAATCATGTCTTCTGGATGTATGTGGTAAACCCATTATGAAGTCCATATATATCCCATCACAATTACATTCTATAATCTCAATGGTTTGAGATAAACCTATAGGAACATGGTTCTCAACCTTCACTTGTTGATAAGTAAGGCATCAAGAGACAAACTCTACAACTCCTTTCTTAATCCCTAGCCACCAAAACGGACATCGGGGGTCCTGGAACATTTTTTCCACACTTGGATGTACTGAAAAAGTATATTTATGAAACTCGCACATAAAATCCTCCCACAACATCACTGGTACCATTGTTTATCCTATAAAAAGAATGAAATACTCCCCACATTTAGAAAATCCATCAGGATCATTCCCTATGGATATCTGAGCATGTAGGGTATCATAGTTGGTATCCCCAAGCTGTGCCTCCCTGAATCACTACAAAATTATAGGGGTATCAACCATAAACTAAATGTAAGCTACTCCATCTCTATCCACAAAGGATAACTGCAATGAGGCCAACTACTCCGATGTATCGTTCAGTAACTACAAACACGATCTCATACTGAGAGAATCTACTACCACATTCCCATTCCCATGAGTATAGAAAATTTAGAAGTCATAATTCTAGAGGAACTCTAGCCATCACCTCTATCTCAAGTTAAGATTATTCTGAGATAAGATATACATGATACTCTTATGATCATATTAGACAATAAACTGCTCACCCATTAGGTTGTGTCACCACATCTTCAAAGTGAAGACTACCACTGCTAGCTCAAGATTATGGGTTGCATAGTTACGCTCATGTGGTCTTAAATGGCTTGAAAAATAGGCAATAAATTCTTTACTCTGCATCCGAACACAACTAGTCCTAGTACTTGATTCATAACAAAACACTACATACTCAACAACCTCCTCTAGTAAACTCAAGATGCGAGCCTCATCAAAATATACCTCAAATGTTGAAAATACTACTAAAACCTCTCTATCCACACAGAAGGCTATCCATTTCAAGTAAAAAATGTCATGGTTGGTGATATTTTTGAGAAATCAAATATGCATATCTAGTAATAGCCTACCAACCCAAGGAATCTCTGCACCTCCTTTACACTCTTAGGTGGATCTCATGCTAACACTACCATGGTTATGGCTGGGTTCACTACCAATCCATCTGCTGAGATAACATGTATCAGATTGTGGACTTCCTGAATCCAGAACTGGAACTTATATACTCTTCTGTAAACTTGGCGCTCTTGGAGTATTTCTAGAACTATCCTCAAGTGCCTTTCATATTCCTCCTTGGACGCCATGTACACAAGGATATCATTGATGAATACTACCACAAACTAGTCTAAGAAATACTAGATAATCTGATTAATGAGTCCCATGAATATTTTTGGGAAATTCATCATGCTAAAGGGATTCACCAAGTACTCATAATGACTGTAGAGACATTTGAATTCCATTTTCGGTATATATTCATCCCGTACTTTCAAGTAGTGATAGCATGATCTAAGGCCAAACTTTGAGAATCATCATGCCCATATAAACTAATCACATTGATCATCAATCACCATAGTGGATACATGTTATTTGTGCTCAACTAGTTCACGAACTAGTAGTCGACACACAACCTCAAGTTCCCATATACCTTCTTGGAAAACAAAACTGGGGCTTCCCAGGGTGAAACGTAGGGTTTTACAAAGCCCTCCCTCTACAAGTCCTCTGATTTTATTCATTTATTAATATAATTTTATATACTACCTCTACTGAATTTCAATTAAATGTGCATAACTTATGTGAAATACTCATGCTTTAATATTAAATATTATTTTGGAGTATTGTTTCGAATAATACAGATTCATGTCTGTTTAGTATTTTAAATATAACTATCACCCTACTAATCCAAATTGTGTGATTCTTGTATTTTAGGTTTCTAAATTCAATTTCCTACAAATCACTCAACTGGAGCATTGGCTAATTCGGCCATTTGAAGGGCCATATGGACCACACAAGATGACCCACCGGATCTGCCTAATTTCTGGACCATCCTTGAAGATTTCATTACTCGGCTCAATTTCCCAGCCCAAATGAGTGGATATTCTTTTTAAAGCTCTTAAATTTCCTAAGGAGTCATGGATAAAAATTTAAAGTCCCAACTCTACCATTTTGGGGCCCAATGGATCCATTTAAATCAAGCCCACCATTCGGTCCGGTATTTTAAATCAGCCCACCATTCTTGACTTTTAAACTAATCCACTTGTCCAAAGAAGCTCCTATTTTGTGTTGTGAAAGATAAGATATGGAGGATTAACGTTTCAGAAGAAATGGTTCGGATTTTAAGGCATCTCCATAGCCATAAATGCATTCACATTTAGGCCATGGAAACTTTTGGAAAAAATTTGACAGTAGAAAAGTTTTTAGTAATCCGGCCATAACTTTGTCCACAAAGGTCCAATGACATCCAAAGTTTGAGGGTGCCTAGTAAACATCCATATATACAATATTTAAGAAGGATATATCTCTAGATTCAGCTGTCTGAAAGGTCAAATTGGCGGGACAACTTGAGGGGTAGTTTGGGAATAAAAAAAGTCCACTACCTTTGGCTATAAATACACTCCCCTCTTCTCCTTGCAAGAGGTTGGAACTTTGGCACTTAGGAGGATATATTGGCACGACCAATTAATTTCCAAAGGCTTGGGAGGATCTTCCATACTCACGTTTTTACTTGAGAAACCTTTCCTCCTTCATTTCTTTCCATGTATTTCATGCTCTTTCCTTTGTAATTGTTTTAGTGTACTTGTAATTTCTTTTGAGTTTTAATGCAAGTTTCTCCTTCATCACTTATAATTATCATACAACTTCTATAGTTTAATATTAATAGTTTCTTAATTTTTAAAAATCAATCTTAAACCCATTTCCTTTAAGTTATTTCTTATTCAATCAAAACACGTGTTTCATTCACGTTCTTTGTAGTTCGTGTGTGTGTTCGGCACACCACTCTTTTCTTGTTCAATTCTTCTTCCTCTTCTTATCATACCCTAATACTATAAACATACCTACCAGATTAATAACCATTCTAATGGCTGAGTAAATCTCTCATTGGGGTGAGTTATAATTTAGGTATGTTAAGCGATGAAGATCTTTTTCTCGATGTGTATTCTTTGAATCAACATTACGTATGTTGGACTTAGCATGTCATAGATTAATGTCTTGTTTTGTTTAACATGTGGTTTCCATGGATTATTGGAACCATAAATATTCTACCATAAACAAGATATGATTAAGATTAGAACCCTGAGTTAAGTCAAGGCTTGGATTAAAGCCTTAACACTTGGGAATTCCAATCAATGTCAACTTGTGACATGGGTGTTAATTTAATGCAATATAAAGCAAAGCTCAAGGATATCACAAGCTTAACTACCTAATGATGAACTCACCCCAATATTTATCAAATTGTTAAATCAATATTAATCAATCAATCATTTCAATTAAAGCTCTACAAACAAACCCCCAAATCAAAACACAAATAAAAAACAATCAACTATAAAAAATTGTACCATCACTGAGGATTCGACCCGATTGCTTCTATACACATTAGCAGAGCACCGGAACCTTGAATGGTCGATAGGCGACAATCGGCTGCGCTTTCAAATGGAGCCGTTTCCGGGGATGGTGCATAATTGTAGTTGATAGTTTCTGATTTTTGAAAAAAAAAGACAAAAAACAAATCAAATAACCCACAAAAAAATATCAAAAAAAAAAAATTACACAGAGAAAAATCCTCCATCATCTTCAAGTCTTACTCTGCTCTTGATGCCCCGTAGCCTCCCAAACAATCCCTCGGATTTGTTTGATCCTGAGATTGAGCGAACTATTCTTCGAATTAGGAGGAACTTTAGGGACAATCAAAACATTCAAGGCCCACTCATTCCTAGACCAATTGATTTAGATATGGCCAATCCTAGGGAACAGACCCTTAAAGAACTCGCTGCCCCTGATATGAATTACCAACCTCTTGGTATTCAATATCCAAACATCAAGGCTGATTTTGAACTCAAATCGGGTTTGATTCATCTTCTTCCTCATTTCCATGGGCTAGCAGGAGAGGATCCCCATCTTCAACTCAAAGAGTTCCAAGTGGTCTGCTCAACCATGAAACCTCAAGGGGTTTCTGAAGAACAAATCAAGCTTAGAGCTTTCCCCTTTTCCCTAGTGGATTATACCAAGTCTTGGCTCTAATACCTCCCACCTTGTTCCATAAACTCATGGGTTGACATGAAGAGACTTTTCCTTGAGAAGTTCTTTCCCGCTTCCCGAACAGCTTCTATCGAAAAGGAAATAAGCGGCATCCATCAATTCCATAATGAATCACTCCATGAGTATTGGGAGAGGTTCAAAAAGCTTGTGGCAACTTGTCCACACCATCAAATCCCTGACCAACTCCTGATCCAATACTTCTATGAGGGGTTATTGGCTATGGAGCGAACTCTCATTGATGCCGCAAGTGGCGGTGCTCTTGTTGATAAAACTCCTGCAGCTGCACGAGAACTAATAAGAAACATGGCTGCAAAAACGCAGCAATTTCATACTCGAGCACATGCTCAAGTGAAACAAGCCCAAGAGAATCAATCCATAGATCCCAAAAAAATGACTGAATGGATGAGTGAACTTACAGGTCTTGTGCGTCAACTAGTTGTGGCTTCCAAAGCCCCAAACTCCTCTCCTCAACAATCTCTTTTCACTGGGCCTGTCAAGAACTGTGGAATCTGCAACTCACCAACTCATCCGACTGACACATGTCCACAACTTCAAGATGATCCATCTGATTCATCTAGTCCAATGGAGCTCAATGCGGCATATGCTCAGCGAAACTTCAACCCTCAACAATCAGGTCAGTTTGTTAGAAACTTTAACCAACCCCACTTTGATCCCTTCTCTTCTACCTTTAACCCACCTCTGAGGTATGGTAATCCCATTTCTCATCCTCCTCAGTTCCCTCATCAAAATCCAAACCAGTTCCAATATGGTCAAAGTGGTGGTAACATCCATCAACCTTATCCTTTTGTTCCTCTACCCCAAAGGAACAATCCTCCTCCTGAATTCCACTATCCTAATGAGCCTTCCCAATTCCACACCCAATACAATCGCTTTCCCATGAACCAAAATCAAGGCCAACCCAATTTGGGACAAGCCTCTTCTTCTAAACAACCACGGGAAAGTGTTGTAGAGGATCTTGTTTCCTTCACCCGTTCTAGCCTCAAGAACATTGAAACCCAAATAGGTCAACTTGCATCCCACCTTAGCCAGCAACAACCATCCAATTCATCCCAACTCCCAGCTCAACCATTACCCAACCCTAAGGGTAATGTAAGTGCAATTGCACTTAGATCGGGAAAGCAAATTGCTATTCCCCATGCTGATTCCTCTACCTCCCCTTTCGATGTTGATCTAGAAAATGAAAAGAACAAAAAGCTGGAAAAGGAACTTGAATCCACTCCTTCACCTCCTTCCATTCCTCTAAGGAAGCCAATTCATTTTCCGCAAGCCATCTCCAAGCCTAAGAAGTCCTTTGAACCTGATCCTGAAATGCTTGACATGTTTAGACGTGTTGAAGTGAACATCCCCCTCTTATATGCCATCAAACAAATCCCTAAGTATGCCAAGTTTCTTAAGAAATTGTGCACCCATAAGAGGCAACTTAGGAACATTGAAAATGTTTCAACCCAACAGTCCATTCCCATGAAGTGAAAAGATCCAAGGAACTTCACGGTTCCATGTCAAATAGGGAGTTCCAACTTTGATGATGCACTCATAGACCTTGGAGCCTCAATAAATTTCATGCCCAAATCCATTTTCTCCAACCTTGGTCTAGGTCCCTTGCACCCAATGTGTGTTGTCATTCAATTAGCCGATCGAAGCACTTCCAGTCATGAAGGGATAATTGAGGATGTTCTTGTTCGGGTCAATGATCTTATCTTCCCAGCTGATTTCTATGTCCTTGACATGGAAGGTGAGATGACCTCTTCTTAATCTCCCCTAATTCTAGGAAGACCATTCCTCATGACTTCTAGAACCAAGATCGATGTCCATTCGGGCATCTTATCCATGGAATTTGGTGACCAAGTGGTCAAGTTCAACATTTTTCAAGCCATGCGATACCCATCAGAGAATCACTCTGCATTCTCTATTCATGCATCTGATGACACTTCTAAGAGTCAACTCACCTCCATTTCTTCATGCTCATCATGTTATAATGATAGTGGAGACTGTGAAATCTGCTCAATGATTAACCAAGTTATAAATGGAGAAGTTGATGTAGACCTTTCTTTCTTAGACTCCATCAATCAAAGTGAACTTGAAAACTCTCTTGAATCCCACATCAACTCTGATCTCTACTGCTCCACCTTGGAGAGTGTTGAGGAAAATGATCCAAACCCTTCTGGAATCCCTTCTCCTACTCCTAACTTGTCTTGCTCTCAAATCAAGGCTGAAACTGATCTAAAACCACTTCCTTCACACCTCAAGTATGCATTCCTTTTCCATGATCCCTCCTACCCGGTCATTATCTCTGCTTCACTTTCTGAAACTGAGGAGTCTCAACTTGTTCAAGTGTTAGAGGAAAACAAAAATTCCTTAGGTTGGACCCTAGAGGATATTCCAGGAAACAACCCTTCCCTTTGCATGCATCACATCCATCTAGAGGAATCATCCAAACCAATTAGGCAACCTCAAAGAGGACTCAATCCACTCATACTTGAGGTAGTTAGGGAAGAGATTACCAAGCTTCTTCAAGCTGGTATTATCTTCCCAATTTCTAATAGTGAATGGGTTATTCCAATTCAAGTCGTTCCTAAGAAGGGCGGGATAACAGTTGTCACAAATGAACATGGAGAAGTGGTCACAAATCGAGTGAAAAACAAATGGCGTGTGTGCATCGATTATCGCAAATTGAATGCTGAAACACAAAAAGATCACTACCCACTTCCTTTCCTTGACCAAATTCTTGAGAGATTGGCCGGAAAGTCACACTATTGCTTTCTTGATGGTTACACCGGCTACATCCAAATTCCAATCGCACCTTAAGACCAAGAGAAGACAACATTCACTTTCCCCTTTGGAACCTATGCTTATAGGAGAATGCCTTTTGGCCTTTGTAATGCTCCTGCAACATTCCAGCGGTGTATGATGAGTATCTTTTCTGAATTCATTGAGAATTTCATGGAGGTCTTCAAGGATGACTTTACCATTTATGGCGAGTCATTTGAATCTTTCTTACATTCACTCTCTTTGGTCCTTCAAAAGTGTGTCAAGTGCAACCTTGTGCTGAATTTTGAAAAATGTAACTTCATGGTTTCAAATGGGATTGTTCTAGGGCACATAATTTCTCAAGAGGGTATCCAAGTTGATCCAGCCAAAATTGAGGTGATCCAATCACTTCCTGAACCCAAATCAGTTCGAGAAATTCGGTCCTTCCTTGGTCATGCCGGTTTCTATCGGCGATTCATTCAGAACTTCAGCAAGATTTCCCTCCCACTCACTCGTTTACTTCAAAATGATGTCACATTCAATTTTGATGAGGCTTGAAAGAGAGCCTTCATTGAACTCAAATATGCTCTCACATCTGCTCCAATAACCCAACCCCCAGATTGGTCCTTACCATTTGAATTGATGTGTGATGCTTCTGATAGGGCCATTGGGACTGTTCTTGGTCAAAGAAGAGAAAAAATTCCTCATGTCATCTTTTATGCCTCAAAAACATTGGATGAAACTCAATCACACTACACTGTGACTGAAAAAGAACTTTTAGCTATGGTTTTTTCCTTGGATAAATTCCGGCCCTATCTCTTAGGTTCCAAAATCATCATCTTCACAGACCACTCATCATTAAAGTTCTTACTTAAGAAAAGTGATTCCAAACCAAGGCTAATAAGATGGATTTTAATGCTCCAAGAGTTTGACCTTGTGATAAAAGATAAAACTGGAAAAGAAAACCCTGTGGCTGACCACCTGAGTAGAATTTCTAATTCTTCTCATTCTGAAATAATTGATCCTGAATTTCCAACTGAACATCTCTCATCTCTCACTCCAAAGTTACCATGGTATGCCCCAATTGTCAATTACTTGGTTTCTGGTGTTTTCCCTGAATATTTTTCAAAAGAACAAAAAGAAAAGATGAAAAGTGATTCAAAGCATTATTTTTGGGAAGATAATAAACTTTGGAAAACTGGGGCTGACATGGTAATTAGGAGATGTGTTGATGAAAATGAACAATCCTCCATCTTGGAATTCTGCCACTCAATGCCCGGAGGTGGCCACTTTGGACCCCAAAGGACTTCTCGAAAGGTCCTAGATTCTGGATTCGTTTGGCCTTCACTCTTCAAGGACTCACACGAGTTCTGTCAATCATGTCCCACTTTCCAAAAGTTTGGCACAATTTCCAAAAGAAACGAAATGCCTCAAAAGCCATTAATCTTCTTTGAGCTTTTTGATGTTTGGGGCATAGATTTCATGGGACCTTTCCCCCCTTCCAATGGATTATCCTACATTCTCCTTGCTGTTGACTATGTTTCTAGGTGGGTCGAGGCCAAACCCACTAGGAAAGATGATGCTCAAACTGTGAGTGAGTTCCTCAAAACCCATATCTTCCATCGATTCGGAACACCACGTGCTTTGATAAATGACTTAGGAACTAATTTCTGTAATAGAACCATGGAGTCACTTTTGAAAAAGAATGGGGTTGTACATAAAACATCCACTTCATATCACCCTCAAACAAATGGAATGTCTGAACTTTCTAACAGAGAATTGAAAAGAGTGCTTGAAAGAATTGTTAAGCCCACAAGAAAAGACTGGCCCGATCGACTTGGTGAAGCACTTTGGGCCTATCGAACAACCTATAAGACACCCATTGAGATGTCTCCATTTAGGATAGTTTTTGGTAAATCCTGTCATTTACCAGTTGAAATCCAACATAAGTCATTTTGGGCTGTCAAAACTTGTAATTTTGACTGTGAAAAATCTGGTGAAGAAAGATTGTTGCAGTTGACTGAATTGGAGGAGCTTCGACTCGATTCGTATGAGAACTCCATTCTCTACAAAGAAAAGGAAAAGTCACTCCATGACAAGAACATTATTCAAAAGGTATTTCATGAAGGTGAAAAGGTAATGCTCTTCAATTCTCGATTTCGACTTCACCCAGGTAAGCTCAATTCTCGTTGGGATGGACCTTTTATTATTACTAATGTTTACCCATTTCGTGCTGTGAAAGTACAAGACCCTTCTTAAAAAAGAACATTCAAGGTAAATGGACACCGGTTAAAGCAACACCATGAGAGGCCATTCACTTTAGGTTCCACATCGACTTCCATTGACCCACTACTAGATGGAAATGGCGACCCACCAAATCCAAACCAGGGGGCACCTCTTTCCCTTTAACTCTCTCTCTCCTCAATCTCTCTTACCTCTCTTCTTCTCTCTATTTCTTCTTATTCCTCTCTCCCTCTCATTTTTTTACAACATTCTTCCACAAACTTTTTTCTATTTTCTCTTTTGTGTGGATGTGTCATTAAAAATAATTTTTTTTTAAAAAATTAATTAAAAAAAAATGAAAATTAAAAAAAAGGGGTGTCATAATTACTCATCATCCAATATTGAAATTCTATCCAACCATTTTGGGGAGTCAAAAGGCTTGTTTTAAACTCAAATATATTGAATTTTTATCTCAAACTTGGGTAAAAAATTTTGTGTCAATAACAAACATTTTGAATGAACAATTTTTGGTGGAAAATAATTCTCCCCTACCGTGAGGAATAACATTAGCCTTCATGCCAAGGTCATCTATGGCCATCTTTTTCATTGTGTGTCTTCACCACTGATTGTGAGTCTTGAGTTTGTGGACATTCGAGCTGAATTTCCATCTTTTGTGTGCATTAATATGATAGAGGCATTTCTAAGCCACATGAGAATCAGAATAGCCAAATAGCCTCCCGTTACCCTTTCATTAATCCTAATTTTGAAATCCCCTTTGCGCCTATGAAAACCTTTTTTTTTGATAGCCACATTACAAGCCCAATACCTTGTCCCACCCAACATCTTCATGGATTTTCATTGTACAATTTATTGAAATTTAAGTGTGGGGGGCATGGACTTCATTTTTGGGCGTACTTTCATTGATTTCCAATGTGTCATCATATGCTTGAGGGCAAGCATCCATTCAAGTGTGGGGGAGAGGTTGTAATTCTGTGAGCTTTGGTGTGTATATGTGTAATTGTCATTTGTACAAAAGTCATTGAAAAGTGTTCAAAAAAAATGAAAAAAAATTATATTAAAAAAAAATGAAAAAAAAATAATAAAATGGAATGGGTTGTGTCTTGGGTGGGTCAAAAATCATTCATCATCAACCTTTGATCTTGTTATAACTACTAAATTTAGTTCCATGAGGAGATCAAGCATGGGTTGAGAGATGACTGTGAGACTTGTTTCAATCACAACTTTCGAAAAAAAGCAAAAAGAGAGAAAAAAAGAACACTTGAATCATCTTGTATTGTGTCTTTATTGGAACTCTTCCATGTTGTACAAATTCCATCTTCTCACCCTATTATATTTTCTATCTCCCTGAATTTTCATTCATCACACATTCATGCCCTTGTAAATATGTGTTTCTATTTCCTTTCAAATCAAATTTCAAAAAAAAATGTGCATTGATTTTTCCATGTTGGTGTTTTTAACCCCTCTTTTCCTTTGGACATTATATACCTACCATCCCATAGCCACTGAAAAACCCCTTAAAATACCTCTTGATTCTTGTACACATTAGATTTGGTAATGGAAGCTGAGAGCTCTTACAAACTCTTGATTTTCACTTTTTGTTGGTGAATGAGTGAACCTCCTAAAATACATTTTTATCATCTTGAGAGGAGTAAGTTTTGAGTGCCTAAATTTTCCAATTCAAACCTTGAACATGAAAAAATGAATTGTTTCTGATGCATTATTGTGAACCAAATTTTTGATGGAATTCAATATGGATGAGTGAAATAGTCTAAACCTTCCCTGATTGGTGAAAACAAAATTTTAATATTTGTTGGTGAATGAATATGGTTTTGTTTTGATTTTCTTTTGTGTTTGTTGCACATGAGGACATGCACAATATTAAGTGTGAGGGAGTTGATGTTATTCATTTATTAATATCATTTTATATACTCCCTCTACTGATTTTCAATTAAATGTGCATAACTTATGTGAAATACTCATGCTTTAATATTAAATATTATTTTGGAGTATTGTTTTGAATAATACAGATTCATGTATGTTTAGTATTTTAAATATAACGCTCACCCTACTAATCCAAATTGTGTGATTCATGTCTTGTAGGGTTCTAAATTCAATTTCCTACAAATCACTCAACTGGAGCATTGGCTAATTCGGCCATTTGAAGGGCCATATGGACCACACAAGATGACCCACCGGATTTGCCTAATTTCTGGACCAGCCTTGAAGATTTCATTAATGGGCTCAATTTCCCAGCCCAAATGAGTGGATATTCTTTTTCAAGCTCTGTAATTTCCTAAGGAGTCATGGATAAAAATTTAAAGGCCCAACTCTACCATTTTGGGGCCCAATGGATCCATTGAAATCAAGCCCACCATTCTGTCTGGGATTTTAAATCATCCCACCATTATTGACTTTTCAAATAATCCATTTGTCCAAAGAAGATAATATTTTGTGGTGTGAAAGATATGATATGTAGGATCAACTTTACAGAAAAAATGGTTCGGATGTGAAGGCATCTCCATAGCCATAAATGCATTCACATTTAGGCCATGGAAACTTTCAGGAAAAAATTGGACAGTAGAAACGTTTTTAGTAATCTGGACATAACTTTGGCCACAAAGGTCCAATGACAGCCAAAATTTTAGGGTGACTATTCAACATCCATATATACAATATTGAAGAAGAATATATCTCAAGATTCAGCTGTCTGAAAGGTCAAATTGGCGGGACAACTTGAGGGGTATTTTGGGAATGAAAACAGTCCACTACCTTTGGCTATAAATACACTCCCCTCTTCTCCTTGCAAGAGGTTGGCACTTTGGCACTTAGGAGGATATATTGGCATGACCAATTCATTGCCAATGTCTTGGGAGGATCTGACATACTCAAGTTTTTACTTGAGAAACCTTTCCTCCTTCATTTCTTTCCATGTATTTCATGCTCTTTCCTTTGTAATTGTTTTAGTGTACTTGTAATTTCTTTTGAGTTTTAATGAAAGTTTCTCCTTCATAACTTCTAATTATCATACAACTTATGTAGTTTAATATTAATAGTGTCTTAATTGTTAAAAATCAATCTTAAAACCATTTCCTTTAAGTGATTTCTTATTCAATCAAAACACGTGTTTCATTCACGTTCTTTGTAGTTCGTGTGTGTGTTCGGTACACCACTCTTTTCTTGTTCAATTATTCTTCCTCTTCTTCTCATACCCTAATACTATAAACATCACTACCAGATTAATAAACATCCTAATGGCTGAGTAAATATCTCATTGGGGTGAGTTATAATTTAGGTATGTTAAGCGATGGAGAGCTTCTGCTCGATGTGTATTCTTTGAATTAACATTGCGTATGTTGGACTTAGCATGTCATGGATTAATGAATTGTTTTGTTTAACATGTGGTTTCCATGGATTATTTGAACCATAAATATGCTACCATAAACAAGATATGATTAAGATTAGAACCCTGAGTTAAGTCAAGGCTTGGATTAAAGCCTTAACACTTGGGAATTCCAATCAATGTCAACTTGTGACATGGGTGTTAATTTAATGCAATATAAAGCAAAGATCAAGGATATCACAAGTTTAACTACCTAATGATGAACTCACCCCAATATTTATCAAATTGTTAAATCAATATTAATCAATCAATCATTTCAATTAAAGCTCTACAAACAAACCCCCAAATCAAAACACAAATAAAAAAAATCAACTATAAAAAATTGTACCATCGCCGAGGATTCGACCCGAGTGCTGCTATACACATTAGCAGAGCACCAGAACCTTGAACGGTCGATAGGCGACAATCGGCTGCACTTTCATCCTCCGACTGCACCCTCATCTCACAAAGATCTGTGGGATCCATCAGACATTATGTCATAGATATCGGTGTCATACTGGGGTGAATATCAATGTAGAAGTATATCTTTAAGTGGGGAGGTAAACCTGAAACATCTTTAAGAAATATTTCCTTATAATCTACCACCACTATAGGAAACTGGGAACTCATAACATTCACTAAACCAAGGGTCTTACTATCAAACTAATGAGTAATTTTCTGCACCCTCTTATGCACGAGTCTATCCTACATTGCCATATTTTCCTTTTCACTGACAAAGTAGAAGCCAGTTCCATCATTGCGGACACACCACATCCTTCACCTAAAATAGTCAATCTAGGCATGAAATGTAGATAAAAAATCCATATCAAGAATGGATTTGTAATGACTCGATGCCACTACTAAGATATTCCAATGGAAACTCTCACCGCTAAGAGTCAGGCCACACTGTGAGAACAAGTTCATGATCACTGAGTCTTTTCTATTAGAAGTATCCAAGCATAAGGGTTGAGCCAAAGGTTCATTTAGAATATCTATGTCCCGTACAAGGTATATGGAAGGAAAGTAATGACTAGATCCTATGTCTATCAATACTTTATCTAAGGTAGGAAAACATATATTGTACCTTGAATCATTCATAGAGGCTCTGGATTTTATGCTTCGACCGCCTATAGCTATCCCTGCCCCTGTCCTCCAGCTCACTAAGCCCTGTGTGGACCACCTATGGGTGGTGGTGGTAACAAGTCAAAACATTGACCAAATCCTCCCACTCTTCCATGTCCTTCACCATATCCTATATCCTAAAAACCTACCTACTCCTGTTGTTATCTCTACCTCGGTGGCCCATCTATGGTCTCTCTGTTAGCTGTACAGTAGGTCGGGAAACCTCAATAAAGATGTCCCCCTACCATCACATGAGTAACACTTCCTATCCCTTGGATGACTAGACCCACCCAGTGAGCCATGAACTGTAGATCCTTTATCCTGGGACCTCCTCATGAAATGTCTCACACATCCAGGTGCCTAAGACTGATGTCATATCTCTACTACTGAGGTCTCTGCTCCCCCTTTCCCACTACTAAAAAACACAAGCTATATCTACTAAGCCAAGAAAATATCAACCACCAAAGCTTTCTATAGCACCCCATCATAGGTAGGAATGCACAAAGGGACAACACTAGATCATATGTCTCTATACAGACCTCGATTGAAGTTCTGAGCCCTGAATAACTAATCTCAAACCATATCCATTGAGTACCTAGAAAGGTTGGTAAACCTTGATGAATACTGAGCTACTATCATGATGCACTAATGAAGCTGAAGAATCTCTTGGATATGTCGATACCTTAGCGAATATGGAGAGAAATAATATCTAAAGATATGGTCAAAATCTGTAAATAAATGACTCACCTCATCGTAAGACTAGATAACCAACCCCCACCGTCACCCTGGTGAGCCATGAAGAAGGATTGCTATCAGGACCACCATCTGATCTGTCAGTTTCCTTACTAGAAAAAAACTAAGGTCACTACCTCAGGCCAGTCCTCATCCACCTATGGGTCAGGTGAAACTCGGAACCTAAGGGGTCTGTTTTTCTAAAACTCATGAAGCGTTATCATCCTACACACCTCATCCGCTAGTACTATGGGTAACACATGATTCTCTACAGGTGGCGGTATGGCTGGTGCACCACCTGGAGGTAACTTCTCTGGAACTGTTCCCCATATCGATAACTCATCTTTGAGATAATCATCCTCATGATCATCATGCTGAGTCCTAGTTGGCATGTATCACAGAAGCAACATGAAACAAACAAGATGTACCACAACCAATGAGTGTATCTAGAGAGTTGACTCAAGAAGAATATGGAAACCAGAACACATTCCTTTATGATGCATCTACCATTATTTTCCCTGCAACTAGTGTTCTCATGTACTAAGTTAGAAAGTGGGTGATCAGAGTCCTAGTGTATGGATACACTAGCAGCTACAGTAACACTGGAGTCCCTAACCTCCAAACTTGAAACACTTAACATATTTTACCCAAACCAACACCACAAACTCTCAGTCCTAATGTAGAACCGACCACCTCGGATACCACTGTGTCATGACGCATCCCAAAGGGGCCCAAACCATGACTCCCCAATCCCACCTTTAATAGGCCAAGGGATGGTTACTGGAACTGAGAGTCATATCACTGAAATGGGAGGTATTAGTCTAAGTACCTGTACACACACAAATCTCTAATCTTATAAAATGATGACATGTAAAAACAACTGAACAAATATGCATGCATATATCCAACCATGTAACCAGAGTATAACAAAATGTAAAAGAAAGTAAATGGGTCTAAATAAAATACCACCAAAAGGAGTATGAAAACAAAATCCCAACCTAAAAGTAAGTACTAGGACTACTATCAGAATGTTGCAGGAACACAACTTGGTATGTTTGGTCTCACTAAGCACTGCCTGGTCTTGGTCTGCCTAGGAACCTATCAAAAGGTCAATTGTCTCCAAAATACACAACATGTTCTAGTAAAACCCATGCAGAGGTGAGTATAACAATACACAGTAAGACACCTCGAGACCACAAATCATAAAACAAAGGAAATATAATCACCTCTACACTGTTATATGCCCAAAGCACATATAACAAGAATATCCAGATATAATCAATAAAGACACACAATCTAGAGGTAATTCACAACCATAATATACCATCCTAGGATTCTAGATTGAAGATTTCGCAAAGAACTCATCTAAGAAAACACACTCATGAGTATGATATCAATGATGACGTCCATCTAAGAAGTAATACTCATCGGGTCTCATCATGAGAAAGAACACCCTGATAGTCTGAAGAGAATACAATACACATATGAGGATCACTTCCATGTCTATGGAGTGATACTGAAAACTCAATCTGGATTAACCCACTAAGTAGAGGATAGATTCCCTTATACTATTGGTCACAATGATACCAATAACTTTACCTTGGGCATGAAGATGAATAGGGGATCCTACTCTAGGCCTCTCAGAGGGATTCCAATGACTATCAAGGAAGTCCTACTGAGGGGTTTGTATTCCGAGGAGTAGGAAATGAATCCATACTATCCTTTTGGGGAGGGGATAAGGGGAATGAACCCTAATGAAACTTGTCCAAGATACAAAGGAAAATAGATCCAATATAAGTGTAAATGAGTACACAGTGTGTAGTAGGGGTTACACACCGTTTTCCTTGACCATGAGTCCTTCCCATGTAAATGGAATGTGACCTCATCCCATCCATGTCTTTGTAGTAGTACATGACATGTAGAATACCCATGTATTATACCTATGTGCCATTACAAGGATCCATCTCATGTATGGTTTCCCGTGTCCATGTGGGGGAGTACACGACAAGCTCCAACCCGTGTAGTCCACCCCTTGTCCATGTGTGCCAAAGAAGGTTGAAAAATGCGAAATTGGGAATCCAAAATTGTCTAAATCACTCCATCTCCATCGTTTCACATCCATCATGCAGTTCTGATCCTAGATCTATGATATTGGATCATTACTCTAAGAAATAGATAAGAAATGATCGATTGATCAGAATTTGTCTAGCCGCGGGCCAAATAAAAACACCCACAACGAATGATGAATGGGGAGATAAAATTAGAAGAATATATTAGAGCAACAAACCTTGATCTATGTTCGTGTCTATCTCAATCCATTTTTGTTACAATTATAATTGAAAAACATAAATCCCAAAGAAATTCTATCATCAAAACCCTAAAAAATTAACCCATCCCGCATAACGATGAAACCTTAGATTAATCTATTCATTGATCAATTCACGTCCATTGTAGAAATAAAGAACAAGGAATAATAAAAATAAAACATGTGCCCTAACTCGATTCAGTTTGATCACTTATAAATAATGGAGATACACCATGATTTTTGGAGATATCCTTTGATTCTGATGCATGCCGATTGTCAATCCATGATCTCATCGTCGTTTTCCTAAGAGAATTCTCCACAATATCTCTAAGGTCTCCAGGATTATGAGTATGGCCCTGGAATTCTAAAATAACCATCTATTTAAATATTCTTCAATTTGTGCATCAACAAAAACTGAAATAAAATAATTTATTCAATTATTTTATTCATTTTTGTGCCCACAATGACTTTTGTACAAACAAACCATGCCGAATATTTTTAAGTTCCACCTAGGTAAAACCCATGATCTAAACCCAATGATGTGTTCATATTTCTAATTTGCACACCCATTTGGAAATTATTCTACTTTTTTTTTGAAAAATACACATGATTACTATTTAATATATCTAATATATCTCAAGATTTTATTCTAGGAACACTGGGCCTTAGAATCGCATGACATCTCGATGATTGTTCTTGAAAACACTCCATATAATATAAAAATATAATATACAGAAAATTTGAGACATTATAGTAAAACTCTCAAAAAAACCTAATCAGTAACAAAAAAAATCCAACATCCATCAATGGTGATCATCATAAGACTTATACTATCTTTTTGATGTCACTATTCTCTGATGAATAAATTTAATCTTGACCGTCACCTATTGGAATAAAATTTTCCCAACCAATGAAGATTTTACAATATATAAAAAACACAACACATATTCACAAAACCTTCCATAAAGTTCCTCAAAAGAATCCATTTTTAAAGCTGACTAGTAATTATTTTTGTAGGAAATCTCAACCTGTCCCAAATGGACTTCTCTAGCTCCACCAAAGTTTAGAATGCAAGGACATAGCATGTCTTCTGAAATCTATATATCTTGTTCTATATGTCCATACTTCTATGGATTATATACCATGATAAAACATACTTAGGATCCCATTGCCTTGTGTTGGAATCTCAAAAAATGAAAAGTAAAATGAATATCTGTATCAAATACTATAGCATATGGAACTCCATGAAAGCATACAATCTATTTTACATAGAGACTTTCCAAATAATCAACTTTGGTTTTATCGTGAATGGTTATAAAGTGATCCAATTTGATCATACTATAAATCACTACCCATATCGCATTATTCCCTCATGAGGTACTTCATAAACCTATTAAAAAGTCTTTCAAAATCTCATCCTACTTCCAAGTCTGCACCAATAGTGGATGAAGAAAACCCAAAGGGATTTGGTGCTCGACTTTCACCTATTGGTTGGTACAAAAATGAGAAACAAAGTAAGAAATTTCTCATCTAATACATAGAAAACAAAATCATTAGTTTATATAATAGAACATATTCATGGTTCCAGAGTACACCACCCATTATAAATTATGGAAATTTCCCATCACAACCTTTCTCACTGACAAAGGCACAACATACCAGTTCCGAAAACACAGGATACCATCTGAAGAGAACACCCACTCACTAATGATATCCCCACCATAAAGAGAGTCCCAAATGATACAAAATGTACCATCAATATGCTACTCCTTAAGAATAATATCAAGAAGAGAATATATTAATGAAAATTCTATAGAATAATCTCAGTCTCGTCCACTCAAAAAAAAAATGAAACTAAGTAAAGAGATCCATCAGATCCCACTATTCTGATGATTATTTTAGGACCTGGTTCATAATATTTCTACTCAAATCATCATTAAAGAAATTTACCTTACCATGGGTGTAGTTAATGTTGGAAACAAAATACTGTAGGTACTCCAATCAACACCTTTGTTGGAGTTTCATATCATTTTGAGAGAAGATATAACTCAAGATTTTATTGTTGGAATAAATAGAAATTTTTTGATTATCCACTAAAAGTAGATAATATTAATTGTTTATATTTTAATATTCATACATTTCAAAATCCATAAACACTGGTTTTAGTGAATTTTATTAATTGAACTTCCTTTATCATCATATGTGAAGTTCATGTTTAAAATGTTTCAAATTTGGCCCAATCAATCATCAGTTTTTGGAATAAATTATTTTAATTATTTGAATTTGATATTTTAGGATATTATTTAAAACTTTTTATGGAAATTTTTTTCTTTTAGGATCAATGGATTAATCATAAATGAATATGGATATTTTTTGAAATGAATGAATAAATTTATAAAAAAAACATAATAGACCTAAGGCCCATAAAATAAATGTGGAGCCCACAATTCAAGCCCATTGAAGCTAAAAATTTAAATTTATAAATAGAAAATTATGTGGATCATTTAATTAAACTATATCCATAGATAATTCTGCTGTTTTCAAGGTGAATGAGGGATCCCATGTTGACATTTAATTTATGGACTAGATTTGAAGGCCCATAAAAGCATCCCACCATTTTGAGAATGAAATCCAAATGGATGATCCAATTATCATGAAATGTTTATAGATATTATAAGACAACAATATAAATAAATTTATCTTCTTTGACCCTCAAATATTCATCCACATTAAATTTCACAAATGCACGCCTAAAAGGGGAAATAATCTTGATTCGATTTTCTGGTCAACTTTGAAAATGTCCAATTTCCTTTAATTTTTCACCCACATTTTACTCTAAAAATTAAATGGCATGGAATTTAATAAATGTTTCTAGACCCTATGACCCTAATATTCATATTTATGGAGGTGGTGGTGAAGGAATTGTGGTTTTTATTATTTTCTTACAATCATATTTTTACACTGTGATTTTGTAATCATAAGTTATTTTTCCCACGTAAGTTATTTGATTCAAACAAGATATTTAATAAAATTTATTCTTAATATTATATTATTTTATTATTTTAAATATCATTTTTATACTGTTTAATCAATTTGTGAACTTATTCACACCAAAACTTTTGAATTTTATCACACAATGTTGGAGTGATCGTTATTTTACTATTTTCTTATTCAATTACACACTCATGAGTCTACAACCCACTTCCATTGATAGAATAACGTCAATGGAGGTATAAAAATATTATGGTTTGATACAAGGGAGTATCAAGGAGATGTATTTAATGTTATTTTTCATTTTAATAATTCTTAATCAATTCTTTTTTTTTGATATTTTCATTCAAAGATGTACCTTCTCATTTAATCTCACTAATTTTAATTCCAAACATACTTAATTCTAAAAATATACTCTACCTTGGTTTTCTCATGAATATGATCCTCTGAGTGTATAGGTGATTAGCCTTAGGATAGTGAAAACACAAAATCTGTGAGTGATTTGGGAAGTTCATATTTCATTGAAGGAAATGCTTGAAATTAGGACATTGAAATAATTGAAAAAGAAATTCAACCAATCCACCCCAAGAGATAACCAAGGATAAACTAATTATTTTTCAAATTAATTTAATTAAATTTATCAAACCTATTAGTAATTCAAACAATTAGAACCTAATTTGGTAACTTCATAGCCAAATAAACCCTATAGAATGTATGTTTCTTTAAGAAACTTCTTAGTCCTATGAGGATTCTATAACGCAATCCATTCTACAAGTGAACACTTACACCATAAAACTTGGGTAAATTTGGGTGCAACCAAATTTTGGCACTATTACCAGGGACCCAAGTAAGTAACCTTAAATACTTTTTGTTATATTCTCACCCCACATCTATATTCTCATCCCACTTCTCTATTATCACCCACTTCTCTATTCTCACCATGATTTCACTAAAATGGATGGATATTTTGAAGAATCCCAAACATGGAGAACCTCTTCGTACTTGGAATACCAAACAACAAGTGTTATGTATAAGGACCATCCTAGTTTCTACTAGTGGTAAAATCCAAAACTAAATCAACCATAATGTTTGAACTCAAATTCTCAACAAAAAAACCCAACCTATAATGACTTTTACTGCCAAAAAACTAATATGAACATCCTCCAATGCAATTAAAACAATATTATTATATTCTCGAAGTAGAACATTTAGACCAACCCCTAGTCCAGCTTGATCCAAAACCATTACTTGAGAAGATATGTTAAAAAATGGAGATAATGACTTTTGAGGTTTCATCAATGAGGGTATAACTATAAAGTATTGAAACAGTTATTGAACCCATTCCCACCTAGGTTGTATCTTCCTCATCATTAATAGAAGAATATAGTCACAGAAAATGTTCTTATGAACAAATCCATGATTTTAATATTTCTATGAGTGTGGAAAATAATGAAAACCCCAAGGTAATGATTCCCAAACAATCATAGTATTCATAATTGGAAGAAAAATGATGAAAAACCAACTTTAGAACATGAGAAATCAGTGCAAGATAATGAGTTGAATTGGTTAGGAAATGTTGAAAGTAAACGCAAGGAATTTGAGGGGATGGTTAATGAGTCTTTAAATCAAGAGAAAATTGATATTTTGGATTCAAAGGGGGATAATATTTCTTCATAGATTTATTATTATGAATATATCTCGATTAATGATTTTTTAGGACCACCGATCACTGAACCATTGGGAGAAATCACACAAATCGAGTCCATACAACCTCTTGACATTCATCTAGAAAATTTGGAGGATGAATCATATTTTTAAAAGGAATCAATTATTTCATAAAATTTTGGAGAAGAAAATGACTTTGATTCAGATTTCAAATCTTCATTAAGAATTTTCAATCCATCCAAACTCAAAATTTTGACTTTCCTTACCTAGTCAAGTATCCCTGCATAAGTGATAGCCAAGAAATTTCAGTTTTCATTCATTCATATCTTGAAACCAATAATATAGGAATGATCATTTATCTCCTAGTATAGACTAAAGAAGCATTTGGATCAACCATTTCTGATATTCCCTGGATTTTCCCACTCATTAGATCACATATGTTTGTACTTGAAATATATTGTAAACAAAGTATCAATATCAATCTGGTAGAAGTGGTGAAAGATATAATCCTTAAAATATTTAAAGTTGGAATTGGATAATTTTGCGGTGCCAAGTAGAGATAATGACTTTAAACTAAGATATTTTTGAGTGGAAACTCAGCTTCTATGTTGATTTTTTTATTTTTTTTTCTTTTTGTGTTTTTTGTTAGGGGAACCCCATTGGGATTTCCAATGTGATCTAATATCTATTATTTGTGATATTTAGCAACTGAATCATTTTTAGTATTTCAAAATAAAACCCATGCCTTCTAGAGTTCAAACCCAACCTTTAATCACCCCCAAAGAGTTTACAAGTGACATGAATCCAAAGTGATCAATTGATTATTTAAGGGTCATCAACATCAAACTAGATGATTTTATTCCATGATTTAATTTCAAATCACCTGCCCCCTCTTTCATCCCAATTATGAACTCTCTCCTCTATTCTATTTTAACACCGAGGGAAGTGTAATTCTAAGTCGGGGAGAGTGAAAATATGAGCTTTTATGAAAAAAATCATCAATTAATTATCCTTTCATGTGTTAATGTAAATTGGGAATTGTGAAAACTGAATCTAAAATGATTTTGAATGCCTTGATTATGATTTTAATGCATGTTTAAGTTTATGAACATATTTCTTTGAAAGTGCGGTTGTCCGGTGAGATTTTTCACTACTATAATTTTCATCATTTTAATCAAAACGATACAATTAAATCCTATTGGATTTTGGGTGTAATTTTGAGTTTGTGGGTCCCTTTCATCACAACATGGGGTTTGAGGTCACTTTTAGTTTAATTTTTGTATAAAAAAAATAAAATAAAAATAAAAACTGCCTAGAGTAATGTTATGTACAAATTTTTGGTGTTTGAAACTTCAATATAATGACTCTATAGTTTTATTTCCCAAAGTTAGGCTTTTCATAACTATTATAGAGCATGTAATTGATAAAATGTATGGAATTCAACACTTGGGGATTGTAACTCAATAATATTCTTTCCCAGAGTTGGTCTTTTCATCTCTATTGTGGTTCAAAAAAAAAATTGGATAATCATCTTAAGGTTTAATGTGATTCCCACTTAACACTTCTATTTTTTCCCTTGAACAAGAAAATGGGCCGCATGTCTTTTGTGATGCACAACACATCATCATGCTTAATTGGAATTGGATGAAAAGCAATAATGAATTTGAACAAATGAATGGTCTTGGGATTGATATATTCTTGTTAAAATAACTTGTATGAAATTAATTTTATAGGTTTCATGATTATTTGGAATGATTTTTTGGTGATATTTTTATGTTAAAATGTTTTTGAAAAAAAGAAATTCAATTTCATGTTTTTGAGATACTTTTTTCTCGGGACTAGAAAAAATCAAGTTGGGGGGTGTGATTAGACACTAAAAGAGGCTAATATTCATTGTTTATATTTTAATATTCATGCATTTAAATATCTATAAACATTTTTTATAGTGAATTTTATTAATTGAACTTCATTTATCATCACATGAGAAATTCATGTTTAAAATGTTTCAAATTGGGCCCAATGAATCATCAGTTTGTGGAATAAATTATTTTCATTATTTGAATTTGATATTTTAGGCGACTGATCACTTTTTTGGAACATTTTTTCTTTTAGGATCACTTAATTAATCACACAAAATTATTTTTTTTGGAAATGAATAAAGAAATCTTTGAACAAAGCAGCATGAGCCTAAGACCTATCAAATAAATGTGTTCAAGCCCAATGAAGCTAAAATTTTAACTATAGAAAGAGAAAATTATGAGGATAATTCCATTAAACTATGTTTTGAGATAAATATAAAGTTTTAAAGGATATTTAGGGAGCCCTAGTTGGAATTTAATTTGTATTCCAAATTTGAAGGCCCATAAAATAATTCCACCATTTCAACCATAAAACTTTAATGGATGATTTAATTGGAATGAAATTTTGAAATATATTAGAGGAAAACTATAATATGAATTTTATATTCTACGACCCCTAAAAATTCGGCCATATTCAAAGTCATAAATGCATGTCAATAAGGGGAAATAATCTTGATCTGATTTTCAAGTCAACTTTGAAAAAGTCCAATTTCTTTTTATTTATCACCCACCTTTTACTATCTTAATTAAATGTAATGGAATTGAATAAGGGGGATAGACACTACGATCTAAATATTCCTATTTAAGGAGATAGTTGTGAAGTAATTGGGGTTTTTATTATTTGCTTTCAATTGTATTATTACTCCATTATTTTGTAATCAAAAGTCATTTTTCCCATGTTGTTTGATTCAAACAAGATATTTGGTAAACTTTCTTCTTTATATAATGTAATTTTAATATTTTCAATATCAAATTGATACCTTTGAATCAAGGTGTGAACTTATCCACACCAACACTTGAAAATCTCATCGAACAACAGTGGAGTGATTGTTATTTCACTATTTTCTTCTTCAATTCCACACTCATGAGTCAACTACCTACTTATATTGATAGAATAACATAAATGGAAGGTTAAAACTATTATGGGTTAATCCAAGGGATTATAAAGGGGATTTATTAGATATTATTTCTCATTTTAATAATTCTTAATCAATGATTTTGTTGATATTTTCATTCAATGATGTACATTATCCTTTGATCTCACTAATTTTAAGGCTACACACCCCGAGTGATAAAATAATCCTCTACCTTGGAGTTATAATAAATATGATCCTCCAAGTGTGTAAGTGATTAGCCTTAGGATAGTGAAGTCACAAAATTCATGAGTGATTTTGAAATTTTATATTTCATTGAAGGAAAAACTCAAATTTAAGACATTGAAAAAAATGTAATAATAAATTCATCCAATCCACCCCAAGTGATAACCAAGGATAAACTCAATATTTTAAACCTAATTCACATAAATATCTCAAAATCATTAATAATTCATTCAATTCAATCCCAAGTTGGACACCTCATAGCCAAATAAACCCCATAGAATTTATGTTTTCTTAGGTTACTTCTTAGGTATCTAAGGATTCAAATACCCAATATGTTATACAAGCGACCACTTACACCATAAAACTTGGGTAAATTTGGGCACAACCAAATTTTCTCTAAAAATTTAATGCCACCATCTCATAAGAGTATTCATCATGGTATCAAGTTAAATATCATGGGTTGAATAATTCTTCTCATGTGGAGTAAGATGTCTATATCCATAGGCTACCAAATGATCATCCTACATAATAACACATCAAAAACCCAAGCTTAATGCAACAAAAAGACCACATAGCCCTACCTAGCCTCTGGACAAGTCAACGCAGGTGAATAAGTCAACAAATATTTCAACTCATCAAAATAACTCTGAAATATTGAATCCTAGATAAAAATCACCAATTTTTGAGTTTGATAAGTCATCAGAGAAGTCATCTTTGAGAAATATCTAACAAACCCATGATAATATCCCTCTAATCCCAAAATATCTGAATCTATTTTTTTTGTGGTTACTCCTGTAAATAACTATATTCACCTACTGAGGATAAAATGAAATACCATGTTCTAAGACCATGTGTCCCAAGAACATAACTTCTCAAATATAGAAATTAAATATTAAAATATTCCCATAAAGGTAGTGATCTCTCATGATTTCAGGAACTGCTCTTAAATGATGCACATGATTCTACTAAGTTTTGGAGTAAACTAAGATTTCATCCACAAAGACCACAACAAATGAGTCGAGGTACTCATGGAATAGCCTATTTTTCAAAGATATAAAAATGATAGGAGCATTGATTAGACCAAAAGGAATAAAATGATACTCGTAATGTCCATACCTAATCTTGAAGGTGGTTTTTTTGAATGTCATACTATTTAATTCTCAATTAGTGATAATCATATCAAAGATCGATCTTCAAGAACCACTTTATCCCATTCAACTGGTTAAAAGAATCATCAATATTTGGTAGAAGTTATTATTTTATCATAACATGACTGATTTTCTGGTAATCAATAGACTGGAGAAGTATTTCTTTATCTATCCTCACAAAGGGAATTGGTGTCACCAAGTGTGACACACTTGGGTGTATCAAACCATTTTCAAGAAAATCATCAAACTGATATTTTTACTCTTTCAAATCTACTGAAACTATATGCTAAGAAGAAATAAACACTGGCTGAGTACCAAGTACTAAATCAATAGAATTATGCACCCCTCTTATTGGTTGAAATATTTTGAAATCATAAGGAAAAATATTGGGAAACTCAATAAAAACTAGAGGGAGATCATCAACCAAAGATTACTTCTCCAAGTAAAAAAAGAAAACATGGATATTTCCTTAAACAAATCCAGAAAATAATTCTTGACTCTACTCAATGTCAAGTCCCATTCTCATTGAAAAATACAACACACACTATCAGACATTGAATATGAGACCCTCTCATGATAACAGTCAATAAAAGCCATATGAGAAATCATCCAATCTATCCAAAAAATGATGTCCAAAGGTTTCATGTTAAGAACTAGATAGTGCCAAGTATGCTCAAACACTAATAAAGAGAAAACACAAGTAGGAAATTAAATACCCTTCTCTATATTCATTTTGATGGGTGTAGTAATATCCATCACATAAAACAAAATCTCTATAGGATGGTTTATCAGGTTCACAACATGAGTCGATATAAATGAGTGAGATATACTAATATCAAATTTGGAAATCAATAAAGATGAAGCTATAATGATGCTACCAATTGTGACATATCGGAACTGGAAGCCACTTAACTCATACTCTGAGTCTGGTTGGCCATATGACACATGGCACGTCTCCCCCTAGTGAGGGGCTACAGACTAGTAGTGGGGGTGTGTTGTTAGTACAACATAGCGACTATACCCCATGTGTAACAACCCGAGATTTTATGAGAATTATTCTTTTTTAATTTCTTTGATGTATTTTGTTGTACGCTACACCAAGATTATCTTGCGCTATACGCAACACCATATTAGCTTGCAGTATACGCAACACTATTCTTGGATCGTGTTACACACAATTTCAAGTACGTTTCATAGTAGTTATTCTACGCAACATTGAGTATATATATATATATATATATATTCAATGTATAAATGAAATATGGTTGGATTCTGTTATACGAAACAACAAAGGAGTATTGAACTACATGCAACCCTGACTTGGCTTACATTACACGCAATGGCGACCTTCCTCGATAGTGTGTGTAGTATGCAATACCGAGTTTCACTAAACGAGATATTATAATAATATTATTATGAACTAGCCGTTATGAATAGTAATACCAACTTTTTGAAATTTTATAAATTTTATATTTCAAAATGGACTTTATTTTTGGATTCAGAATATCGAAATTAGCCTAGGGTGAATTTTTGGTATTTTTCTGAAAACTTTCAATTTTTGATGAATAGTTAAAACCCTGGGTTACTATTTAAAAGCCAACTTTTTATTTAAATAATTATTTATTTTATTTAAATTTATTTTAGGTGAAAATTGATACATAATTCCTATATAAGTTCAATGTAATTCATTGGAGTCATTTTATAATAATTTTAGATATATAAAAATTTTATTGAACTTTTCACATTCTTTTACCCACCTCCTATGAGAATTTGGAAATTCACATAAAACATAATTTTACTGCTTCTATGAGTGGAATTTCAAAATTCTGAGAGACATGGTTAATATAAAGGACTAAAATGTGGTTCAATGAGATGAAAATAATTTTTGTGAATAGTAACTTTTTACTTTAATTTACCACAGTTAAAAGTAAATAGGGTAATTAAGGGTAAAAATGATATTATTATTACCCTAAAACATGTAATAATTCTATTATATAAGTTTAATTCGATCAAAAACAACATTTGGAATAAAATATGACCATTTAGGTCCACTTGTATTAGATTAGTATATTTATTATTAATTTATTTAAAGAATGGTTAAAATAGTTAAAATCAAAGTTTAATAACTAAAACATTTTTAATATAGGGTTATACATAAGATAAACTCAACTATAATTATTAATTAGGAAGATAAAAATATTTACTACATAATTGTATTTTATTTATAATTTTTAGACATTAAATAGTTTAATTTATTTATGACACAGTGATGATGTAGTAATTATCTTATTAATGAAATATTAAAATAATTGATGTTATAAATACCCAAATAAATGTAATTTGAGAATTTTTATGAATTAAAATAATTTTATTGGTTAATATGAAATGTTAGTATTGATTTTATTAACTTTTTTCTAACTAATTATGCTGTTATGAGTTTTACAAAAATCAATTACCAAATAGTGTCTAAATTGACATAAAATAGTTTTTAAAACAAATATTATATTATTAATTGTTATTATATTCCTAAAAAACTAATGTTCGTCCAAGATACTTATATAATTATATGTGTATCATTAAAGGACCATTTTGGGGTCTCTTGGATGTATATGGTAAGTTTATTAACTATATAATAAAAAAATACAAAGTGACAAGGTAAATATCAATCTAATTAACTAAGAGTTAAAACTAAACGATAAGGTTAATATAATGACCCAAACCTATCTAAAATCTATTGTTTGAGAGTATTTAGACCCATACCCACCTTATCTTAGAAATAAATCAATTTTGAGATATTAAAAACTGAATATGAATTTATTATAAAATAATATTTTAAGTTTTTCCAAAGGTGCCCCTCTCCTCCCTTATAAAAAGGGCATCCCTTCCCTCTTCTCTTCACACCCTTTTGAGCCTTTAATCTCGGCCAAAACCTGCCCATTTATATTCTCCACTTACCTAGAAACATTGTAGAGGTTCTGGTCTTCTCAAAATACCATCTCTACTTCCTTAAGAGAAGGCTTAAAGGAGGTTCGTCGAAGAAGAGGTAATCTCTTCTTCCGATTCTCTCAAGTTTCTTTCTTCTTCAACTTCTTCTTCTTTAGTTGTCTCATTATAAATTAATAACATTAGTATTAATTATATACTGATATGTTATTATAAATATGAAACAACCCTATTTCACCTTCTATCTATCCTACGGAAAACGAAATCACCGCGCCTGCGTAAGTACGGAATACCATCTCCATGCCATGGTGTAATCTGTTTTCGACCACCACCTTACTTGGATGGTTATAATGGTGTAAATAAATAACTATATATGATTATTTTAATGTGATATTTATTCTGAAATATTATACATACACTTAAATACAATTCCACGATCATGGGAATGGTATCATCGCTCGTGCATATGTACGGACTACCGTCTCCACGACGCGATGAGCTTCATTATCCATGATTAACCATTCATGAATGATTATAAAGTATATATAAAAAGAAATAATGAAATATATGACATTATTTATGTATATATATATATGTATTTCATCTACTTAATTCCATTCAATTCAATAAGGAAATGAAAACAACGTTCATGCGTGCGTACGACCTACCGTCTCCATGAACGGTTTATTTCATTCCATTTATCGATCTATCATATATATATATATATATGTATATGATGAATATATATTATATATATAAATCATGTTTTACATTCTGTAATTAAGTAAATTAGGATATAAGTAATAATATCAAGAACAACATGTCGAAACACGTACGATAAATGAAACGATTTTACCCAAAATGCTGCATTAACATGGAATTTACAAAAGAACGGGTAATATAAAGTCATAAGTGAACCATATATGATATCATAACAATGAATATGATTCTGTAATAAGTCAATGACATTATTTAAATCATTATACAGGAGGTTCGGATACGTATGAAGCATATGGGACCTAAGGTAAGGGATAATTATTCCAATCTCATTCTTATCTGAGATTGTTTATTCGTAAGTATTTACTGGGGTTATGTTTATTATCCATGTACATATGTTATCAAAATGTTTTCATAAATTGGTTAATTTACTTCCATGTATTTTTAAAGTCATTTTTAACCTTTTTTTTACTTTTACCACATCATTTGGAAGGAATATTTCTTTTATTTACCATATGAGGTACTTTTTGACTTTTCCGGTAAAAGTACGAGAAGAATGTTTTTGTTTTAACTTATACGACATGAACATATTTTTATGGTTTCATAAATCCTTATTTTCATGAAAAATTCTCCACAATATTTCATTATTATTTTCAACAAAATCCTTTTCTTTTAAAATTGCATGGAATTTTGTGAAAAGAAAATGATTTTGAATAAGAAAGGATACTTTCCTCAAGAATTTATTTCAAGTGTTTTATCAAAACCATTTTTCCATCTAAGATGACATTATTTCATATGTGTATGTTTCAAGTATAATATCTCTATGATTTAAATGTTTTCACTTCTATTATGATGAAATGATATCCATTTGTTTTATACGGATTATGTTATGATGGGATGATGTTTATGAAACCCATTTTATTCTTTGGGTTATGATGAATGATTTATGTTTATGTTGTGGCACAAGTAATAATGATTTCATTATGAGATGGGTGAGACCTATATCTCCCTCCAATGCATTGGGTAATGATTTATATCTCATGGGATAGAAATGACTGGAATGGTAAGTTAATCTGGTTCAGTGTTACAGGACTGAAACGAGGAGTGAACTCGATTCAGAAAGAGACTTTTTCCACTAAGATGGTCTTGGAAGCAATGCCTTGGCTACTATGGAAATCATAACATGTGCTGAATGGTTTCCAAAATTACATGTTTTATTCCCATGCAATTATATCAAGATTTATGTTCCTTTATGATATATTCCTTAAGTACATCCAAGATTTATGTCTTTACTCAAGATTTTGATGTTTAGATTTTATGTTCATATTTTTTCATTCAAATGTTTATGGATTGTTTTATGTTCTCTATGTTTACCCTTACTGAGCATTTGAGCTCACCCTTATTATGTTTTCTTTTCCCCAGGATATAAATAAAGGTTTTAGGTAAGAAAACCAAAAGGGGAAGATCTTTTATGGGAGATGTTGAAGATCTTTCACCATGATTAGAAGATTTCATTCTGAGTTTCCAAAGACACTAAACTAATACGGTCTTTGGGTGTCTATTTTTTGTCATGTATTAAGTATTCTGCAAAAGTAATGTAATTTACATGTACTTCATGCTTTGGGTCTCTACAGTTGGTATCAGAGTGAAGGTTTAGTTAACCTTCAGAAACTAGGATGCGAAAACTTTAGTGAAATCCCTAGAGATATTCCTAAGGTATGTCTAGGGATGTCCCTAAGGATAAGTATACATATAGGTTATAGTCCTAGAATTTTGGTAACGATATTAGAATTTAACCTAAGATGTTAGATATTAATGCTACTCCCCCTTGATTATGATTTTTTTCCTCTCATACTATTCTTTTTGGGTTTTTGAAAATGGCTGGAAAGAGGAATATTCATAGTAATGGAAGATATAATGGACAATGGAATGATATTCTTCATGAGAAACCAAATGAAACGGGATTTGGAAGTCCAAAAATCGTTATTATACCTAATCATCAATCTCATAATATGATCAATAATCTCAACTTTGGTAAGTTTCCCGACTCAACTAATAAGATAAAGATGGAGTTTCATGATGATCATAGAGGAAATAAAGTTCAATTTCTCTCATGTAAATAATGTGGGAAGAGGCATCAAGGAGGATGTTTCAAACGAACTGGAAGATGCTTTGGGTGCGGAAAAGAAGGACAAAAATCCAGTAAGTGCAAAGGAAAAGGTTCAGTTAACACCATGGAGAAGGATAATGGTATTGCTACGACATCAACAATGATTAGATGTTTGAAATGTAGAATGTATGGACATTATTCAAGCCAATTACCTAAGGGAAAATTTCATGAAGAGAATCATCATGGACATATGGGTAGTATTTATGTGGATGATGATGAGGAGACTACAAATGATATATGAGATGAAAGAAGTGTTGAATCTTTTTCAATGTTTTAAGAAGGTAATAATTTATGTTTATCAAGAGTTATGTTGTATAGTTAATGGTACTATGGAATAAATAATCATCTAAGGATTGTTACACTATTGTTTTTCCTAAATTATTTGAAAGTATATGTTAAATGGTACCGTAAACATGAAAGGTTATTCAGATATTTTTGGAAAGAAGATGATATGCGTATAATGAATGGATAAAGAGAAAATAAAATGTTTGATAGTATTCATGATCTCATGACTGATATAAGGACATGGTTATATCATGGTTTGAGTATATGGAATTTTTGGATTTTGGTATGAGGAAAGAGTTAACTTTTGACAGCATTCATGTTTTCACTAAGGTTCAATGGGTATTAATTTTTCATGAGAATACATGATTAAGGTATTCACATGATTGGAATGTGACCAACAAGATATATGAGGGATAAATGATGGTATTCATGTGCTTGTTATATGACCTTTTTAGTAATCGTTTTCTTTATACTATGAGTTTGGAAAGAAGTATTTTGGATAATCCTAAAGATTGGAATGGATTATGTTGAACATAAGTTAGTATTGTTTAAGGCTAGATATGTTTTTGATATTATTGATAGAATGTTATAATAGTTTAGTTTAAGAAAAGGTACAACCTGCAGAACGGGCGACAACCCGTTTTGTTGGACAGGGTTGCGGGAATCGAACCCAAAACTGAAGTGCGACTGGCCATTATCGCCCACCACTGGCCTACAGGAAGTCCCTGGTTAGTAGAAACTAGTTTTATTTTATTAAGAGGTATGACATATGAAATATAAGTCCATTTTTGGAACCATATCTAATTAATCTCACCATACATGGACTTATGTATATAACTTTTGCTAATCCTATGGAATGACCTATCATTCTATCCCATGATATGCTTACACTTCGCAAAAGACAAATTCAACTTCATTTCTTTAAGAGATGAAGTGGAAATTTTTTAGGGCACGAACAACGGTGAGATTATACTGAAATAAAGTAAGTATTTATTCTAATTCAAACTCTTCAACTTTAGGGAAATGATCTTGGAAAACAAAAATGTTGTCATAGTGCCCTTATATCTGATAAATTAGATGGTACTATAGATCATAACAAATTTATGGGTTTGTGATCACTGTATTTTTCATAGCCATGTTCTCTACCACTCACCATCAGAACATGATGGTTAGATTTCTCTTCCATATCCATATTTTCACCTATGTTATTTTATGTGGAAACCCAGTAATTAGTTAATTTGGTTACCAGTTACGTTTCATACTTTAGTTTTTAAAGTTAAGTTTTGTTATACCATTTTACGATGTGGGTTTCAATTAAAGAAACTTTCAAGTAGAAAACCATTTATAACCCTGACGAATTTCGAGGGCGAAATTCATTTTAAGGGGGGTAGAATGTAACAACCCGAGATTTTAAGAGAATTTTTCTTTTTAATTTATTTGATATATTTTGTTGTACGCTACACCATGATTATATTGCGCTATACGTAACACCATAATTGCTTTCAGTATACACAACACTATTCTTAGATTGTGTTACACACAATTTCAAGTACGTTTGATAGTAGTTATTCTACACATAATTGAGTATATATATATATATACATTCAATGTATAAATGAAATATGGTTGGATTATGTTATACGAAAAAACAAAGGAGTCTGGCACTACACACAACCCTAACTTGTCTTACATTACACACAATCATGACCTTCCTCAATAGCGTGTGTAGTACGCAATACCGAGTTTCACTAAACGAGATATTATTATAATATTATTATGAACTAGCCGTTATGAATAGTAATACCAATTTTTAAAATTTTATAAATTTTATCTTTCAAAATGGACTTCATTTTTGGATTCAGAATATCGAAATTAGCCTAGGGTGAATTTTTGGTAATTTTCTGAAAACTTTCAATTTTTGATGAATAGTGAAAACAATGGGTTACTATTTAAAAACCGACTTTTTATTTAAATAATTATTTATTTTATTTAAATTTATTTTAGGTAAAAATTGATACATAATACCTATATAAGTTCAATTTAATTCATTGGATTCATTTTATAATAATTTTTGATATATAAAAATTTTAATGAACATTTCACTGTCTTTTACCCACCTCCTATGAGGATTTGAAAATTCACATAAAACTTAATTTTACTGCTTCTGTGAGTGGAATTTAAAAAATCCGAGAGACACTGTTAATATCAAGGACTAAAATGTGGTTCCATGAGATGAAAATAATTTTTGGTGAATAGTAAGTTTTTACTTTTATTTACCACGGTTAAAAGTAAATAGGGTAATTAAGGGTAAAAAAGATATTATTATTACACTAACACATGTGCTAATTCTATTTTATAAGTGTAATTATACCAAAAAAAACCTTAGGAATAAAATATGACCATTAAGGTCCACTTGGATTAGATTAGGACATTTATTATTAATTTATTTAAAGAATGGTTAAAATAGTTAAAATCAAAGTTTAATAAATAAATCATTTTTAATATAGGGTTATACATAAGATAAATTCGACTATAAATATTCATTTGAAAGATAAAAATATTTCCTACATAATTGAATTTTATTTATAATTTTTAGAAAATAAATAATTTAATTTATTTATGACACAATGATTATGCATTAATTATCTTATTAATGAAATATTAACATAATTGATGTTATAAATACCCAAATAAATGTAATTTGAGACTTTTTATGAATTCCACTAATTTTATAGGTTAACATGACATGTTTTTAATGATTTGATTAACTGTTTTCGAACTAATCATGCTGTTATGATTTTCACAAAAATCAATTACGAAATAGTGTCTAAATTGACATAAAATAGTTTTTAAAAAAAATATTATATTATTAATTGTTATTATATTCTTAAAAATCTAAGGTTAGACCAAGATACTTATATAATTATATGTGTATCATTAATGGACCACTTGGGGGTCTCTTGTATGTATATGGTAAGTTTATTAACTATATAATATAAAATACAAAGTGACATGGTAAATGTCAATCTAATTAACTAAGAGTTAAAACTGTAAGATAAGGTTAATATAATGACCCAAACCTGTCTAAAATCTATTGGTTGAGAGTATTTAGACCCATAACCACCTTATATTCTAAATTAATCAATTTTGAGCTATTAAAAACCGAATATGACTTTATTATAAAATAATATTTTAAGTTTTTCCAAAGGTGCCCCTCTCATCCCTTATAAAAAGGGAACCCCTTCCCTCTTCACTTAACACCCTTTTGAGCCTTGAAGCTCATCCAAACCATGAACATTTCTCTTCCCCAATTCCCTAGAAATATTATTGAGGTTCTGGTCTACTCAAAATACCAACTCTACTTCCTTAAGAGAAGGCTTAAAGGAGTTGCTTCAAAGAAGAGGTAATCTCTTCTTCCGATTCTCTCAAGTTTCTTTCTTCTTCAACTTATTCTTCTTTAGTTGTATCATTATAAATTAATAACATCAGTATTAATTATATACTGATATGTTATTATAATTATGAAACAAACCTATTTCACCTTCTATCCATCCTATGGAAAATGAAATCACCACGCCTGCATATGTACGGAATACCGTCTCCACACCGTGGTGTAATCTTTTTTCGACCACCACCTTACTTGGATGGGTATAATGGTGTAAATAAATAACTATATATGATTATTTTAATGTTATATTGATTATTAAATATTATATATACCCTTCAATATAATTCCACGATCATGGTAATGGTATCATCGCTCATGCGTACGTACGGACTACCGTCTCCACGACGCGATGAGATTCATTCTCCATGATTAACCATTAATGAATGATTATAAAGTATATATAATAAGTAATCATGAAATATATGAAATAATAATGATACTTTATTTATGTATATATATATGTATGTCATCTACTTAATTCCATTAAATTCAATAAGGAAACGAAAACAACGTTCATGCGTACGTACGGCCTACCGTCTCCATGAACGGTGTATTTCATTCCATTTATCAATCTATAATATATATATATGTATATGCTGAATATATATTATATATATAAATCATGTTTTACATTCTAGAATTAAGTAAATTAGGATATAAGTAATAATATCAAGAATAACATGTCGAAACACGTACGATAAATGAAACGATTTTACCCAAAACGCTGCTTTAACATGGAATTTACAAAAGAACAGGTAATATAAAGTCATAAGTGAACCATATATGATATCATAACAATGAATATGATTCCATAATAAGTCAATGACATTATTTAAATCATTATATGGGAGGTTAGGATATGTACGAATCATATCAGACCTAAGGTAAGGGATAATTATTCCAATCTCATTCTTATATGAGATTGTTTATTCGTAAGTATTTACTGGGGCTATGTTTATTATCCATGTCCATATGTTCTCAAAATGTTTTCATAAATTGGTTACTTTTCTTACATGTACATTTAAAGTCATTTTTACCCTTTTTTTTACTTTTACCACATCGTATGGAAGGAATCTTTCTTTTGTTTACCATATGAGGTACTTTTTGACTTTTCTGGAAAAAGTACGAGAAAAATGTTTTTGTTTTAACTTATATAGAATGAACATATTTTTATGGTCTCATAAAGCCTTATTTTCATAAATATTTATCCACAATATTTCATGATTATTTTCAATAAAATCCTTTTCTTTTAAAATTGCATGGCATTTTAGGAAAAGAAAATTATTTTGAATAAGAAAGGATATTTTCCTCAAGAATTTATTTCAAGTGTTTTATCAAAACCATTTTTTCATATAAGATGACAATATTTCATATGTGTATGTTTCAAGTATAATGTCTCTATGATTTACATGTTTTCACTTCTCTTATGATGAAATGGTATCCGTTTGTTTTATATGGATTGTGTTATGATGGGATGATATTTATGAAACCCATTTTATTCTTTGGGTTATGATGAATGATTTATGTTTATGTTGTGGCACAAGTAAGAATGATTTCATTATGAGATGGGTGGGACGTATATCTCCCTCCAATGCATTGGGTAATGATTTATATCTCATGATATAGACATGGCTGGAATGGTTAGTTAATCCGGTTCAGTGTTACAGGACTGAAACGAGGAGTGAACTCAATTCAGAAAGGGACTTTGTCCACTAAGATGGTCTTGGCAGTAATTCCTTGGCTACTATGGAAATCATAACATGTGTTGAATGGTTGCCACAATTACATGTTTTATTCCCATGCTATTTTATCAAGATTGATGTTCCTTTATGATATATTCCTTACGTACTTCCAAGATTTATGTCTTTACTCAATATTTTGATGTTTAGATTTTATGTTCATGTTTTTGCATTCAAATGTTTATGGATTTTTTTATGTTCTCTATGTTTACCCTTACAGAGCATTTGAGATCACCCTTATTATGTTTTCTTTTCCCCAGGATATAAATAAAGGTTTTAGGTAAGAAAACCAAGAGGGGAAGATCTTTATGGGAGATGTTGAAGATCTTTCACCATGATTAGAAGATTTCGTTTCGATTTTCCAAAGACACTAAAATAATATGGTCTTCGGGGCGTCTGTTTTTTGTCTTGTATTAAGTATTTTGTAAAAGTAATGTAATGTACATGTAAGTCAAGATTTGGGTCTCTACACCATGTCAGAGTTATGTAGTAGATACAAAAAATAGTAAACGATAGTAGAAGTGTAATATACTAGACATATATAGTAAACCGTGAAAGAATAATAAATCACTAAATAACTAAGTAGTGGAGGAAAATAATAAATGAATAAAATAACCAAAAGCCTCAGGGCTAGTGCTTGATACATTTACGATGCATGTTATGTTGATAATATAAATGGAACCAGCTGGTACAAGAAAT
The DNA here is from genome assembly GCA_963277665.1 of Viscum album. NCBI lineage: Eukaryota > Viridiplantae > Streptophyta > Magnoliopsida > Santalales > Viscaceae > Viscum > Viscum album. The sequence goes on from OY728153.1 coordinate 30,494,363, forward strand.
ATATATACTAGTCCCAAAAGGAAACAAAAAGGACAATAAAATAGCTCCACGAGCATCTCGATCATAATCCGGATCTTGTTCTCCTAAGATCCAACTAAGTAGTACAAGTGAAAAACCTATATATAGTCCTTTACCCATTTCGGTACTTATAGTAATATAATATTATCAGGTGCCAAGGGTGGCCTGATTTGGGTGTGAGACAATGATCTCAGTATTACACCACCAATAGTGTCTACGTGTAGTCCGAGTAGGTGCTCATAATTAAGCAGTGTGCAGGTATACACATAAAAGTAAATCAATGCTGAATAAATAAATAACCTCTCGCTCAGGTCCCCAAAGGACACCTGGCAGGTCTACATTCTTTATCCCATGGATGGTATGTTTGATCAAGTTACTATACATATAAATAGTATAATTCTGTATATATATAGATATATGATGGGATGGATCAAGATGTCTCATAGATATCCAATACAAGGGAGGCTCTCATGGTGTAACCTTGATCTAACTCCAAGATCTCTCATGGTCTCTTAACAATACACATGGGACCTCTCACAATCTTCTCTACCTCAAGGCTCTCAAGGACCTTGGGTCCTCAGTTAGAAGCTCACACAGTCATCCCATTAGGTTTCTCACAGTCCCTTAGCTCCACAACCAATAAGGTGTAACAATTATAAGTACACAAGGCATGGGGAATACACCTGTCATAACCTCATCACATCAAAACCCATTTATGAGGCACATTAATTATCTAAAAAAATACTTAAGGCATAACATCTTAATCATTCAAATATAATTATTAAAAAGGCCTTGGTCACATATTTATTTCAAGGCATGAGGGAAAGCCTCTCATGCAAGTCATTGGCCCTATACAATTCCAATTAGAAATTCCAATCAATATAAGGAAATTATTATGCATAAGCATAATGAATAGTACTAAACCATCCACTACAATAAAAAATAGTAAATTATAGGGGGTTATTTAGAGGGGGTTATGCACAACCCCACTAAATTCATTTTCTGTAACATTAGAGGGGGTTATGCACAACCCCCTCTAATTATTGAATTTAGAGGGGGTTATGAACCCCCTCTAAAATCATTTTCAATAAAAAAATATAGAGGGATTATGTACAACCTTCCCTAATCATAAAATTTTGAGGGGGTTATGGAACCCCTAAATTCTTAAATTAGAGGAGGTTTTGAACCCCCTCTAAATTTTTTAACATTTTTTTAATATCTAGTTAGATTTTAGTGGGGGTTCAAAACACCCTCTAATATCTTAAATTAGAGGGGGTTGAAAACCCCCTTTAATGTCATAAATTAGAGGGGGTTCAAAACCCTCCTCTAATTTCTTAAATTTGAGGGGGTTCACAACCCCCTCTAATGTCATTAATTTACATGGGGTTTGAAAACCCCCTCTACTGTCTTTAATTTAGAGGGGGTTCAAAACCCCCTCTAATTTAAGAGATTAAAGGTGTTGTGAACCCCCACTGTTTAAAAAAAAGAAACTTCCATAATATATATATATATATAAAATAAAAACACAATATTAAAATGTATTTAAATAAATTATATGAACATATTATATAAAATATTTATATGATTGTATTTAATTTTATTTATATGTATACATAAATATAATTATATAATATTATGCAAATTAATATAAACTTATTTTTATAAATTTTATTTCATATAATATGAATTATTTATAATATAAAATCATAAACATATTTTATAAATATATACATAAATATAATTTATCTAAAAAATATATCATATAAAAACCCAAGCTTGTAGTTTTTATAAATTATATTATAATAATAAAATATATATTTTTATATAATAGGTTTATGACTTTATATTATATATAATTAATATTATATGAAATAGAATTTATACAAATAAATTTATATAAATGTATATTTATTGAAATATTAATATATATTAATGTACATAATAATAAATATATGTATTTGAAATACATTATATAAATATTTTCATAAATTGTATTTCATATAATATTAATTGTATAAAATATAAAATTGTATTTCATATAATATTAAGTATATTTTTCTATAAATTTTATTTCATATAATATTGATTATATATAATATACATATTAATTATATATAATATAATACTAAATATATATAATATAATACTAATTATATATAATATAATATTAATTATGTATAATATAATATTAATTATATATAATATAATATTAATTACATATAATATTTATATTTGTATAAATTTTATTTCATATAAAAATAATAATAATTTATTAATTTTATATAATATTATAAAATTTATACACACAAACATCCTTATTAATATATATAATAATAAATATATGTATTCGAAGACATTATATAAATATATTTTTAAAGACTTTATATAAATATATTAGGTAAATACTTATATATATATATTCATTAAATATATATATATACATAATATAAATATGTATTTAAGTATATAAATAATTTACATGAATATATAATACAAATATATTTAATATAATATATATTTTATATTAATCATAAAATAAATGTATTGAATTTATAAAACAAACATATTTTTTTTATAGAATAAAAAATAGACATAATAAGAATAATAATAATTAATAATATTGTTGCTATCAAACACACACACACATGTCAATATATACATATATAATTGTCTAAAATATTTAGGTGATATATAAATATATAATATAGAATATATATAATTGCATATACAAATAAATATAGTAAATAATATATATTATTTTTTAAATGTTTGAAAATATATTATGCTAATGATATTTATTATAATAAACATTTAAATATATATAAATAACATAATGTGTATTTTATATATCAAAAAATAGTCTGCCTTAGTGGTTCTATGGTGGATGTCCGGAGGTATCTGTTTCGTGCGTTGCGAGGTTTGAATCTCGCACACTCCTATTTTTCAGTGGGCATGGGAATATTTAGAGTCTGGCAGTGGGGAAGCGCTGGGGTATTGGAGGGGGCTTGGGCCTTCAGGTGGAACCGAAGGGGGACTTGGGGCAGCCTTTAGATGGAGGAACTGAAGGGGGCTTGGGGAGGCCTTCGGGTGTGGGAACAGGAAGAAGGCGGAGGGAACCAAAGGCGCTGGGTGCTTGGGGAAATGGGAGGGGAGTAACCAGGGGAGGGATTGGGGAATGGGAAATGGGAAGGAGGGATTGGGGAAACGTGAGTGAGGTAATCGAGGGCTTGTGGAATTTGGATGGAGGTGCTGGGGGTGAGGGAACGTGGTCATAAAAAAATTGAAAAACTTTAGGGGCAGTTTTCTTAACCACCCCTAAAGTAATCCACTTATTAAGGGCAGTTTTGAACTGCCCCTAAAGCCTCCTAACTTGGGGTGGTTTTAGTAGCCTGTGACTTTTTTTTTCAAAATTTGATGTGGTTTAAAACCCTCTTAATGTTACCGCCTCTAAAGTCAACATGACTTTAGCGATGCTTAGTCAAAACCGCCTCAAATGGGAGTAGGCGACCACATTAGTGGCAGTTCCTCACAACCGCTGCTAATGTCTTTTGAAGGGTTTATAACCATTTCTAATGTAAAAAATAACCCCTTCTAATGTGTCCATTTTTTTGTAGTGATCCTATACAATTAAAATTCATTTAATTAATTTAATGGGAAACCATTAATTACTTGTGAAGAAATTTAATCAAGACGTCCCATTCACTTTTCCAAACATGGAAAATCCATTTATAAGAGCAGAATCCTTGTAAAAGGTCATATCAAATAAGAACCAAACCATATAGGTAATTCCAAGCTTAAGAGGTCCAAATACCCATGGGGTGTCTAGGATTCATCAAAATACACATGAGAAAAGGGTCAATTCAATTTTTAACTCAATATGAGAGATACAAACAAGATTTAGTCATCTTGGAAAATTGGTCTAAAATGGCCAATTTGGTTGGAACACCCCTTGGGTGTCCCTATAGATCATAGGTGATATCTAAAACCCATATAAATATCCAATTTACATTAAAAAAAGGTAGTAGGGTCATTTAGACCTGAAGGAGTCAACACAAAATGGATACACAGAAAAATCCAGCTTATGAAATGATTAAATAAATACAAAATTACTCAAACACAAATGAAAAAATATGTGACCGCCTAACTTAGGTTCATAGATGAATCCTTGATTGGTATTGACCATAGATTTGAAGCAGGCTGGAAGAGATATGAGTTTCACTCCAATTCCCTAAAAATAGGGTGAATGAGCCTGAATCTAAATAGCACAATAGATGTAAAGAGAAACTTAGATAGGTTTAGAGATACTAGGAGAGGTCACCTCAAGGGATACAAATCCCCTAACAGATCAAGGATTGGACACCATATGAATCATCTAGGTCAAAGTGTACTCTTGGAGGGTTCTTGATCCCAAATAGGAGAAATCCTCTATTCTGTTCACTAGAGGTAAGAGAAAGAGGAAAATTAAATTTTAAGTTGATAGAAGGGAAAATGGTAAATTTTACCCAAAAATGGGCTCACATGATTTATGCATACAATTTAAAAACTGTGAAAAATCCATGAGGATCTAATCTATTCAAATGTGCGGTAAGCCGCAGGACCATGTGTTTGGGTCCACATGGTTTCAGAAAAACCATGTGGATTTGTAGGTTCTCCTATATGGAAGTGCATGGTTTTCACAAATCGTGCGGCCTGGGTCGCATGGTTTACACTAATCGTATGACCCAGCATGTAGCACATTTTTCCAGACCTCCAGGCTCCAAACCAGGCCTAGAAACCCCTTTTAACTTTACTAGGATGTAGCATAAATTTACCAAGCCTAAACAATGGATTGAAATTGAAGAAAAAAACAATCCATACCTTTATCAAAAGGACGTTCATTACAACCTCCCCTCCTTATAACAACTCATCCACGAGTTGGCCTTCTAAGGGTAAAGAGGTATTTTTAGCAAAGAGTTCTGGACACTGAGATCATATATCAGCTTCCAGCTCCTATGTCTCATCTTGTACCCGACCATGCTTCCATAACACCCGTACAAGAGGAACAAACCTACCTTAGAGTGTCTTCATGATCCGATCAACTATATGAACTGGGTACTCCCCAAATGAAGTATCCATATCCAGATAGAACTCATCTAGATGAAAGACATGGGTCCGTTCTGGATGGTATCAGTGAAGTTGAGATACAATAAAGACATTATACATAAATTGGTATCTCTGAGGAAGTTCCAACTAGTAAAACACTGGTCTGATCCACTTCACAACCTTGGAGGGTCCAAATAATCTCTGTAATAACTTACCATACTTCAGAAAATGTCTGTACCCCAACCTGGTAGAGACTTTCATGAAAACCCAGTCTCTAACCTCGAAGTCAAGAGGTCACTGATGTTTGTTGGCATAATAATGCTGTCTAGACTGAGCTGTCAACATAAGATTTCTGATTAGTTGGACTTGATCTGATGTCTCCTGCATAAGAAGAGGCCCAAGCACAACTACCTAACCTATTTCAAACCAACATAGAGGTGAGAGACAAGGTTTACCATTCAAGGATTCATAGGGATCCATCTCAATGGCATCCTAAAATCTATTGTTATAAAAAAAAGCGATGAGGTGAATTTTCTTCTCCCATGAACCCCAAAATTAAAGAATGCAAACATAGAGCATATCCTCTAGCACCTGAATTGTATGCTCCATCTATCCATCTCTCTATGGGTGATATAACATACTCAAAAGAACCTACATACCCAAGGAATTATATAAAACTTACCATAACCATGACATGAAATGAGCATCTCTATTAGAAACAATAGAATGAGGATCTACATGAAGATGAACCACCTCATAGACATACAACCCACCTAACTCATCTACTAATAAGGTATCTTGTATAGGTAAAAAGTGTGTGAAATTCTTCATATGATCATAGAAAACCCACATTGCATCGTTTCCATGGGGTGACCTAGGTAAACCAGTCAAAAATTCCATCAAAACATTGTAAAATTTCCACTCAGGAATGGACAATGGATGAAGAAGCCATTCTAGAAGCTAATATTCATCCTTCACCTGCTGAAAGGTGGAACGACAAGTGATGAAACTAGATATCTCATGTTTCATTCCAAGAAACCAATATTGAAATTGTAGATCTTGACAAATTTTTGTGACAGTGGGGTGAACTTTCCATGATGAGGTGTGGAAATTCCTCATCATCTCTTCTCCAATGTCTTCTAGGATGTACACGTGACCACAAAATAATAGGGTATACAACCCATCGACCGTTTAAATAGAAGTAATATATTTATCCAAGACACTTTCCTCTAGGACAAGGCCTTTAGGATCAGATTTCTATCTCGACCTTACTCATTTCGAAAGAGTAGATGTCACCGATAATGCTAAGAGAATAGTATGAACATGGTCCTCCTAAACCTAAAAATGCATCTCCATGAATAAGGACACAAGATTCTATTCATTATTGAATTCTTAAACTTCCTATGTTTAAGTCTTTCTACTCAGAGAATCAGCTACTAAATTCCATTTCCCTAGAGTATTGGAATGCTCGAAATTAAATGATTGTAGGTACTCGACCCACCTACGTTTCCTGAGTATCAGATCCTGCTGAGTGAATATGCACTTGAGGATTTTGTGGTATATGAATACTACAAAATTCTCTCCCAATAAATAGTGTCTCCAATAGTGTAAGGCATGAACAATAATAGTGAGCTTGAGGGCATGCATTGAGTAATTCCACTCATGAGGTATCAACTAAAGAGAACCATATGCAATGAATCACTCATCCTACATCAGAACAACTTCAAGCTTGATACCTGATGCGTCAAAATAGACTATATAATACCTACCTGAAACTAGTAGAATCAGTATCAATGCTGAATTAAGTCTTCCCTTCAACTCTTGAAATACATCTTCACAAGCTTAAGAACATTCAAATTTCAAACCCTTATTTTTCAATCCTATAAGCAGGGATTTAAGGAAAGAGAAATACTGAACGAATAATAAGTAATATCTATAAATCACCAAGAAACTCTAAATATCAACGAAATTCTTGGGATGCTTCTAAGAAACCATAACTCTCACTTTCTCTAGGTCAACCGAAACTTCTAACTTTGAGATGATATAACCTAGGAAGTGGAATTTATCAATCCATAAGTGGTATTTACTGAGCTTAGTATAGAGTTTATGCTCTATCAAAATATTCAAAATGATCTCAAGATGAGTTGTATGGTTGTTTTGGGAGAATGAATACACCAATATACCATAAATGAATACAACCACAAATAAATCCAAAAATGGGTGGAAGACCCAGTTCATAAGATACATGAAGACAACATGTGCATTCGTGAGTCCGAACGACATAACTTGGAACTCATAGAGACTATACCTACTCTTAAAAGTTGTGTGAGGTATGTATGAAGTCCTAACATACACTTGATGATTGAAAAACCTCATATCTATCTTTGAAAACACCTTTGATCCTTGGAGATGACCAAAGAGGCTATCTATTCTAGGAAATGGATACCGATTCTTAAACGTCAGCTGATTCAACTGATGGTAATTCACACAAATCAAAAGGGCACCATTCACATTCTTAGAAAAGAGTACTAGTGAACACTAAGGAGAAGGAATGGGGCATATACAAATTTTTTTCTCTAGATAATCTAAATAATTCTTTATCTCTATATGCTCATTAGGTGCCATCATATAAGGATAAATAGTCACATGTGATGCTCTACATACAATCTCAATAGTGAACTATACCTCTAGTTCTGGTGGTAGATCAGATAATTCATTAAGAAAAACATCTCTGAAAGGCTCCACTATAGGAATAAAGATAGTGGGTTGTAACCCCTGATCATCTAGGTAAAGACTGGTGACCTGTAATATAACACTACCTATCTTCTACTTATCGGGTCTAACTCATGTCACACTGACATCCCATTATCCCTTATGCATGTTCATAATGCCCTATAGTGATGTAAACGTCACCCTTAAATGATATCAATAAATATAGGATCTATAGGGAACTAGTTATTTCATTATAATGATTACATTGAAACCATTCATTTTGAGGATGTATAGGTTCCATATGAATAGGTAACTACCTATCACAAGGGGCAAATTCTGACAATGACGAATGCCCTCTGATCAGATACCTAAGGGTGTGTCTAACATAAAAAATCCCTGATAGTACTTGATGTTGAGGCCCAAACTCTCAGTGACCACCACAAATATAAATGATTGAGACACACCTATATAAAAAAAGAAGGCACTAAAGTGAAGGTTACTAGAATAGTACCTCATACATTAGATGGTCCTGCACTCTAATCCTACGACATAGGTTAGACTACATATAACTGGACCATACTGTGGCCCTAAGTCATTGTCTGGATGCCCTAAGCAGGACCACTCTACTGGTGTTGAGAATCATATGTATAGTTACCTCTTCCTTGACCACCACCTCTACCTAATCAGTTGGTGGTATTCAAGATACCTATCTATCATGATCCTGCTGACCCAGCTCCAAACCGAGGAGTAGGAAAAAACCCCTATTTTTTGAGAACTATTGGGAAAGTCCTATAGAAATGATGGATATAGAACATCCTTCCATATAATCTATTATACCCCTTATACATTGTGCTTTGATGTGCCCTGCCTTTCCATACTGGTGAAAGATAAGATAACTATCAGTGGTAGGATCCTGACTGTTTCTTCCTTCATGAGTAAACTCAAATCACCTCTTTCTCATGACCCATCCTAGTGGGGCCCATCTATGACTACCTAAAGCCCACCTCCAAAGGATAGGGGATGGTGACTAGCACTGAGTGGGCATATCCCACAAATGTGAGGCATTTTCCTAAGTACTTTTACACAGACACACATCTCAAATCCCAAAATGATGAAATGTAAAAACACTAAGTAAACAAAGCATGCACACACTAAGATACAAACCAAGGAGTATGAAAATAGAAAACTAGAAAGTAAATAGGTCTATAATACAAGACCACCAAAATAAAGAGTCTGCAAAAGTGAATGCACAAGTTCCTGAAACTCATCCACAGAAAACCCTATATGAAGGGAAAGGTACTTGGCAGGTGTCTAAAGTCGTAGGAGCACACCTTGACTGTCTAGTCTCTCAAAGCACCACCTAGTCCTCATCCAACCAGGACTTCATCAAAGTGTTGATCATTTACACCAGACATGAAACATGAGGGAAAAGCCTATACTGGGCTGAGTAAAACAATACTCAGTAAGACACCTCAAAAACAAAAAGTAAATACCACAAAAGAAACACCAATAAGAAGATAAAGTCATCTCAGCACAAAAAATATGTCTACAAAACATATAAGAAGAACATCTAGGTATACTCATAAATGATTCTAGGACTTAAATTCTCATCCACTTACAACTACACCATTCCGCTCGTTGCAGGATCAATCTGGGAAATCTCACTCCTCTAGCTATCTAATAGAAGCACATATAACAAGTCTACCAAAAGTATCCAAAGAGATTCATGGTCTTGATAAGTCACTTAGTTTTCATGAGACATCCAGTCTCACCAAGAAAAGATTCTAAATACATCATAGCCCAACATCATCCATTAAAAACTACCTAAATAACTCTTATTAGGTCTAGTCAGGTAGAATAAAAAGAATCTGATCTTGATACACAGATAGGGGGTTCACCGCGTCTAGGGATCACTGTGGGGACTCCTAGACCAATTGAAAAAATTATACTAGAGAGGGGAGAAGTTCCCATGTAAATATTTGTCACAAAATCTCCAAAAACCCTATCTAAGGTAAAATGAAGAGAAGTGAGGACCAATCAGGCCTCTCAGTACGATACATGCTACAACCCACTGAGTCAACTATCTAAGCCAGGCTGAGACAACTCAATTTAGAACACAGACCATTCTCTATGAAGAGAATTATATATACATCAAAACCTCATAATAAAAGACAAAGAGTATGATCTCAACCTCTACTATCATCCTCTATGATGAGAAAAGGATCTGACATTGAACAATCATAGTAAAATACAACAAGAATGCTCACAACCTATTCTAGTCCAATTAAAAACCCAACAAGCCATATAAAAAGGACCTCCCCATAGAAAGGGTCCCAATGACATTGATGAGTCATCAAACAGATTCTCAGTTCAAAATTTATTGATGTTTTATTGAAAAGGGTTAGTGTCGGGTCCGACCCGTCGGCTGACCCTACCCGATCTGGTCGACCCAACCCAGTCTGGTCGAACCAACCTGATCCAATGGTCCGATCTACCCAACTTTCTAGGCTCGGCCTGCTAGACCAATGGGATGCAGACCAGCCCCAGAAATCCAGCCTGCATGCACAAGTCGACCTTCACGCCGCATGTGGTCTGCTGGACTGCGTGCCTCCTCTGGTCAATGCAGTACTATCGCATTCAGCGAGGAAGACCATCACATCTGACTACCCCATTGCCCTCACTGCTGTAGGCTCCACAAAATGTGGCTAATCCATAGTTCATGTGGCTGCCTCTACCGCAACATGCTGATGGTGCGCTCCGTCACCCACACGCCACCACCCCCACGTGCCAATGGTTCTCCTTCATTACTCCGTTTTTGGAAATGGAGGAACTCATTTGATCCTTGGGTTATGTTATCCATCTACCTATGATTGGATCAATGTCACGAATCAACTCGTCAAAAAACCAATCGAATGATTAGATCTCCCATCTCCCTTTGATCCATCTATTTCTATCATCATCACACCTTCAGTTCATCCCAACATTGGATCTTTGATTTTAGATCGTTATTCCAAGAAGAAGAGGAACAACGATCATCTATTCATAAACCATGCAAAACACAAAGAATTAAAAGAACACGAAGAAAATCATGGAAGAAAAATCACATGGAATAACCCATGGATCGAACCTCAACCATGGTTTATTCTGTCATTGGTCCATTTCATAATATTGATCATGAAAGAATATACAATCAAAAACCACAATAAAAACCCGCAATCATAACCCATATTTCAAGAACAGACAATATATGGATCCAACCATTTGTTGTTGGTCCGTGTTCATCATTTAATCTAAGAATGAAAAAAATAAAATCAAAACAAAATTCCCTACCTCAATTAAGTTCGATCACTGAAGATTAACAATTATCGTGTCATTTCTATGGTTGAACATCCTTCGAATCCTAGGGTTCTCATTGATCGTCAATCTACGATCTTCCACCTTTCATCTAAATATCCTCATCTCCTTACCTCATATGAATTCCGGGGTTATGGTGAAAACCCATAATTATTTGAAAAACAAATATGAAAAGAAATCATGTATCTACATCAAGAATAAAATATATTTTTTAAAATATTTTAATAACGTTTACTTCCAAAAACTATCTTTGATATCCAACCCGTACCGGATTATTGTTAGGAATCAACTAAGGAAAACACCTCAATGCAAACTCAATGGTGCTCTCAGATTTCCAATCCATGTAACGGTTCAGGAGTTATTAGGATTTCAAATAAAAAAAATTTATTTAAAAAATTTATTTACAGTTACATCGTTTGTGAATTTTTTTTCAGATGACCCATGCTGAGGAAATTTAGGTTGAACCTAAGGTAAAACCTTTATTCTGTGCTCAATAGTTCCATCAGATTTCTGATCAAAGAACCTATTTAAATGATATTCTTGTATTTCAAAAAAGTCATGCGTGTTTTCTATTAAAAACATAACATTTTGCAACAAATTGTTTTGGGTACACTGTGCCTCAAAATTGTATACCATCTCTACGCCTGGTCTTATAATTTTCTCAAATAATTTCTAAAAATAAAACTGGGAAAATTTGAATCATTAAATTCTCCCCACATTAGGGATTTATGTCCCTAAAATCCAAAATAAAGGGCTACTCAAACAATTTAGGGTACTGGGAATGAATCCGATCCTTCCACTCCCATGTTCTCTCTTGGAGATTCCCGTGCAGCCACTGAATATTTATTAGAGGAATCAACTACCTAAGAAGGACCCCCTCATGTTGACCCTTGATCTCTATCTACTACTTAGAAAACGTTGAACCATCATAAAGGTCTATCATTCCCCAGTCAATGACATGCAATGGATCATGCTCTATTGTGAAATGTGGAAGATGTTGTGTACCTGGTACAACTACTGGGGTAGATCCATGTGGTACACCACCTCACAAAATCTACACAGTACATAGAAGGAAAGGGCTAATGAACCTCAGAGATAGCTTTCCATCTTAGCCAAATCTCTGTATCCCAGGTTGAGGAGAGACCCAAAAGAACACATGGTCTCCATCCTCAGACTCCAAAGGCCTCCATAACCTATCAACATAAGATTTATGATGGATCTGTATAGTCTTCATCTACTCCTGGATGACTTTAACCTTCTCTGTAGTTTCATGCACTAACTCTGGGCCCATGGGTGCCGACTCTCCTAGGTCAGTCCAACAAAGTGGTGTCCTACAGGGTCACCTATACCAATCCTTGAATGGTTCTATACCAATGGTGGAGGGGTAGATTATTTTGTATGAAAACTACACCATAGGTATGAGATCCTCTATAATATGTCCAAAATCTGACATGCAATCCCATAGAATGTTCTCTAAAGCCTAAATGGCCCACTTAGTTTAGCCATCCATCTAGGGGTGAAATAGTGTGGTCATGTGTAACTGATTCCCAAACCCCTCCTATAATACCTTCCACAACCGGGATGTGAAGTGATGATAATGATAAAAATTTATCTTCGATGGAAGTCCAGGGAGTCGAACTATCTCATGCTCGTAGAGGCATCCAAATAACTATACTGAACTCTAATCCCATATATCTAGGAAGTGGGATAACTTGGTGAGTCAGTCAATGATCACCTAGATGGTATCATTCCCCCAAGACATACATGGTAAACCCATCAGGATTTCCATTGTTATCCCATCCCACTTCCATTCTGACACCTTAAGGTGTTGAGTCAAACCCGCTGGAACTTGATGCTCATCCATCACTTACTGATAAGTAAGGCATCAAGAAACAAACTCTGCAACTTCATTCTTCATCCTTGGACACCAGACTAATGTCAGAGGTCCTGGTACATTGTTACCACACCTAGATGTATTGGTAATGGGTATGCATGAAACACCCTCAGAACCTCCTCTCACAACTCCACTGGTATCATCGTGCATCCTATAAAAATAACAACGTTCACACTACCTTTCAAAAATCCATCTGGGGAATGCCCTGTTGACATTTGAGCTTGTAGAGTCTCGGAATCAGTATCTCTAAGTTGTACCTCCCTAAATCACCATAAGAGTGGAGGGGTGACAACCATTTACTGAATATAAGCTTCTCAAATTCCATTTACAATGTATATCTTCATCAAGGCTAACTACTCCAATGGCTTGTTCATCAACTGCCAATTAGATCTCTTACTGAGAGTATCTTATACCACATACCCCTTACTTGGAGTATAGACAATCACTAAGTCATAGTCCTAGAGTAACTATATCCATCACTTCTATCTCAAGTTGTAATCCTTCTGAGAGAATATATACTTTAGACTCTTGTAGTTGAAGTAGATGATAAACCGCTCGCCCATCAGGTAGTGTCACCACATCTTCAAAGTGAATACTATTACTATTAAATAAATATAATGGCTCATATAGTTCTACTCATGTGATTTCAACTGGATTAAACCATAGGCAATCACTACTTGACTCTACATTAGAACACAACCGAGCTCAGTTCTCAAGGCATCACAAAACACTACATACTTGACACCCTCCTCTAGAAACTTAAAGAAGGGAGTGCTCATAAAACTCTGACTCAACCTTCACTAGAGCCATTGAAACTGCACTCTCTGATATAATTTTTCCTAAAAAAAGGACCTCTCAAATCCGAAACTAACACTTGAAAAGATTCCCATGTTTCTGGTACTCTCAAACTGTGTCCAGAACCATCCTCAAGTGTCTCGCGTGCTTCTTCTCAGACACCAAGTACAGTAGGACGTTATCAAAAAAGACCACCAAGGGATTCCCATGGTGAATCATTGTGTCTCACAAATCCATTCCTATTCATGTCCTCAAACTGCACCCTCATCTCATGAATCTTTATAGGAGTCATTTGATTTGATGGTGTGACCATGACCTTTTCCTTAAACAGTCAATCTGAGACTGAACTGTGGATACTAGTCTATATCGAGAATGAAATCGTAGGGCCTCTATGCTACTACAAAGATATCCCAACCAAAACTATCACCTTTAATAGTCACGTCACATTGTTGGAAATAGTGTGTGATCATTGAGTTTCCTCTATTATGCATCTCTAAGTGTAAGGTTCAAGTGAAAGGTTTGACCAGAATCTCTCTGTATCAACCAAGACAAGTGACAGGAAATGAAATCCCTAGAACTTATGTCTATATACTGCAACTAAAGTAGAAAGAAACAGATCATACCTTGAACCATTTATATAGTTTTGGGGTCATAAGACTTGATAGCCTGCAATTGTCTCCTCTTCTGTCCTCCAGCTCTTCTACCACATCCACCACCCAATGGACCATTCTTCTCCTACCGCTGCCTCTTCCTTGGTGGTTCATCAACCACCTCTATGACTGAGGCTTGATCAGTGAAATAATATCACATGATATGTCCCCTCTACTAAAAATCATTGAAACATATCCCTATTAGGGAACTGAGGTGACCTTGGGGCCTCTGAAGAAGTCTCCAGTTCCACGTCTTATGTCATGCACCTACTATTGGTAGGACCTGATGACCCTAAATCTCGAGCGATTTCTTCCTCCAAAGCCTATGATATGCACTCTAACCCTACGTATCATCATACAGTACCAAAAGATCCATGACCGACTCAATCTGGAAAGTTGTATCCACTCGATCCAATGATGGTGGGTCTACGAACTGATCAACACGATAAAGCACCACATGCTAACCATCATGAATAAAAACTACTCCATGACTGGATCCCCTTAGGGAGGCCCTATCAAACATCAGTTCAAACTCCTAATACTATTTGAAAAACCTTTTTGGCTAGAATTGTAAATACATCCTGTAAGAAAACAAGATGTATCATGGTCAAAAGAGTATACCTGGTGAGATGACTCAAGAAGGACATGGAAAACACAACTTTTTCCTACATGATGCATGTACCTTTATTTTTCCCTGAAACCAGTGTATTCATGTAACAATTAGAAAATCAAGTGTCTAGAGTCCTGGTGTATGGATAAATCGGATGCTGCACTAACACTGGAGTCCCTAGCCTAAAGTTCAAACTCGAAATACTTAACATTGTTACCCCAAACCAATCTCACAAGCTTCTTATCCTAAATTAAATCTAAATACCTATGATACCACTCTATCATGACACATCCTATTGGGGATCTTTCCATGAATAACTCAAGCCTACCTCCAAAGCCAAGGTGCTGACAAATATCACTGAGTAGGCATATCTCACAAATGAGAGGCATTTTTATAAGTACTGCTACACATGCACACATCTTCAATACCAAAATGCTGAAATGTAAAAACACTAAGAAAACAAAGCATGAATACACTAAGATACCAACCACATTATACAATTGTAGAAAACCAGAATGCTAATGGGGCCAAAATACATGCCCACCAAGAAAAATATTTGGTAAAAGTGAGTGCACAAGTTCATGAAACTCATCCATGGAAAACCCTACATGAATAGAATGGTACTGGTCATTTGTATGAAGTCTTAGGATCACACATCTTCTATCTAGTCTCTCCAAGCACCACCTTGTTGTACATCTCGTTCCCCTCGTTGTTTGATTTTCATGATCACAATCACCTTATTATTTGTCTAACCTTGTTTTTAAGTGTTGTGGATGATAGGCCAGAGATTGCCAAAGGAATGGCCCAAGAAAGCATCTCAAGTGGACTGAGATTCAGTCCACCGGCCAACCGGTGTGATTGCACCGGCCAGCCGGTGGACCTGGCAGAGGCATTGCCCACTGCCAGGTTCCACCGGTCAGCCGGTGGCTCTGTCACCGGCCAGCCGGTGGCACCTAGATCAAACAGTGTGAGCTACTGTCTTGCCACCGGCCAGCCGGTGTCTCTGGCACCGGTCAGCCGGTGGAGCCTGGACCAGAATTCTCCTCCTCTGCCAAGGCACCGGCCAGCCGGTGGCCCTGTACCGGCCAGCCGGTAGCCCAGTCAAACTAGCTGTTGGCTTTGACCAGTCAACCCTCTTTTGGCCTCCAACGGCTCCGAAGACTTCTCCAACGGCTCCGAAGGCCCCCAATGGGTTCCATGCCTATAAATAAAGGCCAAGGAAGCCCCGGACACCCACCAGATCATATACCAAGCGCCCGGACATATTGTTGCACATTTGGCAAACCTCCGGCGCTCCACCTTCAAGGATCCTCAAGTGCTCCAACCAATTTCCAATCCAAGGAGAACCTCAAGAAGCTTGGGAGAGCACGCTACATCAACTCCATCATCCAATTGGCGCCCAAGTCTTCCTCCAATACGGTTTTTCTTGTTTATTTATTTTGAGCTTAAAATTGGGTTTGTGCCTACAAACCCCAACTCCTTTTCTCATCCCCCTTTCTTTTGGTATTCACATCACCATTAAGGTGTGAAGAGGTTTCTTCAAGCCTTTCCTTTTAAAAGGCTTGTGTCACGGTGAGCTAGCCTTCACCCGTTAAAAAGGCTAGTGGGTTCTTTCTATTCCATTGAAAGCAAGTGGGTTCTTGCTCAACCACAAAAGCAAGCTGTAATAGGTCCTAGTGCTACCTCAAAGCCTAGTGGGTTTCTTGCTAAAACCATTGAAAAGCAAGAGGTAGGAATCTCTCAACGGTTGAGTTGGGAGCGGAGACGTAGGCCGGGTTTTGGCCGAACTCCGTTATCAATTTCTTGTGTTTTGCCTTCTTTATTTCCGCTGCATCTTTACTTTGATTTTAATTTGTTAATTAATTTTTTAAAAGGCAATTCACCCCCCCTCTTGCCATCATTCCCGATTTCTTCCGACCCCACAATTGGTATCAGAGGAGAAATTTGAGTAATACCCTAACCCGGTTTCAAATTTAAGATCCATTAAGATGGCATCAACCTCTTTCGCCCCCGAGGGCCTCTCATTGGGTCGGGCTCCATTTTTTGATGGGACCGACTACAATTATTGGAAAACCCGCATGACCACTTTTTTAAGAAGTATAGGATATCCCATTTACAAAATAGTCATGCAAGGTTACACTTTGTCTACCCCCGACGAATCCAAATGGACCCAAGCCGACATTAGAAATTTTGAGCTTGATGGCAAAGCCATGAATGCTCTTCATTGCGGCCTTGACCGAAATGAGTTCAATCGAGTTTCCACATGCACCTCCGCACATGAAATCTGGAAACTTTTGGAGGTTACCCATGAGGGGACCAACAAAGTAAAGGATACTCGATTGGACATGTACCGTCAGGATTTTGAGTCTTTTTCTATGCATCCAAATGAATCTATTTCTGAAATGTTTACTAGATTTACTGACGTGTGCAATGGGAGAAAGTCCCTTGGTGATGATGTTTCAGCTGAAGCAATGGTCAAGAAGATCTTATGGGTCCTTCCGAGCTCATGGGCACCTAAAGTGACGGCAATCCAAGAAGCTAAGGATGTCAAGAACATGCCGGTCGAGGATCTCATCGGATCTCTCATGACTTATGAGATCACGATGAGGAGGCAAGCACAAAAGGAGGGCACCCCAATCAAGACACCAAAGAACATTGCCCTCAAGGTTCAAAAAGAAGTAAGCTCCTCATCATCCTCATCTTCCTCATCTACTTCAACTTCAAGCGGCGACTCGGAAATGGAGAATCTCGCCCGCCAAATGCACAAATTTATGAAGAAGCACAAGAAGAAGAAGAAATCTCGCAAGGCGCGAAAGCAAGAACCCACCGCAAGATCCGAGCCCAAGGTGAAATGCTACGGGTGCGGCGAAAAGGGCCATTACAAGCCCGATTGCCCACTCAACAAGAAACGGGCTAAGGAAAAAGGAAAGAAAAAGGTCCTCAAGGCCACATGGAGTGACACCTCATCCTCCTCCTCCTCCTCGAGCGACAACGGTACGAAATGCCTAATGGCATGTCATGAGGTAACATCTTCCGACTCCTCATCCTCTTGTTCTTCAAATTCAAATTCTTTAAATCATTTATCCTATGAGGATCTCCAATACGCTAGAGACCAACTTGAAAATGGTTTTCATGAACTATCTTCAAAATTTGTTGCTTTAAAAAAGTCTTTCAAAAAACTTTCCTCCGAAAAAGACCAACTTCTCAAAGAGAAGGAGGAACTCTCCCTTAAAATCCAAAATTTCCCAAATGTTGATTCCATGGAATCAACCATCAAAGATCTAAGAGAGACCTTAGCCAAGTTCACCCAAGGTGAACAAAATTTGTCCAAACTCTTAGGTTCCCAACGTATTTCTAGAACCACCAATGGACTTGGCTATACCAACCAAGCCTCCTCCTCCCATGCACCCACTGTTTTTGTAAGGGGGAGCTCTAGTTATAAATTTTGTAATTATTGCAAGAAAACCGGGCACCTTATTTATGAATGTAATTGTAAAAATGCCCGTTATGGTCAACCCAAATCTATTTTTTATTCGGACGAATTTTATAGGAGAAGACCCGCTATGAGACAAGTTTGGATTGAAAAATCCCTTCTCGCAAGTCTCTCCGGGCCTAAAATTGTCTCTTTTCAAAATCCCTCTCCCCGGTGATTTATTGTTTTTATTTAGGGGGAGTTAGGTTTGATTTCATTTCAATTCTTTCAATTCAAACTTTCAAACTCAACACTTGGTTTCAATTTTTTCAATTCAAAATTTTCTTTTAAATTTTCATTTCTAAATTTCCAACAGTTGGTGTCGAATTTTCTTTTTTGATTCAAAACTCTCAATTTCAAAAATTTCATTTGGTTTCAAATTTCGAATATCAATTGGTTTTTGATTCAAAACTTTCAATTCAAACTGTTATTCAAATTTTTCAATTCAATTTTTCATTTCAAAATTTTCAACAATTAGTATCATTTTCAGTTGATTTAAAATCTCGTTTTTCATCGATTTCCCTCAATCAAGTTTTATGCCCCATTCTATTTTGATAATCACAAAGGGGGAGAAATTTCTTGATTGATTGGGGGAGAATCTTTTTCTATCATGCTTAGCATTTAATTTCTTTATCCTTTAAGCATGTCTTTCTTTTAAGTTTTTACTTTAATTGTTTTGGTGATTGTGATCATCAAAATAGGGGGAGATTGTTGTACATCTCGTTCCCCTCGTTGTTTGATTTTCATGATCACAATCACCTTATTATTTGCCTAACCATGTTTTTAAGTGTTGTGGATGATAGGCAAGAGATTGCCAAAGGAATGGCCCAAGAAAGCATCTCAAGTGGACTGAGATTCAATCCACCGGCCAACCGGTGTGATTGCACCGGCCAGCCGGTGGACCTAGCAGAGGCATTGCCCACTGCCAGGTTCCACCGGTCAGCCGGTGGCTCTGTCACCGGCCAGCCGGTGGCACCCAGATCAAACAGTGTGAGCTACTGTCTTGCCACCGGCCAGCCGGTGTCTCTGGCACCGGTCAGCCGGTGGAGCCTGGACCAGAATTCTCCTCCTCTGCCAAGGCACCGGCCAGCCGGTGGCCCTGTACCGGCCAGCCGGTAGCCCAGTCAAACTAGCCGTTGGCTTTGACCAGTCAACCCTCTTTTGGCCTCCAACGGATCCGAAGACTTATCCAACGGCTCCGAAGGCCCCCAATGGGTTCCATGCCTATAAATAAAGGCCAAGGAAGCCCCGGACACCCACCGAATCATATACCAAGCGCCCGGACATATTGTTGCACATTTGGAAAACCTCCGGCGCTCCACCTTCAAGGATCCTCAAGTGCTCCAACCAATTTCCAATCCAAGGAGCACCTCAAGAAGCTTGGGAGAGCACGCTACATCAACTCCATCATCCAATTGGTGCCCAAGTCTTCCTCCAATACGGTTTTTCTTGTTTATTTATTTTGAGCTTAAAATTGGGTTTGTGCCTACAAACCCCAACTCCTTTTCTCATCCCCCTTTCTTTTGGGTTTCACATCACCATTAAGGTGTGAAGAGGTTTCTTCAAGCCTTTCCTTTTAAAAGGCTTGTGTCACGGTGAGCTAGCCTTCACCCGTTAAAAAGGCTAGTGGGTTCTTGCTATTCCATTGAAAGCAAGTGGGTTCTTGCTCAACCACAAAAGCAAGCTGTAATAGGTCCTAGTGCTACCTCAAAGCCTAGTGGGTTTCTTGCTAAAACCATTGAAAAGCAAGCGGTAGGAATCTCTCAACGGTTGAGTTGGGAGCGGAGACGTAGGCCGGGTTTTGGCCGAACTCCGTTATCAATTTCTTGTGTTTTGCCTTCTTTATTTCCGCTGCATCTTTACTTTGATTTTAATTTGTTAATTAATTTTTTAAAAGGCAATTCACCCCCCTCTTGCCATCATTCCCGATTTCTTCCGACCCCACACACCTGGTCCTGATCCACCTAGGACTTCATTAAAGTGTCAATCGTCTACAAAAAAACATAACACATGTGGGAAAATACCATGCAGGGGTGAGTAAAACACTACTCCGTAGGGCACCCTAAAAACACAAAGTAAATACCAAAAAGGAAACACAACTAAGAAGATATAGTCAGATCAACATAGGTATGTGTCTACATCACATATAATAATAACATTAAGGTATACTCATAAAGGATTACAAGACTCAAAGTCTCATCCACTACTAGCTAAAGGGTCCCGCTCATAGTATGCTCGTTCTGAGAAATCTCACTCATTGTGCTATCTGATAGAAGAACATAGAACTGGTCTACCAAAATTATCCAAGGAGATGGATGGTCTTGATAAGTCTTGTTGTTTCCATGAGATATCTATTCTCTCTAAGATATAGAGTCTCGATACAGCACAACCAAACATAAACAACTGAAAATTGTAGGAAGCACACTCGTCTGGTCCAGTCACATAGAATGAAAAGAATATGATCTCGATACACATATTGGGGGTCCATCACACCCTGGGCTCACTGGGGGGAATTATGGACCTACTGGAAACATCATCCTAGATAGGGGAGAAATTACCATGTAAATATTGGCCAACATAGCTCCACAAACCCTATCTAAGGTAACATGAAGCGAAGTGAGTACCGAACAGGCCTCTCGGTATGATACATGCCCCAACCCACTGAGTCAACGATTGAAGTCGGGTTGAGACAACTCACTTCAAAACATAGGTCATCCTCTATAATGGGAAAGAGATCCTACATTGAACCCTCATAGTAAAATACCAAGGGTAAGATCTAAAACTTTTTTTTCATTCTCTATGATGGGAAAATGATTCTACACTGAACCATAATATTAAAAGAGAAATAGAATGTTGAAAACCTCTACCGTTACAAATAAAAACCCACCAAGACATGTCAAAAGGACCACCCCATCAGAGGGGCCCCAATTCTATAGACGACTCATCAAACTGATGTTGTGTTTGAATGTTATGGATGTTTTACTAAAAAGGGTCCATCCCAGGTCCGACCCTCCAGCAGACCCGAACCAGTCCAATCAACTTGACCCCACCCAGTTTGATGTTTCTGGTCTGGCCCGACCCACTAAGCCACTAGAGCAACCTAGCCCCACTGATCTGACATGCGCACGTGGCCTGGCCTTTAAGCTGCAGGTGGTCCACCGGACCGTGTGACTTCTCTAGTCAATGTAGCACTGCCATGTTCAATAAGGATAGGCACTACATCTTCATGCCCTATGGCCTTCGCTACTACAGGATCCACCAAATGCGGCCAAGACATGGTTCACGTGGCTGTTTCCACTGTAGTGTGCCACTACTGGTGCGCACCGCCTCCTTCTGGAGACCGAGATGTGGTTAACGCGGTTGTTTCCACCCTAGTGTGCCTCCAGTGTGTCCCACCTCCTTCATACAGCCACTTCCTCATGCAACTTCAAGCGCCGTTACCTCGATGTCCCCTTCCATGGGCCATTAGTTCTCCTCTAGTGCTTTATTTTTTAAAATGGATGCACGTATACGATCCTCGGTTCATGTTCTTCATCGCCTTGGGCTTGGATCAATATCACGACTCATCCCGACAAAAAACTACTCAAACAGAGATATCTCATGACTTGATTCGATTCGTCCATTTACGTCATCATCAAACCTCTAGTAGTTCATCATAACATTGGATCTTTGATTTTGGATTGTTGTGACAAGAATAAGAGGCAAAACTATCATTCATTGATAAACCATGAAGGGTGTGAAGAGCACAAAGAACATGAAGAACATCAAGGAAGAAAAAGCACATGGAACAACCCATGGATCGAACCTCCTCCATTGTTCATTATGACCTTAGTCTATTCCATAATAATAATCATGAAATCATATCAAATCAAAACCCTGATAAAAAATTGTAATCATAACCCATCCCACAAGAACGAACGATCCACAGATCAACCCATTTTTTTGGGTTTGCCTTCATAATTTAATCTAAGAACGAGAAAAGAATCATAAAAAAAATATTCCCTACCTCGATTCGGTTCAATCGCTGATGAAGAATAGTCACCATGTCATTGTCATGGTGGAAGATTCTTCGAATCCAAGATTCTTCATTGATCATTGATCCATGATCTTTCTCCATTCATCAAGAGATATTTGTATCATTGAGTTAGAGGAATTTCATGGTTATGGTGATAACACTATATTATCTAAAAAAACGTATTAAAAAAACATTCATCACTGCGTCAAGAATAAAATATTTTTATTAAAATATTTTAATGTCGTTTACGTCCAAAAACTATCTTTCACAGCTACCTCGCGCCAACTGATGTTAGGCCTAGACTAAGGAAAATACCTCATTTCAAAGTCAATGGTGGTCTCATATTTTTAATCAGAGTTACCATTCCTGAGTTATTAGGATTTTAAAATAAAATAATTTTATTTAATAAATTTATTTATAATTACGTCCTTTGTGAATTTTTCTTCAGATGACCTGGACTGAGAAAAGTTAGGTCGTGCCTTGGGTGAAGCTACTATTCTAAGTTCAATAATGCCCTCATATTTTTGATATGGGCACCCATTTAAAGTATATTCAACTTTTTTTAGATAATTTACACGTGCATTCTATTAAAAACATAAAATTTTTCAATTTTTTTTTCCGGAACACTGGGCCTTAGATTTTCAGACCATATTAGTGCATGACCTCATAATTTTCCTAAATAATTTATAAAGATAAAATCATGAAAATTAGAGTCATTACATATTTCTCCCAGATGAAGGTCCACCAGAATCTCTAGGTGCCAAACCACCTTGGATTGCACCTTCCGCATCCCTAAAATTTCATTTTTGATTAGGGTTTGGTTAATTATTTTTGAGATATTTTTTGGCCTGAACACATTGAATTATGACTCGATGACATAACACAACCCATCTTGAAATCTCTTATCATCCATAAAATCATCAGTATATAGAGAGGGAGAAAACCATTGTGGCTCTGTAAAATGGGACAAGTAATCCATAACTAACATAGTCCCCTACTGCATATTCATAAACTCTCTAGCTCTATCATCCCTCAGAGTCTGGGGAATGAAGAAGTCATAGAAGGTGGTCTGAAAGTCCACCCAAAACATCTCTCTTTGCTATCCTACATAGATGATTCCATCCCACCACCTCTTGGATGAATCATGTATCATGTATGTAGCTATCTTGACGCTCTGCTCTGGAGGCATCTCTAGGTGCACAAAGATAGACCGGATCACCTCAAGACTAGACTCTGTAGCAAGTGGTCCACCATCCCCTATGAAGGTGGGAGGATGCTGCTACTGAAACTTATGATTCAACTCTACCATAATAGGGGAAGGTCACACTCTACCTTGCAGGGAATGCAGTATATGCAAGAAGTCCTCTCATAATTGAGCATCATTTCCCATATCTGGTTCATGAAGAGGAGCCAAAGGTGGCTCAACTGGAGGAAAAGCTGGCGTCTCATATACCACCACCTCAAGAACATGATCATCTCCACCTTCAGGGTGTGCAACTCAAAGAATTTGTGGCGGCGTAATTATACAATGCCGAAAAAACACCTCAGAAAAGATTCAAGTAATTTAGATGATTTTATTTAAGAAACCCAGATAGGTACTAAGGCCTTCCTATAATAACAAATACATCCTTCTACCCACTTCAAAATCTAGGCCTAGATGAAAGAATAAAACATAATATTCCATAATAATGAAGAAACACCCACTACCCACTACTAAGGCTGGGTTCAGGTCATGTTTTTGTGTTAGTAATGAGAAATATGGTTGTTCTCAAGTTAAAATTCATTTACCACTTGAAAGTGTAATCTTTAATCATTTAAATAATTTAAAAAAGTTACAACCATTGATATGCCATTTTCCGATCCATACGGGCCCATACACCTTCTGAATCAAAATATAGAATTCACATGGATTTAATTTTCATTTAAATTGTGCTTATTAATGTAATAATACCATTTAAAAATGGTTGACCTAGCTAGAATTCCATTTTCCAATCCATAAGGGCCTATGTACCTTGTAAATCAAAATTGGAACCCAATAAACTCACACCATAGTATGATCCAAAACCCTGCCATATGTTTGAACACAATTTTTATATATATGAAAAAGTACAATTAATAAACAATAAGAAGTTCTTGGAAAAATTTAAATGTGGAATGAAAAAAATGCATGACCTATCCACATTCTGCCTATCATGATGCATGTTCTAATACAGAACCCTCATTTCATCGAGTCAAGGTAATAAAATCATAATTCCAATATCATCAATATCAATATCATCAAAATTTCTGTGTATCACCCATTGGTGAAATCCTATCACTAATAAATAGAAAAATAAATAATGATCATAATTAAGTAAACTTGGTCTTTAACCCATACATTGGTTCATGATGCCCAAGAACGGATTGTGACCAATTTCCAAGCATTACAAATCTCCTATATATTGTGTTCAAATAGTAAAGCAATAAAGGAACCCTGTTGACACTACTTAGTGATATCCTAGACCCAGATGCCACTTAACCCATGCCCCGAGCTTGGTTGGCCACATGACCCCTGGCACGTCTCCCCATATGCCAGGGGATACCACTAGCAACGGGGGTGTGTAGGGAGTACATCAGGGAGACTTTACACCCATGTTAGAGTAACTAAATGGATACAACAAATAGTAAATAGTAGAAGAAGCTTAATACAACAGAAAAATACAGTAAACAATAGAAGAATAACAAATAACTAAACAAACATGCGGTGAAAGATACTGATAACTGAATAAAATAACTGAAAGCATTAGATTCTAGTTTCTGATACATTTTAGATGTTTGGCATGCTGATAATATAGAATTGAACTAGAAGGTAAAATAATGCTATATAGTAGTTCGAAAAGGAAATAAAAATGACAAAAAATATCTCCACAAGAATATCAAGCCTAATCCCGATCCTGTTCTCCTAAGCTCCATCAAAGTAGTATAAGTCAAAAACCTATAGAAGGGCCTTTACCCTTTACAATGCCTATAGAAACATAATCTTCTCAAGTTCCAAGGGTGGCCTGAGTAGGGTGTGAGAAAAATATCTCAGTGGGACACCACCAATAGTGTCTATGTGTATTCTGAGTAGGAAATCGTAAGTAAATAGTGTGTAGGTATAAAAAAGAAAGTAAATCAATGAATAATAAATAAATAACCTCTCATTTAGGTTCCCAAAGGACACCTGGTGGGTTTACCTACTTCAACCCATGACTGGTATGTATGATCAAGTTACTATACATATATATAGTTTAATTATGTATATATATAGATATTTTTTGGGATGGATCGAGACATAACTCACAGAAATCCAATACCAGGGAAGCTCTCATAGTCTAACCATGGCCCAACTCTAAGATATCTCATGGTCGCTTGACAATAAACTAGGGATCTCTCATGGTCTTCCCTACCTCAAGGCTCTCAGGGTCATTAGGTCATCAGTTAGAAGCTCACACAATCTTCCCATTAGGGCTCTCACGGTCCCTTAGCTCCACAACCAACAAGGCATAACATGTATAGGCACACATGTCATGAGGTATATATCTATCGTACCCTTATCACATACATTCCCATTTATGAGGCACATTCATTATCTCAAAAATACTTAAGACATAACATCTTAAGAATTCACATTTATTTTTTAAACATGGCTTGGTCACATATTCATTTCAAGGCATGAGGCAAAGCCTCTCATGCAAGTCATTGGACTTATATAATTCCAATTAGACATTCCAATCAACATAAGGTAATTATTTGGTATAAGCATATGACATGGTCCAAAAACCATCATATACAAGTCAAATTCAATAGTTTCATTTCAAGGGAAACCATTTATTACATGTAAACCAATTTAATTAGGAATTATCATTCACTTTTACTGACATGAAAAATCCCATTACAAGGGCACAAGCCATGGAAAAGGTTATATCAAATATCCACCTACCCATCTTGGAAATTCTAAGCCTAAGAGGTCCAAACACCCATGGGGTGTCTTGGGTTAATAAAAATACACATGATAATGAAAGTTCTCAGTCAAAGTGATTATATCACTAAGAGGGGGATGGGGTGAATTAGTGATAACTTTTATTTTATGTTTCTTTCTAAATGAAAAATAAATAACCATTGCCTATTGTTGAAGATTTCAATTCCCTAGTGATAAAAAATCAAACATATATCCATAGGAACACAAGAATTTATAAGGTTCACTATTCAATAAGAATAGCTATGTCCTTTTTATGGTTTGGAAATGATCTAATACCATACAATCCACTAGAAATAAATCAATGGATTAAAATGAGTATTATATACCATTTCACTCATATAGCACTTTGTAAACAATCCCAATAGTGTGTGTGCACCCTCTTAGAACAAATAGGGTAATATAATGTCTATGTAAAGAATCATGTTACTTGTGCTTCTTTTCAAATCTAAAAATGTATTCAATTGAAAAATATTTTTCAATTTCTTAACCAAAAGAAGGTAATAAATCCCTGGAATTTGTTATGAAAAACTCA
Organism: Viscum album; assembly: GCA_963277665.1. Lineage (NCBI taxonomy): Eukaryota > Viridiplantae > Streptophyta > Magnoliopsida > Santalales > Viscaceae > Viscum > Viscum album. Next base: position 30,521,497 of record OY728153.1, read on the forward strand.
ATATGATTTTCTTGGGTATGATTTTCCCAGTCTGATTCCTCCGAGTACGATTCTCCCAATTACAATTCTTCTAATCTAATTTTCTTCTCAGAATATAATAGAAATGAATTAGAACCACTTAAATGATTGATCTTGATCAACTTAGTATGATTATTCCTCAGTCCGAGAACCTAAATACGGAAATTTTGACGACGATTAATCCTACCCGATGTACTGATCATCTGAATACAATTGACAATACGAATATGGTAATTAGCTGAATAAAAAAATCAATGAGTATTATTATCAACTAAAAAAAATGTGACCTTGTCTCTTATCCTATGTCTTCTTCCCATCAAATCATATTCAACAAAGATTAATACAATATCTTCTTTATCCACTAAAAACTCGTATATTCTCACTCTAATATAGTGAACAATACCAACTATCAGAAAGTAAAAAGTACTTCTCCTTTTATATGTGACCCTGGAATGGATTTGGTGGGAATCCTAAAAATCATTCCTGATCACAAAAATTCCCCCAAATTTCAATTAAACCTGAAATATTGGGATACATTTTGACTTCATCATCTATTCTCAAAGATTCTCGATTCTTCTTTAAACTTCATATATTCTTCTCTAGACTTTCATTTTAATCATAAGTAGGATTTCAGGTGTTGTGTCTAATTTTCTCAAACCCATTTATTTAAAACAATTCTCAACATCATTTGAATATAAGAGTATAAATAAAACAAAATACTCTTTGAAATTAAAACTCCCCTTGAAAACATATTCATCTCCTTTTCTTCAATGCTTCTATTTACCCACATTGAAGAGAATATTTGAGAGAAAATCAGAGTTTATCTGCCTCTTCCTTTATCAATTCAATAAACTATTCAACTAAGACTGATTACAATTATGAAGAGTATGATACTTATGAGTATGATTGTCCTGGCTATAGTCATTTCGAAATACCATCATTTTTGGGTATGATCAATCTACCTGAGCCTGAGTATGATCATCCTGGGTATGAAAAGTTTTTATGCTTTATATGGATGATCATATTCTATAGTAAATAAACACCATCTATTACTCCACATCAACCCAAATCCAATAATTTTGTGTATGATTATTCTGATTATGATTCTCAGCACCTTATTTATTTCCTTCTTAGCCCGAATCTTATTTTCATGAGTATGATCAGCCTAGATACAATTACCCTAAGTATGATCTCTTGATTATGATACCAACAAATATTTTCTACTCAGGAACCAATTGGCATGAATATTTTTCAGTCCCCCTTTATTTCACCAAGTTTTCATGATAAGTTCTCAAATTAACTTATTATTTATTAAATATAAATCAGTAGATCATCGTCACATTTAATTTAATCATAGTTATAGATACTCTGATTCTACATCAAAACAACAACTTTTTTCAAACTGAATTCAAATTGAATCCAATGAACATGTACTCCCAGCAAGATATTTTCACTTTCATTCTAGATCCAAGCCAAGTTCAATCAAAGACATTTATTATGGATACTTCTTCTCATTATGATGTACTTTTAGAGTGATTCTGATTCTTTTGAAAACATGAGTATGATTCTTTTCAAAACAATGGTTAGTAAGATTACTTCCGAAAAAAAGTGTGGTGATTTATTTTATTCAAAAGAATTATTGACAACAAAAGACAATCCTTGAAAAAACACCTTTCTTATCAACTTGGTCCTAAAAATCTCCCCTTTGGGATTTATTTTTCAACTAAGTTTCATGAATCATATCCTCAAGAAATGGATTACTTATTAACAATTCTAAGCCTACATGAGCTAACTCATTGTAGGAAACAAGAATCATTGATATTAAAACCATGATATCGAAAAGTAGTGATCATGTCAACCCTTTGATTATCCTTAATAAACTCTTATTTATCCTCCTTGTAATACCAAAAAATTTCTTTTCCTACAACCAATCCAACAAATATCATGAATTGTTGACTCAAAAAAGAATGCTGAATTCATAGCTTACCCAAAACTCTCTATTTTTACAAGAAATACATTGATTTTTGAAACAATTCTGCCCCTAAAAATAAAATCCAAAAAAAAGATGAGAGAGGGGGTAGAAACAAAAAACTCAACCTTGAAGATAAAGAGGTTGGACACCCATGTTCAACTACAATTTATAAAATGATTCCTTTGGTAAAGTTTTTGTGAATATGTCCACAACTTATTCCGATGTTGGAACATACTCCATCTTAAATTAATTCTTCTCCACATTCTCTTTGATGAAATGATATTTTATATCAATATTTTTTGAATGAGAATGTTTAATAGGATTCCTGGTGAGATTGATTATGCTTTGATTATCACAACCCAAGAGAAAGGGTAACTTCAATTCAAGTAGTAAATCTTCCAATTGAGTTTTCATCCTTATAAGTCGAGTACCATCTTGAGTGGAAAAACATATTCAGATTCAACCGTATTGAGAGTTACTGAATTATTTTTCTTTTAATTCTATCTGAAAAAATTATTTCCCATAAATAATACTCCGCCAGATGTGGATCTTCTATCATCAACAGTTCCTTCCCAATCAGCATCTGAATACCCAAACAAATCAATACTATCTGAGCTAAAATACCATATTCCAAATTATTTTGTAACTTTTATGCATCTAATAATTCCTTTTCCATCAAGTAAATGTTATTATTTTAGAGAAATATAAAATCTTATACACAAGGTAACAACGTAAACAATTTATGGTCTAGAGGCAGTCAAATAAAATAGGCTTCCAATCAGCTTTCAATACTCCTTTTGACCAACTTCCTTTCCTTCTATATATTTGGACAACTTTTTTCCAACTAATATTGTTGTAGAGATATGTATTTATTCCTCCATTCTAATACTCTTTAGAATTTCTTTAGCATACTTTTATTGAGAAATAAAAATGTATTCTTTTTTTTGTATGATTTTTTACCCAAGAAAGTATTTCATTTCCCCTAGTATGGAAATTTTGAATACATTTTTCATTTCTTCTGAAAAAATTTCACAACTTCTTTCATCATTCCTAGAAAATATAATATCATCAACATAAAAAATCACAATGAGGGAATACTATGGAATTTCTATAATGTAGATATTTCTATCTATTATTCATTTCATAAAATTCATCTTCCTTAAGCATGTATTCAATTTAGAATACTAGGACCTTAGAGCTTGTTTTAGACCATGCATATCCTTCTCTAATTTGAACACATAAATTTCATCTTTCCCCACACCAAATCTAAAGATGTTTGATATAAAATTCATCTTCAAGATCACCATTTAGAAATTTAGATTAAATATCCATTTGAAAGATCTTGTAGTATCGTTGTATAGAAATAACAAGAAAGATTATAATTTTTTCCAATTTGGTCACTAGAGAAAAGCTTTCATCAAAATCAATTCCTTAAATATATGAATACCATTTGAAAAACAATATTTCTTTGTTTCTTATAAATTTACCTTCTTCATTAATCTTGTTCCATAGAACCCATTTTGTGCCAAAGATGTTTTTGTTTTTAGGATTGGGTATGAGTTCCCATGTATGGTTATTTTTAATTTTATCCAATTATTCATTCATGCCTTGAATCCATTCTGGAGGTTCAAAAGATTCTTTCGAATCATTCAATTCCACTTTTGAATACAAATAAGCATGTGTAATAGCATTTTTTGTTCTTCTGGTTTGAACCTTTTGATGTTGATCACCAATTATATTATTAGCTTCCACTTGTTTCCTCATCCTTGGATTATATTTTTGAGAATTTTCCCCATAATTATAAATAGGTGAGTTTGTTTCTTCTTCTTGAGAAGGATTACAATTATTTGTATCCTTATGACAATTTTTTTCTTCAACTTGCTCAACTTCCTTTTCTACATGATCATGTTTCTCTTTCTCATATCCTTCAATCACTTTCACATTGACTGAATGAACAATTATTCCTATTTCTTTGTTGAGGAATTCATATCATCTTCCTTTTGAAGCATATCCAAGAAAGATTCCACATTCACCTTTATCCTCAAAATTTTAATAGTTTCTACCTTTCCTTTTTATAACACATGGTCTCCCAAAAACTCTAAAGTGCTTCAAACATGGAGTTTTTCCTAAAAAAATTCACATGGATTCATACCTAATTGAGTCGTATAGAAACAATAGTTTTGAATATAAACTATAGTACACATGTCTTTCCTCCAAAAGTAATGAGATTGACCATGTTCAAGTAACATAGTTCTTCTCATTTAAACCAAGCTTCTGTTCTTTCTTTCAGCAACCCCATTTTTTTAGGGAGTGTATAGGTAACTATACACATGCTGAATTCCATGGTTCCCAAGATAATATTCAAAATATTTACTTTTATATTCACCACCATTATCTATTCGAAACTTCTTTACTGAATACTCACACTCTTATTCTGCTTTTCTTCAAAAACTTTTAAATACTTTTGAAGAACCTAATTTATGTTTCATATAAAAGACACAAGTAATGTGATAAAAATAATCAATGAATATATTGAAGTACTTATACCTATTATTTATTGTTTTCTCATTATCCCTAAAATGTCAGAATGAATCAGCTCTAGGGGTTGTCTTGAACAAACCTCAACTTTCTTATGTACAACGGTTGCAATCTTTATTTTATGATAGACTGTGTAACACCAATCTATTCTTCTTGAAAAAATAGGAATGTCTCAAACAATGTCACTTTTAGATAAATTTCTCATGTTTCTATGACACATGTATCCCAAGATTTTATGCCACAAATGATTCTCTTACACCATACTCATGTAACAAGAGTTTTTCATTTCACCAACCTAAAATAAATTTGTTTTTGTACGTTGTCCTCTTGTAAAAATATTTCCATCTTCTTCAATTTTCACAAAAACCCATCTTTTCAGAAGATAACTTTGTTACCCTTATTACACAATTGTGAAACACTTAGAAACTTGTGTTTTAGCCAATCAATATACAATGTTTTCTTGGATTTCATCTTTTATTTTCCAATGATGGTTGATCCAGAACCTTTGATTTTCAGGGATTCATCATTACCAAATGTCACCATGCCTTGTTTAAAATTGTTTACATTATTCAAATATTTCAAGTCTCCTATCATGTGAGAATAACACCCACTTTCAAGTATCTAAAGTTATTCTCACTTTAAAGCTTTCAATGCAGTTTAAAAAATAAGATCTTTTTCTCTTTTATTTTCTTTCTCCACTTCTAGCTTCTGAGTATTGTTAAGAGTCTTCGGTTGTGCCAATAACAAAACAATACATCCTTTTAAAAGGTTTATAGGTTGTTCACATCTTTCACAAATAGTTTCCAGGTGCTGGAACCAATTTTCAATATTCATTTAATTATTTTTTGGTTTCGTTATAATAGCCTTATCTGAATTCCTTTTTTAAGGATACTGAATCCTTCTAAACATTTTACTTTCATAACCTTAGTGATAATAGTAATGTCATTGGTTAAACCAACACATAATTTTCAAGTGTCTAAATCCCCCAAAGTTCTAGAAACAACCATAGAAGTAGTATTTGACTCTAAAACTTCCATGTTGATTGTAATTGTGAATAAGTTTCTCAACCACCTTCTTGTCATTCTTTTCTATCCCAGAAAACATTCTGTTTTCAATCAGATTCTCCTTCTTCTGTTTAGCCTTAATATAATTAGAAGTATTTAAAAATTTACAAGATCTAGATAAATATTTTTTGGACATAGGATTTTTTGTATCTTATAATATCTTCACTTTGTCCACATACATGACTTTTCCATCTTTCTTCTTTTAAGAAACAACTCATCTTTATTGTCACACTTTGAAGGTAACATTTGATGAAAATTATCCATTTTCTCATTTTGAGAACTTTCACCAACTTCAGTGATATATTTTTTGAAACTTGTACTTTTAAATTCATCTTTAGAAAGTTTTTGTTGGACAAGTTCCAACTCTTCTTCTTTTTTCTTTCAGCTTCACCTATATATTCTCATTAAAATTCATTTCTTCTTCAAGAAATTTCTTCAAATTATCAATCTATTTTAGCAGATTTACTTTCTCATGAGAAAAAAATTCATACTCTAACATTTTATTTTTCTTTTCAATCCTTCTAATATTTCTCAGAAATTATTTCAACTCTTCTTTCAAATGAATCTCATGCTGAGTTTATTCTTCTTCAGAACTAATTCTTCTGAATTCTTCATCATTAACTATTGCAATTAAAGTATTTTAAATATCATAATAATTTTTTTTTTCAGATTTATCATTGTTGTATTCTTCTTCTTCAACTTTTAATAAGAAACTTAATATTTTTGTTTTGAATAATTTTCTTTATTTCCTTGTGGAATTTAATTTAATTTTATCACCTTGCTTCTTCAACAATATTATTGGATTTATTTATTCTTCCTGACTATCCTCTTATTTATTTCCCCAAGGACATTTTTCCATAAAATGACTAATTCCTCCACATAAAAAAAATTTTAAGGGTAGTTTCCCTTTTTATTTTCCTGCACATCTTATCATATTTTTAGAAAAAAAGGATAAAATATTGTCAAGATTCTTACATACCTCATCTTCAGAATTAGATTCACTGCTTCATCTTCTATAAGAATCTTCCTTGAATTTTCTTTATTTGAAAACTTTAAAGACATTTCTCAATCAACCTTTATTTCTATTTTCATATATTTCCCCCCTCTAATTTTATATGTAATGATAGTGATATAAAAGTCATCGAGATAAAATGTTTTAGGATCTCTATCTTCCAGTAAAGAAAATTTTGCATCAAATTTATTAGGAAGGATTATCAAAAAATTTTCAACAAATTTATAGTCATCCATCTTTTCAGCAAGACATCAAAATCTTTTCATCAAATTTATAGTCATCAATATGATTTCAATTACTGATTACTATTTTCTCAAACCCATTTCTTCAAAACAATGCATTATACCATTTGACTATAAGAGTATGAAGAAAAAAAATACTCTTTGAAATTAATACTCCCCCTTGACAACATATTCATCTTCTTTTCCTCCTCACTTCTCTTGAAACACTTTGACGAGAAAATTTGAGAGAAATCCAGAGTTCATATCTGTCATCCTTCAACAATTCAATACACCATTCAACTCAGCATGATTACTTTTGTGCAGAGTATGATCTTTCTGAATTAAAATTGAATCTAATGAAAAAAATACTTCCAGCAAGATTGTTTCACTTATATTATGAAACCGAGTCGATTCTGATCAAAATAATTTATTCCAAAAAGATTCTTACAATTAAGATGGACTTTCGGAATGAGTCCGATTCTTCTGAGAACATGAGTCAAATTCTTTTCAAAACAATGGTTTGTATGATTGTTACAAAAAAAGTGAGGTGATTTCCTTTCTTCAAAATCTTTCTTGATAACTAGATACAATCCTTTAAAACAAACACCTTCCTCATTAGCATGGTCCTGATAGATACGAGGGTCAATTCAATTTAAACTAATTCTGGGATATACAAAAAATATTTTTTCATATTTGGAAATAGGCCTAAAATGGGTAATTTGGTTGGCACACCCCTTGAGTATCCTTATAGAGCATAGATGATGTCTAAACCCACTAACAAGATCCAATTAATATTAAACAAGGCTCTAGGGTTATTTGGACATGAAGGAGTCAACACAAAATTTTTGTTCAACAAAGGCTGTATTATGGAATGACTGAATAAATATGAAATGACCAAAAATAAAATGGAAAACTATGTGACCACCTATCTTAGGGACTTAGATAAAGCCTCACAGGATATCAACCTCATATTTTAAGAGTTTGGAAGATATATGAGTTTTAGTCCAATTCTGTGAAAATAGGGAGAATGAACCTAAATCTAAATATCCTAATAGATATGAATAGAATCATCAATAAGAATAGGGAGACTAAGATAGCTAACCTCAAGGGATCCAACGCCTCTGACGGATCAAGGATCAGACAATGGATGAAGCATATTGCTCAAAGCCTACTGTTAGAGGGTTTTTGAGTTCGAAGAGGATAAATCCTATATTCTATTCGTTGGAGGTAGGAGAAAGTGGGAAATTGGATTTTAAGTTGAGAGAGGGGAAAAATGGTAATTTTCCCCAAAACAGGCCTCATAAGGTTTACAAACCATGCAGATCTGCACTGTTAAAAACAGTAGTAGGTTTCATGACCATGCGCCTGGGTCTTCATGGTTGTAAATAAACCATGTGGACTTTCAGGTTCCCCTATCTACAACCACATGGTTTTTATAAAACATGTGTCTTGGGTCTGATAGTTTACACTAACCTTGTGGCCCAACATGCAACCCATTTTTCTGGACCTCTGGGATCTAAACTAGTCCCATACACCCCTTATACATTACCTAGGCCATATCATACATTTAACAAGTGTAAAAAATGATTCAAATTTAGAAACAATGATACTTACCTCTCTCAAAAAGGTGGGTCATTGCACCACTCACAGTCATTGGACCCGTATAAACTTCCTCCGAAGTCTCTACCACTACGTGAAGAAGCTTTACTCCAGATGCATGTTGCTAAAAACCCTTAGTTATTGAAGCATATGACTTCATTAAAGTAATTTTAGGTGTTTATAATATAATTCCACTAAATGGTCAAGAGAATATGTGACATGATCTTTTCAAGTGACCTGAGCATCTGAACGAACTACAGATCATGGGTGGCTCAGTGGAAACCCATTTTGAATGCTTAATTTTTTCCACAATGAAAGTAAGTAATTGGGCCTCTAATAGATACATTATAAGGTATGAATGATGACTTATATTTAGAACCACTAAGAGACTTATCACACTTTCTCCTTCCTTTAAAAGAACTCACAAAACCGCCACAAGGATAAAAAGGAACTCCCATCAACCCTGACACACTAGCCAGGTCAAGCTCAGCCATAAAATCTCTATCCATCACATTAACATAAGTTGTGAGATTGAAAATAATTAATTGAGATAGGATTTCATTATGAAGACCCATCTCAAACATTAGAGCCTTCAGTTTTCCATTTATCTCCAGCTCGGGAGAAAAATAAACAAGATCGTTAAAGAGATTTGCATACTATTTCACAGTCCTATCACCCTAATAGAGGCTAAGAAACTCCATGTATTTCACAAGACTCATAAAATGTAGATAAAATTTATCAGTGTAAATAATTCTAAATTCTTTCCACTCCAATACTTCATGATTATTTTCCATCATATCAAATCTCACCATCTCATGCTAGGTCATCCAAGCTTGAAGGTAACACATTTCACTTTAAAGAATCAAGTGTTTCCAATAACCTAAATAGAAGCGCTATCTTTTTCAATCAATCCTTATACACTTGACAATTATTTGATACCTGGAACAAAGATGGATTTTGGAAAATGAACTTCTGAGCACAATCTATTAATTCATCCCTTCAAGGTTTCACAACTGGAGCCTAAATGAGAACGAGTGTGGGTACCTATCCCAAAACTTGGAAAACATGCACCATTATACCCACAAGATTATGGTCTATTAGACAATTCATGTTATGTGGTTCACCAGTAGTTTCCTCTTATGGCCTATTCAAATGATTCCTCAGAGGAATGATGCTACACAATATCAAAAAACAACACTGAAAGTATCAATAAAGAGACACATATCAACAACTCAAATAGGAGATATAAGAATATCAATTTTTTCAAATAGAATTAAAACTTATAGTATTTTATGACACTCAGATCAAAATTTGGGAATAATACTATAATCAGATCGAATTATTCCTCAAATATACTTTTCCAAAACACCCATGGTGACTAAAGGCTTGTACAATGAGAGTTTTCTAGAAACTCACCCACAAGTACCTATCAAGTCCTAAAAATATTACCTCCTATCTATCAAGACAACCCAAACTACATACCAGCATCAAGTAAAGATACAAAAACATCCATATGATACCACTTTGTCACCAACTATCCTAGATACCCGGGTGCAATGATACCTGAGCCAATCCTGACATACCCTGAAGGGTATTCCCAATCCCCACGGGTTCGATACCTTCACCTGACATCATACAAGAATAAAAAGGGAAAGATTTTTTCACAAAATAGTAGAAGTAGTTTTCACAACACTCAAAACAGAGAAAGTAATAGAATCAATTAGGTAAAACAATACAAAAAAAAAATCATCAGAAGACTCATCATATGAAAAGATAGAGCTTAAAGAAAACCCATGTAATAGTTTGATCACATATCCAACAGTCACCTCGATCACTTTACGTCCCACAAGTCAAGTACATATGCCTCCTCCAAGTGGCACTTTACCTTTACTTGAAATTGACATAAGATAATATAAAAATGTTTGAAGGAAAAGGTAGGGTGTGAGCTAAATTTCCATGTAGGGTCTCACCAAGTGTTTCATAATTAATTCCATAACAATTAAACAAAATATGTTATAAATTTAAATATTACAAGTAATGGAATGTCATTTAAATATTTTAAAAAAACATGATTTCAAATTAAAAGGATGATAGAAATATCAATGTAGGATTAAATGAAAGTTTTATATAAAACATTTATATAAAATGGTTGACATGAATAAAATAGTTCTAAAATCAATGGTATATATAATGAAATCAAACATATCATAACACCATGTAAAAAGTCATGTGGTTAATTAGTTTCAGGAAATTATATCCTCAAACTTCTCATTTTTCATCACGATTCAAGGTATTTGAGTACACTCAAATCAACACCCCATTAGGGGATCCCATTATGAGAAATCAATCTACACCCTATTTGGGGAGCCCATTTCAAGCAATTATACCAAACTTGTTTAGCTAGTGTTTTCATCATCAATCCATTTATACGTAGTCATAGACCTATCATTATTTTCTTAATTACTATTAAATATCTAGGCTCACATGTTATTCAATCATTCAATCAATCAATCATGGGAAAATCAACCATTTTAAAAATCAAATTTCAATTTCCCATTTTTAGTTTCAATCGGAATTTCTCATTTTAAAACCAAATCAAGGGTTTTCATAAAATTAATTCCATTCAAATAATATTTCAATATAAACTAATTTTATCAATAATGACATCAAATCATCCCATAAAAATAACTTTCAAATCAAGCCATCATTTTTCTCAAAATCCACCCAACAATTTCAATTCCATTGAAATTGGCGATTTTTCACTATTCCATGCCCCTTTTAAAACAGACCTCAAATCTTCTCAATCTAGTTTGTAAATAATTTAATAAATCATTTAAAATAAATCAATAAATTTGGGTTTCAATTATAGGGTAAAGTATTATGGAACCACCTATGTTCAAGTTGCAGAATCAAATCAACACAACACCTCCAGTAGGATCCACCAACAAAGAAAGAAGGCATATGAGATCAACGAATAAAACCTAGAATTAGGATCTATAAAAATATATATGAGATCAGTCAATAACATTATTATATATAAATATTTAGTTATGGGGAAGAGGAGATCATAAGAAAAAACACAAGAGGAGAAGAACTAATTATAAGGAGATCTTACATGATCACCAATGCTTTGATCCATAAAGAGAAGTGGTTGAAAGAGTCAAAACTACATGTTGAGATCCTTTAAGTACTAAAGAATTTTTTTAGGGTAGAATGGGGGTATTTATCATACTAAACATGGGTTGCAGAATTTTTAAATAAATTTTTCGGGTAATTTATAACCATACACACAGTTTGTGGGAGAGTTCACATGGTTAGTAGTAATCATGCACCCTTATTGGAATTCTAGATGGGGTGAATAGTTTATAAACATAGTTAATTTAATCATGATCCGACTATTCCAACCATCACTATCCAAGGGTTCATAGTTTTATGGGGTAGAGACATAATTTGGATGAACCGTGCACCCCCTTCAAGTGGCTGAACATAGGGAAAATGAATTCTTGGGCTAGACAACACAATTTTACCTAAACATGGACCAACCATGAAAAGACCCATGGTATTCCAATTTTTTTTTAAAACTCCCAATATAACACCAAAGTAAGACTCTATCAAAGAAACATAAAAACAAGGAACAATAATTACATGAAAGAAGGTAACAATGTTACAACCTCCCCACCTTAACCACTTTATATCCCCATAAATCCTATAAAAAAAGATTCTATATCAAAGAGATGTGGCCAATAATCTCTCATAAATGCCTCATGCTCCCAAATATCTTGAGAATTATAAACATGATTCCATATCACACAAAACAAAGGCATCATCTTCCCATGAATAACCTTTGTTCAGAATCAATAATCATGACTCGATGATCAGTCATTGATAAATTAGGTTCAACATCGGGATCTTCCCATATCAGGACATGAGAAGGGTAATAAATATACTTCTTGAGATGTGATACATGAAACACACTATGGATCAATATAAACTCTACTGTAAGTTCAATAAGGTAATCCACTTCCACCACCCACTCCACAATCTCAAAAGGACACACAAACCTTGACTCAAGATTTCCCTATTTCCTAAGACACTGATGACCTAAAAGAGGTGAAACTATACAAAAAACTTAGTCACCAGTAGAAAACTACAACAATAATAAAAAATTATTAGTATAATATTTATACAAGATCTGTTCCATCCCAATTCTCTAATGAATCAAATTAATCTTCACCATCGCCTCTTGGACCAAACTCAACTCAACTAAGGAAGCTTCACGAATATCTAACCAAAATAATAGATTTTTACACAAAATATCATAAAAGTCCTCTAAAGGTGAAATTATAATAGAGTACTAGTAAATATTGTTGTAGTAAATCACAACTAGTCTAAAACGGATGACCCAAGCTCCACCAAAGTTGAGAATGCTAGCATGTAACATGTCTTCCAAGATTTGTATAGCTAGTTCTGTCTAGAAATTTATCTATGTATGATATTTCATGATAAATCATAACTGATATCCCATTTCCTCCTAAAGGAATCTCTAAATATAAAAAATAAAATAGGGATCCCTATCATATACTATAGTGGAAGGAACTCAATGAAAACAGATAATCTCTTTCATAAAGAGACTCCCCAAATCCTTAACTCTAATTGTTTCTTGAATGGGTATAAATTGAGACGATTTATTCATCTTATCAAACAATACCCATGTCACATTCTTCCCTCACTGAGTATGGACAACCCAACCACAAATTCCATCAAAACCTCATCCCACTTCCATGTCATCATTGAAAGTGGCTAAAGAAAATTTGAAGGTCTCTGGTGCTAGGATTTGACATGTTGGAAGGTATGAAAATGTGAAACAATGTTAGTGATGTCTCATTTCATACCTAGATACTAGAATAATTGTTTTATATCACAACAAATCTTCATGGTTCTAGGATGATCCACCTACTAGGAGTTTTACAATTCTTCCACCACAACTTTTCTCAAAGATAAACACACAACATACTACTTATGAAAACACATGATACTCTTAGAAGAAAATTTCAAATTATCGATGGTCTAACCACTATAAAATGATTGGATAATTATTTGAAATTCACCATAAAGTTTCTTCTACTTAATAATAATATCAATAATTGAAGAGGTTAACCAAACATTCACAAAAACAATCTCAGTCTCATCCTTTAATTATCTAAATTGTAATTGAGAAAATTGTTCCATTAGATCCCACTATATTAATGATTATTTCTTGTCATGGGTGGGAAGTTTTCTTCTCAAATCATTAGCAGTAACATTTTCCTTACCAAGGGTGTATGAAATGTAGAAATAAAAATATTGTAGGTACACCACCCAATGCTTCCATCATAGGTCTAGATCTTGTTAGGATAAGATATAACTAATGTTTTTATGGTTGTAATAAATGGTAAAGCTTTCTCTGAAAATATAATTCCACCAAATATTAAGCGAATGCATCATGAAATAAAGTTCAATATCATGGGTTGGTATTTATTCTCTCCGAATGATCATAAAAAAGTCATATTGGAAGAAATACCTAAATATGGGTATTATTTTCCCCTCAAAGAAAATGAAGAAAGGGTGTTCAAAACATGTGCATAGCGTGAACCCCTGGAATACATGTGATCATGAGACCATATGAAGGACATGAAAAAGAGTCATGTGTATCACATAACCTTTGTAAGATCACACATAACCCCTTTGAAAATTGTTTTTGCTCTTAACCATTTCCACCTAGGTTGTTACCCTCTAGGGCGGTCTTCCTTTTTGGCTGGAAATGAATCCTTCCCAGTTGGGGTTCTCTCTGGAGCGACCTCTTCATGGGGAGGGGGGTTCCCTTGTGTGTGTGTGTGGGGGGGGGGGGGGGGGGGGGTTGAAAAGGACACACCTTGGGATTCCATTTTCAATAAATAATGTCCTTTTTCTCTTGGGAAGGTATCCTAGATAATCAATGATCATGTGATGACTGATAGAATATCCCCCTAGGTCACAAGAATTATCAGGTGGTAGATAATTGACAAGACATCCAAAAATCCTTAAAAAATAGGGAGAAAATATTAAAAAGGAGGGAGACTCTTGAGTTTGTAAAAATCATGCTACAAACCCATGAACCTCTTGGGATCCCACTGGCACATCACTCTATCCACACAAAGGGATTTAGACATGTCAAAAACATCTCATTCTCCCCCTTTGGCACCAAAAAAGTAGAAGAGTTTGTCCATGATGTTGCTCACACATCACCATAAGACATTTTTCTGCTTATGTGACACCCCACCAATGGGGAGAATGATTTTCCTTGACAATAATCAAGAAAAATCACGAGACCCCTAGACCATGTAAAATAAACAAGGAAATAAAAGGGGGAAAAGCGAGAGCCACTTGCAGTGGTAGACATCGTGCAACATGCACCCAGTAGTTTCCAAGACACTGCAAACCCCTAATGACATGTCCACCTCATCACTCGAGAGTCCACTAGTATGTCACCCTCTCTACGTGAAGGGATTCATACATTTCCAAGTAGTCATATGCTATCCCTTTGACTCTATAAGGAAAAATAGAGGGTTCTATCCCTAAAATACCCACACATCACCATAATACCTTTTTTTGGTCACACATCGCATCACTGGTGGGGAGAGTGATTGTCTTCGACAACAATCATACAAGATAACAAGATCCCAAATCTTTTGAAAAATAAAAGAAGCAAATAAAATAAAAAATCCAAGAGCCTCTTGTGGTCATAAACTTCATGTGAAACAATCATTCACTCCACAAGACCTCATGAATGACCTTTGACATGAAAACCTAATCTTGAGATGGTCCCCTAGAGAGCGACCATTGTCTCATGGAATATCCCAAACAAGGTATACTGGTCTTTCAAAATTATTTATACATGTCATCCTGACAGTATGGATGTCCCTCGACATGCCTTAGTGATCAGGAAAGACCCCTTTAATTTTCCATAATCCAATAAATAGTTTTTTGATGGGATAGTCTCGCGATCCCTAAAAATAATGTGATGCCTACTAGAGAAATCATGAAAAGATTGCGCAAAAACATGTGACACCTAAATATCTCCACCAAATCCATCATGAGGTTACATGATATGTTACACACAAAGTGGGTATAGGCCTATAAATTTCCCATACTAGTATCTGAAAAGGGGTTAGATTTTGGAGAACCTTGGATCCTCAGGCTAGAATACTCTAGAATCAGAGAAGATTTCTCAAAGTAGCTTATCTCACAATTGGAAGGGTTTGCCAACAGGGAAAAATCTAAGGAACAACCTAAGAAGACCATGAGAAATGAATAGGTATTTCACATGATGACTCATAGATCACATGAAGGAATTAGAGTATCTTATACTAAAAACATCCTATATACTTGATCAGTCATGTGAGACTTAAACAAATTAATATTTAAAAAATATAAGACATATGAAACAAAAGGCTATAATAAATAATAAAAATACAAGAAAATTATGTGAAGAACATATGCACTAATTCTCATGTACTTCATGTGAACCATCTAGGTCATGCGACAACAACAAGAAATGCCATCTAGATCACATGATGCTCCTTTGGTATACTATTTGGATCATGTGAAGTCCCTTATATATGTCAGAACAAGTCACATGGAACCCTCTGAGCATGCCACCCAAGTCTCACGAAACCCTCTGGGCTCACTATCTTGGTATTGTGATATCCTTCAGATATGTCAACCAGATTATACGATGGCACCGATATATATCAGCTATGTCTCATGATGACACTAGGACATGTTGACTAGCTCTCACGATGTCTTTTAGATAGGGAAACCAGATCTCGTGATTCTATCTAGGTATGTCATCTAGGTCTTGCGATGTTCTATGGATGCGTCATACGGACTTTTTGATGACACATAGACAAGTCATCCTAGACATGAAACACCTCCAAACATGTTAGAATGAATCATGCGACACCCTCCAAGTGTGTCAGTCAACTTTCACGATGATACTAGGGAAAGTAAATGGGATCAAGAAATGCCCTCCAAGCATGTCATCTAGGATCATGTGATGGATTCCAAGATCAACCATCCAAGTCTTGTATTGTCCTCTATAAAAGTAATCTATGGCCATGAGACGACCTCTAGATATACCATCCAGATTATGCGATGTCCCTCACATAAGTCAATGGGATATTGTGAAGGTCAAGCATACATCCTTTGACATGTCATGTAGACAATAAAGGCATGTTAGGTAGAAAATCAATTCATGTCGTAAAGTCAAGCATATCAAGCCAAGCAGGCATCCCAAGACTTGATAACATTTTCCAACCTCCATAAGGTGTGGACTCAATGTGTAATCCCTAACTTAAAAAAACTATGAGAACTATGATTCATACCATAACCAAAATATATAGGATGACTTATTAAGGACAAAGCATTGTATAAAACCTACAAAGCACCATCCCAATGCCTAAGTCTCACATCCATAAGCAGTGAGATTGATTATTTTCTATCCCTTATTTCTCACACTAAGCATAGGACACATGGGACTAGGGTGTTTCAATGATCATTTCATTAAAGTAATAAGACTCAATGAAAATAATGGAAACATTAGTATGTAATCCCAAATCAGTATCATAATATGATATGTCCCTCATATAAGGGAGGCCTTTGTGTCTAAGATGAAACTAATCAAATTATGAAAAATATAATTCAGTCCATAACCAAGATATGTAGGATGCCTTCTTAAGACCCAAGTTCAAATGGGAATCCACTTCGGTGTATGTACCTCCATGTCTTTGATGTTCCAACCATCGAGACCTAATCTATCCCATGATTTGATCACCCTTCCTCACCCACGAGTGGATTGAGAAGTCACTAAACAATGATGACTCTGATTCCTTATATATCTAGGATACATAGGATGCCTTCCAAAGTCCTGATATATATATTTATAATCCAACAGGCTACCCCAGCATGTAAAATATGAATCCATATGAAATGTGACTGATTACTTATCATCCCTTATTCCTCACACCGATCATAGCTAAAGTGGGCTTAGGGAGTTGCAATAAAAACAACATTAGAATTATGAATCTCCACCATCCATGAAAACCTTAGTGTGTAAGCCCCAATCAGTGCCCTGATATAATTTCCCATCATATAAAGGGTATATACCTTGGGATAATTTATGAGGGTGTAAAAAAATGATGGTAATTATGATTGCTATGATAACCAGGATACATAGGACGCCCCTTGAGGTTCGAGCTCAAATATCCAGTTCCCCAGTACCTATATTTATTTCCTTTCCATATGATGTTAAACTAAATAGGTTTAATGAACTATATTAGTTTTGATACTTATAATAAAATAGGATACATTTTATGTCTCATAATGGATCAATCCCATCCTTGAAATATTAATAACTTCCATGAATAACAAAAAAATCCATAGTTTCTAGTTGTATTACTTAAACATATAAGTAGCTACCCACCAAAGGTAAACAGATAAAGAACCTAAAATACATACAGATGGATTCACCAAACAAGTCCCCCCTTATCTATGAATATAAAGAGACTTAACCTATGATCATTTTGTTTGGGAAACTAGTCCCACATGATGATTAAGAAGATATCCTCGAACATATCTTAAATGAAACGCCCCGACCCTAGTTACCCAGAGTCAGTGCATTATTGTGTAACATTGGCATGATCACAAAAGATCAAGTCTCGAAAGACCGATTAGTTTAGTAGCCTTGAAAACACTAGATAGATTCAAAAATGTTACATTACATCATAAAGTGAAAAACTATATTGACAAAGTCTCCATAGTCCACACTCATATCCTCCTCTGACTATCCCTAAAGGTCATTCATAAAATACTTCTTCACATCCTGGAAAATATTAAAACATTGAAAGGGGTGATCTCAGATGTTTAGTAAAGATAACAATATTGCGGAAGCTTTCATAAATAAACATTAACATTTAAGGAAATGTATAACTAAAACAAAATCATTTTTAAACTTGAACTTCAGCATAATATGGAAAAAATAAAATTAAATAATTCTATTTACTTACTCACATGGATATTCTACTAGTCGAATAATCACATGCAATATCAATAACCACTTTTATAATGATGGAATGCATAATGCCAGACTATCATAACCACGTAGCCAAGGCCTCATGCCAAGACCACAAATAAGATTTTTTCAAGGCCTCGTGCCAAGACCCTAGTTTGTCTCATGAGACATACCGATGCATTGAGGAGCTATAGTGGGCTCCACCCATCGCTTATTAAGTCCAATTCATTCCTCATATGAACAGGTTTAAACATATCATAAACCTTAACATAATTGTATCACATAAAACATGCACAAAGGAAACATAATATTTCCACACTTCAATCACAAGATATCAATACAACAAATTGATATAATAAAAAATTTATAAAAACCATTTTCAATACAAAAATAAAATTAAAGTAAAACATGGTATTTATTTTTATTTTTTTAAAAAAGTTATGGTTTATAGAGGAAGCCGAAACTCAAATAATAGTCACGGCGGCGGAGAAGTCGTTGTCGCCGCATACGTAAGAAAAAAACATTCATTTTGTCGTTTAGTAAAAACGCTTCGTATAAAAATATTCCTTTTGAATAAAAGTAAAATTCAAAGGGGTTTATACACCGTATAAATTAATGTTGTGTATAAAACCAAATATGCCTCAATGAAAGGAGATTGAGACGAAGTCCTTACAAAGATCATTTTTAAAATAAAATAGATCTATTATGTGTATTTACTATAAGTACACATAAATAAAGTACAAATACAAGATAGGACATAATAATATAATGACATAATTTGATAGTAGGAGATTAACCCAAAGAATGGAAATTGGGTTAAGAAATTCCCTTACCTCGTGTCCGACTTGACTCGACCATTCTTTAACCTCCTAAATAATAAACTAGAGTTAATTTATAATTTCTTAAGAAATTTTTTCAAGTTTATTATTCCTTTTATATCACTTATTACCATGTTATGAACATTATGTAATTATTTATGTTAATAACGGTTGTTTTGTCGATCTTTGGTACTTGAGTCAAAAATAAACTTCTTAAAATTACAAGTTGTTCATGTGGTAAAATATCCATTATATCCATAATTATATTCATGATGTAGATATCATATACATCATATATATCCAGTATATACATTCATTTATAATATTACATAACATTTAGATGTAAGAAATGAAATGCACCATTCATGGAGACGGTAAGCCGTACGTACGCATGAACGCTACTTTCATTTCTATTTCATATTTAATGGAATGAATTTATAATTATATAAAGGTATAATATAATTCCAGTATAATATAATGTATAATACCATTTACTCCATCCTTTATACAACCCACATATGGCATTAAAAATTCAAATCACTTTGGGGGGGCAGTAGTCCGCACTTCCTAAAATGAAAATATCGCGTTTACCTAGAATGGAAACCATAAAGGTATGAAATAAATGAAAAATACAGAAGCTTAAGGAAAAAATAAACATATTATTTATCATATATAAATATAGTGACATCTTAATGGCCACCTTTTAAGGTGTTATATGAGTGTTGAACAATCATCGTTTCGTGAGGCAGAAATTCGCCATCCACAGAAACAGTATGTTCTTTAACCATTAGATGTAGGTGTGTGTAAGTGTAGCTCGAATAATTCTTATAAAAACATCCTATTATATTGAATATACTGGTTTTTTTACAAAATAAAGGAATAAAAAGAGTTTAAGGGGTTGGAGAAGAAAAATAAAACAAAATAACATAAGAGAAGACATTACCTTAAACTCGGGTAACTCTTTTTGATTTGAGCCAAAGGATTTCTTGGAAAGAATTCTGCCCAAAGTGAGGCTTCTAGGAGTAAGAGAGGGACGTTTAGAGAGTATTTGGGCAGAGGTTGGCCGAGCCAAAAGGCTTTGAAGGTGTGAGTAAGGTGGTAGTGGTGGGGGCCTTTTATAAGAGGAGAGGAGGGGCACTCTTGGTAAGTCATCAAATGTTACTTTATTATATAATGAGTTTCGGATTTTTAAGGTCCCACACTTATATATTTCTAGGATAAGGTGATAAGGGTTAGAAATATACTCATCCAATAGGTTTTTGACAAGTTTACGTCTTAGATTTTACATTATCTTTTTATTTTATTTAAATCATTAATTAATGAGGTAATCGCTGCATCATCATGGTGTCATAAACAATTTAATTTATTTAATGTCTAAATATTATAAAAAAATTATTATGATGTAGGAAATATTTTTGTCTTTCTAATTAATATTTATAATAAAAAATATGACTTGTATAACCCCATTTAATTTTTTTTAGTAAAACAACTCATGTTTGTGACATTTTTATTTTAACATTAAATAAAACGTTTTTAATGTCATTTTCCTACCAAAGTCGATCCATGGGGTCCCCAAGTTGACCCATGGATTTTATTGGCCGGTCATGACTCATACAATTGGGGTATAACAAGTGTAAAGGTATTTTCATATTTTTATAATATCATTTTTACCTTAAATTTCACTAATTACCTTTAATAGTGATTAATTAAACTTAAAAGTTACTACTCAACAAAAATTATTTTAATCTCATTGAACCACATTTTACTTATTAATGACAACCATGTATGTCGGATTTTTTAAAATCAAATCACAGAAGTGGTAATGTTTCATTTAAATGACAAATCAGTTTTTTAACTACCACTTAGTGGTTTCACTGTTCATCAAAAATTGAAGTTTTTCAGAATAGTGCCAAAATATCACCTTACGCAATAATTGATATTCAGAATTCCAAAATTATTTCTATTTTAAAAAATTCTAAACATATAAGTTGCATTAATTAATTTTATAATTAATTCCCGCTGTCACTACAAATAGCATGTTTTTAAGAAACAATATATATCAAAAGATTGACAATTGTTTATGTCCAATTTCAAAGTGAAATTAATTATAATGATCACCATTGGATAAAATGGTAAAAATATATTCTAATTATACTTTAAAACCAATCAATAATATAATTTATCACTATAAATTATTTTGATGAAAAAATTTGTTTTTAAGTATTTTTCACTATTCATAAAAAAATTAGAAGTTCTCCAAAAAGTACAAAAAATTCAACTTAGGATAATTTCGATATTTTGAATACAAAAACGAAGTCCATTTGGAAAGATAAAATTTCAAAAATTAGGTATTACTATTCATAACGGCTACTTTGATTGGTTGTGGTGTGTGTTAAAACTCGAAGTTGCATACAACACACGCTACTGTATTATTCAAAGAGAAGTGTACCGTGGAAGCTTGGGGTGTTACATTCTCCCCTCCTTCAAATAATTTCGTCCTCAAAATTTCATATAATATCACTGTATAAAAATACTAGGGTGATTCTTCATCATAATTTCCTCTGGTTCCCATGTTGCCTCCTCCATCTTATGGTTTCTCCATAGAACTTTTACCAGACGAGTCGTCCGGTTTCTCGGCACTTGTTCTCTTGTATCAAGAATCCTGACGGGCTCTTCGCAATAAGACAGATCGGGTTCCAGTTTTAATTCCTCATAGGTGAGTACATGCATTGGGTCAGGAATGTATTTTCTCAACAGTGATATGTGGAATAAATCATGAACTTTGGAGAGACTTGGCAGCATTGACGAATGGTAAGCTACAACCCCAATTCGTTCTAGAATTTCGAAGGGTCCGATGTACCTGGGACTCAATTTACCCTTATTACCAAAATGTATAACTCCCTTCCATGGAGATACCTTTAAGAAAACATGATCTCCTACCTGAAATTCCAAATCTTTCCTTCAGTTGTCGGCATAGCTCTTCTTCCTACTTTGAGCGGCTTTGATGTGGTTTTGGATTACTTTCACCTTTTCCAACGTTTCCTCCACCAGTTCTGGGCCTACAAGTTTTCTTTCACCAACATCATCTCAACAGGTTGGTGTGCGACATCTCTTTCCGTATAACGCTTCATATGGTGCCATCTAAATACTTGAATGGAAGCTATTGTTATTGGAAAATTCTACCAGAGGTAAATATTGATCCCACATTCCTTGAAAGTCAAGTGAGCATGATCTCAACATGTCTTCTAAGGTTTGAATAGTTCTTTCTGATTTTCCATCTGTTTGAGGGTGGTAAACAGTGCTCAAATGAAGTTCAGTATCCAAGGCCTTCTGAAGACTTTTCCAGAATCTTGATGTAAAACGAGGATCACGATCCGAGATAATCGACAGGGGTACTCCATGAAGTCTCAAAACATCATTAATATATAGTCTTGCTAGTCGTTCAAGTGGTAGATCTTCCCTTATAACAATAAAATGTGCTGACTTCGTGAGATGAACAACAATGACCCATATTGCGTCATTCCTTCGAGGAGTCTTTGGCAGTACCATGACAATATCCATCGTAATATTATCCCATTTCCACTCAGGTATGTGAAGAGGTTGCAATACTCCACCAGGCAGTTGCCTTCTAGCTTTCACTTGTTGACAAACCATACATTTTGACACAAAATCAGCAATCTTCCTCTTCATGTTTTCCCACCAAAAATGTCCCTTTAAATATCTATACATTTTTGTGCTCCCAGGGTGTATAGAGATATTGGAACTTTGAGAATCATCCAACAATTCCCTCTTTAAATCAGGTATATCGGGAACACAAAGTGTCCTCCCAAATTTCAAAATTCCATCTTCATACACAAAGTCACTCAATCACCCATCATTCACAGCTTTAATCTTCTTTTTCAACTATTCATCATTGGGCTAATAACACTTTATCCTCTCTAGTAAAGATGGTTTGGCAACCATTTGAATTTTTTTTGATGTTTCACCCTCTATGGTGATTCCCATATCCATCTTTACTAGATCCATTAAAATAGGATCCCTTTCCACTCTCATCATGTTCAAAACTCCATGATATTTTCTACTCAAAGCATCTACAACCATATTTTCCTTCCCTGGGTGGTAGTGTATCGTGCAATCATAATCCTTGAGTAGTTAAAGCCATCACCTTTGCCTCATATTGAGTTATTTTTGTGAGAAAATATATTTCAAACTCTTGTGATCAGTATATATCTCACATTTTTCACCATAGAGATAATGTATCCATATTTTCAAGGCAAAGATTATAACAGCCAACTCGAGATCATGAGTAGGATAGTTCTGCTCATGAATTTTTAGCTGTCGTGATGCATATGCAATAATCCTATCATTCTACATAAGAACACAACCAAGTCCTTTCATTGATGCATCACTATAAATAACGAACCCATCATTCCCTGATGGTAGAGTCAATATAGGAGCATTGACTAGTATTCTCTTCAGTTCTTCAAAACATTCTTCACACTCTTTTGTCCAGAAAAATTTAACCCCTTTAAGTGTGAGCTTCGTTAATGGGTTAGCCAATCGGGAAAAATTCTGGACCAAACATCGATAATAACCTGCCAAACCAATAAAGCTGCGTACCTCAGTTATACTCGTCAGTGCTGGCCATTCTTGGATTTCCTTGGTATTAGAAGGATCAACGGAAATTCCATCTTTAGAGACAATATGGCCAAGAAAAGAAATCTCCTGAATCCAGAATTCACACATGCTAAACCTCCCATATAATTCATTCCTTCTAAGAGTCTTCAAGATAATGCGCAAGTTATTTTCATGATCTTCGTAGATTTTGGAGTATACCAAGATATCATCAATAAATAACACCAAAAAATCATCAAGATATTCCTTGAAAACTCTATTCATTAGATCCATGAATACAGAGGGTGCATTAGTCAATCCGAAAGGCATTACTGTAAAATCGTAATGCCTGTATCTTGTTCGAAATACTGTCTTCGGAATGTCTTCCTTCTTCACACACAACTGATGGTATCCAAATTGAAGGTCAATCTTTGAAAATTATTGAGCTCCATGAAATTGGTCAAATAAATCATCAATGCGAGGTAGAGGATACTTGTTCTTTATTGTTATAGCATTGATCTCCCTGTAGTCAATGCAAAACCTCATAGATCCATCTTTCTTCTTAACAAAAAGGACAGGGGCTCCCCATAGAGAAACACTAGGGAAAATAAATCCCTTATTACCCAATTCCTCTAGTTGTTTCTTTAGTTCAACTAATTCCATGGTGGCCATTCTATAAGGGGTCTTCGATATAGGCCTTGATCCAAGAATTAAATCAATGGAAATCTCAACTTCTTGTTCTGGAGGATGTCCAGGTAAATCTTCCAGAAACAAACCAACATATTCTTTTACAATAGGTAAATCCTCGATTTGAACATTCCTTTCCATTCCCTTAGTCATTTCATTCTCTTACTCCCCAATAATTGAATTTAGTTGAGCTACTGGGGGTGGATCTAAATAAGAATTAGGTGGTGACGATTCTGCTCTAAAAATAAGGTGTTCCTTATCATCATCATCAAAAACCGTAACCTCCTTCTTCTTACAATAAATATTTGCATCATAGTCCAAAATCCAATCCATATCGAGGATTATATCAAACTCAATCATAGGTATGACAATGAGATCAGCGGATAAAGAACATTTATGTGCTCTAATGGGGACTGATTCACAAAACATTATTGCAATGATACTTACCTTAACAGTTTTAATTGACAATTCTCTTGTTAAATCAAATTAGAAATATCTAATTTTCTTAGAAAACTGGGAAGATATGAAACAATTCGATGATCCAGAATCAAATAATGCATTTTCTAAACTTGAGGAAACCATTAAATTACCTGCCACCATGTCTTTCAGAGCTTCAACCTCAGCAGTAGTGATAGCATAAGCTTGTCCTTGATCCCTTGTCCTCTTCTAAGGTAAGTTCACCTGACGCTTAGGACATTCATTTACATAATTTCCTATCTCTCTACAATTATAGCATTCCACGTTGACAACAACTTTCTTTCCCTTGCAATCATGAGCTTGGTGGCCTTTTTTACCACACTTGTAATAGACTCCCATCCCCTTCAAGCAAGTACCGGGGTGTTTCTTCCCACATTTACTGCAGGAATGATATTCAACTTTTCACTTCTTCCCCTTATTTCAATTTCCAGATTGATCATAAGATCTCTTATTTTCTTGCTTTACTTTAAAGTCATAAGACTTAGAGAATTCCTTTTCCATCCTGATAGCACACGAGACAATATCTTCGTACGATGAGAAGGTTTGTGAGACTAATGCTTGACGGAGAAATGGTTTTGACCCATCAAAGAAACAATCAATATTATTTCTTGGGTTACGTATATAATCTGCAGCATGCCTCGCTAACCTTGTAAAGTTAGCCTCATACTTTGCGACATTCTCATCCTCCTGTCTCAGACTCAGAAATTGCCTTTTCATATCTGCTCGATGGTCATGTAGAAAGTTTTTTTCTAAGAAAATTTCCTTAAACTCCCTCCATTCCATAATTGATACTTCTTCATCTTCCTTTTTGTTTTGAATCAGCGACCACCATTGATCGACATCTCCAGTGAGGCGATAGACTGCCATGACAACCTTCTCCCTTTCGCTACTCCCCAAGCCGTGGAATATTTTCTCTAAGGGGTTTATCCATTGCTCAGCTACTAATGGATTTGCACCACCATTAAATTTTTGCGGTTGTTGCCTCATGAAGCGGTATAGCATTGATCCTCCACGTTGCGGATCGGGGTGCTCCATACGAGTAAGGTTATTATTCATAACCTGAGTGAGTTGTCCCAGTATGGTAATAAGTTGATCAGCCCCAGTTGTATCTCCAGATCCACAATAATTATCTTGAGCAGGAGGACAATCCATAAACGGAGTTCATGCATTGATACGGTTTCCATTCCTTCCACTAGGCGCCATTTCTAAACAATGGCATAAACTAGATTACTTTATGAATCAAAATACATAATTCCATACTTGTAAAACACTTAACATAAATTGAACTATTTATGGATATAATCCATAATCATAAAAATGTTTTCTTTGAAGAATTATATACTCATAACCCTTCAAAGTGGTTTGTAAAGAAAATGTGAATTATCCTAAGCATATCCCCTGGGAGTGTCGTAACCAAGAGTGCAGCAAGACCCGTTGTCGTGCACCAGTTCCCGTTCGAGTCTAGCTCAAATCGGTGTTTTCAAGTTTTACCCCTAGGTACATCTGTGCCAGAGCCGCCCCTACCTGCTCGTATCCAGACAGATATGTATTGCTCGGAAAACTCACAAAATATATATAATACCAAAATTCTAGGAAGTTCTTCTATACTAATCCTCAAAGTCTATCTTTGAGCTATGTGCTCTAATTAGATTTTATCTAAATCTAGATTCCAAGGTTAGTACTAAACTTCCTCTAATACCAACTGTAACGCCCCGACCCCAGTTACCCAGAGTCAGTGCATTATTGCGTAACATTGGCATGATCACAAAAGATCAAGTCTCGAAAGACCGATTAGTTTAGTAGCCTTGGAAACACTAGATACATTCATAAATGTTACATTACATCATAAAGTGAAAAACTACAATAACAAAGTCTCCATAGTCCACACTCATATCCTCTTCTGAGTATCCCTGTAGGTCATTCATAAAATACTTCTTCACATCCTGGAAAATATTAAAACATTTAAAGGGGTGAGCTCATATGCTCAGTAAGGATACCAATATTGCGGAAGCTTTCATAAATAAACATTAACATTTAAGGCAATTTACAACTAAAACAAAAGACTTTTTAAACTTGAACTTCAGCATAATATAGAAAAAATAAAATTAAATAATGCCATTTACTTACTCACATGGATATTCTACTAGTCGAATAATCACATGCAATATCAATAACCACTTTCATAATGATGGAATGCATAATTCCAGACTATCATAACCACGTATCCAAGGCCTCGTGCCAAGACCACAAATAAGATTTTGTCAAGGCCTCATGCCAAGAAACTAGTTTGTCTCATGAGACCTACCGATGCATCGAGGAGCTATAGTGGGATCCACCCGTCACTTATTAAGTCCAATGCATTTCTCATATGAACAGGTTTAAACATATCATAAACCATAACATAATTGTATCACATAAAACATGCATAAAAGAAACATAAGATTTCCACACTTCAATCACAAGATATCAATACAACACATTGATATAATAAAAACTTTATCAAAACCATTTTCAATAAAAAAATAAAATAAAAGTAAAACATGGTATTTATTTTTCTTTTTAAAAAAAAGTTATGGCTTATAGAGGAAGCCGAAACTCAAATAATAGTCATGGCGGCGGAGAAGTCATTGTCGTCGCATACGTAAGAAAAAAACATTCCTTTTGTCATTTAGTAAAATCACTTCGTATAAAAAGAATCCATTTGAATAAAAGTAAAAGTCAAAGGGGTTTATACACCGTATAAATGAAAGTTGTGTATACAACCAAATATTTCTCAATGAAAGGAGATTGAGACGAAGTCCTTACAAAGATAATTTTTAAAATAAAATAGATCTATTATGTGTATTTACTATAAGTAAACATAAAGAAATTACAAATACAAGATAGGACATAATAATATCATGACATAATTCTAAAGTAGGAGATTAACCCAAAGAATGGAAATTGGGTTAAGAAATTCCCTTACGTCGTGTCCGACTTGACTCGACCGTTCTTTAACCTCCTGAATAATAAACTAGAGTTAATTTAAAATTGCTTAAGAACCTTTTTCAATTTAATTATTCCTTTTATATCACTTATTACCATGTTATGAACATTATGTATTTATTTATGTTAATAACAGTCGTTTTGTTGATCTTTGGTACTTGAGTCGAAAATAAACTTCTTAAAATTACATGTTGTTCATGTGGTAAAATATCCATTATATCTATAATTATATTAATGATGAAGATATAATATACATCATATATATCCAGTATATACATTCATTTATAATATTTCATAACATTTAGAGGTAAGAAATGAAATGCACCGTTCATGGAGACGGTAAGCCGTACGTACGCATGAACACTACTTTCATTTCTATTTCGTATTTAATGGAATGAAGTTTTAATTATATAAAAGTATAATATAATTCCGGTATAATATAATGTATAATACTATTTACTCCATCCTTTATACATCCCACATATGGCATTAACGATTCAAATCACTTTGAGGGGGAGGTAGTCCGCACTTCCTAAAATGAAAATATCGCGTTTACCCATAATGGAAACCATAAATGTATGCCATAAATGAAAAATACAGAATCTTAAGGAAAACATAAACATATTATATATCATATATAAATATATTTACATCTTAATTTCCACCTTTGAAGGTGTTATATGAGTGTTGAACAATCATTGTTTCGTGAGGCAGAAATTCACCATCCACAGAAACAGTATGTTCTTTAACCATTAGATGTAGGTGTGTGTAAGTGTAGCTAGAATAATTCTTATAAAAACATACTAGTATATTGAAGATACTGTTTTGTTACAAAATAAAGGAATAAAAAGAGTTCAAGGGGTTGGAGAAGCAAAATAAAACAAAATAACATAAGAGAAGACATTACCTTAAAATCGGGTAACTCTTTTTGATTTGAGCCAAAGGCTTCCTTATGGAGAATTATGCCCAACGTGAGGCTTCTAGAAGTAAAAGAGGGAAGTTTAGAGAGTATTTGGGAAGACGGTGGCTGATCCAAAACGCTTTTAAGGTGTTAGTAAGGTGGTCGTGGTGGGAGCCTTTTATAAGAGGAGAGGAGGGGCACTCTTGGTAAGTCATGAAATGTTACTTTATTATATAATGAGTTTCGGATTTTAAAGGTCCCAAAATTATATATTTCGAGGATAAGGTGATAAGGGTTCTAAATATACTCATCCAAAAGGTTTTGGACAAGTGTAAGTCTTAGATTTTACATTATCTGTTTATTTTATTTAAATCGTTAATTAATGAGGCAATCGCTGCATCATCATGGTGTCATAAACAATTTACTTTATTTAATGTCTAAAAATTATAAAAAAATTATCATGATGTAGGAAATCTTTTTTTATTTCTAATGAATATTTATAGTCAAAAATAGGACTTGTATAACCCCATTTAAAAATTGTTTTAGTAAAACAACTCATGTTTGTGACATTTTTATTTTAACATTAAATAAAAAGTTTTGAATGTCATTTTCCTACCAAAGTGGCTCCATGGGGTCCCCAAGTTGACCCATGGATTGTCTTGGTCGGCTATGACTCATACAATATGGGTAGGACAAGTGTAAGGATATTTTCATATTTTTATAATATCAGTTTTACCTTAAATTTCACTAATTACCTTTAATCATGATTAATAAAACTTAAAAGTTACTATTCACCAAAAATTATTTTAATCTCATTGAACCACATTTTACTTTCTAATGAAAACCATGTATATCGGATTTTTGAAAATAAAATCACAGAAGTGTTAATGTTTCATTTAAATGAAAAATCAGTTTTTTAACTAACACTTAGTGGTTTCACTGTTCATCAAAAATTGTAGTTTTTCAGAATAGTGCCAAAATTTAACCCTAAGCTATAATTGATATTCCGAATTCAAAAATTATTTCTATTTTAAAAAATTCAAAACATATAAGTTGAATTAATTAATTTTATAATTAATTCCTGCTGTCACAATAAATAGCGTGTTTTTAAGAAACAATATATATCAAAAGATTGACAATTGTTTATGTCCAATTTCAAAGTGAAATTAATTCTAATGAACACCATTGGATAAAATGGTAAAAATATATTATAATTATACTTTGAAACCACTCAATAGTATAATTTATCACCATAAATTATTTTTATTAAAAAATTTGTTTTTAATTATTTTTCACTATTCATAAAAAAATTGGAAGTTCTCCAAAAATTACAAAAAATTCAACTTAGGATAATTTCGATATTCCGAATACAAAAACGAAGTCCATTTGGCAAGATAAAATTTCAAAAATTAGGTATTACTATTCATAACAGCTATTTGATTGGTTGTGGTGTGTGTTAGAACTCAATGTTGTGTACAACACACACTACTGTATTATTCAAAGAGAAGTGTACCGTGGAAGCTTGGGGTGTTACATTAAATCTATAAGAAAGTCCCAAAATATGTAACAATTCCCCCCAAAAGGGTGCGATGATCCCAAACTCTCATCCTCGTGACCAATGTGAGTTCTTAAGTGTCATTGGGTCTAAAACCCCAATTGAACACCTGCCATTGGAAAGTAGGTCCGTACCCAGTTATGAATGCGGGAACCATTAGATGTTTCCATGAAAGGTTAACAAAAGGTGAGTCTGATGCGAATGATTGTGCATAACATTAAACCCACCACAACCAGAGCACTAGAAAAAGCCACCCACATATTTTTGATGTGAAATAATTAAAATATAACATCTCCTATGCAATACGAGAAAAAATATAGATTTCTTAATTCTCTTCAGACCATTTTGTTCCTATCGCATGGGTTGTCCATTTACAAATTTTTAGAAAAAAAAAATGGTAATCTAGACCTGAATTTATCAAATAACAAAACGACTGGGTTATTTTACATTAGTCCATTTTGATTATATTTACTACGGAAAAAATGTTTAACCAGACATGAATCTATCAAAGGGAAAGAATATAAGTTGACCTTGTCACTGATCTTATGGATAAACCTCTATAGCAAGGGTTCACATGAAATAAGTATATACTCACTTTGTTAAGTCCATGAAAGCATAGTGGATGGATCAATAATAAAAGGAAAATTGTGTTATACATGCATATATGATTGAACACATATCATGCCTACAATGGTGCACTAATTGGTGACCTTGTTCCCTGTTTTATTTATGAAAGAAGATAATTCTCTCATAAATAAAAGATCGATCTGAGAAAATAACTTATTCTAGAGACCATTCTGAAAAATCAGCTAAGGTTGCAACCTCTACAGGTCATGGAATGACCTCACCTACCCAAAAAATTAAATGTCAGGTAGAGAATTTATTGGTCTGGGAATATCATAAGAATGGTAAAATCCAGATCCATGATGCAGCATGTGAGTGTCTCCAAAAGATAAAACTAACAAGTTGGCACCGTCTGAGGAAAGATACAGCAAATACAGAGGCCCTCATTGCCACACCCAACTGCTTCAAAATTTTATCCCCAGAGCATGAAAGTCACCACACTCAGTATATGATGATGGTGGATCAAGGAGGAAAATACAAATCCCTTACGATTCAGAGGCCGATGAAGATCCTATCAACTATCATTTCCAACAACACCCCATTGGCACCCATCAATTTCTTATTGAAGGCACCACCACACACCGCAACCTATAGAACCCATTCATGGGAAAAAAGCAAGACACATCAGGAGAAGAAAGCTATAGATAATAATTGGTGGGATCATATCTCCAGTCCCATGGATGATGTCTTCTAGTACAACCTGGTAGTAACCAATGAGCATGATCATATCCCCACTCCCTCAGAACAATTCTATAGGCAAATTCTTACAGCATACATGGGGAAGGGGCATATCCCCACCCCCATGAAAGAATTCCATCAACATATTATATTAGGTCAAGGAGGAAAAGAGTGGGATCATATAACTTATTCAATTGAATATATATGGAAGTACATGGTGGAGACATAAAAAGTGTAGGAATATATTCATGTGCACACTTTGCTAAAATGGAATTAAATTTTAGAAATAATGGTAGAACTCTACCATCATATTCTGTCACTAGTAAAAATTTAGGGAAAGACACATAGTACTATTCCTATAACTGGTTCTACTCAACAATATAATGATTATTAACATGTGGTTTGTCTAGAGAAAGCATATATTCTTTCTCCCATCCAGGACAGTTATCAACATATTCTAGAAAAGGCCGAGGTGTCATCACAAGATCATATTCCCATTCCAATTGAGTCTCACCAAGTGAGAGTGGTACATGCCTTAGGATAGGCTCACATCCCTATGGAAAAAGTCTAGAGACATATTCCAAATGCCTAGGATCGAGCTCATATCCTCATTCTGGATGGGGATCACCAAGTTAGAGGATCACATGCCTCGAGCTAGGCTCATATTCCTATTGAAGAAGCCCGATGACATAATCCAAAGGCCCAAGATTGGTCCCATACTTTCATTCTGGATAGGGTTCACCAAGTGAGAATGGAACAACACATCCCGGGGGAAGAATGCAAGGAATATCATTCCTTGAAGCACTCAAAGGTTCTGAACCACTTAAATCATCTGACATGAAGGTGCCTCTATGCATGAAGCTCGATGATTGTAGATTCGTGGTTGAAGCTAACCCTGATGTACATAAAAAATGATCTCTTTTATGTAAGTTCTCGATTATGGGTCCCATTTCATATATCAAAGGGGATAAACCCTGGTCGGATTTTGATCATAAAATGATAATTTTACATATATGGGGTGTCTTCAACTGGAATCTAGTTCCATTAGGAAAGGGTTACTTTCATATGCTTCTTAGATCCCATGATGATTTTGATTGGGTCCGGAAATTTGGAAATCTTTAACTTAAACCTAGAGTACTTAGAATCTATGAATGTGACCTTTCCTTCAATCCACACACTATAAGGAATACCATGGATTAAATATTGGTTCGCCTCCATGGACTTAGTTGGTTTTTCTATCATCCGAAAATCTTGAATGACATTGCCTCGTGCATAGGTACACCACTCAAAATCGATCAGAGAACACTTAACGCTGAGATTGGATTGTATACTAGGGTGATGATGTAAGTTGAAATTGCTTACAAAATACCTAAAGTAATTGTTTTCCATTCAAATGACTCCAAAATAGAGATTCAAGTGGAATGTGAACATATACCTCCGTATTGTGAACTCTGAAAAATCATCAAGCATTCTTTGCTAAAATGCAGAGTTGTCGAGAGCCAAGTTGCTCAACGAAAGGATAATGGGTGGAATAAATTAGAAGGAAAAATAACGATAATGCCAAAAATTCTTCAAAATATTTAACCAGCTAGGAAGAGAGCTGAAATTTGGGTTAATAAGTCAAACTTTATAGGACAAAGTTCATGTATCAATTGGCTGAGAAGGTTGAAGAAGAAGAAAATACCAATCTTGAACTTTACATCCTGGAAGAAATTTAGAAGATGGTCTTAGATACTTGTAAAGAGCACCAGTATATTTTAGACCCAAATCGTCTTACCCTCCTTGAGGCTGATCAACATCTGGTGGCATCTTTTGAGAACCATGCTCCAACACTCGAGGTCAAAGATCTTACTGAACAACTAGTGGATTTGGTAGCTTTGGTGGTATTTGAGATGAAACCAGGTGGAAATGCCTACAATGAGAATTCACTACCACTGGAGTTGGATGAAAATTCATCCATGGGTTTCTCAGTCGATGCTGGACAAACAGTTGTGTTACAAGCAGACCAATCTGGGACTGATGGACAACCTCGGATGAATCCTACTGCTTACCTGAAGATTGCAGGTATGAATCCTTCAGTTGATTTAGTTTCAAATTTTGAGAAATCCATGGAAATGTTCACAACTATTAACACTAGAACTAAACTTACCTCCTTGAATAATAATTTGGGAATACAAAATACAATTCCCATTGAATCTATAGTAACCACATAGCCCCATATGTCGCACACTGTTATTCAAGTTTCAGATTCACCCAGAGACCCAAAGGATGGTCCTATGACCACACTCATTGCTAGTAAAACATCTGTTATTATTAATTTTGGTACTAATACAGGCGCTGCTAACACTTATACTGTTTCTTTTATGAGTAAACAGGACAAGAAATCATGTCCGACCCACTCTAAAATTACTAGGAGATCAAAAAGGAAGAAGGGTTCTATCGGATCCAAAAATAAAAAATGGGGCTCTTGCTCCAAATCCAGGTTTTAATGGATCTCTTATTTTGGAATTGTCCGAGCATAGTGAACTCTGACATGGTTACTATGCTTAAAAGACTTCTCTGATGCATAAATGAAAAATATTTCCTATTACTGAACCAAAAATCAACTTTTTTAAGAGCTTCATGCATATATGTTCTTACGGTTATAGATTTCTAGGTGCTTGTAAAAATGGTATTGTTATTGATTACCTTTGTAGTTTTTACCATGATACTCTACAAAATGTAATTATCTACAAATTATCTGATCAAATGTTTACTTGTGATTTATCCATTGATAACATACATTGTTTTTTCACAATGGTGTATACCAAAAATAGATATCAATACCAAAGACCTCTCTAGCATGATATTTTTGACTTATCTAACACCATTCATGACCCCTAGTTTGTGATAGGATATTTTAATGCCATTATCTCTCCTAGTGAGAAAAATGGACCTTCACATTCTCATATCACCTCTAGAGAATTTAGAAAATCTTTTGAAGACTGTAATCTTACAGAAATTAATCTCACGGGTGCTAGATTTACTTGGTATATAATACACTACAACAGAGTTGTTGTGAGAAAACTTGACAGGGCCTTTACAAATTACCCAACTCTGGATAACTGGGATACTATTAGATGACTTTAACTAAACTAAACTCATACCATCACCCCATCCTGGTTAGTATTTTTTCCAAAATAACTAAGCCCACTCTTCCTTTCAGATTCAACAATGCTTGGTCTGCTTACATGGAATGTTCAACACTCAAAAAAACTTGTTGGGCATCGATGAATCACCACTCGGATTCTTTTTACTATCCCACCAAACTAAAACATCTTAAGAAATGTCTCAAAGATTGATGTAGGACCAAACCAAAACAAATGGACAAGGACATCTCCAACCTTGAGAAGGAGCTTAATCAAATCCTAAATTTCAACACTCACTCTGATTTCTCTTTTGATCCCCAAAATGAAATCAATATCTTTGTAAAACTTGATTCCGTCCTAGTTATTAAGGGAAACATTCATAAACAAGTATTCAAAAATAAGTGGCTTTCAGACGGTGATCAAAACACTAAATTCTACAATTCCCTTCAAAGAATTAGAAAGGTCTGCCGACCTCTCTCCATTCTTAGGGACAACGTCATTCTTCTTGATTCTGAGGAGGTCATTACTGATCATGTGGTATCCTACTTCACCAATATTTTTAATGGACCAAATATTAATAAATAACTCCTCCCTGAGATCATTCCAGTTATGGTTCATGACGATGATAATCACTTTCTCTTGAGCATCCCTCTTGATCATGAAATCAAAGACACCATCTTTAGTCTCAACCCTGATAGTGCCCTGGGACCTAATGGGTTCAACAATGTTTTTTTTCAGAAATTCTGGGAGATCATACACATTGATGTTTGTAAACTGGTCAAGTCCTTATTCTCAAATGGGTTTCTCCCTCATGGTATTAATTCTCAATTTCTCACCCTCATTCCCAAAGTGGATAACACCTATAAAATTCAACTTTTTAGACCCATCAATCTCATCAACTATATTTATAAAATTATTTATAAACTTATGGCTAACATACTTGATCCTATATGCAACAAAATAATATATTGGAATCAATTTGGTTTTATCAAAGGTAGATCCATTCAAGACTGCATTTTCCTTTCCTCATAATGCACCAATTTCCTTAATAAAGTGTCCAGAGGAGGAAACATTACTATTAGACTAGACATCAAGAAAGATTTGGACACTATTGACTAAAGATTAATCTTCAATGTTCTACAGGGATTTGGATTCAATGATACTTTTCTTAGTAGGATTAACTTCTTATTTAATTTGGCCTCTCTTTCTATCCTTGTTAATGGATCCCCAAAGGGCTAATTTAAATGCACCAAAGATGTGAGATAAGGTGACCCTTATCTACCATTATTTTTTCAATTATGAAAGATTATCTTAGTAGACTGCTCACCCGTATGGTTGATCAAAACAAACTCAAACCCATACAGGCATCTAGAATCCTCAAGGTTCCTACACATCTTTTATATATGGATGATATTATTCTGTTTCTAAATGGTGAAAAAAGAAATATCCAAAATTTAAAAAATTTTCTGGCTCATTATGAGAAGCTTTTTGGTTAAACTATCAGCTTGAAAAAATCTTTTGTGTTCTTTGGAAAAAGTTTCTCTCTTAGTAGGAAAATGAGCATTATAAATATACTAGGAATTAAAGAAGGATCTTTCCCCTTAACCTACCTCAAAGTTCCAATCTTCTAGGGATGACCAAAATCCATATATTTTAATGCTTTTGTGGAGCAGGTTATCAATCAAATACCCTCCTGGAAAGGTAAATCCCTCTCTATGGTTGGCAGGATTATGTTGGTGAAATCTACAATTGTCTCTAAATTTGACTACTCAGTGAAGGTTTATAAATGGCCTACCGGCCTTATTAAGAAAATTAATGTTTACATAAAAAACTTTTTTTGGATTGGTAGCATTCTTGATAGGAAGCTTGTTACTATACCTTGGTTGAAATGTTGAAAACATCTAGAGGAAGGTGGTCTTGACATTAAAAATCTCAAACTCTTTAATGAATCCTTACAAGCTAGACTCACTTGGAGAATTTTTAATAGTAACTCGGATTCCATTGATTTTATAAAAGAATGATTTATCCTGAAACTCAAGAAGGGTAATTTGAGCTATATGAACTCCCCCATATGGCCATCCATTAGAAAATCCTTTTCCAATATTATGAATAACTCTAGATGGATGGTTAGCTCGGACTCCTCCATGAAATTTTGGATGGACAACTGGACTGGCGCTTCTCTCTTATCTATGCTCTCTCCCAATTCCAATCCATAAAACATGAATTGTACTATTAAGGATGTGATTCAATATATAAATTTCAATCTCCCTGATAACATCATGCATATTTTTGATAATTATACTTTCTATAATAGTGGAGATTCTTTTATCTGGGAGCCTGCCCACAATGGGGTGCTTGATCCAAAAAGTTATTACAATTACAATTTCACTAATTCAGATTCTAGTTTCGGTTGGATGAATTTTTTTGATAAGACCCAGATCAAACCCTCAAGACTCAACCTTGTTTGGCGCATTGCTCACAACCATATTCCTACCGAGGTTTGTCTTCAATCTTTTGGTATCAAACTATGCTCAAAGTATCATTCATGTCACCAACATAGAGAGGATACTAACCATATTTTTCTGTCTTGTGCTATGACATATGCCCTCTAGAATTATATTACTAACAATTTTGATTGCAGATGGTTTTTAATTGAATCTATACCCTTACAATTAAAACGATGTGTCGAGCTTGAAACTTCGAAACAAATCAAGAATCTCTTCTTAGCTGCTATTTCTGAGCTCTTTCACATCATCTAGTATGATAGAAATGACATTATTCACAACAACTACTCATTTAATATTTATGCAGGACGAATGCAGATTCTCCTCGCCATTAAAGATGCATCCTCGTTCTAGAAATCCATCTGCAATAACACTATTGATGACTATGTGGTCCTATGTCATCTTTGAATTTAAGGCATCTAAAAACCACTGAGGCACACCTTTGAGGTGTTATGGAAGGCCCCGCTCCCAGGATAGATCAAAATTAATGTTGATGGAGCTTCCAAAGGCAACCCGAGACCTGTGGGATGTGGTGATATCTTCAGAGACTCCCTTCGACATTTTCAAGGATGCTTCTTCGGCAATTGCGGTCTTGACTATGCTTTAGAAGCGAAAATGATGGTCGTGATACTTTTGATCAACTTTATCAAACAAAAGTGGTGGAATAACATATGAATTGAGAGAGACTCTACCACTATTTTCCAAGCCATCTGGAATGGTACGATGCAGCTTTCTTGGCCTCTTACCACTCACTGGATAAGCTGCCTTGCTTCACTTCTAGAGATGAGATACATTGTCACTGATGCTTTCTACGAAGTGAAAATGGTTGTTGATGGTCTCGCCAATAAGGGAACCAATCAGGGTATCACTTGGTTGGATGATCTTAAGGATGATTTTCTCCCTCTTTATGAAAAATATTGTAATAAAATTCCCTCCTTCAAACTTTTTTAATTGTTTTTTTATTGAATAAATTGTGTCTTGGTCTTTGACAGAGGCACCACCTTTCTAAAAAAATTGCCTAGCATATTCCAGCAAATAATGAATGTTATGCCCATATGGATAATTCTACTGATGAATGACTTCACCAAAATTCTTCCAATGAAATAAGAGAGAATGATCATATTAATTTTTACATTCTTTATATCCTTCATCATATTTTGGTGGGTAATTCAGAATCAGAACGGGCTCATATTCTTGTTCCAACCGGGGCTCACTTAGTGAGAGTGGTATGTAGCATCCTATTATCAATCTGATAGGAACAACTTTAACCTTGTTTTAGTTTTACATTTTAGTTGACTGGGTAGGGTTGAGAATGAATGGGGAGGATACTTATAATTGAGAATTTATATGTTTTTTGGACTCTCAGCTTTAACCAGTTATTTCTACTGGTTACAGTAGGGTTACACGATGTGTAACTAGGTCACACGATGTGTAATGGTCACTAGGTTCATACCATGAAGGTTTTACACCATGAAAGTTAGAAGATGTGGCGAGTCTTTACATTTTATGAGTTAAATAAATAATATTTTTTAATTCGAAGCATCATGTTTTTCAGCGGTGACATAAATTAACTATTTTTCGATGTGTAATGGGGTTACACATTATGTAGTACCCCAAATGCTATTTTTAAACAAGTAGCATAGATGATATCACTCTTTTGTTTCTCCACCAGTTTCATGGATTTTTACCTAAGGCCTTCCCTAGGAGATCATGGAGCCCTCTAAACCTTTCGTGTCATTTATTTCAGCGTTTTGTCATCATTGGTCTTGTGGTGTGAATTCCCAGGTAAGAATTCTCCCATTTTATTCATCTCTTTCAATTTATCCTCCTTGGGGTTTAATAAATCATCCTAAAATTGATGGATCTATACTCCATGTTTCTAGATATCATCTATAGGTTTATTTTTGAGGTCTTTCTTTCCTTTTTTATCATTGGAATGTTCCATTGTATGCGTTGAGTTTTGAAAAAAAGCAGGTGGTTCCGTTCCACTTGGCCAACTTGATTAACCTTTAAATTTATTGATTTATTTTAGTTGTTGACTTAAATTCAAATTTTTGAAATTTATTTCAATTATTTTTGATTAAAAACCAATTCCAGTGAATTAGGGTGTTTGGAATGGTTTTGGAAAGAAATTGGGAAAACCCCCAATTCCAGTGAATTGGGGTGTTTTTGACAATGGATGGAAATGGTTTTAATTTAATTGTTGAATTTTATTTATTGAAATAGAATTGATGGAATTTCTTAAATTGTGAAAATGAATTAAAATGTTTTGAAATAAACCCAGTGGTTTTATCTTATTAAGAAATTTTTTTTGATTAAAACCTATTTTAGTTTTAAATGGAAAATTGGTATTTGAAATAGGGAAATGAGATTTAATTGTATTTTAAGAATCCTTAAAATAAAATTTCCATCATTGATTGTGTAATAGCACATGAAAGACTTAGGTAGTTTGTGAGTTATTTGGACACACTCTATGATTGTACAACATTATAAAACATAAATGCAGCAAGTCATATCCCTGATTGGATGGTGATGACTCAACTTTGGACAGTGTCAGAGGGATGTATTTATACACATATTTCCATGATCACTTAGAGAGTGCAGATTCCTATAGCCTAGAAACTATATAACTATTTGGAATTTGACCATGTTGGTTGCTTATTTGTATTAGAGATATAAATGTACGAAAATGTTATTTAACTGCATTACATGCCTTCTAGATTTATATAAATGTATGCCAATTTTGTTTAACTAATTTTTATTTAGATAGGTTGAAATACAAATCTTATTTGTTCTATCTGCTGGAATTAATTTTACTTGTTTCTCTATTTGAGTTTATATATGATGTATTCCTTATTGAATGATAATATTGTGTTGCATCATGCCTCTAAGAAGACAAGAGAATCAGATTAAGGAGGAAATTCTTCTGAACCATAATGAGAAAATCCTCCGATGGACCAGAATCTAGTGGAGGTGACTGTGCATACTATCCAAGCTTCGGGGCAGACACCACCACCAGTATCCATTCAGGCTCTAGATATGGAACCTCAGGGGGATGTTCCTCAAAATCATTCTCCAGAGATCCTTTTCCATAAGCCACCAGTTTTCAAAGTCTCCACTGATCCTCAACATGCTGAGTAATGGTTGGGTAGGATAGAACATTTGTTTGAGTTCCTAGAGATACCAGATAAGATCAATGTAACGTGTTCCACCATTTTGTTGGAGGGACCAAGAAAGAGATGGAGGGATATGATGGTGATGGAAAAGTAAAATGAGGGATTAGAGTGGAAGGACTTCAAGGTCATTTTCACTGACCAGTTCTATCCAGATTCAATGGTGTTGGCCAAGGATGTAGAGTTTTCAAGCTTGATCTACCTGAAATAACCGCGACTGAGTAATCAAATAACTTTTCTAATATTATGCTGTTTCCACATGAGATTTTATATAAATGATAGGATCAAGTATTGATATTTTGAATTGGTAATTCTGTCAGATATATGTTCTTACGTTTTCTTGATAAACCTACCCACTTATACTGATGTGCTGGATAAGGATATGATGGTTAAGATGGACATGGCCGGAAAGTCAGGGTTTATAGGAGTTCCTTTTTCTCAAAGTGTAAGATTATGTTCCTTCAAGGTAATTTATAAGCATGATGATTCTTATGGTAGTTTTTGATGGCAGGGTCATTATAGGCCTCCTACAAAACAAAGAGGAAGTCCTTTGATTTTCTATTAGTATGGAAATCCAAGATATTCTAAAAGGTTTTACACTGAGGCACCTAAGAATTGTAGATCTAGAAGATGTTTAGGAAACATACA
Source organism: Viscum album (assembly GCA_963277665.1). Classification (NCBI taxonomy): domain Eukaryota; kingdom Viridiplantae; phylum Streptophyta; class Magnoliopsida; order Santalales; family Viscaceae; genus Viscum; species Viscum album. The sequence goes on from OY728153.1 coordinate 30,562,800, forward strand.
GATATTCTTCCATATCATTTTTACTCTGCGTAGTGGAATAAGATCATCAACTCCTTCTAAAATAGTGTGGAAATCAGATGCTTCATGTATAAAAGGGTTCTATTCATAGGAATCCGGAACAAAGACACTTCACATAGTGGAACAGTCTCTAGAGGAAGAAGACATGGGTCTAGAAACTGTGAGATATACCATTACTATAGCTTCATCATTAGTGACTGATCTATTTGGTACTGGTGTATCTCATTCATTTTTTTTCAACTCATATTGTCAATATGCTAAATATTTCTATGTAGCTTTTATCTTGTGTAATGGATATTATTACACCCATTGGGATGAAGAGAGACCATGGTCTTCATAGTCCTACTTGTGTCTTCTCTCTATGAGATGTAGAGCTTTCTTAGAGTTTTCTAGTTCTCTATATGAAACATCGTGAATTCATATTCATGATGAGCTAGCTCATTACCAATAAATCTTGGATTTATTATTATCTTTGACGAGTCTCCTTTACTGCACATAGTGATGTGTCTCATATCTTTCAAGGATAATGGGACCCAAGGTTGAGCAGAGCTGGACCACCTTATCCAAAATTTGATAAAGTGATAATGTGTTTTCCTTTGATCTGGAGGAGGAATCTTTGAGCAGTAATCTCCCTGCAGTTATCATTGAGTTTCTTGACGTGTTTCCATATGACTTCTCTGCTTTTCCACTAGTAAGGGAGGTTGAGTTTTATATTTACATAATATATGGTACTCGACCAGTTTCTATTCCCTCTCATAGTATGTATCTAGATGAAATGAAAGAGATGAAGTCCCAGTTGGATGATATTTTTTAGAAAGGATTTATACACCCAAGTATGTCACGTTGGGTAGAATCAGATCTCTTCGCTATGAAATTTGATGGTTATCTTCACATATGTGTCGATTATCGAGATCTCAATTGAGTTACGATGAAGAGAAGTATCCATCACCATAGACTGATGATCTGTTTGATTATTCAAAAGTGGATAAGTGGTTTTCAAATATTATCCTTCAATCTGGTTACCATCAAATGAGGATCAAATAATCAAACATTTAGAAAACCTCCTTTCGGAGTAGGTATGACCATTATGAGTTCCTTGTTATGCTATTTGGTCTAGAAAATGATCCTACATTTTTCATTGATTTGATGAACATGATTTTTCATGAATATCTAGATACCATTACGGTAGTATTTTTGCATGACATCCTCATTTACTCCAAGTATGAGAAGGATCATGTACATCATATAAGAACAGTTTTGAGTTTTTAGAGAAATCACTGACATTATGCCATACTTTAAAAATGTGATTTCTATATTGGGGAAGTGAAACTATTGGGACACATGGTGTCAGAATAAGAAATATTAGTTGATCCTGAGAAGGTGAAGTTTGTTATGATGTGGGAGAAACCACATAATGTATTTGATATTCAGAGCTTCTTGGGCGTATCCAAATATTATCGTAAATTAATGAAGGAATTATCAAAGTTTTCTTCTCCGAAAAATGCTCTAACTGGGAATGAGGTTAACTTTGATTGTAATGATAAATATCAGATGTCTTTGGTTGAGTATAAACATATTTTGGAAACTGCACTAGTGTTGTCTCTTCCAGAGGCCAAGCATGGCTATGTGGTCTTCTGTGATGCATTGGGTTCATTCTTGGGCTATGTTCTTATGTAGGGTGATCATGTAGTTGCTTATGAATATTTACAAATTAGATTACATGAGAAGAATTATCCTACCCATGAAATTGAACTTGAAGCTGTGATACATGTTCTTAAAAGTTGGAAGAATTACATTTAAAGAGAAAGTTTAACTGTGTATTCAAACCACACAATATTGAGTTATATCTTCTCTCAAAAGATATTTGAATCTACTCCAGAGGAGTTGGGTGGAGAATCTACAATCCTTAAAATTTGAAATCACCTACACCCCAAGGAAAGGTAATGTTGTTGAAGATTCACTGAGTAGGAAACTATCAACCAATACAGTGAAAGAATCTTCAGAAGAGTGGAATTTGATGATTCTCCTTACACAGTTGCATATTGGAGGCCAAGAATCTAGGGATGAGGTTTCTTTATCCAACTTTCTGTTATCATCCAATATTTTTGAGATGATTATTTAGGATAAATATCTTGATGATGAATTCCTTATCATTATAGACTCTCTTTATGGTAGGGAGACAATTTTTCATTATTCATTCTCCATAGAGGGTGTTTGATGTTATCAGAATCGCTATGTTATGTCGTTAGCAACAAGAAAGACCGTTATAGGGAACTATCATAATTCCTAGTGGGCTGTGGACCCCAGAACCACTATGATTTTCTATGACATGAGGTGGTAGTTCTTGTTTCCAGGCATGATTCAAGGCATTACTGAGTTTGTTTCTCATTGTTATATATGCCAGTATGTGATGGTTGTGCACTAGAAACCTTCGGGTTTAGTTCATCCACTTGCATTCCATACTTGGAAGTGGGAGGCGATCTTTATAGACTTTATGGATGGGTTTACTTGTACCTAGAAGGGGAAGAATGCAATATGGGTTTTGATCACCAGACTTACCAAGTCATATCACTTCATAATCATTCATGATACAAACAAAGTTGAGGAGTTATGAAATATCTACGTGAAAGAGATTATTTCTTTGCATGGAGTTCTATCTACCATAGTTTTTGACAGGGATCCTTGGTTCACTTATCACTTTTGTAGAGGCCTTTAGGGGGGATTGGGATCTCTAGTCTATTTGAGAACAGGCTATCATCAATATTCAGAAGTCCAGATAAAGATATTTATATATATTCTTGAATATATTCTTCGAACTTATGTTCTTAGCTTTAGTGGGGCTTTTGATGATAATATGAGGCTGGTTCAGTTTTCATATAAAATAGTTACCAGTAAATGATCATAATGGCTCCTTTTGAGGCCTTATAAGAGTCCCCTATTGATCTAACAGATACACCTTTAACCTTGTCATAGTTTTTACTTTTCATTGACTGGGTAGGGTTGAGAATGAATTGGGAGGATACCTATAATTGTGAAGTCATATATTTTTTATACTCTCATCTTTAAACAGTTATTTATATAGGCTACAGGAGGGTTACATTCCATGTAACTAGGTTTTGCGACATGTGATGGTCTCTAGGTGCATCCCATGAAGGGCTCACACCATGGAGGTTACATGAAATGTTGATTATTTACACATCGTGAGTCAATTAACTAATGTTTTTTTAATTCTTAGCATCGGGTTTTTTAGCGGTTACAAAAATTAACTATTTCATGATGTGTAATGGCGTTACACGTCATGTAATACATCGACTATGGTTTTTAGATATGAATCCTGGATAATATATCTCTTTTGTTTCTCCTCTAGTTTCATTACTTTTGATCTAAGGCCTTCCCCAAGAGATCTTGGATCCCTACAACCCTTATATGTCCTTTCGTTTAGTATTCGATCGTCTTTTCACTTGCGGTGTGTATTCCCTAGTAATAATTCTCCCATTTTATTCGTCTCTTTATCTTTCTCCTCTTTGGGGTTTAATAGATCATCCTGAAATTGATGGATTTATAGTCCATGTTTCTAGATATCATTTCTTTTTTGAGTTTTTGTGGTCTTCTTCACCTTCATTCTCGTTGGTAGGTTCTGTTGTGGGCGTTGAGTTTTGGAAAAAAGGTAGGTGGTTCTGTTCTGCTTGGAAAAATTGATTAACCTTTGAATTTCTCAATTAATTTCAATTACTGAATTAAATTAAAATGTTTGAAATTTATTTCAATTAGTTTTGATTAAAACCCAATTCCATTGAATTGGGATGTTTGTAGTAGTTTTGGAAAAAAAATTAGGAAAAACCCCCAATTCTGTTGAATTGGGGCGTGTTTGAAAATGGATGGAAATGGTTTCAATTGAATTTATGAATTTTAATTATTGAAACAGAATTAACATAATATGTTAAATTGTGAAAATTGATTAAAATATTTTGATAAAAACATAGTGGTTTTATCTTCTTAAAAATGAATATTTTTGATTAAGACCTATTTTGGTTTTAAATAGAAAATTGGAATTTAAAATGGGGGAATGAGATTTAATTGTATTTTAAGCAGTCTTAAAATAAATTTCCCATAATTTATTATTTAATAGAAGAAGAGGTCCTTAGGTAGTTTATGAGTTATTTGTATACACTATACGATTATAAAATGTTCTAAAACATAAATACAGCAGGTCACACCCCTGATGGGATGGTGACGAGTCACCTTTGGAAAATGTTAGAGGGACATGTGTGTACACATATTACCATGATCACTTAGAGAGTGTTAAGTCCTATAGATCATAACCTACGTACCTATTTCTATGTTGACCACGTTTCTTTCTTACTTTTATTCAAGATATAAATGTATTCCAATGTTGTTTAACTACTTTAAATGCATTCTGGATTTATATAAGCCATTTTATATAATTCTTTTTATTTAAGCCATTGTTTTAGAAAAATTACATCAATTGAAAAGTAAATCCTATGCTTAATGTATTTTTCCATCATTTTAACTATATAACATGATTTTTTTTAAATATTCTTTGAAATTACAAGAATATTTATTTAAAACTGAAATCATTCTTTTGGTAAATCTATTATTAGGATCTATTATGGAATATTTGGTGAGACCCTACTAGGATTTTTAGCTCACACCCTACTTGTGACTTTGAGTGTTTTTAGACTATCCTCATCTAGGTTCAAGTAAGGGGAGAGGAACTCTTGGAGGTGGATCCAACTGTTGAACCTTGGTTTTGGTGAGTTGTTTCCTTAGGGACTTGGGAAATTTTACTTTGTTTTGATACATGAGTTGTAGAAATTTGGGCATTAATGCCTATTGGAAATATAGTATGTTACTTCTAGTGGAGTTCCTTTTATTATGGATACTAACTTGTTTTTTTAATTCCGCATTGTTTGTGGAAAAAATCATTCCCAATTTCATTTTTTATGATGCCAGGTGCTAGTCGCCAACTCAGGGGGATCATGAATGACCATTGATATATGTCATATCTATCTTGGTTATCGAGTTACCAGGGTACCCAAATTGGTTTGTGACATGGAACATTCTTTGTTCTAGGCTCACATTCCCACAAAAAAAGTCCCACATAATAATCCAAAGGTTCAGGATCAGGATCATATCCCCATTTTAACTGAGGCTCACTAAGAAGAATGGAACATACCCTAGAAAAAGCTCATATTCATATCAATAATGAAGAACCTCATTGTAATATTCCTACAACTTCTCAAAAATGGGATCTTACTCCTGTATCCCCACATGGTTATAAAAAAGATCCAAGAACCGTTATATAACATGTTCATATCCCTGCACAATTCCAAAAGGAAGGTCGACATATTTCTACCATGGTGAAAAATGTGGCATAGATTCGTAACCTGATCAATGATAATGTCCTTTAGGTTGTTCAAGACACATTATCAACAACCTGAGTATCTATTAAATATTCAAAAAAAGGAGAATATGGTCATTACCATGATAGTACTCTTCATGGTACTGTGGATATGGATTGTAGGGACCTTAATGTCGACATCCATTGTGGTCAACCTCCCCACAGTGATATCTCCCACGAATAAGGAAATTTGCCTCTTGCCCAGACATCTTCGTATAGAGTGGTGATCAAAACTCAGATGCTTTGGTATGAAGAGGTTATCAAAAATGTTAGTGTCAACTGTATATAGTTCCCCATCAATCCCAGTATCACTCTACTCTAGTCAACATGAGACCTGATGAGGCACCTTCTGTGGTATGATCAGATGGAGGCGTGTAAGTTAGATGAATAGAAAGTAGATAGTGATATATGGAGAGAGTTATCCAAAAAAACCTCCCCACCATGTTCTAGCTGCCTGATACTTTTGATTACGAGATTCTAAATGGGATAAAAAAGGATTTAATGTATTATCTATGACAAAATATGTGGGATACTCATCCTGGAATGAAGACTTGAAGCCTCCCTTATCTAGGAATTTGGGGTCATCTTCAAACCATCAATATACTCTCTTATCATCTAGACTTCGCTGCTATCTCTCTGTCCTGGGATCCAAAAATGGAAAATCACAACATAAAATCTGCAACATACTTACTACCATTTCATCACATTTCTTCAGCAGATGATCTCTAAAGCCATGTTGTGCATCCATATTTGAATATTGAGAATGTATGGAGTGTTAAACTTCACCACACCCTTAGAACAACATAACCCCTTCGATATGACATCATGTAATATCATATCCTCTGATGAAATTTGGAGACTGGGTAATGATAAGGCGAATTTCTCAATACAACATAATTTCCCTTCTTTAATGGTGCCAAGACATCATGAACAGAGGATGAAAATATCCAAAAAATGATTTAACTGGGCCCCTCAAAGACATTAGAATGAATTTCAAACTTTGAATCTAAAGTTTTAATCAACTAGAAAACTTCCCATAATAAATGATTTTCGTCATGGAATTCCAATAAACCCATCTCCCGCATGAGCAGAGCTATGACACATCAAACATAATACATTAGTAGCTAACATAGAAGACGTCTAAGACTTTACCCAACTCACCGGGCTGGGAGAATATCTACCACCTCATCCACTTCTTAGATCACCAATTCACAAAAGGATTCAGGTCATATAATTAGCACCTATAAACAAACTTGAGAACACTAGGTTGTTGGAAGTTATATCTAAATCACTATCACCAGGTTCATCATCCCCTATGAGGGTCTTGGGGAAATCAACCATGAATCTAGATCAACCCTATCCCATTGGGATGTGGGAATTTATATCTCAATTTTCATATTAGGAATCATAAAATCATCGATGGGAATAATTGGATCCTTAGAAATAGGATCAATTAGATCCAATTGTGGAACTAGATAACCCCCAACCCGTAGTGCTTGATGAATTTTCATCCTCAAAATCACCATAGATAGAATCAGTCTTTTCTAGGTTGGGTGGTAAATGTCGATGGTTGGCACCCCATCCATTCCTCCCGATGTGAGACAACCCTCTACTATTTTGGTCCCATTTGACAACCATGAATATAAACATCCTCAAGGTCACTACTCAAAGGTTGATATGGGTATAGCATATGGTGAAGGCGATTAGACCCCATAGGGATCAAAAACCAAAATGTCCCAATATGGAAAAGGGTTTGAGAAATGATCCTAATGTGGGCAGTGTAGAATAATCATATTGCATTGAGAGTAATGTGACAACTACCATTTCCTGGTATGTCTCTATGAAAAACATCACTGTCAACACAAATGATATGGTTCATCAAAACACAAATATAGAGGAACACAACATGGAAAATATACCCTGAGAGGAAGGTGATCTGGATGCACCAATTGAGGCTGCAAGCACCCAAAACTAGAAGAGACTCTAAAACCTACCACCTTTGAATATAAAGTTTCCAAATCTATAGTGAAACACTACCAATAATAAAAGGAAAGGTGTGGCTACATCCCAATCACTTCCCGGAAGAGTCAAAGACCCTTCCATGGAGGAATAACTATCACAATATGAGAGTGAGATACAAACTCTCAGAAAACTCAATGAGGAACTAATCAGAGGCAGTATTCTCACCATGTATTTTCTTCAGGATGAGTTTAATATTCCTCCTCCCATACATCTGTAAAAAGTCAATCCATCTGCAAGAGTGGAATCTGAGTGTCAGATTGGATCCAAATCTTGCATGTTTGTCTATATCAATCTGGAAGTTGAAAATGATGATGAATTTACCCTATTATGGAGAAGTCCTATCCCTTTATAGGGAACTCATTCAATATTCTCATAAATTGAGAATCAACGTGAGTTGAATAAAGTCCAACCTCATCATGCCACACCCGCTCCCTATAGATGAGAGGTGGTTCAAAAAATAGTACCTCTAGAACTGCTAAATTTAATCGAGCCCTTAGCTACTCAAATGAAATCCCTGGAGGGGATACATTCACCTGTGTAGCATAAGAATAATCTATATCACGAATGGTTGGATGACACATTTCCTCAACCCAATTTCAGAAATCATACCTTCTCCACCTTTGACGGTGCATAAGATCTTAAAAAACATCTCACTCACTTCTTATCCTGAAGCGATCTGATGATAGGCCCTCGAGATCAATAGGAGGTGACCAAGATGATGTGTTTTGTACAAATTCTGATAGGACCATCCTTTTTTGGTAGAATTTCCTTTAGTAGGATCCTTTACAGGATGGGAATAAACTCATCATTAATTCCTTTACTAGTTTAGATCCATGCTAATAAAAATAACAATTTTTTACCTGATGAACTGAAAGAAATGTGAAAATGATAAGGGTTTTGATTTCATAGCCATATGGAAAGGTCTAATCTATTCACTCAACATCCCTCTCTCATAGGAATAATTGAAATAAATCAATTCTAAAAATCTCCAGGATGAGTTAAAAACACATTTGATGCTAATGAAATACCCAAGTGGGTTCCATGAGTTTGCATAAATAGTTAAAAGTCGGGAAAATTCCATTCAGAAAACCTAAGTTAAGTCTCCTATTATGCATTTATCATAGGTTAAAAGGATAATCAAGGTAGAAGCTACCACTGTTACCCTTTAAAATATCAATAGTGCCCATTAGATCACCTAAGTAGGTTTCAAACCGCCAAACAGCTCATATTGACTTCCAAAAATCACAAAATCACCCTTTATAAAAGCACAGAAAGACCAGGGTCACATGGGATTTGAGGAATAGGTGAATATGGAATACTCCTTCCAAAATGAACAATTCCCCGACTATTTCCTTGTGGCCATGGACAATAACCTGATCAAGATGACATAACCAAGAAAGCCAAATGTGGCCAACCTCACCGATCGTCCTGACTACTTGCCATTTCCTAGAAGACTAGATGATAACTTCCAACACTACTTCATATTCAAATATGAACTTCATTTAATGGTTAATTCTGGATAGGTGATGTTAGAAAACTCTTCATATATGGTGGCTTACCTAACCATTGCCCAAACAGAAGAAAAGGGTGATTGGAAGACAGTTTTGGCCTGGTGTGGGTAAAAGTTCAACAAATAGATGACTGAGAAAATAGTTGGCCAATATAACACCCCAATATTTTTATGGTATGTGTCTTTTTAATTTCAATTTTTTATAGCTTACGTTGCATGCAACAACGATCTTAAACAAACAACTAAACATTATTATTTAAATGTAACTGTTATAACCTAGCTATTATATTAGTAGTTATGAATAGTATTAACTAACTTTTGAAAATATATGGTTTATAAATATATAAGATTAATACATTTGTTATGGGTTAATTAGAAATGAAAATATAAACCTATTGAATATAAAGGAAATATTTTTATTTTTATGCTCCCAAATTTTTTTTGACTTGATAAATTAAATTAATTAAAATTAATAAATGATATTAATTAAATATATTTTCTATATATTAAAAAAGTATTTTTATATTCATCTAATATATTTTATAAGTATAACATAAGAACAAATCTAATTTTATACATAAAAACCTATATTATTCTAAATATAATTTTACCTCCTTTTAATGAAGAATCTATATTGAATCTAATTTATGAGACATTTATATATTATATTTGATAAAATAAACTTCTTATTTTATAGTTTAATATAAAAATATACTTATATTGTTTTTTTGGTATTTTTTTGATAAGTTTCACGTTTTGATGAATAATGAAAAATACTAACTTTTAACTGAAAACAAATTTTTTCATCAAGATAGTTTATAGTGCTAAATTATATTTTTGATTGGTTTTAAAGTATAACTAGATTTTTTTATAATTTAATCTAATTTTGGTCATCAATATCAATTTTACATTAAATTTAGTTATAAAATAATTTCAATCTTTTTCATGTTTAAACTTTAATAACTTGTTTTCTCACCACATCAATGGCATTAATTTTAAATTAATTACTACAACTTATATGTTTCAAATTTTTAAAAATGGATTCCATATTTGGAATAAGTGGTTAAAAATTAATTAAATATATTTTCTTTTATTTTTGGGCATATGAATAGAAAATTTGTAATATTTTTTATTACCAGAGCCAAGGGTAAATTATAAAATTAAGGTTAAAAATAATATTATTAATATTATAAAATTACCCTAACACTTGTCCTATTAATTTGGATCTGAGAGTATCAACCAAAACCATCCTAGTGCTGAAATTATAACCTTTTTAGGCCATTTGGGTGAGAGTATGACATTTATTGTACTTTATTTAAAGAAGAGTTAAAGACGTCATAATCATATTTTAAGGACTATAACATTTTTAATATTGGGTTATACTTAATATAAATTCAACTATAAATATTAATTATAAGGATAAAATGTTTTTATTTATCCTGGTAAATTATCATTAATTTTTAAGAAATAAATAATTACTTTAAAGACTTATACAATTATGATGTAGTAATTGTTTAATTCATGTAAATATCAAATAAGTGATATTAAAAATATTAAAATAAATACCATTGGGAATAATTAATATCATCCACTAATTTTATAGATTAAATATACATATTAAAGATCTATTAAAGGGTTTTTTCAATGTTATATTGTGAATTGATATTTTTTTAAAAATTAATGATACGAATAGTATCAAAATTGACATTAATGATTCTTTAAAATAAATAATATTTTATAAAATGATAAAAATTCATAAAATTATAAAATTCATCCAACTGATATTTATAATGTTAAATGTTTTGTCAATGATCTATTTAGGTTTCTTTTGACATTTTATAGTGACTATATTAAGTTGTAATATTAAAAATCCAAGTTGTCATAGTAAGAGTTGAAGAGTTCAACTAAGTGAAAAATCCAAAAGATAAGGGTAATAATATGACTTAAACTTGTCTAAAAATTAGTTTTTCAGATTATTTAGACCCATAATAATATGTTTTTCTAAATAAATCACTTTTTATCCATTTTAAATTGATAAATAATTTATATTAATTTAATATTTTGTGAGTTCCCAAAAGTGTCTCTTAACTCAATTATAAAAGGGAACCCCCTCCCTCACTTACTCACACCAATTTGAGCCTTATATATTGACAAAAACCTGACCATTTATCATAAAAACATCATTATACAAGATATACAGGTCTTGGTATTTCAAAAACAAACTCTCGATCATTTGAGAAGAGATCTAAAGGATGTACTCTGAAGAAGAGGTAATTGTTTTACCGAGTCATTCATGTTCATTTCTTATTCTAATTCCTCTTCAATTTTTGTATCCATACTAAATTAATTACTACATTATAATCTGTATTATGATATTTTATTATTATTATGGGATAACCATATGACCCTGTTTTTCCATCCTATGAAAAACAAAAGCATCACATGTCCTTACGTATGACTTACCATCTCCATGTCATGGTTTAATTTGTTATACATAACCACTTTATTTGGATGGGTATAATGATGGATATACTGTATAAATAATAAACATGATATAATATTGATTGTTTATGATTAATATACCATCTAATTTTTTACCCTTTTACCATTAAGGGAATGATATCATCACTCATCCGTACGTATGACCTATCATCTCCACAACGCAATGTGATTCGTTTCCCATGTTAACTATTCAATAATTTTAATAAAAATGTATATAATGAGTAAATTTAATATATATGAAATTAATATCATTAAACTCTATATCATTATAGATATGAAATAAATATATCATATGCATAAGAAATATGACTTACACTACAAAAAATGCATAGTAAAATGAAGCAGTTAACACCCAAAACATGGGTAACAACGAAATATTATTAAAAAATGATATAAGAATATAATATATGATATAATAAATATGGATATGGTTCTAGGATAATTTAATAACTTGTTTTAAACCATTATATAGTAGGTTAAATAACGTTTAACTAAATAAAAGAACATGGTATGGGTTATATAAAAATCTCATTATTATTCCGGATTGTTTGTATATAAGTATCTACTAGGGAACATTTATAATTCATGTCCATGTTTCTAATAACTTTTTTTCAAATTTTTTTACTATTATCCTATGAATTTTTAAATTCCTTTTCACCCATGTTTTAATTTTCATAAAATGGCTATAAAAGACTCTTTTTGTCATTTTGAAAATGAGGTACTTTGTTACTTTTTCAACGGAAAGAATGTTTTTTTAACTTATGCAGTGTGAGAAGATTTTTCCACCATTAAGGCACCTTAGTGTTTTGAAGATTACATTAGATGTTTACAAGTTTCTTTTGAAATATTTTTTTTTTCATTTATAATTTCACATCTTTTTAAATAAATCATTTCCAAGTGAAAAGGGTATTTATCTCAAAAACATTTCAATGATTTTGTTAGAGTATTTTCATATATATCAACATCCTCTATTGAATCATACTCTTAATTGAGGTTGATATCTTATGATATCATTTACCATATTTTATTAAATGGTTTTTGATTTAGTTTGATTATGAATGTGCTATTTTGATACTATTCATGGTTTATAGTTAAAGTATTCACATTTTTCATGATAGTTTTAATACAAATGTTTATGTTGTTTATTTTTCAAACTTTTAATATGAGGAATGAATTATAATTAGTAAATGATGGGCTTCACCCACTATATCTTATAAATACATCAGTAGGTCTAATGAGACAAGATCATTTGGATACAAACCCTTCACATTTGTTTCCAAGTAGTTTTAAAGTGTCAAGGGGGATAGATCTTGAAACAAATCAGACAGGTTTCTACCCATAGGTTTAAACTTTCACGAGGATAGATCTTGAAAATAACTATATTGAGGATTGAACTTGATAGTGCAGACATATAAAATTATGCATTCCATCATTATTATTATTCCTTGTTATTATTTTATTAGTTAGAATATCCATGGTTAAGTTTTTTAGCTCATGTGATTATTTAAATGGAATGTATATAAGATATTTACATTTCCATATTGTTTATTTCATATTTAGTCATAGATTATTCTATATGCTTACCTTCACTGAACATTTGAGCTCACCCCTTTCATATGATTCTTTTTCCCTATGATTTTGAGAAGTATGTTATGACTGATATGTCGGGTTACACAAAGGGGAAATAATTACAAACATAATGATTTTTGTTTTTGTTATTATGTTTTGAAATGTAATGTGGATTACAAGTATGTATCTAGTTTACCAAGACTACTAAAATATTATATCTCTTGATATGTGATTCGTTGTATCTTATTCTAATATATTAAAGTAAGGCACTGAATTCTGGATACTGGGTTTGGTGTCATTATAGTAGGTATCATAGAAAGTTTAGTAGAAACCTTGGACACTACTTTGAGAAAACAAAGAATAGGAAACGTAACCATAATATAGAATTTTAGGATAAGCATAAAAGAAAATCCAAAAAATTGGTAAGGTAGATATTATATGGGTCTTACCAGAAATACACCCCTCTAAATATACTAAAAGTGGACGTGGTTCTGAAAAATCTGTACCTATGAGTAAAAACTCTAAAAAGGTGTGTTGGGCCTGACTCGGTGTAACCTGGAACATGACAATAGGCCTTACTGCTCACCTGGTTTGACACTAATGGGGGATTTTCTTAGGATAATCTACATTTTCTTTATAAAACCATATAAAGTATTTAAAAGTAAATATGTCCCCAAAGAAACCATGTTTATGAACATGAGATTATTTATGAATAAATTTTTACTTTATGTTAAGTGTTTTAATAGTTTGAAATTATGAATTTTGGTTCATAACCTAATCTAGTGTATTCCATTATTTAAAAATAGTGCCCAGTTGAAGGAATGAAAACCATATCAATGCAAGTAATCTATGTAGGAATTTCCCTCAGATTCTGGATAATGAAGATGGAGTGGGAGTTGTAACTGGTACCGAGAAAATTATAACTATACTAAGATAGTTGAATATAGTAATGAATAAAAACCTTATCCATATGGAGAGTCCTAATCCACAGCATGGAGTAATAATGCTAGATAGCTTAATGAGACAACAAACTCTAACATTCAATGAGACTAAAAATCCATTTGTAGCTGAAAAATAGATAAGTTCCTTACATAATATATTTTTTTATTTGGTAAGAAATGAAAGGGATAAGGTTTTCATGGATTTTATTTCCTCTTAGGAGATGAAGATCAATGGTGGTCACTAATTAAAAACATAAAGGAAGATGAAGAAATTGCAAACATGCAATGGAAGGATTTTAAGGGAATTTTCTTGGAGAAATATTTCCCTTATGAACAACAAGAGTATATGGATAGACAATTATTGAATTTGAGGAAAAAGGAGGATGATAATGTTTTTCAATAAGAATAAAAATTTAAGAGGCTAGAAAGGCACACAACAGATTACGTACAAAATCAAAATATCAAGATTGATAGATTTTTTAATGGGTTAAAACCATTCCACTGAATGGAATTGGTCTGCCAAAATTTCTATTCATATGAAGATATATTATAATGTGCTATCAAGACAGAGAAATAATTCTCTAATTATTATGAATTTAAAGAAAATCAAGAGAATAAGAGGACATTGGATAAAGAGATGGATAAATGGAATAATATAAAGAAGGGTTTTCCCACATCTGAAAATCGTGGAAAGAAATGCCCTGGGAACTTCTTGAGAGGATTGGGTGTTTATTATAAGTGTGGAGAAAAGTTAACTTGGAAGAAATATTCAAAGAGAAGAAATAAAAGACTGATATTCAGTGTTTCAACTATAGTGAAATGGGGAACTACATAAATAAATTTCCTAATAATCAAGGAAATATAGTTTAGGAAAAGAAAAGGGTTCAAGGTCAAGCTTATGTTTTTACAATAGTCAAAGTGGAATAATTAATGTATTTGTGTTTTTGGATTCAAGAATTATGTTATTATATTTTGGTTATAAGAATCATGAGATATATAAGTAATGTATTGAAACAATTATTCTTTAAGTATTTGGAGGCATGAACATTTTGATTACAGTTTTTAATGTGATCAAAAAATTGGTATGTGTTAATAAGAGATACATTATTTTGTTTTGGGAATCTGATGTTACTATTGATTTTGGAAATTTAGAGACCTTTTTGGACTTTCAATTTGTATGTAAGTATTTTGGATAAGTTTTAAGTTTGTAATAGAGTAAGTTCAACATTGGATATTATTTTTTGAGGTTAAATTATGATTTATTGGATAATTTGGGATAACCTTTTTGGTTTTACTAAACATTTAGAGGTTGAAGGAAATTCTTGCGACCTTCATGATTTATCAAAAGTTCTTCAGGCATGAAAAAATCATTTTCAAATATCATTTCCAAGTGTAAGGATGAAGTGAAAATAGATCATATCACAACCAAAGGATAAGATTATTCTTATGACATAGAAATAAATAAATTAAGATCTTAAATAAATAGTAAAATAATTATTCAACTCTAGAAAAATGATCTTGAAACCAAAAATGTTGTCAAAGTACTTTCTTTTCCGATGAATCAAATAGTCCCTTAGATCATCATAGATTTAAAGTTTTGTGATTGTTATCTTTCTCCTGACCATTTTCTCTATCACTCTCCATCATAAATTGATGTTTATATTTCTCTTCCATGTATATGTTTTCCTACATGGAACCCTAGTATGTGTTATCTCTAGTGACCTTCGTACCTCCTTTTCTTTATTTCAAAGTGAAAGTTTTATCGACCCTTATTTTGACATGTGATTTTAATAAAAGTATTCTGAATAGTCAAACTTTAGGTACCAAAACTAAATTCCAAAAATTGTGAGGATTTAATTTATTGAAGAAGAGGAGAATTTAACACACCATGATTTTTATGGTACGTTTTTTTTAAATATGTTTTTTGATTTCATACGTTGCATGAAACAACGAGCTTAAACAAACAAATAAATATTCTTCAAATGTAACCGTTATAACGTAGCTGTTATATTAGTAGTTTTGAATAATATTAAATAACTTATGAAAATATAATGTTTATGAAAATAAAAGATTAATTTATTGGTTACCAATTAATTAGGAACGAAAATATAAACCAATTAAATATAAAGGAAATATTTTTATTTTTATAACCCCCAAGAGAGTTTTTACATTATATATTAAATTGATAAAAATTAGTAATTGATATTAATGAAATATATTTTTTATATACTCAATGAGGTAATTTTTATATTCATTCAACTGATTTTAGAGGTATAACATAATAAGAAACCAAATTTTATGCATAAAAACCTATATTATTCTAAAGACAATTTTACCAATTTTTAATGGAGAACCTATATTAAATCAATATTTTGAAAATTTAATATATTATATTTGAAAAAAAAACAATAATTTTAAATCAGAATATAAAAATTTAATTTGGTTTATTTTTATTATTTTTCTAAAAAGTTTCATGTTTTGATGAATAGTAAAAAAATATAAAATTTTAATTGAAAACAAATTTTTTAATCGAAATAATTTATAGTGTTAAATAATTTTTTTATTGGCTTTAAATATTAACTATATTTTTTGTATAATTTATTCAATTTTAATTCATTGGAATAAATTTGAAATTAAATTTAGTTATAAAAATGTTTCAATCATTTTCATGTTTAAACATTAATAACCTGTTTTCACACCGAGTCAAGGAGATTAATTTAAAATTAATTACTAAAACTTATATATTTTGAATTTTAAAAAATGGATTCAATAATTTTAATCAGTGGGTTCAAATTATGTAAATAGGTTTATTTTATTTTTGGGAATATGAATAGTAACTTTAGTAATATTTTTTATTACCACGATCAAGGGAAATTAGGTAATTATGAGTAAAATTAATATTATTAATATTAGAGAAGTACCCAGAAACTTTTCATAATTTAATTTTATGTTTTAGTTTCAACCAAAATAATCCATTTTCTAAAATTATTACCTTTTTGAAGCCACTTGGGTGAGAGTATGACATTTATTTTATTGTATTTAAAGAAGAGTTAAAGATGTAATACTTATATTTTATTGACTATAACATTTTTAATACGGGGTTATATAAAAGATAAATTAGACCATAAGTATTCATTTGAAATATATATATTTTTATTTATCATAGTAATAAATATTTAATTTTTATAATATAAATAATTTCTTTAAAGGATTATATAATAATGATGCAGTAATTGTTTAATTAATGGAAATATCAAATAAATTATATTAAAAATATTAAAATAAATATTATTTGGAATAATTAATGTTATAAAATAATTTTATACATTAATTATGCATGTTAGGGATGTATTAGAGGATTTTTAATTTGTCTTGTGTATTGATATTTTTTAAAAAATTCAAGAAATGAGTAGTATCAAAATTGACATGAACGATTCTTTAAAATAAACAATATTTTATTAAATGTTATAAAATTCATAAAATTATAAAATTTTGCCAAATTACTGGGATAAAGTTTAGTTTTTCAGGAATGGTCCATTTATGGCTCTTTTGACATTTTATAAAAACTATATTAACTATTAAAGAGTAAAACACCAAGTTGTCACAATAAGAGTTAAAGGGTCTAACTAAGGGTTAAAGACAAAAGAAAAGTGTTATAATGTGACATAAACTTTCATAAAAAGTATTTTTTATAGGATTTAGAAACATACATATCTTATCTTTTAAATAAATCACTTTTTACCCATTTGAAATTGAAAATTAATTTATATTAATTTAATATTTCGAGATTTCTAAAAAGTTCACCTCACCTTAATTATAAAAGGGTACCTCCTCCCTCACTTCATCATACTACTTGGAGACTTATATCTAAGCCAAACCTACCCATAAATTCTAAATAAATCCTTACAGAAGTTTTTGAGGACTTTTTCTTCCAAAAATACTAACTCTATACCCCTTGATAATAGATCTAATGGAATTCCACCAAAGAAGAGGTAATTGTTTAACCAACTCAGTCAAGTTCATTTCTTATTCAACTTCCTCTTCATGTATTGTTTCCATAATAAATTAATAACTATAATATCATCTATATTATGAGATTTTATTATGATTATGGGACAACCATATTCTTCTTTTTATCCATCCTATAAAAAATAAAAGCATTGCGTGTGTGTACGTACGACTTACCATCTCCACGTCGTGGTGTAATTTTTTCACATCACCACTTTATTTAGATGGGTATAATTATGGATATTTTAGGGACACGACCTTAAAACAATACATAATCTTGAATTATATGAATAATTCACATTTCGGACCTTTTCAAGTTTATACTTTTAGAGAGTTAGGTTATAACATAAACATAACTACTTGTAAATTACATGTAGACACTTCTACTTAGTATCCATTTTTTTCATAAAATAAAAAATCTTTGAAAAAAAGTGTAATGAATAGTTCCATGTTTTAGACATCATGATTTTTCCTTGATCCCATCCTTGACCCTATTCATCTTTAAGTCTGGTAAAAAACATTTCAAAAAAAGGGATGAGCATAAAAATCTTAGTAAGTGTTATAGAATAAAGAAAGAAATAATTAGTCCATCAATACATAAAAAACATAAAATCTTTTACTTACCTTATGAAATCATAAGATTTATGAATAGCACATAGTAATCAAAAATCATAAATGTAACTTGTGGCATCCATTCATACTTACATTGTAGCTTTCAAAGCTATGTTTAGAGTCACATTTGGAATACCCATCACAGTATATTCCCTAAATCTCTTAGAAGAAACATTCACGTTTATGTCCGTCACAATACCCAATTAATTAGATATATATCTTGAGCTCACCTTCCCTAGGTTTATCATGGAACCACTCGTATACGTAAACAATGCCCGAGAACCATAACATATTCATAACACATAAAACAAACATAATGGAAAGATAACATTTCCACATTTCAATCACAATATATTCTTTATATATATTGACATAAAAAACACATTATAAAAACCATTTTCAATACCAAAATAGATAAAAAATTATATGGAATTTATTTTCATTTTTTAAAAACACTACGACTATTTAAGGAAGCCAAAGATCAAATAATACCTGCGGCGAAGAAAAAGGTTATTGTCTTCGCTTACGTTAAAAAGAAACATTATTCTTTGTCGTTTAATAAAAGGACTCATATAAAAATATTCCCTTTTAATGAAATGGAAAGTCAAAGGTGTTTATACACAGTATAAAATAAAGTTGTGTATAAAACTAAATAAGCCTTAATGAAAGGAGATTGAGGCGAAGTCCCTTACCTCGTGTCTGACTTGACCCATTCGTTCTTTAATCTCCTGAATAATAGACTAATGTTAATTTATACATGATTAAGAACCTTTTTAAATTTTATTATTCTTTTTATATCGCTTATTACCCTATTATAACCATTATTCAATCTTTTAAGTTAGTAAGGATTGTTTGGTTGATATTTGGTACTTGAGTCAGAAATGGACTTCTTATAATTACAAGTTGTTCATGTGGTCGAAATTAAATTATATACATAATTATATTAATGATTTAGATATCATATATATCATATATATCTAGTATATGTATGTATTTATAATAGTACATAACATTTGGAGGTAAGAAATGAAATACACCGTTCATGGAGACGGTAAGTTGTACGTACACATGAACGCTACTTTCATTTCTATTTCGTATTTTAATGGAATTAAAACATAATGATACGTAGTTATATTATAATTCCAGTATAATATCATATATAATATCATTAACTACATCCTTTATACGTCCCACATATTCCATTGACGAGTCATATCACTTTGAGGGGGTGGTAGTCTGCGTTTCCTCAAATGAAATAATCGCATTTACCCACTATGGAAACCATAAAGGTATGCTATGAATGAAAAATACAGAAGCATAAAGAAAAAATAAACATAATATATATCATAAATAAATACAGTTCCATATTAATGGCCACCAAGAGAGACAGTAAGAGATAATTGAACAATCATCGTTTCGTGAGGCATTAATTTTCCATCCAGAGAAACAATATGTTCTTCTCCCATTAGATGGAGGTGTGTGTAAGTTTAGTTCATATAAATCTCATAAAACAATGTAGTATATTTAGTATAATGGTGTTGTTATATAATATAGAAATAAAAATAGTTAAGGGGGCTGGAGAAGTAAAATAAAACAAAATAACTTAAGAGAAGAGAATACATTTAATTCGGGTAACTCCATTGGGTTTGAACCAAAAGGACTTCTTGAAGTGACTTCTACCTAAGTTAAGGATTATAAGTGGAAGAGAGGGATCTTGAGAGCTTTTTTGGGTAGGGGATGGATGATCCAAGGGGTTTGAGAGGTGTGAGGAATGAGTTAGAAGTGAGGGATTTTTATATGGGGGAGGAGGGGCTCTTTATGAAAGTGTGAAAATGTTATTTTATTATAAAAATATCTTCCGTTTCTAAAGATCCAAACCTCATTAAAGTTAATTATAAGATTACTCATGATCTAAATAAAACCATCCAATAATAATTGGATAGGTTTTAGACATTTTTTTAATATTGATAATATTATTTATTTAAATCATTTATTAATGAGGTAAACACTACATCATTATTGCGTCATAAATAATTTAATTTATTTGATGTCTAAAATTTAGAAAAAAATACCATAGTGTAGTAAATAATTTTAGATTTAAAATTAATATTTTTATTTGAAAAGATAACTTATATTACCCCATATAAAAATTGATTTACTAAAATATATTTTTTTATGTCATTTTCACCTTTACTTTAAATTAATTAATATAAAGGGTCATTATTAATCACAAGTGGATCCATGAGGTCCCAAAATAGACCCAAGAATGACCTTGGTTGTCCATGACTAATAAAATAAGGTTATGAAAAGTTTTAATGTAATTTTATATTATTATAACATTATTTTTACCTTAAATTACACTATTTACCTTTAACTGCGGTAAATAAAAGACAAAAGTTACTATTCACCAAAAATTATTTTCATCTTATTGAACCAAATTTTACTTACTAATATGAAACATGTATGTCCTATTTTCAAAATTTAATTCACAGAAGCGTTAAAATTTCATTTAAATGAAAAAGTAAATTTTTTAACTAATAGTTAGTGGTTTCACATTTCATCAAAAATTGAAGTTTTTCAGAAAAATACAAACAATTAAGCCTAAGCTATATTTGACATTCCGGATTAAAAAATGATTTCTATTTTATCAATTTAAAAACATAAAAGTTGGATTAATTAATTTTAAATTAATTCCCATTGTCAAAACAAATAGCGTGTTTGTAAGAAACAATAACTATCAAAAGATCGATACTTGTTTATGTCCAATTTCAAAGTGAAATTACTTCCAATGACCAAAATTGATTTAAATGGAAAAAATATAATCTAATTAAACTTTAAAACCAATTAAAATGATAATATAATCATATAAATAAATTATATTAAAAGGTCATTCTAAATTAAAATACATTATATTTCACTATTCATTAAAAAAATGAATTTTGTTAGAAAAATACCAAAAATTTACCCAAGGTACATTTTGATGTCCTGATTCTAAAGAAGAATTTTATTTGGTCAAATAGAACATATAAAAGTTACCAAAACTTGGTTTAAAGAGGGTTCTCCATCAAAAGTTGGTAAATCAACCGTTTAGTGAATTTTAGTGTATTTATGGTTAAAACAAGATTCATTCACATTTTAGGCCTCTAACTATTATTAGATAAAAGTAAAAACATTTAACAAACATATATAATAATATTTTAGTTAGTTCAATTCATTCCTAAGAAAAAAATGGCATGGCGTTAACTACTATTTAAAATAATAATATTATATTATTAATGTGCAACGTAAGATTTCAGTGAAACCCGTTGTTGCGTATTGGGTGCGCCATCGAACATAGAAACCCCTTTAAAGAAAAATTAATATTTAATTCAGAAATATTAATAAATATGAAAATGTATTATTCTTTATTTACCTGGGATGTTACATCCTTCCCTCCTTTTGGAAATCACGTCCTCGCAATTTTTATTTACTTATCAAATAAGTGGGGTTATTTATCCCTCAAAGAATTTTCAGATTCCCATGTTACCTCTTTAACCATACGGTTTTTCCACGAAACCATTACCTGATGGATTACCTTATTCCGCAACGCTTTCTCTCTTTAGTCAAGAATCTGGACTGGTTATTCCCCATAAGAGAGATTCTCTTCTAACTGAACTACCTTTGGGCTCAAAACATGAGATGAATCTGGAATATAATTTCTCAACATTGAAACATAAAAAACATTGTGTACCTGTGATAAACATGGAGGTAAATCCACTATGTATGCAATTGATCCAACTTTCTCTAAGATTTCATAAGGTCCAATGATCCTTGGACTCAACTTTCCCTTTTTACCAAAACACATCACACTTTTCCATTGAGAAACTGTGAGAAAGAAATAATCACCTACCTCAAAAAAGAGATCCTTCCTCCAGTTATATGCATAAAGTTTCTACCTGCTCTGAGCTGTTTTCATGTGCTTTTAAATCAGCTGAACCTTTTTTGCCATGTCTTCTACTAGTTCTGGTCCCATCAGCTTCCTTTCACCTACTTCATCCCAAAAAGATGGAGTTTGACATTGCTTTCCATATAATGTCTCAATTGGTGCCATCTATATACTGGAATGAAAAATTTTCTCATATAAAAATTCAACCAAAGAAAAACATTGGTCCCACATTTCCTGGTAATCTAGTGAATAAGCATGTAGTATATCCTCCAAGGTCTGAATTGTTTATTCTGACTACCCATATGATTGCAGATGAAAAGATGTACTAATATTTAATTCAGTATCCGACGAATTCTTAAGGCCTTTCCAAAAGTTACATGTAATCTTGGGATCATGATCAGATATAATGGAGAGGGGAACACCATGCAACCTGACTATCACTTTGATATACAACCAAGAAAGTTGATCTGGAGATAAAGTATCACGAATTGGAAGAGAATGGGACGATTTAGTCAATTGATCAACAATAACTCAGATTGCATTATTACCTCGAGATGTCTTTGGTAATCCCACAATGAAGTTCATGGATATATTTTTCCATTTCCACTCTGAAACTAGTAAAGAATAAAGCATCCCTTTTAGTAGTTGTCACTCTCATTTAACATGTTGACAAGTCAAACACTTCACAGTAAAATTATAACGCCCCAGGATTTATGATCTTGATTAAGTGAACAATGATATGTTTTATAATGATGTTTCTTATTTTAAATGGTTGGTTTTTGAAACCAATAAAAGTATTGAAACTAAATATATGAAAAACAAAGGGAACTGGTATATATTAAAATGTTACATTGTTACAAAGACTAAAACTAACCAAGAACACCATGTGCAAGACTCAACATGGCAACAACAAGACTGCTAAGAATCAAAACTCTAGTAATCGGATAATATTCATCTTCTGGGCCCGACAGTGTGAAAAACATAATTTCCATAACCAAAACACATGAACCCAGCACTAATGGAATAAGGAGAGCCATCTTCTTAGGGTCAGGTGTTTTGAAAATGTGAAATACCCTACCCCCTGTTTTAATAATGGTCATTTAAGGGAATATGACCATTATATGACCGTTGGGTTCCCATGGAAAAAGTGAATATTTTTATAAAAATTTGGTCCTTATAACACTCTTATAATCTTATGGTTTTTCAATATTTTAATATATACAATATATTAGAATTATAGCTTCGAGTATCTTAATTTTGAAATAAAGGAATATTCTTGAAAATGAATCTATTTTGTTTTTTCAAAATTCTGGTGATATCTATAAGGTGGAAAACTTAGTATTCTAAAATGTGTCGAACGACATGTCTAAAGGGGTATCTGTAATAATTGGAAAAAATATATATTGGATCTCTAAAAATATGTATTTTGAAATAAGGAAAAATTATTTTTGAATCAAACAGTAGAGTACGATATAAATTGGATTTTTGATTTTTTTAAAGATATAAGTTCCTAATAAAAGTTTAGTATGTTAATTATGAAATTTATAAGAGTCATATCAAATGGTAAGGTATTTTACATAATCTAAAATGGGATTTTAGACTTGGAATTTCTAAGTTAATATTATCCTATTAAATTGTGTAAATTCATTTTTTAATGTTTTATACTTTAAAAAAAATATAGTAAACTGTATTTTTTTTGGGGGTACTGTTTCCTTTTCGGTGAAGCTTGGATGGCCACACGATCGCCCCACACAACCTTGTCCGTCCGATATAGCCGAGTTAGATCCCAACTGTTGTAGTTTTTTTTAACGCTTGTTTCAACCCTTCTAACCAGAGCCGTACGATCTCTCCAAAGTTAGATCCTGGCTATCATTTCTTTTTTTTAATCCGTGTTTCCCGTCGTCTCCTACATCACGTCGGGGTCCCTCTAACCAGCACTGGTTCACCCAAGACGGCTCCTTCCCCACTGTTTCATTTTACCTTGTGCACCCCACCTTCCTAGGACACCGTAGGCTCAGTCTAACTCTTGAATCTAATTCTTGTAGGTGCATCGAAACTTCTACATAAGCCCTCTCCTCACGGACTTCCTCCTACACCCAAACTCCTCACGACCTCTCCAGCAAGACTAGAAAGCTTCCTCTGATCCGAGAAACCTCCGCAACCATGTAAGGGTGTCATGTTTATGTTTTTTTTTCAAAACTACCCATGCTCCTCGGTACATATATATATATACGGCTTATATTTACAGGTATTTACTTTCCATGCAAACCAATCTATGCAAATAGAGGGATTTGAAGGGTGTTTTCCTTCGTGTCTACAAACATAGGGGATACCCCCACCTCTTTATAATTTGAAACCCAATACACGCACTACTTATACTCAGGTATATGATATGTATATATATATATATATAAACTTATATAAATTCAGTATAGGCACCATTTCTCTCCTCTTTTGAAGACTGGGTGTATGGCTTAGAAAATGGTATCTTTTTTTCCTAAATAGATTTAAGGGTTTTTTTCCTTTGAGTTTTGTCTATATAACCCATATGATACAATATATATATATGTATATAATTTTATATATGTTTAGGTATACCCCCTTAACCTCTTCCAGTTTAAGGGATTCCAAAGAGATTGTTTATTATTATTGTTTAATCAAATATTTATATATGAGTAGGTGTGAAGGGTTTTTCTCTTAAGAAAAACCATTACATAACTTATATATATGTATTTTCAGGTGTTTAAGTATAGACACATATATAGGTAACCATACAAAATCTATTTCTAATATTTCCATATAATTCAGTATTTTATATTAGGAATTATACTTTTGAAAATGGTC
Source organism: Viscum album (assembly GCA_963277665.1). Taxonomy (NCBI): domain Eukaryota; kingdom Viridiplantae; phylum Streptophyta; class Magnoliopsida; order Santalales; family Viscaceae; genus Viscum; species Viscum album. The sequence goes on from OY728153.1 coordinate 30,588,173, forward strand.
TTTTTAAAATAAATTCCTAACATGAATGATCTTTATGTAAGCCTTATATATATAACTATATATTTTTCTAAGTTTATGTATTTTAATAGAAATCAGTTTTGTTTCATTTTTTATCTATGAATGATATATTTATCCTGAACTAGGTCTTTAGTTTAAGTACAAGTTATGTTATAGTTTTAAAACCATAGTTTTTATGTGTATGTGTGTTTATGGTTTCATATATAATATACCCTATTTTCATGTACAATTATCAGGATTTAATTGATTTTTTAACACATGTAAGGTCTTAGTGTTTGCCTAAGCCTATAGGTGTTTTATATATGGGAATACATTAAATGGCCTGTTTAATTAAGTAGCCATACTGCCTTATACCCTTGATGAAATTTATGGTTTTAAAAGAATGTGCCTCGACCTATTTTAAATTAAAGGACTAAGAATTCATGGGTTTATGTCTTCATGTAGTATCCATTTATTATTTGATGTTAAACCTGCTGCAGTGTTCATTATTGGTTAATCAGGTTATGGATTAGTTGCAAGTTCAATACCGTGGTTAACACCTTAAGTAATGACATGTGTTTTCTTTAAGTAATTTGTTTCCCTGAAATAATTATTTTAAAAGAGTTATCATTTATCAACTCTTGTGGAAAATTCTATTATTCATCATACTCTAGTGATTATCTAGTGAAGTAGGATGATTACTAAAACATGTATGCCATAATTCCATATTAACTTATTAATCATGTACGTCTTATCTTGTGTATTCATTTGGTTATTTGTTGCCATAATTGCATGATTTTTGTAACATATTATAATTTCAAGCCACTTGTACAATGGTTTCATCATTAATAACTTTTATTATTGTACATAAGTCATGCATATGACATGTCTTGTTAATAAAATAAAAATTAAATTACCCAAAGTGGTATGGGACACCTGGGGTAATATGAAATAAAAATTAAATATTCAAAGTTGTATGGGAAACCTTGAATATCAGACCTTAAAAACATGTGAGAAATGTATTGGACTACCGGGATAGGGTCTGGTTAAAAGAAATCCCTCTAGGTTGGGGACTGGTTAATGTAAGCCCACCGGGTTGGAGACCGGTAAAAGTAAGCTCCTCGCTGCATCGATGGTTATCGAGATAGTCAGATTGGGTTATTTACCCCTAGGTAATTGAACAAGGCCTTGACACAGAGACCATGAGTCCTTCAGCATACATTTCTTAGTATATGACCAACCAAGTGTTTATTCTGACTAGAGTAACACCCTTGGTTATAGAACCATTACCTATGAGTATCAGATTTAAAATATACCTGGCATATGATGAGGCAATGTTGATGCATGAACAATTTTCTTTTCCATAATTTTATTACAAATATTGAATTACATTTATCATGTTATGATGTGCATTTTTATATGTTGTAGAGAATGTGCTATTGCGTGACTCTGATGATGGTTACTTGCACACGTTGCTTGTTTATGCCCACTTTACTTAGTAAAACCCATGCCATTTTTTTATGCTAGCATGTTTACCTTTTTATTTAAGTGGTTTTCAACTATGTGTTCTAATGCATAACTAATAAGTGCTTTAACTGTGTTGTATCCACCTTTGATTTGTCTTGATGTTCTTCCTTTAAGAAATTATTTTATGTAGGGAAATGTATTTTCAAAGGTAGTTTTCAGAAGCTGTATTTAGGTACTTTCAAAACCCCTTACTGAGTATTTCAATTCTCACCCTACGTTTTTGATAAAATTTCTATAGGTTGATAGAGTCTTTCCATGTATTGGTATTTTGATCTTAGCTTTGTAAGGAAGAAGTGAAGTGGTTGACTCTGATTCTCTAGGATCTAAACTAGAAAGTTCCTCTTGATGGGTTATGATGTGTAAATTGTTTTTTCATTTGTATGAAATAAATTACACACCATTACCAGAGCACCGACTCCAGTCTACCAGAGGTGGGGGCCTTACAGTTGGTATCAGAGGAATGGTTTAGGCAACCCTGGAAAATTAAAAAAACACAAAAACATAAATAATGTTTTACTAAGTTGGGTTTGTTCTTAAACTTCTCAGATGGAAAGACAGCAAACCAAACCTAGACTCTTGACTCTCCCTACAGAGATCATAGAGACTATTGTAGAAAAATCCATCTCAAAAAGTTACCAACCTTTTGTTACCTTACGGCTCACGCGCAAAACCCTCTATGAAATATCGAAAATCTCGAATGTCCTTCAAATATTCCGAGGGTCAGAAGTTTTGTATAACCAAACGGCCAATGCACTATTCGAGAATTATAAAAAGAAAGGGAAGTACTACGAGGGACTCTTCCTGTGTTTCACCATGAATAATAAATGGTTGGCCTTCACGGCCTTCAGAGAAGCTGCAAAGGAGTTGGACTTCCACACAATCTTTATGTACCAAATCCTGTGTTTCAGCATGCTTGGGGACCTATGTGATTTTGGATCTTTCATCAAATCCGTCAACTATGACGTGGTTCGAGAGATCTTTAGGAACAAAATCCAAGCGGATGTCACGAAGCTTGATGTCACTTGTGCCTATCTCTGGAAAACCACCTGTATTAAACATGATCTTGGTTTTAACAACGATCCTTTTTTCCAAGAATGTATTTGGGAAGAGGAGATGCACAAGCTTTGTTCTACCCTGGGAATAGAGTTGAATAGTACCTTTTTCCATGGGCGGTGGAGGTAGAGGGACATCCCCAAGGGTGTTTGGGAAGCCGTGTGAATAAGTCAGTGTATGTACGCCGATCGAATTGCGAGGACACAATTCTTTTAAGAGGGGGATAATGTAACACCCCAAGATTTATGAACTTGATTAAGTGAACAATGATATTTTTTATAATGATGTTTCTTGTTTTAAATGGTTGGTTTTTGATACCAATAAAATAATTGAAACTAAATAGATGAAAAAAGAAGGGAACTGGTATATATTAAAATGTTACATTTTTATAAAGACTCAAACTAACCAAGAACACCATGTGCAAGACTCAACATGGCCACAACAAGACTGCTAAGAATCACAACTCCAGTAATCAGATAGTATTCATTTTCTGGGTCCGACAGTGTGAAAAACATAATCACCAGAACCACAACACATGAAATCAGCACTAATGGAATAAGGAGAGCCATCCACCTAGGGTCAAGTGTTTTGAAAATATGAAACACCCTACCCCCTGTTTTTATAATGGTCCTTTAAGGGAATATGTCTGTTATATAACCATTGGGTTTCCATGGAAAAAGTGAATCTTTTTATAAAAATTTGGTCTTTATAACGCTCTTATAATAATATGGTATTTCAATATTTTAATATATACAAAATATTAGAATTATAGCTTCGAGTTTTTTAATTTTTAAATAAATGAATATTCTTGAAAATGAATCTATTTTGTTTTTTCAAAATCCTGATGATATCTATAAGGTGGAAAACTTCATATTCTAAAATGTGTCAAACGTCATGTGTAAAGGGGTTTCTGTAATAATTGGAAAAAAAAATATATTGGATCTCTAAAACTATGTATTTTGAAATAGGGAAAAATAATTTTTGAATCTAATAGTGGATTATGATATAAATTGGATTTTTGATTTTTTTAAAGATATAAGTTCCTAATAAAAGTCTAGTATGTTAATTATGAAATTTATAAGAGTTATATCAAATTGTAATGTATTTTACATAATCTAAAATGGGATTTTAGACTTGGAATTTCTAAGTTAAAAGTATCCTATTGAATTGTGTAAATTAAAAGTTTAATGTTTTATAGTTTTTAAAAAATAATAATATAGTAAATTGTATATTTTTTTGGGTACTGTTTCCTTTTCGGTGAAGCTTGGCTGGCCGCGCGATCACCCCGCACAACCTTGTCTGTCCGATCTCAACGAGTCAGATCCCAGCTATTGTAGTTTTTTTAATGCTTGTTTCATCCCTTTTAATCCAAGCCGTCCGATCTCTCCAAAGTTATATCCCGGCCGTCGTTTCTTTTTTTTTAAAAAAATTGCGTTTCCCGTCGTCTCCTACCTCATGTCAGGGTCCCGCTAACCAGCACTGGTTCGCCCAAGACGCCTCCTTCCCCACTGTTTTGTTTGACCTTGCGCACCCCAAATTACTAGGATGCCGTAGGCTCGACCTAACTCTTGGATCTAATTCTTTTAGGTGCACCGAAACCTCTACATAAGCCCTCTCCTCATGGACTTCCTCCCGCACCCGAACTCCTCCCGACCTCTCCCGCAAGACCAGTAAGCTTCCTCTGATCCGAGCAACCTCCTTAGCCATGTAAGGGTGTCATGTTTATGTTTTATTTTTTAACCTACCCATGCTCCTCGGTATATATATATATATGCATGAATATATATATATATATACGACTTATATTTATTGGTATTTACTTTCCATGCAAACCAATCTATGCAAATAGAGGGCTTCGAAGGGTGTTTTCCTTCGTGTCTACAAACACAGGGGATACCCCCACCTATTTATAATTTGAAACCCAATACACACACTACCTATACTCGGGTATATGATATGTAAATATATATAAACTTATATATATTCAGTATAGGCACCGTTTCTCTCCTCTTTTGAAGACTGGGTGTATGGCTTAGAAAATGGTATCTTTTTTTCCTAAATAGATTTAAGGGTTCTTGTTTCCTTTGAGTTTTTTCTATATAACCCATATGATAGAATATATATATATATATATATATAATTTTATATATTTTTAGGTATACCCCCTTAACCTCTTCCATTTTAAGGGATTCCAAGGAGATTGTTTATTATTATTATTCAATCAAATATTTATATAGGAGTAGGTGTGAAGGGTTTTTATCTTAAGAAAAACCATTACATAACCTATATATATATATATATATATATGTGTATTTTTAGGTGTTTAAGTATACACATATATATAGGTAACCATGAAAAATCTATTTCTAATATTTCCATACAATTCAGTATTTGATATTAGGAATTATACTTTTGAAAATAGTCTTTTTAAAATAAATTCCTAACATGAATGATCTTTATGTAAGCCTTATATATATAAATATATATTTTTATAAGTTTATGTATTTTAATACAAATCAGTTTTGTTTCTTTTTTTATCTATGAATGATATATTTTTCGTGAACCACGTCTTTGGTTTATGTACAAATTATGTTATAGTTTTAAAACCATAGTTTTTATGTGTATGTGTGTTAATGGTTTCATATATAATAAACCCTATTTTCAAGTACAATTATTAGGATTTAATTGATGTTTTAACACATGTAAGGTCTTAGTGTTTTCCTAAGCCTATATGTGTTTTATATATGATCATACATTAAATGGCCTGTTTAATTAAGTAGCCATACTGCCTTATACCCTTGATGAAATTTATGTTTTTAAAAGAATGTGCCTCAACATATTTTAAATTAAAGGACAAAGAATTCAAGGGTTTATGTCCTCATGTAGTATCCATTTATTATTTGATGTTAAAACTACTGTAGTGTTCATTAGTGGTTAATCAGATTATGGATTAGTTGCAAGTTCAATACCGTGGTTAACACCTTAACTAATGACATGTGTTTTCTTTAAGTAATTTGTTTCCATGAAATAATAATTTTAAAAGAGTTATCATTTATCATCTCTTGTGGAAAATTCTATTATTCATCATAATCTAGTGATTATCTAGTGAAGTAGGATGATTACTAAAACATGTATGCCATAATGCCATATTAACTTAGTAATCATGTACTTCTTATCTTGTGTATTCATATGGTTATTTTTTTCCATAATTCCATGATTTTTGTCATATATTATATTTTCAAGACAATTGTACAATGGTTTCATCATTCATAACATTTATTATTGTATATAAGGCATGCATATGACATGTCTTGTTAATAAACTAAAAATTAAATTACCCAAAGTGGTATGGGACACCTTGGGTAATATGAAATAAAAATTAAATATTCAAAGTTGTATGGGAAACATTGAATATCAGTCCTTAAAAACATGTGAGAAATGTATTGGACTACTGGGATGGGGTACGGTTAAAAGTAATCCCTCCAGGTTGGGGACTGGTTAATGTAAGCCCACCAGGTTGGAGACCGGTAAAAGTAAGCTCCTCGCTGCATCGATAGTTCTCGAGATAGTCAGATTCAGTTATTTACCCCTAGGTCATGGAACAAGGCCTTGACACAGAGACCATGAGTCCTTCAGCATACATTTCTTAGTATATGACTAACCAAGTGATTATTCTGACTAGAGGAACGTACTTGGTTATAGAACCATTACCTATGAGTATCAGATTTAAAATACACCTGGCATATAATGAGGCAATGTTGATGCATGAAAAATTTTATTTTCCATAATTTTATTACAAATTTTGAATTAAATTTATCATGTCATGATGTTCATTTTTATATGTTGTATAGAATGTGCTATTGCGCGACTCTGATGATGGTTACTTGCACACGTTGCTTGTTTATGCCCACTTTACTTAGTAAAACCCATGCCATTTTTTTATGCTAGCATGTTTACCTTTTTATTTAAGTGGTTTTCAGCTAAGTTTTCTAATGCATATCTAATAAGTGATTTAACTGTGTTATATCCTCCTTTGATTTGTCTTGATGTTCTTCATTTCAGAAATTATTTTATGTAAGGAAATGTATTTTAAAAGGTAGTTTTCAGAAGCAGGATTTAAGTACTTTCAAAACCCCTTATTGAGTATTTCAATGCTCACCCTACGTTTTTGATGAAATTTCTACAGGTTGATAGAGTCTTTCCAAGTTTTGGGATTTTTATCTTAGCTTTGTACGGAAGAAGTGAAGTGGTTGACTCTGATTCTCCAGGATCTAAACAAGAAAGTTCCTCCGGATGGGTTATGATGTGTAAATTGTTTGTTTCATTTGTATGAAATAAATTACACACCATTACCAGAGTACTGGATCCAGGCTACCGTAGGCGGGGGCCTTATAGTTGGTATCAGATGAATGGTTTAGGCAACCCTAGGAAAATTAAGAAAACTAAAAAACATTAATAATGTTTTACTAAGTAGGGTTTGTTCTTAAACTTCTCATATGGAAAGACAACAAACAACACCTAGACTCTTGACTCTCCCTATAGAGATCATAGAGACGATTGTAGAAAAATCCTTCTCAAGAAGTTACCAAAATTTTGATAACTTATGACTCATGCGCAAAACCCTCTATGAAATATCAAAAAGCTCGAATGTCCTTCGAATCTTCTGAGGTTCAGAAGTTGTGTATAAACAAATGGCAAATGCACTGTTCGAGAATTATAAAAAGAAAGGGAAGTACTACGAGGGACTCTTCCTGTGTTTCACCATGAATAATAAATGGTTGGCCTTCACGGCCTTCAGAGAAGCTACAAAGGAGTTGGACTTCTACACATTCTTTATGTACCAAATCCTGTGTTTCATCATACTTGGGGACCTCTACGATTTTGGATCTTTCATCGAATCCTTCAACTATGACATGGTTCGAGAGATCTTTAGGATCCAAATCCAAATGGATGTCACATAGCTTGATGTCACTCATGCCTATCTCTGGAAAAACACCTGTATCAAACATGATCTTGGTTTTAACCACGATCCTTTTTTCCAAGAATGTATTTTGGAAGAGGAGACACACAATCTTTGTTATGCCCTGGGAATAGAGTTGAATAGTACCTTCTTCCATGGGCAGTGGAGGTAGAGGGACATCACCGAGGGTGTCTGGGAAACCGTGTGAATAAGTCAGTGTATGTACGCCGATCGAATTGCGAGGACACAATTCTTTTAAGAGGGGGATAATGTAACACCCCAGGATTTATGAACTTTATTAAGTGAACAATGATATGTTTTATAATGATGTTTCTTCTTTTAAATGGTTGGTTTTTGATACCAATAAAAGAATTGAAACTAAATAGATGAAAAATGAAGGGAACTGGTATATATTAAAATGTTACATTGTTACAAAGACTCAAACTAACCAAGAACACCATGTGCAAGACTCAACATGGCCACAACAAGACTGCTAAGAATCACAACTCCAGTAATCAGATAGTATTCATTTTCTGGGTCCGACAGTGTGAAAAACATAATCACCAGAACCACAACACACAAATTCAGCACTAATGGAATAAAGAGATCCATCCTCCTAGGGTCAGGTGTTTTGAAAATGTGAAACACCCTACCCCCTATTTTTATAATGGTCCTTTAAGGGAATATGACCATTATATAACCGTTGGGTTTCCATGTAAAAAGTGCATCTTTTTATAAAAATTGGGTCTTTAAAATGCTCTTATAATAATATGGTATTTCAATATTTTAATATATACAAAATATTAGAATTATAGCTTCGAGTTTCTTAATTTTTAAATTAATGAATATTCTTGAAAATGAATCTATTTTGTTTTTTCAAAATCCTAATGATATCTATAAGGTGGAAAACTTAGTATTCTAAAATGTGTCGAATGTCATGTGTCAAGTGGTTTCTGTAATAATTGGAAAAAATATATATTGGATCTCTAAAACTATGTATTTTGAAATAGGGAAAAATAATTTTTGAATCGAATAGTGGATTATTATATAAATGGGATTTTTGATTTTTTTAAAGATATAAGTTCCTAATAAAAGTCTATTATGTTAATTATGAAATTTATAAGAGTTATATCAAATGTTAAGGTATTTTTCATATTCTAAATTGGGATTTTAGACTTGGAATTTCTAAGTTAAAAGTATCCTATTAAATTGTGTAAATTTAAATTTTAATGTTTTATACTTTAAAAATAATAATAATAATATAGTAAATTGTATATTTTTTTTGGGTACTGTTTCCGTTTCGGTGAAGTTTGGCTGGCCGCTTGATCACCCCGCACAACCACGTCTGTCCGATCTCGACGAGTCAGATCCCAGCTATTGTAGTTTTTTTAACGCTCGTTTCATCCCTTCTAACCCATGCCGTCCGATCTCTCTAAAGTTAGATCCCGACCGTCGTTTCTTTTTTTTTTGAAAATCGCGTTTCCTGTCGTCTCCTACCTCACGTCGGGGTCCCGCTAACCAGTACTGGTTCGCCCAAGACGCCTCCTTCCCCACTGTTTCGTTTGACCTTGCGCACCCCAACTTACTAGGATGTCATAGGCTCAGCCTAACTCTTGGATCGAATTCTTTTAGGTGCACCGAAACCGCTACATAAGCCCTCTCCTCATGGACTTCCTCCTGCACCCGAACTCCTCCCGACCTCTCCAGCAGGACCAGTAAGCTTCCTCTGATCCGAGCGACCTCCACAGCCATGTAAGGGTGTCATGTTTATGTTTTATTTTTCAAACCTACCCATTCTCCTTGGTATATATATATATATATGCATGAATATATATATATATATACGATTTATATTTACAGGTATTTACTTTCCATGCAAACCAATCTATGCAAACAGAGGGCTTCGAAGGGTGTTTTCCTTCGTGTCTACAAACATAGGGGATACCCCCACCTCCTTATAATTTGAAACCCAATACACACACTACCTATACTCGGGTATAAGATATGTATATATATATAAACTTATATATATTCAGTATAGGCACCGTTTCTCTCCTCTTTTGAAGACTGGGTGTATGGCTTAGAAAATGGTATATTTTTTTTCCTAAAAATATTTAAGGATTTTTGTTTCCTTATAGTTTTGTGTATATAACACATATGATACAATATATATATATATATGTTTATGTATACCCCATTAACCTCTTCCAGTTTAAGGCATTCCAAGGAGATTGTTTATTATTATTGTTTAATCAAATATTTATATAGGAGTAGTTGTGAAGGGTTTTTCTCTAGAAAAAAACCATTACATAACTTATATATATGTATTTTCAGGTTTTTATGTATACAAATATATATATAGGTAACCATACAAAATCTATTTCTAATATTTCCATATAATTCAATATTTTATATTAGGAATTATACTTTTGAAAATGGTCTTTTTAAAATAAATTCCTAACATGAATGATATTTATGTAAGCCTTATATATATAACTATATATTTTTATATGTTTATGTATTTTAATACAAATCAGTTTTGTTTCTTTTTTTATCTACGAATGATATATTTGTCGCCAACTAGGTCTTTGGTTTAAGTGAAAATTAAGTTATTGTTTTAAAACCATAGTTTTTATGTGTATGTGTGTTTATGGTTTCATATATAATAAACCCTATTTTCAAGTACAATTATCAGGATTTAATTGACGTTTTAACACATGTAAGGTCTTAGTGTTTGCCTAAGCCTATATGTGTTTTATATATGAGAATACATTAAATGGCTTGTTTAATTAAGTAGCCATACTGCCTTATACTCTTGATGAAATTTATGTTTTTAAAAGAATGTGCCTCGGCCTATTTTAAATTAAAGGACTAAGAATACATGGGTTTATGTCATAATTTATTATCCATTTATTTTTTGATGTTAAACCTCTTGTAGTGTTCATTAGTGGTTAATCAGGTTATGGTTTAGTTGCAAGTTCAATACCGTGGTTAACACCTTAACTAATGACAGGTGTTTTCTTTAAGTAATTTGTTTCCATGAAATAATAATTTTAAAAGAGTTATCATTTATCACCTCTTGGGGAAAATTCTATTATTCATCATACTCTAGTGATTATCTAGTGAAGTAGGATGATTACTAAAACATGTATGCCATAATTCCATATTAACTTAGTAATCATGTACGTCTTATCTTGTGTATTCATTTGGTTATTTGTTTCCATAATTGCATGATTTTTGTCATATCTTATAATTGCAAGCCACTTGTATAATGGTTTCATTGTTCATAACATTTATTACTGTACATAAGGCATGCATATGAGATGTCTTGTTAATAAACTAAAAATTAAATTACCCAAAGTGGTATGAAACACCATGGGTAATATGAAATAAAAATTAAATATTCAAAGTGGTATGGGACACCTTGAATATCAGACCTTATAAACATGTGAGAAATGTATTGGACTACCTAGATTGGGTCTGGTTAAATGAAAGCCCTCCAGGTTGGGGGCTGGTTAAAGTAAGCCCTCCGGGTTGGAGACTGGTAAAACTAAGCTCCTCGATGCATCAATAGTTCTCGAGATAGTCAGATTGGGTTACTTACCCCTAGGTCATGGCACAAGGCCTTGACACAGAGACCATGAGTACTTCATCATAAATTTATTAGTATATGACCAACCAAGTGATTATTCCGACTAGAGGAACGTCCTTGGTTATAGAACCATTACCTATGAGTATCAAATTTAAAATACACCTGACATATGATGAGGCAATGTTGATGCATGACCAGTTTTCTTTTCCAAAATTTTATTACAAATGTTGCATTACATTTATCATTTCATTATGTGCATTTTTATATGTTGTAGAGAATGTGCTATTGCGCGACTCTGATGATGGTTACTTGCACACCTTGGTTGTTTATGCCCACATTACTTAGTAAAACCCATTCCATTTTTTTATGCTAGCATGTTTACCTTTTTATTTAAGTGGTTTTCCGATAAGTGTTATAATGCATAAGTAATAAGTGCTTTAACTATGTTATATCCACCTTTGATTTGTCTTGATGTTCTTCCTTTAAGAAATTATTTTCAGTATGGAAAATTATTTTCAAAGGAAGTTTTCAAAAGCTGGATTTAAGTACTTTCAAAACCACTTACTGAGTATTTCAATGCTCACCCTATGTTTTTGATGAAATTTCTATAGGTTGATAGAGTCTTTCCAAGTTTTGGGATTTTGATCTTAGCTTTGTAAGGAAGAAGTGAAGCGGTTGACTCTGATTCTCCATGATCTAAACCATAAAGTTCCTCCTGATGGGTTATGATGTGTAAATTGTTTGTTTTGTTTGTATGAAATAAATTACACACCATAACCAGCGCACCAACTCTGGGATTCTGGAGGCGGGGGCCTTACAAAAATCAGGAATATCTCTTTTCATTCCATCCCACCATTAATACTTCCGAAGATCTCTTTACATCATAGTACTACCAGGATGAACTGAAAATAGAGAACTATGAGCTTCAAATAATAAGTCTTTCTTCAACTGTGAATCACAAGGAACACATAATCTTTTTCCAAACCTCAAAACACATTCATTATCAACATTAAAATCCAGAAAATTACCCTTATGAACCAACTCTACCTTTTCCTGCAACTCACTGTCTTCTTTCTGTGCTTTCTTAATTCTGTCTAAGAGAGATGATTTCACTAACACCTGAAACAAAATAGAATAATTTCCTACACCAACAATTTCTATTCTAAAGTTCATCAAACCAAAAACCAAAGGATCTCATTCAAAACGTAGCATAGTTAATGAATCGTTACTTTTTCGACTCATAGCGTCAGCCAATTTATTTGCTTTTCTCAGATGTTAATGGATTGTGCAATCATAATGCTTGATTAATTATTTCCATCTCCTTTGTCTCATGTTCAATTATTTATGAGTGAATATATACTTCAAAAATTTGTGATCAGTATATATTTCACATTTTACTACATACAAATGATGCCTCCAAATTTTTAAAGCAAAAAAAACAATAACTAATTAAAAATCATGTGTAGGGTAATTTAACTCATGAGGTTTCAACTAATGTAAATCATAAGAAATTACCTGATCATTCTGCATAAGGACATGACCAAGTCCTTTAAACAAATCATCACTGCAAATAACAAACTCACCATTTCTGGAAGGCAGTGCCAAAACTAGATCATTCACTAATCTTTATTTAAATTCTTGAAAACAATCATCACATTATTTTTCCCAAAGGAACTTAACACATTTTCAAGTTAACATAGTAATTAAACTAGATAACTGTGAACAATTCTCAACAAACCTCCAGTAATAACCTTCCAAACCAAGAAATTTACGTATCTCAGTTATATTTGTGGGTCTTGTCCATTCTTCAACAACTTTTTTTAGACAGATCAACAGTTATTCCATTTTTTGAAACAATGTGACCAAGGAATGAAATTTTTTGTAACCAAAACTCACACTTACAAAATTTACCATATAGTTTCTTTTCTTTTAAGGTTTGCAAGACAAACCTTAAAAGACTTTCATGTTCCTATTTACTTTTGGAATAAACCAAAATATCATCAATGAAAACAACTGTAAAATTATACAAAAAGTCACGGAAAATTCTATTCATAAGATCCATGAATACAGTAAGTGAATTGGTTAAACCAAAAGGAATAACTAAAAATTCATAATGGCCATATCAAGTACGAAATTTGGTCTTCAGAGTGAATAATTCCTTTACTTTAAACTGATGGTACCCCAACCTCAAATCAATCTTCGAAAAATACTACACTCCCTGGAGTTGATCAAACAAATCATCGATATGAGGAAAAAGATACGTGTTCTTAATAGTGATGTTATTAAATGCTCTATAATCAATTCAAAGTCTAATTGAACTGTCTTTATTTTTAACAAAAAAGATAGAAGCACCCCATGGTGATGTGATAGGTCGAATGAAACCTTTACCTAATAACTCCTACAATTGAATCTTTAACTCTAAAAGTTCAATTTGAGCCATTAAATAAAGGGTTTTGAAATTGTCTTAGCATCAGGAACTAAGTCAACAGTAAATTCAACTTCCTGATCAGGTATAATAAAAGTAAACTCATCAAGAAAAACATCAAGGTACTCATTTACCACTGGCACATCATTAATCTCAACACTTCCTTTATTTTCAACAATATGTTGAAAATAACATTCATTTCCATATTTTACTAGTTTCTCAGCTTCCTGATATGTTATCAAAATCAAGGGTTCATTATTGTACACAAACTGAAAATATTTCTAAAAATAAACATCTTTAGCTCTGCTGTCAATCTTAACATGATAAATAGAAATCCAATCCATACCCAAAATAACATCAAACTCTACTAGAGGAAAAAAATAAGGTTTTTAGGTAGATTCTTTCCACACACAAGGACATGAATGTTCTTATAATTTCTTTTTGTCAAAACGTTTACCCCTGGTGTTTTTACCATAAGTTCAGTATTCATATCTTGAGATGGAATTCCCAATTTACTTGAAAACTTCTTAGAAATGAATGAATGTGTATACCCTAAATCAAACAACACATTGGTATAATCTGAACAAAGAAACAGTGTACATGATAATAATTCATTTGATGGCCCAACATCTGCTAAAGTAGTTGCAAAGTATTTCACCACCCCTTTATGATTGTAGTATTTTTGCCTTCCCTCAGTTGAGTTCTTTGTTGGACACTCATTATTATATTGACCCATTTCATTTCACTTAAAACATTTTACTGACAACAAATCAGATTTTGTCTTACCATTAACCTGATCTTTTTTAGTGCAATTACGAGCCTTATGCCCCATTTTACCACATCGATAGCACTTACCAAAATTCAAAAGACATTCCCCAGCATGCTTTTTACCACAATTTTCACAAACTATAAACTTAAGTTTCTTACCATCAGACTTTTTTGAAGAGTTCATCCCTTTCATCTACCACCTCGACCTCTTATTCTATTGTTTGTCAAAGAAAATCTGATCATCGGTAAACTCCATTTCAACCTTCTCCGCACAATGAAAAAGTTTTTCATAACATTTTAACTCACGAGAAGGTAAATCTCTTCTACACATTGGATTTAATCTGGAGTAAAATCATTTGATTTTACTATCAATATCTCACATGAAATTTGGATAATACCTTACTAGTCATGTGAATTTTGCTTCATAAGAAGCCACTGAGTCATCCTCCTGCCTCAATTCTAGGAATTGGTTTTTACATTATTAGAAGAACCACCTTAGGAACATATTTCTCAAGAAACATACCTTTAAATCCATCCAAATCAATAGTATCAATCTTCTCACAAACTATGATATTTTTCACCATCGACCACCATTGATCAGCTTCCCCTTCAAAATAGTAAACAATAATACTAGACTTTTGATGTTCTGAACACCCAATGACATTGAAAAACTTTTCTAGTGCTTTAATGCACCCTACAACTAGCATAGGGTCAGATGATCCATTGAATGATGGGGGTGTTGCCTCATGAAATGCTACACTACTGAAATGTTCCTCTGTAGTTGATTAGGCTGATCTCGTGGATGGATACCACCACTATTTATATCCTGAGTCAACTATGCCATCACTGCAACAAACTGTTCAGTTCTGATTCCAACCATCTCAGGTTGTGGATTTTGAAGTTTGTCTTCCTCCTGATGTCATCCCAACATAGCTACCCTATTTCCTCTATGGAAAACCATTCTAAACACAAAAATATCTTAAGCAAAGCAACATGGTAATTTTTAAATGCTATGTCATTTAAATCATAACATAAATTAATTTATGGATATTATTTTAAAAATACCCTAACTCCTAAAGTTATCTAAACGGACCTATGATTCCAACTGTAAGAACCCGACCATAAAACATTACATAATCTTGAATTATATAAATAATTCACATTTAGGATCTTTTCAGGTTTAGAGTTTTAGAGAGTTAGGTCATAATATAATCATAAAAAATTGAATATTACATGAAGAAACTTCTACTAAGTATCCATTTTTTCTCATAAAATAAAATATCTTTGAAAAAAGGAGTCATGTCTAGTTCCCTGTTTTAGACATCATGACTTTTCCTTGATCCCATCCCTGACCCAATTCATCTTTAAGTCAAGTGAAAAACATTTCAAAACTTAGTATGAGTATAAAAAACTCAGTAAGGGTTATAAAATATATAAATAAATCATTAGTTCATCAATATGTACAAAACATAAACTCTTTTACTTACCTTAAGAAATCATAGGATTTATGAATAACACATAGTAATCACAAATCATAAAGATAACTTGTGGCATCCATATCATACTTACATTGTAGCTTTCAAAGCTACATAGGGAGTCACATTTGGAATACACATCATAGTATATTCCCTAAATCTCTTAAGAGAAACATTCACGTTTACCTCCTTCACATTACCCAATGCATTAGAGAACTATCTCAGGATCACCCATCCAAGGTTTATCACGGATCCATCCGTATACTTAAACAATACCCAGGAACTATAACATATTCATAACACATAAAACAAACACAAAGGAAAGATAACATTTCCAAATTTCAATCACAATATATCATTTAAATATATTGACATAACAAATACATTATCAAAACCATTTTCAATAACAAAATATGTTAAAAAATTATATGGAATTTATTCTCCTTTTTTTAAAAACACTAGGCTTGTTAAGGAAGACAAAGAGAAAATAATACTCACGGTGATGAAAAAGGTCATTTTCACCTCTTACGTTAAAAAGAAAAATTCTATTTTTTCATTTAGTAAAATGCCTCATAGAAAAATACTCCCTTTGGATGAAATGGAAAGTCAAAGGTGTTTATATATCGTATAGTAGAAAGTCATGTATAAAACAAAATAATCCTCAATGAAAGGAGATTGAGACAAAGTCCCTTACCTTGTGTCTGACTTGACCTGTTCATTCTTTAATCTCCTAAATAATAAACTAAAGTCAATTTATAATTTCTTTAGAAACTTTTTCATGTTTATTATTCTTTTTATATCACTTATTACCATGTTATAAATATTATGAAATAATTTATGTTAATAATGGTCGTTTGGTCGATATTTGGTACTTGAGTCTAAAATAGACTTCTTATAATTACAAGTTGTTCATGTGGTCAAAATTATATTATATCCAGAATTATATTCATGATTTAGATATCATATATATCCAGTATATACATGTATTTATAATAGTACATAACATTTGGAGGTAAGAAATGGAATGCACCATTCATGGAGACGATAGACCGTACATACGCATGAATGCTACTTTCATTTATATTTCATATTTTAATGGATTTAAAACATAATGATACATAGTTATATTATAATTACAATATAATATAATATATAATATCATTAACTCCATCCTCTATATGTAAAACATATGGAATTTACGAGTCATATCACTTTGAGGGGGCGGTAATCCGCATTTCCTCAAATGAAATTATCGCATTTACCCACTATGGAAATCATAAAGGCATGATACAAATGAAAAATACATAAGCATAAATAAAACATAAACATAATATATATCATATATAAATATAGTTCCATCTTAATGGACACCAAGATAGGTTGTAGGAGATAATTGAACAATCATCATTTCGTGAGGCATTAATTTTCCATCCACAGAAACAATATGTTCTTCACCCATTAGATGGAGGTGTGTGTAAGTGTAGTTCGAAACCATCTCATAGAAACATACTAGTATGTTGAGGATAATGGTGTTGTTATATAAGATAGAAATAAAAAGAGTTTAGGGGGTAGGAAATGCAAAAATAAAACAAAAAAACTTAAGAGAATACATTACCTTTAATTCGGGTAACTCCCTTTGGTTTGAACCAAAATGAATTCTTGAAGTGCCTTCTACCAAAGGTAAGGCTTATAGGTTTAATAGAGGGATATTAAGAGCTTATTTAGATAGGGGTTGGATGATCCAAGGGGCTTTAGTGGTGTGAGTAATGAGTTATAAGTGAGTTATTTTTATAAGGGGGAGGAGGGACTCTTTAGGAAAGTGTGAAAATATTATTTTATTATAAACATATCTTTAGTTTCTAAAGATCTAAAACTCATTAAAGTCAAATGATAAGACGAATCATGTTTGAAATAAAATCATACAATAATAATTGGGAAGGTTTTGGATATTTTTTTAATATTGATAATCTTATTTATTTAAATCATTTACTAATGAGGTAAACACTGCGTCATTATTGTGTCATAAATAATTTAATTTATTTGATGTATAAAAATTATAAAAAAATACCATGGTGTAGGAAATATGTTTAGGTTTCCAATTAATATTTATAGTTGAAAATATAACTTATATTACCCCATGTAAAATTTTATTTATTAAAAGACATTTGTTTTTGTCATTTTTTCCTTTACGTTAAATTAATTAATATAAAGGGTCATTAGTAATCACAAGTGGCTCTATGGGGTCCCAAAATCGACCCAAGGATGACCTTGGTGGGCCATGACTAATATAATAAGGTTATTACAAGTGTTAAGGTAATTTTATATTATTATAATATTATTTTTACCTTAAATTACTTTATTTACCTTTTAACTGTAGTAAATAAAAGACAAAATTTACTATTCACAAAAAAATATTTTCATCTTATTGAACCACATTTTACTCACTAATATCAAGAATGTATGTCATATTTTCGAAATTTAATTCACATAAGTGGTAAAATTTCATTTAAATGAAAAAGTCAATTTTTTAACTACTACTTAGTTATTTCACTATTCATCGAAAATTGATGTTTTTTAGAAAAATACCAAAAAATCAGCCGAAGCTATATTTGATATTCTGAATTCCAAATTTATGTCTATTTTAAAAAATTAAAAACATAGAATTTCGATTAATTAATTCAAAATTAATCCCCGTTGTCAAAACAAATAGCTTGTTTTTAGGAAAAAATAACCATCAAAAGATCGACACTTGTTTATGTCTAATTTCAAAGTGAAATTATTTCCAATGACCAACATTGATTTAAATGGTAAAAATATATTCTAATTACAATTTAAAACCATTTAAAAAGATAATCTAACCATATAAATAAATTAGACTAAAAGGCAGTTTTAAATTAAAATACATTATTTTTCACTACTCATTAAAAAATGAATTTTATCAGAAAAATACCAAAAATTTACCCAATGTACATTTTGATGTCCCGATTATAAAGAAGAATTTTATTTGTTAAAATAGAAAATATAAAAGTGACCAAAACTTTTTTCAATGAAGGTTCACCATCAAAAGGCGGTAAATCGACCTTTAAGTGAATTTTAGAGTATTTATGCTTAAAATTAGATTCATTCACATTTTAAGCCTCTAACTATTATTGGATAAAAGTAAAAACTTTTAACAAAAATATATAATCATATTTTAGTTAGTTATATTCATTCCCTCTAAAATAATGGCTAGGCATTAACTACCATTTAAAATAATAATATTATACTATTAGTGTGAAATGTAAGATTTCAAAGAATCATGTTGTAGCATATCATGTACGCCATCAAACATACCAACCCCTTTAAAGAAAATTTAATATTTAATTCAAAAATATTAATAAATATGAAAATGTATTATTCTTTATTTACCTTGGATGTTATAGATATAATGAATGTAAATAATAAATATGATATGATATTGATTCTATATAATTAATATACCACCCGTTTCATTACCATTTTACCATTAAAGGAATGATATCATCACTCATGCGTACATATGACATACCGTCTCCAGGACGCGATGTGGTTCATTTTCCATGTTAACCATTCAAAAATGATTATAAAAATGTATATAATGAGTAAATGTAATATCTTTGAAATTAACATAGTTCAAATTAATATCATTATGTATATTAAATAAATATATCATTTGCATAAGAAACAGGACTTACACGACAAAACATGCATAGAAAAATTAAGAAATTTACACCTAAAACATGGGTAATAATGAAATATTATTATAAAAATGATATAAGAAGATTATATATGACATCATAAATATGGATATGGTTCTATTATAATTTAATAACTTGTTTTAAACCATTAAACATGAGGATAATGAAAATTCAACTTATGGAAACTACAAGTTAAGGGTTATTTCAAATTCTCATTATTATTTTGGATTGGTTATATGTAAGTATCTACTAGGGAACATTTATCATCCATGTTCATGTTTCTTATAAATGTTTTATAATTTTTTTTTACTATTATCCTATGAATTTGTAATTTACTTTTGAACCATGTTTGATTTTTTATAAAATGGTTATAAAAGAATCTTTTTGTTGTTTTCCAAATGAGGTACTTTGTGACTTTTTTTATAGAAGGAATGTTTTTTTAACTTATGTGGCATGAGAAGATTTTTATTACATCATGAATCCTTATTATTTTGAAGCTTACATTAAATGTTTACAAGTTTCTTTTAAAATAAAGTCTTTTCATTTATAGTTTCACATCTTTTTAAATAAATTATTTTGAAGTGAAAAGGGTATTTCTATAAAAAATCGATGATTTTATTTGAATATTTTTATCCATTCCAACATCCTATGTTTAATCTTATAATTAATTGAGTTTGATCTATTATTTCATAATTTACCATATTTCATTGAATGGTTTAAGATTTATTTTGAATGTGTATGTGATATTTTTATTTCATTCATGGTTTGTAGTTAAAGTATTCAAATTTCCTATGCTAGTTTTAATATTTATGTTTAAGTTGTTTATATTTTTCCCTTTTAATTTGAGGAATGCATTGGACTTAGTAGGTGATGGGAGAGTCCCTCTATAGCCCATCGATGTATTGGTAGGTCTTATGAGACAAAATCAGTTGGCAAAAATCCCTTGATGTTTATTTCTAGGTAGTTTAAAATTGTCCGGAGGATAGATGTTGACAAAAATTAGATAGGTTTATACCCATAGACATAACTATCATGAGGATATATCTTAATAGTATATATCTTGAGGATATATCTTGATAGTGCAGACATCCAAAATTATGCATTCCATTATTATTATTATTATTCCTTCTAATTATTTTATTTGTTAGAATATACATGGTCCAATTTCCTAGATCATGTGATTATTTAAATGGATTGTATATTAGTATTTACCTTGTCATATTGTTTATGACATATTTAATCATAGCTTCTGCTATAATCTTAACCTTACTAAGCATTTAAGCTCGCCCCTTTTATATGTTTCATTTTCCCCAAGATTTCAAGAAGTATGTTATGAATGACATAAAAGGTTACACTAATGGGGAATAATTTTAGACTTAATGAAATTCTTTCTGTATTTTATGTTTCAAAATGTAATGTGAATTAAAATTATTCAACTATTTTACTAAGACTACTAATATAATCCTTCCCTTAGGATGTGATTCCATGTATCTTATGTCAATGTATTAAAGTAAGGAGCTGACTCCAGGCTATTGAGGTTGGGTTTTTTCCAACCAATATCATTCCACTATGAGAGAAAAAAATGTACAAACCCACAATAGCTCCTCTACCCTAGAATGTGACATTATATATGTCCCCCATAGGTGGATGCGACCACTGGATACAGGAAGAGACAGAAGATAAAAATTCATTTTCTTCTTTGACACAAGTTCCAACTCTTGCATATTTCTTCCCAACAACATCTGAAGCACAAGAACCACCCCACCAAATAGAACCATCATCAGATGAAGAGATCATATTTGGTTTTTTAATCATGATACACTTGGAATAACCCTTATTTGATAATAAATATGCTTCCGAATATGAGTTCCCTGCATCAAATTAGGGAATAAGAGGTCACATGTATTGAAACTGAGGATACATGGGACAACATGGGAATGAACAGACCCATTATTAAAATCATGTCCCCAAAGAGAACATATATAGAGCTGATACCCATGGGGAAAAACTCTAGAAATCGCAGTAAATACATGGAGGTGTCCCAAAACCCTCCATCGGTCATCTGCACCAAGTTGACTTGCATGACCGCCTAGTGGGGGTACGATTATCCAATCATCCTAGGAAATAGGGAAGTCCAAAATGACCCACAACATAAGTATAAGATTCCCCCATGACCTCTACAAAATGACCAAGCCCTTCAACCTCAAATGCATTAGTTCCTAAGCCACATGTTAAGGAGAAACCCCACCTTTGGAAGTGCCGAACTCTAGAATAAAATTACTACATTATGAAATGGATTTCTATTTTCCACGCCAAGATATCAATACTAGATAAGAAATATCATTAAAAATAACTCAAGGAATCACTCATTGAATCCCTCTAGAGACTGTATTAATTCGAGACAAAAGTCACTGCAACCGAGGTCCATTGAGCAGAGACCATTCTAGTATAATTCCATGTCACCATCTCATTCACAGAGCATGATAAAAAATAGGTCATCCATGGACACATCAGACCCTTATATTTTCCAGGTAGACTCAATATCTTTGATATACAAAGGGATCTAATTGACAATGTTTCTAAGATTAATCACATCCGAACTCAAACCCTCTAATGTTTGGGATATAAGAAAGGGGATTTGTCTCCAAAAATCTGACCATTCAAGGGTATGATAAGAATGAGAAAAGTCCTCTTGGGAAGATAAAGCTCAAAGATCTATATGGGGATCTAACATTAAACCCTGAGTTTATGGATATCTAGCAAGACACCATATAAAATGTTCTCCTTGAAGGGCCTTTGATCCATAGTCATGTGACAATACCTTCAACATTCCATTAGTGTCTGAAATACCCCATCGATGGAAATGTCAGCATACTACATGGTGACAATGACCCCTTTGAGACTTGTGAAGCCACATATGCTTAAGTAGGATTCTACAAAAGGAGTAGAAAATAACCAATGGTGGATGATGAGATGAAGGTTTTATCCCACAATGGATTGGGGACCACCCCTATAAATCATTATAGTATGATCAACAATGAATATATACTGCCCATAAATCTGGTTAAGGTAATAGACAGAGTCCCAGAGCTCCAAGCCCCTTCTGTCACTAATGAAAACACAAAAGACAATCTGTTCCAGCATCACTCTATAACTCATTTGATAGTATGGGATGATAATGTCTCTTTTCGTGGCCTCTCTATCCTCATTAGTGACTTAGATGACCCCAAATTTCCATCTTCGTCTAAGAATTCCTCTATAGACTAAGAGTTGGAAGAAGAATTGGTTGACCTTCATACAACCCCTCCCTAATTTGAGGATGTGGTCTCCACCACCATTGATGATCTCAAGTAGATTAATATAGGAACAAAAGAAGATTTGAAGCCTACACTTATTAGTGCCTCCATGCTCCTCAAAGATAAATATATGAACATAAAATTTCTAAAGTAACACTGATATGTGTTCTCTTGGAACTGTAAAAAAATTACCAAACCAAATACATTTGTGGCTCCACACTATATCATACTACTCGATGAAAATTGAGGCTTCAAGCATGAAACTAAGAGGATACACCTCTCTTCTGCTACCAATGTCGAGGCTGAAGTTGAATAATTGATCAAATCCAACATTTTCCAAGAAGTGAAATACCCAAGATATATTTCTATAATTGTCCCAGTTAGGAAAAATAATCAGAAGATTTGGGTGTGTGATGATTTTTTATACCTTAATGAGAATTTCCCAAAGAACTACTTCCCATTTATGATCACAGAACTCTTGATTGATGCAATTGTTGGATTCTAAGGTATTTCCTTCATGGATGGGTATTTTGGGTTAAATTAGATAAACATGTCCCTTGAAGATGAAGAATCCACTACCTTCAGATCATCCGAAGGGATATTTTGTTTTTAGGTTACGACCTTTGGTTTAAATAATGCTAGAGCCACTTATTAATGTTCCATGCATAATATATTTAAGACATTCCTAGGAAGGATAGATGAATTATTTGTCGACAACCAAGTTTTCAAATCCTGAAAATGATGTGATCACTTCACAGATCTTCAAACAGTCTTCGACAAGCTGGGACAACATAGTCTGAAGATAAATATGCTAAATTTTACCTTCAGGGTAACATTAGGGAAGTTCCTTGTATTTGTGGTATGCCACTGTAGCATCATGGTTGACCTAGATAATACTATTTCTATTTTACAAATTTCACCCCTAGGAATATCAAATAACTATGGAGAATCTAGGAGAACCTCACATATATTAATAGATTTATAGCCAACTTGGAAAAAAATTCTCTCCCTTTCACTAGGATAATAAATAGAGGAATATCCTACTAATGGAATAAGGATTGGTAACAAGCCTTCAAAAGTATCAAGTAATATCTTCTACACTCACGAGTCTTGATGTCACTAATGAAACTAACTCCACTCATCTTATATGTGGCCACTATGGAATGCTCCTTTTGAACCCTCCTCACATAGAAGAATGATGCATGGAGTGAGAAAAGTCTCTACTACCTCAGTAAGATAATGGTAGGTACCGATACCCAATACTCAGATGTTAAGAATAACTGACTCACACTCATCTTTGTAGTGTAGAGGCTGAGGCATACTTGCAGCACCATCAATCACACTTGTTCTATCACATTAATCCTATCGAGTACATCCTTGGACATCCCATGCTGACTGGGGAGTTATCCTGATGGAAGGTTATTCTATAGTAATATGACATCCAATTCATGTCATAGAAGGCGATGAAAGGGAAATCCCTAACAGATTTCCTCATGGAAAATCCCTCCTCATAAAGTAAAATGGTTTACACTGAACTTCTATATGAGGATGTTTTCTATTCCTATGACACTCCCCGAACATGGTAGATACATTTTGACGGTGCCCCCGAAAGTCTTATTGGAAAAAGAATTGAGAATCCAAAGCTAAATCAGTTAGGATTAGGGATTGTTTTTGTATCTCCAGTCAAAGAAAATTTTCCCCACTCTTTCTCTCTTTCCTAAGGCTAGACAAATAATGAGGTAGAATACCAATCCCTAATTGTCATCTTACAACTAACCCTAAGACTATAAATAACCAACATAAATATCAAAGTGGATTCAGAACTAGTGATAAAGTTGATCAATGGAGAATATGCCATCAAAAAGGAAAAAATGGACCCTCTAATAGGATATGTCCTAGGATTAATGGAAGAATTCCCTTTTGATCCCACAGTGCATCATGTTCTATGATTATAGAATGCTCATGATGATGCATTATCAAATCCAACCATAGTCATGGATGAACCTGATCAAGAGGATGAAATATTCCACATCACCACTAAAGAATGGTCCCATTGATCATCGTCTATGATACGGAAGAAATAAACCAGGTTAACACCACCACAGAGTGTGATGAATAAATATCCACTTCTGGATGGATGGATCCCATAATTGGTTTTCTCCAAAATGGGACTCTCCCAGTAGACTGAGGTGGAAGGGAACTGATTCAGAACCTTGGATAGAACTTTACCTTGCGGGATGACCCAAATGAGAAAACATCCCTCTAAAAGTGATGTTTTGATGGAATACTCATCATATGAATAGAATAAAGAGGTATTCATGATGTCATGGAAGAAGTACATGCATGTTCCTATGGTGCTCATTAGTCTGGGACTAGGATCTCACACCAAATTAGGAGGATGGGTTATTACTGGAAAACCATGATATATGATTTTTTGGATTTCACCATGAAATTTTATGCATTACAAATCCATGGAAACTTCATCCATCATCCCTTGCAATTGTTACATATAGCTAAATATACCTGACTATTTTCCATTTGGGGAATGGATGTTGTGGGGATATATCCCCTACCGTAGCTAAGCAGTTCAAGTATATCTTTACAGCTACTGACTTCTTTTCTAAATGGTCTACGGAAATACTCCTAAAGAATGTTGGTATGTATAATATCATCAACTTTGCAAAGTACCATACCGTCACTAGGTTTGGGGTCCCTAACACAATATTGATGGACATCGACACCAACTTCTATTCTATGGAATTAAAGAAATTATACCAGGAGTAAAACATAGAGTATTGACACTCATCCATATATAATTCAATAGAAAATGGATAAATAAAGGCCTTAAACAAGACCATGTCAAACATAATCCGGAAAATGGTGAATAATGAAAAGACGTCCTAGATAGACAAGATTCTTTATGATATATGGGCCTACAATTCCACCATGTGTACTGCTATACAAGAAACTCCATATTCATTGGTGTTCAAGACTGAGATAATGTTTCCCATAGAAGTGCAGTTTCCCTCACTTTGAATAGACAATTGAGGACAACTATAGATTGATGAGAAATCAAAACAAGTGAATGGATGAGCTAGAACGACTCGATGAGAACAGGTATAATACATTGCACAACCTTGAAGCCCATCAAAATCGAATTGCACAAGACTTAAAAAAGGACCACCTTTATTCATTCCTCCAATGAGAAGTGGTGTTGGATCTCATAAACCAAATGATTACAGGGAAGAAACCTCCAAAATTGGAACCCAAATGGTAAGGGAATTATATCATAAATATTCTCTATCACAATGGAGTATACTAATTCGCCAAAATTGATGGTGAGTATGTCAGACCACCCACCAATATGTTGTTTCTCAAGAAATGATTTTCAAAACTATTATAAAGCACCAAATCTTGAAAGAAAGTATCTAAACTGCAAAATACCTCATATCTTGACCACATGATGTTAAACTATATAGTGTTTTCCCTATTTTATGAGATTAAATTGTACAAAGTCTTACTAGTGGAAAGTTGTTAAACTTCTTGGCATCATTCATCATGACCACATGACGTTAAAATGTATAGACTTTTCTTGAAAAAAAATGTTAAACCACACAACATCTTACATACTAGTTTCATGATGTAAAACTAGGTAGGAACATCATAACTACATGAAGTTAAACTGCACCTAACTCTTCCTTACCACATGATGTTAAAATGTACGGAAGATTTCCTCACCGCATAATGTTAAATTGTGTGGGAATCACAATCTAATTGATGATTCATCACACATGAGATGGATCTATGTGAATGAATGAGTAAATTCCCCTATCCTAATGTGAGATTAATATCTACACAAGGAATATCTTCATCCAAGAATAATGCATTTCTTGATTCCTACCATTGTAGGAAAAATAGTGACAACCAAACCCTTATTATTGGGCCCTGCCACAATATTCATTTTCATCCACATCAAGTGACCATCATGCTTACATCTTGATGGTAAAATTCATGATAGATTTACTAACCGCATGATTCAAAACTGAATAGATATACAATATTAATTTTATTCCACATAAGGTGACTCTCATCCTTACTACATGATGTTAAAATTCACATTAGATATCCTAACCGGATGTTGTGAAATTGTGTGAATCCCCAATGTACATCTTTATTCATGATGGGTGACACTCATCCTTACCTCATAAAATTAAATTAAATGGTAGATGACCTCACTATATGATGTTAAGTTTTCTCAGATCCATAAAATTCCACCCCTTTCACTTAGAGTCACCTATATCCTTACCAAAATACATTAAACTGGACGACTGATGTCCTTTCCACATGACACTAAATTTTATGTGTTTGAAGAACTATGTACGACTTGATTCTTATCTTTAATGAGATACATTGGGATGCCTCAATCCTATACCTTAGACCAAACACCACATGATATGAAAACCCATATATTCTACTTAATCACCACTACATGGTGAGAGGAAACCTTTCCATCCCAAGTTTATCACACCGAGAATAACTCACATGAGCTTAGGAATTTGGGTAAGGGATTCCCTAAAAAAGTCATACAACTCATGGTAGGGTTATGCTGGTCCAAGATGCAAGAACTTGAAAGGACTAAAATGATTCCTCCTTACATGACGGTAAAATTCATGGTTGATGTCCCTCACATGATATAAAATTTCACATTCCCATTGACCTCACCCTAGAGAGATCCACCACCCTTGGTGTTGGTATCCCACAAAACCTCCTTTCAAGAACTCCATGTGGCTTTATTCCTTTCATAATAGGATACATATAGATTCTTGAACCCTCAATCATAGTTCCAACTATAATAATCAATAGGAACAATGACCCCCATTTACATGAGGTCCAAACCTACATAGAGTGTTTACCATTCAATAAATACATGTGACTAGATTCCATCCCTCACACGATACATAGTGATGCCTTGATTTCCATCTCCAGGTATAGTTAAAATAAATAAATATAGAAAATGCCCCCGTTTTATGTACGAGTTAGACCAATGCAGTGAGATCCTATTAAGAACTACGTGCGGCTTGATCCCTATCACTATGGGATATATAGTAACACCTAGAATTCTATTCATGGGCCCAACAGAAATATTCCCTTTTCACACTGGGGAACCCATGTCCTTACTGCGTGACATTGAACTACACAACCCCTCATGAACTATAAGTGTATTGATTCCCATCATCAAAGGATACGTCATGATGCACAAACCTCTAATCATGATCCCAGATACAACAACCAGATAAATTCACCCCAACTACATAGGGGATGAACCATTAAAGAACATTCTGCAAACATATGAGTCAAATATATGTACAACATGCTTGTGCAAGTAATTTATCTTTCAAAAAATTTCATGACGACTTCCATGTCCATACTGCATGAAGTTAAAATAAAAGTCAATTTTATTGGTTAAATGCTATTAAAACTTAACAAAAAATACATCCTTACCACATGCTATTAATTTATAAGGAAAATGACCTTACTACAAGATGCTAAACTACACAGTAGCAATTATATCCCTAATACATGACATTAAACTATGTACACCATCATCCATTACCATTCCTTATCTAAGGACCATAAGAACCTTACCCCATTCAACCAAAGTTTGAGGTGATTCATCCATATTTTAATAATATTAGTCTATATACCACAATTCATGATTAGAGTGCCTTGGGTTACCGCAAACCTTTCATGGTCCCTAAAAAGCAAAAGAGATCTATCTGTTTGACTATACCGTCGATGCATAAAGGGCTCATACCAAACAACCATAGAAATCTTGGCTATGTAAGTAGGGATTTACAATCCATTTGAGTCTGAAATCATTATGGTGGAACTCAGCACCAAAATGTGTTCTGGGCCATCCCCGACATAATTTTTCTATATCATTACTCTTGACCTGAGAACCTCAAGTTGTGATTTACAACATCTTCATCTCTAAATCAGAAGGATATTAGAGTAATCTTGACCCTGTTTATCCTAATTGGGATCTTGTGTAATATTTATTTTGTATTACATCCATGTGCATCATTAACTTAAACTGGATGAACATTGGTCATTGTTTTAAGACCTTAAACTCTAGCCTATAATAGTCCAAATCATAAGACCTTAAACTACTAGTGAAAGAGACACAAAATTTTTCATGATGAAAATACAAAAAGGGGGGCCTAATAAAAATTCAAGTCTTCACCTACTAAGATCTTCATCTCTAGTGTATAGGAAAAAAATTAGGGCATAAATAAATGAGACATAAAGCTCATAAGGTCCACTTTGTGGCACTTGTAAAAGATGAGCTATGCTCGCTAGACCACTGGGTCCAAAAAAAATTTAGAGTAATTATTTTTCACATATCCTCACCATGATAATATATTTTCCTTATGGTGAAATTTTTTTAGGGTTCTCAAACCCTTATTGGATATTATAGTTTCCACAAATAAAACTTCATGATTTCAGCACCGAAAATCACCGTAAACCTTCTATGGCTCTTAGAAAAGATTGCAGACTTCACATTATCCTTTTTTTACTATGTATGTATGTTTATGGGTCTTTCATATGTTCCTATGGTCATCAAAAAAATGTGTCACTTTGAAAAAGAGATTCCAAATACTTGTTAGCCTAATGTCACCATGGAGGAACTCAACAATTAAGAGTGTTCTGGTTCATCCCCAGTATGATTATCCCACCCGACACATTGAACCATGATTAACAATACTCATAACCAAACAATTTAATTGGATTTGACATCTTAGGTTTTACATTAATGTGTTTTATACCATTTCTCATAGTAGGGATGCAACACTCTATTATGAAACCTTTTGATATCCCAAACCTAATGATTCAAACCATGGTGTGTAGGGTTAAAGCTTCAAATTTAAGAGATAAATTACCCTAAGGTTCCAAAACCCTTCCTAGACAGCCTCTTTTCCATACCCAACTTCATCATTCAGATGACTGATTCTTTATAAATATTTCATAGCCAATAGAGAAGGGTGGTGACACCTCTATTTGGCCATGTTATCGATGCATAAGGGCTTAGTAATACCAACCAAAGACATCCCCTCATTGCAAGAAAGGAACTCTAATACTTGTGAGCCATGGTAAAACTATGGTAGAGCCTAGATCCCCAAGTTGATATAGGTCACCCCAGAATGTTTACCCCATTCCATATTCACTGGCTCAAACTTATGGTTTATGACTGACGTCACCCACATGCCAAATATCTAGGTGGACTCAGTTTCTACAGTATTTTGTAATCAAAAAATATTATCTCAATAAACCTTCCATGGGACTTAGAAAGGATCAAAGAGACCTCTATTTGAAAATTCTACTAGTACATAAGGAATCAAACCTACCAATCAGAGTCATCTCCTCCTGGAAGGAAAGGAACTCCAATCCTTATGAGCTTTGGTAACACCATGGATGAAATGAGTAACTCTTTTTGGCATTTTGGGTCATCCCTATAAGGACTTCCCAATATTCCATATTCCAAAAAAGTTTCCTTGTAGAAAGAATCTAGACTACATAGTATCATAATGTCCAACCCAAAATACACTAAATTACAGAAACAAAAGGTTCGATCTAAAAGAACCTAAAATATAGAAATATAAGGTTTGAGAAAAAAGACCTTAAACTATAATAATAGAAGGTCTGAACTAAAAGAATCTCAAATACAGTGATGGATGATCTGAGATAAAATAATCTAAACTATAATGATATAAGGTTTGGGATAAAATACCCTAAAATGAAATGATATAAGGTATGAGATAAAATATCCTAAAAATACAACACAATAGAAATTTAGTCTCCATGAATGGAAAAGAAAAAAATATTATAAGGCACATTATACGACTTTAGAAAAAATCAAGCTATGTTCTCCAAGTCTATTGGCTTCCGAAGAAGATAGATAACTCTCCATCTGAGACATATATTCTACCCAATTTTACTTTTGATAAATAGGTAATCTCAGGATAACTAGAATATATGCATCGATAAGGAACCTCATGATTGGTGGGAATTCATGAGCACTTCCTGAGAAGAATCTGTTATGATTTAATTATTCAGATCTATACATTCAAGTTTACTTGATATTATGAAAAAGATGAGTATGATTGGAAATTCATATAACATCTAATCAGTGAAACTTCATGCACATTATGAATGAAAGAAAACTAGACAACAACATGAAAGGTTCAGTAAACCCATTCACTGATAGCATGCAATATGAGGAATATCCACATCATAGAGTCTCTATAAGAATATCATAAAAAACAAAATGCATGTCAACGATCATACAACAATATGGTTCTATCAGCTGAGCTTGCCAAGTTGGAAAGTGTAGAGAGAGATGCATCAATTGAATATTTATGTGTCACACACCTCGCTTATTTCGCTTCTTCCCCAGGACGGGGAGTATATAATAATGTAGTCGGATCCTCAACAATTTTTTGAGTAGTTTCCAATGAGGATGATGACTCTAAGAGTTCAGACCTTAGGTGGGCTATAATGTAATCATATCTCCATATCCGCATGGTCCAGGCACCCGTATGTGTTTTCAAATTAGATATAAACCATTGAATCTACTTCAATTCCTTCAAGGCCACCTACATCTGTTCAGAAAGGGGATCCTCATCTTAAAAATCATGTAATACCCTCTCATTGGTGTCCAAATCTTGCAAAGTCAATATACATTTCATAATGATTTCATAAAATGGTTGTAAATTATAGAAATCAACCCCAAAGGAATTAAATATCTAAAAAAGGAATTCCTCTTGGTCATGAAATGTTTCCAAAGGTGTCTTAGTAAACAAGGCGTGAATCACCTACCAAATTAGCCTGCACCATGTCTGAGATTCTATGATTGATTATATGGGAATTCCAAAAGGAGTAATGGTTTAATTAGATGGAAATGAAACAGAAGAGTAGGATTTATATATCCTCCCCTCAATAGAGGAATCACCCATTTATTGTGTAGGATGGTTAATTTCCTCAACAGATTCATTCCCATTATTGGTATTGTTGTCACTAGTATGATAGTGCTTCCTAGAGGTTTTACCCAAGTCCTGAATCAAATCCATCTTTGCTACAAATATAGGGATTAGTAAAGAAAAAAGATTGTCCAAATAATGAACTAGTTAGCTTAGCACACCAATTGGGGAGGCTGATACCCAAGGCTGGGAATAATCCTTATCAAGAAAGATATAAGAGTTAGTAGGAAGAAGAATGATCTCAGTAGTAGTGTGTTCACACACCAACATCATCCAAAACTAGAGGATGATTTTGTGGTGTCTATCTCCTCACACTCTGTCCGAGGGAAGAGGGGAGGCCCTTTGGGTGAAGATGAATTTATGAGAAAACCGATAACATGTATGTGGCTCACAAATGATCACCTTATCCATCTTGGCTGTAAGAACCCCATTCGATAGTGAGATCTTATATTACCTTCCTTCAACAGAGCCACTGTCATTATAAATTATTGGCCCAGTTGGTGCATGATAAGGGGTGAAATAAAATCTATTGGATTGATTCAATACATCAGCAACCTGATCAGATCCTAGTGTCATGGATCAAACAATAGATATGTTTAGAAACCCGGGATGAGATATGGAACTGAATATGTTAGTGTTATTGTAGTTTTTGTAGTAATAGAAATTCACCCCCCATCCAGCCAAATAAAAACTAGAAAAGACTACTGATCCTATAGGGGATGACACCTTGATAAACATGGCCCAAGATTTGGAAAAGACATGCAAGATTTGGTACCACCAGAATAAGGAACCATCCCTCCACTAGCCCTTCTGCCATCACTAGTGTACTAACTTAGATTCATAAATGAACGTCACTAGTTAATAAAATCCTACCATTCAAGAACATGTACTTGAAGCCCTCCCTCCTAAGGCTTCATGATATCTCTGGATTCACTTGATATCCCCATGTGGTGTGATCCTTGGCTTCCAAAATAGCCCAGTATGAACCAACACTATCACAAACCTCTTGGGATGGTCACCGTTGGGGACATATAGTAGTTGACCTGAATCTTCTATAGAAAAGGAAAATTTTGATCCAATATTTGAAATAAATGAGTGAGCACAAAGTCATATCCATTCTTAACATTTCCCTCATTATGATGAGGGTGTCCCTTTCCATGAATGGAGTTTGAAAATGGTCATCCCAGGCATATGAGGTAGGAAGGAACTCATCATACCTATCTCCGAGATGTGGTATCCCACCAAGTTGATAAATAGCCAAAAGACTAATTCATACCTCACGATGGGAAATATAGAATAAGTTATTTTCAGGAAACCAACAATTAATAAATTCATAGAGAAGATCAGATTAGTGATAAATGACAAACTGAAAAACCCGTACTTATTTATAGAGGTGTAAACCAAATAATTTTTTGAAAAAGTCTAAGAAACTTTTATTAACACAGAATAGACATCCCCATTAATCGAAAAAGTTTCCACCAGGTAATAGATCCCATTTCGAGCTCCATTGATCACCTGAGTTGCTCAATAAAGGGATGAATACACTTGAATAGTTTTGAGGAATGGGCTAGTGAGTGAAGTCACAACCATACGAACCCAAGAGAGAGTTAACTAACATATAAGACAACCCCTAGGATAGAGCTGTAACCAATCAGAAATCCTTGATAATTTTCATCTCAATACAGTCAAGAGAAGTTGAGACCCAACAAGATAGAATTCTGTATTCTGAAGAAGGAATGAGAACATCATCTAGAGAGACAAACCCGTATAGAGGAAGCCAATGTGATAAAAGATAATTCTAGATCTTGAATAAAAGAATCCATTTCAGAACATTATTATGATAATTCACATGGTATAGGGGGTTATAATTGTGGTTTCTTGAAATCATGGTTCTTTTATTAGCCATAGATGAGGAAGAAAGATGAGAGCCAGAATCTATCTAAATAAAAGTATGTGTCATATTTCAAATAAGTAAAATAAAATATCTTCAAAGGAAATACATAAATATTCTAGAATCTTCATGTACCTTTCATGAATCTACATGGAATTCATGAATTTCATGAAGGATTCATTAGTAACCTAGTTTAAAAAGATCTCACAGACTACATAAAACCATAAAATATCTTCTAACTGCATGACTCCTTGGAAGAATCACAATTACAAGGCCTTGAAATTGTCACGCGATCCTAAAAATAGTCAAATAATCATGTTATCAATCTAGAAGATCCTAAGAAAACCTCAAAACTATTGCACATCCCCATGTAAAAAGTTAAATCAATTACTGAAGATAATTACATGGTTGATTCAGAAAAGAGACTAGGAAAACAATTCTTGTGAAGGAGTTCTTGTGGGAAGGTCTCTTGAATAGATATATGATGGGTTCCTATGTAATATTCTTGCAAGAGAAATACACGATGGTGGAAGAGCACAAAAGATCTAATAAGTGGGGTAGATGGTGAATGAACTACTCTTCAACCTTATTTATAAGGAATTCTATGGAATACCAATCACTACCTTGAAGGAAAAGAATTTCCCAAGTCACTTAATTTTGATAGAACCAATTACTTAGGAATACTTTTACTTTCCTTAGAACAAGGCCTGATCCTCACACGCATTTCTCTTGGTGGGGGGATTTGTTGACTCCCATGAAATGAGCACTGAAATATTCATAAAGAAAGAAATACCTGAATATGTATATTTTTTACCTATATGGAAAATGAAGAAAAGGTGGTCAGAACATGTTGATCATGTGATCCCCCAGAAGACATGTGATCGTGAGACCTTCAGAAGGTCATTCAAAAGGGTCATGCACACCACATAACCTCTGATAGATCCCACTGAACCCATTTTAAAAGTACTTATTCTTTCATGAAGACATCCTATACAATTATTGATCATGTGGAAGTTGCAAGACAAACACACATATGTCACAAAAATTATCAAAAAACATGCGCCTAACAAGACATGAAAAAATATTTGGAAAATAAGGATAAACATTTATAAAAGGAGGAACCCTATTTTGGTTATAAAACACAAAAAAAATATACATGTAGCTCATGAGATCCACCTGGAATTTCACCCTCACCACATGAGGGTCTTAGGACATGTCCAAGCCATCTTGTGCTTCCTCTTTGGATGCAAAAACAAGCATAAGGGACATTCCATGATGATGGTAACACATCACCATAAGAAATTTTGTTAGTTACGTGACACATCACTAATGGGGAGAATGAAATTCGTTGAAAAAACTCATGAAAACTTGAGATACCCTCGGACCTTGTAAAATAAACAAGTAAATAAATAAAGGAAAATATAGAAGCCTATTGCGGTGGTAAACATCATGTGACACCCCCAACAGTTTTTAAGACACCACACACCCCTGATGACATGTCCACCTCCCCACATTATAGCCCGCTGACATGTCATCATCACCACATGAAGGGCTTCAAGCATGTACAAGTTGTCCTGTTCTTTCCCTTTGGATCTATATGGAAAAAACATCGGGGTATATCCATGAAATGACCATGCATCACCATAAGACCTTTTTTTTGGTTACACAACACATCACCAGTGGGAAGAGTGATTGTCTTTGACAATACACATATAATCTTGCAAGATCCTCAGTCCTTTGAAAAATAAAAAAGGAAATAAAATAGAAAATGTAGTAAACTATTAGGGTCATAAAATTCATGTTACATGCTTGTGTTCTCTGTAAGACCTCACAAAATCCCTTAGACATGATGTCCTGAACTCATGAAGGACCCCTGGAGAGCCACCATTGTCTGAAAAAATATCAGAAACAAGGAAAACCAATCTTGAGAAATTACTTATACATATTTGAATAACAATATGGTTGTCCCTCAGCATGCTCTTATTATTAGACAATACCCATTTAATTATCCATAATCTAGTGAATGGATAATTGATGAGGTAGTCTCGCGATCACTGAAAATCATGTGACACCCCCTGTATAACCAAGGACAAGATCACAAAAAAACATGTGAAACCTAAATACCTTCACTGAATCTATCCTAGGATTATTCTCTACATACCGTACAAAGTGGAGAATAATTGGTGTGATGAGGCCTATAAATCCCACACCATAGAATTTGAAAAAGGGTTGTAATTTTAGAGATCCATGTATCCTCACACTAGAACACTCAGTTATCATATCAGATTTATCAGAGCAGCTGATCTTCCAATCATAAGGGTTTCTCAACTGATAAAAATCTTGGGAACCACCTATACAGATCATGCGACATGCATATGAACTTTACATGATCACTCATAGATCACAAAAAGGACATTAGGTATCTCATGGGAAGAACATCCTATATATCTGATCAGTCACGTGAGACTTAAATAAATTAAGACTGAAAAACTCTTCGTCATATGAAATAAAAGGAAGGAACAAAGAATAAAGAAACCATAGACTTATGTGAAGAACATATGCACTAATCCTCATGCACTTTTCATGAACCATATAGGACACATGAAAACACGATGACATGTCACCTAGATCACACGACACTCATTTGGTATACTATTTGGATCATGTGAAGTCCCTTAAACATGTTAGAGAAAGTGACATGGCACCCTCCAGGCATGTAACCCAAGTCTCGCGAAACAATCTTGGCTCTCTATATGGGTATTGGGATGTTATTTAGACGTGTCAGCTATATCCAATAGTGGAACCAGTATATTTTAGCTTAGCCACATGATGAAACTGGGGCGTGTCCAATGGATCTTGCGACATCCTCTGGGCAAGACACCCAGACCTAACGACACCCTCTGGTCATGTTAGCTAGGTCTTGCATCCTGCTCTGAACTTTTCAGCTAACATTCTTGATAAAAACCAAACAATTCAGCCAAGACAAATGAGACCCTTCAATAATGTCACAATTATTTACATAATTCCTTCAAATATCGTCACTTAGATTTCAGGATGACACTATGGAAAGTCAGATGGATCATACGGTGCCCTCCAAGATTGTCATTAGAGATCATGCGATGAATTCTAGGATCAACCTGCCAGGTTTTGCAATGTCCTCCAGATAAGTTAGACTTGGTCATGCGATGACCTCCTAACATGCCATCATTATTAGGCGATGTCCCTTGGACAAGTGAACTGGATCATGTGATTTTTTTGGACATGTCATGTAGGCATCCTTTGACATGTCAAGAATACAATCAAGGCATGTTAGGAAGAAAATCAATGCATGTTTGCCAAAAAATCATACCAAGCCAAGCTGGCATCCTAATACATGATAAACTTGTCCATACTCTATAAGGGAAATCCTTAGTGTGTAGTCCATGACTTAACGAACTAAGAGAACTCTAATTACTAACATAATAAGGATACATAAGACTCTTTATTAAGGATCGATCTCTATATCAAAACTACAAAGGGCTATCCCATTACGTAATTCCCACATCCATAAGTATTGAGAGTGATTATTTTCTATCTCTTGTTTCCCACACCCAACATAGCTCACGTGGGATTAGGGAGTTGCAATTATAATTTCATTTACATCATAAAATTCAATAAAGATAATGGAAAATTTAGTACGTAAGCCCTTATCAATGGAATAATATTATATGTACCATATATAATGATATCCTTAGTGTGTAATCATTGACTAAGAAAACTACAAGAACTCTCATTCTATCCATAACCAGGATACTTAGGATTCCTTCCTAAGGATTTATCTCAAATTGTATTCCACTTC
The DNA here is from genome assembly GCA_963277665.1 of Viscum album. NCBI lineage: Eukaryota > Viridiplantae > Streptophyta > Magnoliopsida > Santalales > Viscaceae > Viscum > Viscum album. Next base: position 30,625,749 of record OY728153.1, read on the forward strand.
GGTTTAAGTACCACTATTTCTCTGATATTCCAACCATTATGACACAATATTTCCCATGGGTTGATCACCCTTCCTCATCCACCTGGGGATTAAGAAGCCACTGAACTACGATGACACATGATCCTACCATAACCAGGATAATAGGATGCCTTACAAAGGCCCAAGATCTATATTAAGCATCCAAAGGGTTGTCCCAACACATAATCCCCACATATGTATGCAATGAGGATGATTACTTGTTATCCCTTGGTTCTCACACAGATCACAGCTCAAGTGGGATTAGGGAGTTACAATAAAAACATAATTGGAATCATGAATCTCCACTAGCAAGGGAAACCTAATTGTGTAAGCCCCGATCAATGGCATGATAGAATTACCTAGCATATAAAGGGTATCTACCTTAGGGAAATTCCTAAGGGAATGATATAACAATGTAAAATATGATTTATACCATAACTAGGATATGTAGGATTCCTCCTCGAGGTTTGATCTCCAATATATAGTGCCAGAGTTCCCATATATATTTCATTTCTATACATCGTTAAACTGCATGGGTTTAACAAACTATGCGGGTTTTGATTCTTATTATAAAATAGGATATGTAGGATGCCTCATAATGGATCAATCCCATCCTCAAAATATTAATTTCCACTGTGCATAACAACAAAATATGGAGTGCCTAGTTATGTGAATTTAATATATAAGCAGCTATCCACCAAAGGGAAATGGATTAAGAAACTCTTATATATATGGATGGATTCCCCAAATAGGACCCACATCTATCTATATATAAAAAGACTTAACGTATGATCATTTTATTAGAGTAACAAGTCCCATATCATAATTAGGAAGAGATTTTGAAATATATATTAAATCTATAAGAGATCCATAGAATAGGAAAAAATTCCCCCCAAAAGCATGTGTTGAGCCTAAACTCCCATCCTCTCGACTAATGTGATTTCCTAAGTGTCATTGGGTATAAAACCCTAAATGACCACCTAACTTTGTAAAGTAGGTCCTTACCTAGTTTTGGATGTTGGAACCTTTGGGATTTTCCATTAAAGGTTATGAAATCGTGAGTCCATTGCGAATTATTGTGCAGAACATTGAACCCCCCCTATTCAGACCACCGGATGAAATCCACCATTATATTTTTGAGGAAAAAAATTGTGAAACTGATGTAAAATCATTCAAATATGGAATCTCCTTAACAATATGATAAAAATTATAGACCGCCTGGTTCTCATCAGACCATTCTTTTACTGTTTCATGGGTGCCCAATTTACACACTTTCTAAGGAAATAGTCGGATGATTTTTCTCAGGGGGCCTATGTGGTCTAGATCCATAGGCTACCACATGATCACCCTATATAAAAAGAAAATCCAAAACCAGACCTGAAGCATAAAAAAGACCATATAAACTACCTAGCCTCTAAAAGAGTCAACACTATAATAAAAGTCAACAGAAGTTTGAAATCATAAAAATAACTATGATATATTTAATCCTAGATAAACTTCAACCCTTTTTGAGTGAGATCAGTTATCAGAGAATAAATATTTCATAAATCATTAGTGAACCTGCGTTAGTACCTCACCAATCCCAAAAAGATCATAATCTCAAAAACCTTACATGGTTGCTCCCATGTCATAATAGATTCCAGCTTCTCAGGATCAACTAAAATACCATATTCTGAGACCACATGTACAAATAACTTCACTTCTTGGATCAAAAACTAATATTTCAAAAGAATCATGTAAATTTGGTGATATCTCAAGATTTCTTTAACTTCTCTTAGATAACGAACATGATCCTTGTCAGTTTTGAAGTGAAATGAGACATCATCCACAAAGAATACCATGAGTGAGTTGAGGTACTCATGGGATATCCTGTTCATCAGTGCCATAAAAATTATAGGATCATTAGTTAGACCGAAAGACATAAAAAGATACTCATAATGAACTAACCTACTCCTGAAGGTAGTCTTTTGAATATCAATCTCTTTAATACTAAACTAGTGATAACCATACAGAGGATCAATCTTAGAGAACTAATTCACCTCTTTCAATTGGTCAAAGAGATCATCAATTGGTAAAAATAAATATTTTTTCATTAAAATAATGTAAGAACCCGGTTTTTTCTATAAATGACTTTGGAATATTCTTGATATTATTTTATACCAGCACCTTCAAACGACATGTGATTCCGAGCCCCGATGTGGTTGGAATTAAAATTTCAGTGTGCTCACATTGGGAACGCCAAATAAATGAGATAACTCCTAAACAGTGTTCTAGATCAGAAATATGAGTGTACGGATGGGTCCTAAATGGGGTTTTTACCCTAGAAAGGACATAAAACATGTCAGCATGGGACGTTGGGACCCCTCTCCCATTACCAGAACGTTAAACGGATAAATAAAATAATTAATTTATTCATTTAATGGTTAAACTCAGGTATCTATTAAGAGGAAGCTTGGATGGGAGAACCGAGGGCACTGTTGAGTCTGGAACGTGCCGTTTACCCTTTGAAGGGTGTAACTTTCGCGGGCGTGGGCCTTCTGTGAAAAAATGCCACCAGGGGAATTTTCGTAATTTGGTGGCCTCGGGCGTTCAATTTTATATCTTTTGAATGGAGACTCGGATTAAAATTTTGAGACCTCCGTTGTGCTCAAGAGGTGGTTTTTACCCTAGGAGAGGCTTAACCTCGACCCCACTGTGGGTTTGGGAATGGGCCTACCATTAGATTAAAAAGAATTAATGAAAATTTCATTTAATTCATTACTTAAGTCCAAACTCACCCCTCTCCTCCTCACTTTGCTTATCCTGGTAGAAGAGCTCTCAACCAAGGATATCCCTCACCAACCCTCCTCCAACCTTCCTCTCCAAGGTAGAGGTAAATCCGGCACTGACAGATCTCTCACAAAGTTTCGGGCTACGCCCACGAGGTAGGGTTCTTACTTCATATTTCAATTCATACATCCCTCTTAAAATTGATTTTTTATGTGTCAAATCTCTTTTAAATTGTTTGGAGAAGCCCATAATCATGTAGCATATGTTCTCGTCTTTCCAACACCTATTTCAGTTTGAAAATCTGAGTCCCGGGGCATTCGCAGTTGTCTGCTGAAGATCACTGGATTTTTGGTGTTTTCCGGCGGTTTTGGGTTCTCCAGCGAGCTGGGATGGCGGTCCGGCGAGGGTTCATGGCGGCGGTGAAACAACTCAGCAGGATGGTTGGCCGGGTGGTCTTTGGTCGGTCCGAGTAGGAGGCGTCGGCTGAGGCGAGCACGCGGTAGGCCTCAGCGCGAGTGGGGTGCGCAACAGGGCGCATGCGAGTGGCTAGGGTGACCAGGGCAGAGGGGGCATCGGGTGCGGCGGCCGGCGTCCGGTGCAGCGCCTTGGTCAAGGGGGAGCCCGAGGCATGGCCTCAAGCATGCGGAGGAAGCAGGACCCGCGGGTTCTGCTGGCGTGCTGAGGAAGACCGGCCGCTTGGCTGGTCTGCGGGGAGATGAGGACCCGTGAAACACGGGTCCTACTGGCGGCGTGCGGAAGAAGACCAGCCATCCTGGCCGGTCTAGTTTTAAATATATATATATATATATATATATAATAATATTATTATTATTATGAAAATGATTTATAAATAATAAATAACCCGCAGGGCGTTCGATTTGGGTGCCGACTGTGGCAACGTGATCCTTGGACCGAGACTAACTTTTTGAGATGGTCTAGGGAATTTTTTTAAATCCTGAGATGGGGGCTCGGAGGTGCGACATGCCTTTAAGTGAATTGGTATTTTTCTGGGGATTCTTGTTTTGGGCAGCGCGGACTCATCTGATGTATGAATTGAGTGTCCTCAGTGGCGTTGCAACCCTGGTGTTGAGTCGGAGTTTTCTAGTATGGTTTTGGGCATCGAAACCAGAGTTGAGGTGTGGGCCCCATGACCCGTCTTTTAAGCTGCGAGTAGCATTTAGCAACTTTTTCATCGGACGTCCATTCAGGGCGTGCGACCAGTCAATTTTGGGTGTTTTTCCGAGGGCATTTCATTAGCGAAATCTTCCCACTTTAATTCCGCACACTGGTGCGGGCCCCATGAGGGCCGTTTTGGGAGTTGGCGGTGATTTCCAGCTTTATCACTAGGTGTCCATTTTGGACATGTGAATAGTCCATATTGTGTACTTTTCCGAGAGGATCACAATGGTGAGATCCGTTGGTAGTGCTTCGGGACCGGGATGCAGGTCCCACGCAGCACCGCTCATGTTCGGTATGTCGAAACACATCTTTTTCTCCGGATATCCGTTCCACTCAAGTGAGAAGTCCTTTTGACGTTTTTTCCTGAGGGGATCCCAATGGTGTGATGCACCCGACTGTTTTTGGGACTGAGGCTTGGGATCACAGGACACCGTTTGTGTGTAAAGCGGTGTTGGAGACTTTTCCATCGGATGTCCATTTGAGGCGAATAAATAGCCTATCTCACATGTTTTTCCGTGTGGTTTACAACGGTGTCATCTGTTCAGACGAGCGGAGCCTCTTACAAGATCTTATTAAATGTGGAAATATGAAGGGTACTCTGGTGGCGATTCTTCTTGCGGTGTTTGGAAGCAAACCCTTGGCTTGTGATCTCGTGCACTCTCATGTGAGTGAAGTAAATGTTGAAGAGTTATAGTTGGCCGTGCCTGGGCCGATGAGGTGGAAAGTCAGAGTTGTTATGTTTTTACCCTTCACATTGACATTGTGTGTCGTGTGCATGATATCCTTTGGGCTAGAGATGTGGTATACTCTGAGAGTATATGGGAATGTCTAGAGGTACATGTGGTTGTTTGTACTTGAGAACATTTGTGCACTTTGTTGAAGTTGACTTGGGTCCACACATCGTGTGGGCCCCCATGTACGTGTCATGTTCTAATTTACATAGCCTTGACCTCTCACGACGTAGAGGGTCCCTCTATTCTTTTTTGTTTAACCAGTAGGGTTGAGTTTCCCCCTAGTTCTGTTCTCATTTGTTTGACCAGGAGGGTTGAGTTTCCCCCTGGTTATGTTCTCGTTTGTTTGACCAGTAGGGTTGAGTTTCCCATGGTTCTGTTCTCATTAGTTTGAACAGTAGGGTTGAGTGGGTTTCCCCCTGGTCCTATTCATGTTGGTTTTGACTAGTAGGGTTGTGTGGTTTTCCCTTAGTTCTGTTCTCGATGGTTTGGTTGGAAGAGTTTCTTTGTGTTCCCTGGTAGAGTTCTTGTGGATTCGATGTGACTAAAACATTACGTGGGCACCGATCCTCTACCTAGGAGGTTGTTTCCACTAGGGATGGCCAAGATTTTGTTTCCAGCAAGGGTGGCCAGTTGTACCATCCTACATGGATGGCCAGTGCGGTACCATCCAGCAGGGATGGCCAGTGGGTGACCATCCAGCAGGGATGGCCAGTACAACGGTGTTCACCGAGTAGTACCATCCAGTAGGGATGGCCAGAGTGGTTCTGGGTTTACCTCCATATGGGCTGGGAAGTGGTCCCTGATGACGGTTTTGAGCCTCCCTCCAGTGGAGTAACCTTTTACGGTACTGGGCATTGGGACTCGTCAACGACTCTAGCTGGGTCTCCCTCCAGTGGACTACCCTTTTACGGGACTGGGTAGTGTAGCACCCGTCAACTTTTGTTGGGTCTCCCTCCAGTGGGAACCCGTCGACATCCACGGATTTCCCTCTAGCGGGGCTGGGCAGGGGGTCGCCTGTCGACTTTGGGGAGACCTCTCGACTGCAGTGCAGTGACAAGGTGTGGTTTGATGTTCCCCAGAAATCTCAACTACGAGGGGCACTTTCCCCACTGAGACGTGTCCTTATGACGCGACCTAAAACCATGCGGGCGAGTCAGTGCCGCCCAAAACGGATAGTGTCAAGGTGCAATGATTTGAGCCCCTTGACATGCAGTTCGGGGAAGATGTTTGTTATGTTGGGCATCGATGGTGTTTACTTCTGGGACTGTTGTCTACTCACTTTCTTGGGCTGAGCTATGGGATGAAGATCCCCTTACGATCTTGTTCGGGTTTCCTGATAGAGCATATATATATGTATATACCTTGTTCCAGTACCCACTTCTTGGGCTTGGTTACTCTCCCTCCAGGAGAGACGAAGACACGCGAGGTATGCCACGTGCTTTCCGGATCTATCTTCTCGTAGTTGGATGAGTATACTCTCCTGATATAGGTAGTGAATACTCGACGAGAAGCTTATCTTCTCACAATTTCCAACTCCTTGTGTCTGGACGAGTCTACCTCGTTTCTCTTGTTGGGTTGAGCTGGACTCTCTACTATTACTCTACTGCTATCCTTGTTGTACTATCTACTACACTCTCTGTTGTACTCCTTTACTATTCTCTGTTGTATCTACTACTCACCCTTCTGTACCTTTTTTGTTGCTCTCTCAAACCTTCGTGGTATCCTACGGAGTAGTTATATACTCACCCCTGCTTGGGCTTTTCCCGCACTTGGTGTGCCCTTGTAGAAAACGGACAAGTTGGTAGTGACTTCAGAAGAGATTAGGAGTTTGGGAGCTTGGACCGCGTGCGGTGGTCGTAGTTGGGTCCCATGTGGGGGACCCTTCTAGCTATTTTTCTTTTGTTTACCTGATGCCGGGTTGTGGAACCTTTTCTGGTTGGGTGCGTGTTTTCCCCTTTTCTTTTTCAATTTACCTTCAACACCTGCCTTGTACTATTTAGAGGTCGATGCACTTTGTTGTTTATTTATAGCAGTTAGTACTTTTCTTTTTCTTTTACTCTGCACTTTTTCATTTAGTGTGCTGCGTTTGTGTGTACAGGTACTCAGGAAAAGGCCTCCCCGAGTTGTTTAGCCTTCGATGCTTGTTGCCAGCCCCTGGCCTATAGAGGCGGGCTTGGGGTAGTTACGGCTCGAGCTCGGGTAGGTTCGGGTCATGAAAAAGTGGTATCAGAGGTGGTTTGTTCCTTGGGACGTTTTTTGGACATCCCTAAATAGAAATTGGTTGGGATCTAGGGAAACAATGTCAATGTGTCTTGAGAGTGGCTCTTGGGCCCGGGAGTCCAGTGATGGTTCGGTGGCAGACGTATCCATTCACCAAGACCCTGATAACCCACTTGTCGACTCGACATGCTGAGACAATTGTTGCAGGTAAAATTGGTTTGTGAATCACATAGGATTGAGTCTTGACTGTCCTTCTCGAGTCCGCCACCCATTGTTGTTACTGTTATATACATATATGCTCATCTGACTATGACACTCCTTGATAATGTTTAGGATGTCTTCATGAAGACAGCCATCCATGATACCAGCTTTGGTTCGTGGTGACGACCCTGTGAGCTATGAGGCCTCAGTCTAGGACCCATCATGAGAGTCCCTTTCTCCAGGTAGGCTAGGAGTATCACCCCCACCTGGTGAGTAGCGGAAAGCTTCAGCAAAGCAGACTGAGCTTGAGCGTAGGTTGAGCGCGCTCCACGAGTTCCAGCGGCAGATACCGCTGAGCTTCAGTGGTGAGCCAGACCCTCATGCATCAGAGGTTCGACTAGAGATAGTGGTTCACCTCTTTAGGATTTTGTAGATGCCGACATATCTTATGGTGGATTTGGTAGCCATTCTTTTCCATGAAGCAACTGGGCGTTCGTGGAGTCTGGTGACTCAGTTTCTTGACGAGTCATCTCTTTCGTGGGGCGACATTAAGTTGTTGTTTTGTGAGGAGTTTTTCCCCTCTAGCTTGTGCTCCATTCAGATCTATGAGCTCCTATAGTTTCAGTAGGTAGGGATGACGGTGGCCGAGTACGCGACTAGTTTCGTATACCGTGCACGCTTTTACCCAGACTTGGTCCACCACGACAACTTCTGAGCGCAAAAGTTCGAGCAGGGTCTCCACAGGGAGATTCCTACTGTCATAGTACCCTTGGGAATTTACACATATGCTGGGGTGCTAGATCAAGAACTTTTTATAGAGAGATTCCTATCACGCTCTACAGTTGGTGGTGGTAGCTAGCTCGACAGAGCCGAGACGTCTGCCGCAGCTAGCGGCCGTCAGGTGACAGAACCTCGATGTAGGTGGCTTTCCGATAACCGGACTCAGGGGCATGGTCTTATGCCAGAGTGGCGCCGGATGGCACCAATGCATCCCAATGATATTCGGTGTTATGCTTGTGATGGGTGTGGTCACCTAGTGCGAGACTGCCCGACCAGGTGTGCTGAGAATGTCGGGCACACATCAAGTGAACCACTGTGGCTGAGGCAGCACCGTGATTGGAGTAGCGCCCAGAGAGATAGTGCTAGAAGAGGAGCGGGAAGAGATGGCAGTGGGGGACGACCTTATGAGGTGTTCCCATCACCACTAAGTGGTTCACGTCAGGCACTGAGAGATGACCGCTGGGACCGCAGACAACCGTGAGCTTTGAATGTCTATAATCCTGCAGAGCATTAGGTGATAAGAGGTACGATCTAGAACTCTTCTACTTCTTGAAGTATAACTGTTAGAATCTTTGCGTGAAATGCTTTTCTCCCTGCTCTTTGCTTGAGGTGTTACCAGGGTGACGCGGGGCATTGGTGTAACCATGTGTCATTAGAGTAAAAGGTGTGGAAACTTTCTCTTTAGTCAATGGTTTTTACTCTTTCGCTTCCGAGCGTGTAAGAGAGTCTTGGTCTTGGGACATTGACTGTGAAATCTTGTGTGACCAGATATCCTTGGGTGTTTCACCATATGGATATTATGAAGGTGGGAATCACTGAGCTTTTTCCCAGGTCCAAACGGTAATTTTAGTCATGTCGTGCAATGTAGGAGTTCGTCCGGGGAGGTGAGCTACCCCCGAGAGCCTTCGGGCCGTTAGAGACCATGCGAAGGGATGTCGAGGTTCTCTACCGCCTTGCCCTAACCCAAAGGTTGGTTTGGGTGCATAGAATCTCCTGCATGACTCATACGAGAAGAACTATGCGTGCTCCTATGCACGTCATCGGCAAGGGTAGACCTCGCGTGAATAGATCAAATCCTTTGGTTTGTGTGCGGTAACGCGGGACTGTGCAAGAGTTCTTTAGGGTACGGGAGAGCCAGGTGTGTGCTTAGTACCCTATGTTGTTCCCTAGTTTTGATTTTAGAGGATGAAAAGTTTGAATTAGGGAATGATTTATGAACCTGGTTTTTTCTATAAAAGCTTTGGAATATTCTTGATGTTATTCCAGAGCAGTGCCTTCAGACGGCGTGCGATTCCGAGCCCCGGTGTGTCCGGAATTCAATTTTTAGTGCGTTCACACTGGGAACTCCACATAAATAGGATAACTCCTAATTGGTGTTCCAAATCAGAAATCTGAGTGTAAGGATGGGTCCGAAATGGGGTGTTTATCATAGGAACGATATAAAACATGTCGGTGCGGGACGTTGGGAACCCTTGCCCGTTACCGGAACGTTAAACGATTAAATAAAATAATTAATATATACTTTTAATGGTTAAACTTAGGTATCTCTTAAGAGGAAGCTCAGATGGAAAAAACGAGGGAACCTTTGAGTCCAGAACATGCCTTTTACCCTAGGAAGGGTGTAAATTTTGTGGGCGCGGGCCTTCTGTGAAAAATGCCGCTAGGGGCGTTTTTGTAATTTCGTGGCCTCGGGCGTTCCATTTTATATCTTTTGAACGGAGACTTGGATTAAAATTACGAGACCTCTGTTGTGTTCGGTAGGTGGTGTTTACCCAAGGGGAGGCTTAACCTTGATACCACTATGGGTTTGGGAATGGGATTACCGTTGGATTAAAAAGAATTAATTAAAATTTCATTTAATTATTTACTTAAGTACAAACTCACCCCTCTCCTCCTCACTTTTCTTCTCCTGGAAGAAGAGCTCTCAACCAGGTAGAGCCCTCACCAACCCTCCTCCAACCTTCCTCTCCAAGGTGGAGGTAAATCCGGCACCTGCGGATCTCTCGCGAAGCTTCGGGCTACGCCCATGAGGTAGGGTTCTTGCTTCATATTTCAATTCATACATCCCTCTTAGAATTTCTTTTTATGTGTCAAATAGATTTCAAATTGTTGAGAGAATACCATAATGACGTATCATATGTTCTGTTCTTGCCAACGCGTATTTCGGTTTGAAAATCTGAGTCCCGAGGCATTCGTGGTTGTCTGCCTAAGGTCAGCGGGTTTTTGGTGTTTTTCTGGAGGTTTTGGTTTCTCCGGCGAGCCAGGACGACGGTCCGGTAAGGGTTCACGGCGGTGGTGCGACAACTCAGTAGGGCGGTCAACCGGGTGGTCTTTGGCCAGTCTGAGCAGGAGGCGCCGGCTGAGGCAAGCACGCGGCAGGCCTCGACGCGAGTGGGGTGTGCAGCAGGGCGCAGGCGAGCGGCCAGGGCGGCCGAGGTAGAGGGGGCATCAGGTGCTATGGCCGGCGTCTGGCGCGGCACTATGGTCGAGGGGGACCCCGAGGCATGGCCTCGGGCGGGCAGAGGAAGCAGGACCTACGGGTCCCGCTGGCGTGCTGAGGAAGATAGGCCACTTGGTCGGTCTCCTGGGAGATGAGGACCCACGAAATGCGGGTCCTGCTGGCAGCGTGCAGAAGAAGACCGTCCATCCTGGCCGGTCTAGTTTTTTTTTGAAAAAAAATATATTTAAATAATAATAATAATACTATTATTATTATTATGAAAATGTTTTATAAATAATAAATCTCACGCTTGACATCCGATTTGGGCGCCGACTGTGGCGACACGATCCTTGGATCATGACGAACTATTTGAGATGGTCTCGGGAATTTTTTTTAAATATCGAGATGGGGGCTTGGAGGCGCGACACGCCTTTAAGTGAATTGGCGTTTTTTCAGGGGTTCTTATTTTTGGCGGCGCAGACACATCCGATGTCCGAATTGAGCGAATTCAGTGGCGTTGTGACCCTGGCATTGAGCCAGAGTTTTCCAGTATGGTTTTGGGCATCAAAACCAGAGTTGAGGCATGGGCCCCATGGACCGTCTTTTAAGCTGCGAGTAACGTTTAGCAAATTTTTCATTGGACATCCGTTCGTGGCGTACGACCAGTCAAATTTGGGTGTTTTTCCAAGGGAATTGCATTGGCGCAATCTGCCCGCTTTGATTCCGCACACTGGTGCGAGCCCCACGAGGGCCATTTTGGGAGTCAGTGGTGATTTCAAGCTTTATCACCAGGTGTCCATTTTGGATAAGTGAATAGTCCATCTTATGTATTTTTCTGAGAGGATCGCAAAGGTGCGATCCGTTGGCAGCACTTTGGGATCGGGATGCGGGTCCCACACAGCACCGCTCATGTTCGGTATGTCGGAATGCATATTTTTCTCTGGATATCCATTCCACTCAAGTGAGCAGTCCTTTTGATGTGTTTTCCTAAGGGGATCGCAATGGTGCGATGGGCCCGACTGTTTTCAGGACTGAGGCTTGGGATCACGGGACGCCGTTCGGGCGTCAAGCTGTGTTGGAGACTTTTCGGTCGGATGTCCGTTTGAGGTGAGTAAATAGGCTATCTCGCAAGTTTTTCTATGAGGTTTATAATGGTGTCATTTGTTCAGGAGTGTCACGACCCCCTCCCACCAAAGATGCCCCTCCTAAGCTGGCAATGGTGAAAGGAAGATAATGACCCCCGAGTCCCGCCTCCAGTAGGCCCCGGGTTGGCGACTAGCACCAAGGGTATGAGTTTTCACAAATATGGGAGGCATTACCCTTTTTATTATTTTGGATCGGGAAATAGGACAAGTCAACCACCAAAAAGGGAAAAGAACAAGTGTATATAAATAAACCCAAACCAAGCCCACATGCATGTTTAAACAATTTTTATAACAAGGAACAAGTACAAGGAAGCTCAAAAGTACAAGTGAGTACAGTACCAAAAGGAAAACAAGAAAACAGCAACTACACAACTCCCACTGCCTGACTAGTAGGGTCCCGCACGGCCCTGGTAGTCCTCTTGAAAACCTGAAACAACGTAGGGTGAGTATACAAGTATACTCAGTAGAAAACCTAAAGCTCTCGTGCATAAGTGGGGAGACACCCTAAGGTCCCGTGAGAAAACAGAAGAACCAGAAGCTATCAAGGAAAAACTATCCACCCAGCCTCACTGGTCACACTCACCAAGTAACACAAACAAGTTTAGTATATATATAGAAGAAAAGTATTGGGTACCCTGCACCATTTCCCACTTAATTAGATGCTGCTCTTGCTAACGGCAAACGTCCTGACGCTACCACACTCTTCACACCCGCACACACCTGGGCCAAACTACGCATCCCGCCCGCACACACCTGGGCCTCACAACCACGCATCTTGCCCGCACACACCTGGGCCACAACCACTAACCCGCCCGCAGACACCTGGGCCTCATCCCGAAGGTTCTTGGGAACGGTAAGCCTACCCAAAGAGTCTTGGGCTAAAGGTCGCCTCAAGCCATCACAGCCTCCGAGACCTACCCGAAGAGTCTTGGGTGTAAGGTCACCTCAAGCCATCATAGCCTATGGAAGAAGGAGCAGGAAGGAGCTAGTAACTAAGGGGGAACACCCTCTCCCATAAAATGGGAGTGTTCGGCACTAGGTGCTTGACATGGGTGTGGTGCGACAAAACACAAAGATACAAATATATATATACATATACCAAACACACAGCCCAACCTATGGCTTCTTAAAAAGAGGAACTAAGCATGTGCCTCGGCACTGCTACCACGAAGCATGCATCAACAACCAAAAAATCATCCCCCAACCCCATTTAGGTTTTCATGTTTCATGCAATGGTTTAACAAATTATTACTACTGGGAAACTATCATCCAGACAAAACCTTTCACAAACATATCCCTGCCATCCACAACCAAGGTTAGGTAAAACGCAAGCAACCACATGCCATTTCATTTACAAAAGATTATCACAACCATACAATATTCCATCATTCATTTATTTCAAAGTTCCACACATAAAACCCTTTCTACACACAAAACATTTCCGCATTTGAAAACACCTTTTACTTCCAAAACACTTTTCATAATCAAAACACCTTTCATAAATAAAGGCATTTTTCACAACCAACCACTTCCCATTTCAACCCCATCGTTTACAAAAACATTTCCCAGAAACAACCAAACCACCAACATGTTCATTATTCCAATTTTGTTCAACCGGGGTGATCACACAAGGTTTTCATTCTCATTTAATCAGCCAGTCTTTATGTGCTTATCCATTTTCCATGTTTTAACAAAACCAACCACAACAAATTCAGATATCAATTGCGCACGCAAAGGCCACCAACGACCTTGATTTTCAGTAGGCAAAGGCCTTTCAATCCAAAATCACAATCAGAAGATAAAGAAACTGGAAGGCAATAGAAACAGCACAAAACACCAAACCCTTCTTTATCTGATTATTATCTTTATTTAAAGTTCAACTGCATCCCATGGAACAAAAGAGAAATATCCCACCCCGCATGTTGCACCAAATAGAGAGACGAAGGTAAACCCCTACCTCAAAAGGTCCCGATCACGTCGCTTCCGATGACGTCCTTCGGTGTCCTCCGCCTTCGCCAAACCCAACAAACGCCTCCTAGGATGGAATCTGGAGAAGGAAGGCCAGAAGGAAAGGTGACAAGTCCGGGTTTAGAAGCTTTGTCTCATCGCTACGATCCTGTGGCTGCTGACGGATCGTAATTCGGAGCTCGGACAAAGAAGTTAGAGGAGGAATACTTCTCGATTGTCCAAGAGCGTCGTCGTGCGACAAAGAAGCGATCGATATGGAAGATAAAACATGACCTCGTTCTTATATAGTCAACGAATAGGTAAATCCATATTCAGCGTGCATTAATGAATACACGATGTGACCGTACATACGTTACATGTTTTGATTGGTTAACACACAACACGTCACGCGGTTTCCACGCGTTTTAATAATAATGATAATTCTATCAATATGTGGTGTTTCGTTGACCCGAGGCATGAGTCATAAAAGTAGCTCATTAATGGTCTTAAAATGACCGTCATAATTTCAGGGTTATGATGTCGCTGACGGATCGTCAATCCGATACCGTATGAGGGAGATACGTTGGATACAAGATCCCGTAATAATAATAATATTAAATCTATTAATTCATGAGCGTTTCGGGTACCCAATCCGAAAACCCGAAAAAGTCATCCAATATTGGACTCATAATTTTCGTCTCATAGTCAGGGTCGCACTGCCACTGACGGTTCGTGAAACTGAGGTCGCACGAAGAAGTTACGGACAAAAAAGTGTTTTATCAACAAAATTAATAATAACAATATTTTATTATTATTATTAATCAATTATTTATTTTTTTTTCATAACTCCAAAAGCAATCACGTTTTGGAGTCTTCATGGGCGCTATAATTAAGCACCAATTCCTCCTTTTTCATTTATTTGTCTTTTAATTTTATTTCTCTTATTATTATTTTTTGTTTCTCTCTCCAGTCTATTTTTTTTCTTTCATGATTCTCTCCCACCACCAAAAGTGGCGCCTCCCATTTCTTTTACTCCATGTGGAACGCCCCAAACTCCATTCTCACTTCAACATTATCATTTAATAAAATTAATAATAATAACACCCATAATTAATGTACTAATTTAATCCCATTAAATTAGTTTACCATGGTTATTAAGTTAAAACCATTTTATCTAATTAACACCAAATATTTTCACGCCACCATTATCAATTATTATTATAAAAATTATTATTACAACACGTGTCGTGTTTGACCACATCAATTTTTTTACAAAGAAATGGACCGGAGAGGTCCAGGCCATTACACCAGATACCTCTCAAAACATTCTCGTCCTCGAGAATTAAAACCAACCCATAAAAGGGGGAAAGGTCCGAACAACCACCCCTCAAGATACCTCTCAGGCCTCTTTTCATAACAAGAAACAACCGACAACCCTAATTATGTGAGTTAGGAATTCCCTCTCTTATGTCGAGATATTATCCGCTTTAGGAGGCACTGACTCGCCTGCTCAGGTTTAATCGCATCCGCATTAATTCCTCTCGATTAAGGACTGAGCCTTCCCACTTCCATATATTAGGATTTTCCAACTTACACTGCCCCCCAACACCATACAAAACATCAATAAATTTCCCGAACACATGGCTTGAGGAATTCCTTCTCCCATGTCGAGATATTATCCGCTTTAGGCGGCACTGACTCTCCTGCACGGGTTTAATCGCATCCACATTAATGCATCTTGATTAGGGATTAGGTCCTCCTCTCCCCACATGTTATGACTCTTCACACACATTTAAAGGAAAGAGGGAAACAACTTAGCATTATAAATTCATGAAAAAAAAGTTCCAGGCCCAAAGCATGGGCAAGAATGAGTTTCAACAAAGGAGTGTGATGATCTTGAATTTAAACAAAACATAAATGAGAGCATTTAAGTAAAACCGGAAACATCTCTCTTGATCTCTGGACTTGCTAGGGTTGCCACTTCTATTGCATGAAACTGTCTGTTTCCCACTCCTCTGCCGTTCTGTTGACGTCCAGGTGCCATAGTTGTTCGGTAAATAGGGAACGCCTAAGCCCAAGTAGTAATGAAAAACTCAAAGTTTTAATTATCATTTTATTTCAATTTCTTTCCCAGAACACCCAAATCAAGTAAAACACAAACATGATGATGCATGTACCTTCCCTAGGGTCTCTACCCTGCAATCAATATAGTCTCACTTGGTCATTCGGTAGGCTCAGAGTCCTTGCATCGGATCACGGGGGGCCCTAAAATCCCGTGTCCTAGCCGGTCTTCCCTGGCCTATGTCACGCACAAGATTAACGAACACTATTGCCCTACCATCCCATGAAATCTTCACTGTGCCTAACTCCAGACTCCATCCTATCTCTCAACCATCACCTCTGATACCATTCTGTCACGACCCCCTCCCACCAAAGATGCCCCTCCGGAGCTGGCAATGGTGAAAGGAAGATAATGACCCCCGAGTCCCGCCTCCAGTAGTCCCCGGGTTGGCGACTAGCACAAAGGGTATGAGTTTTCACAAATATGGGAGGCATTACCATTTTTATTATTTTGGATCGGGAAATAGGACAAGTCAACCACCAAAAAGGGAAAAAAACAAGTGTATATAAATAAACCCAAACCAATCCCACATGCATGTTTAAACAATTTTTATAACAAGGTACAAGTACAAGGAAGCTCAAAAGTACAAGTGAGTACAGTACCAAAAGGAAAAAAAGAAAACAGCAACTGCACAACTCCCACTGCCTGACTAGTAGGGTCCCGCACGGCCCTGGTAGTCCTCCTGAAAACCTGAAACAACGTAGGGTGAGCATACAAGTATACTAAGTAGAGAACCTAAAGCTCTCGTGGACAAGTGGGGAGACACCCTAAGGTCCTGTGAGAAAACAGAAGAACCAGAAGCTAACAAGGAAAAACTATCCACCCAGCCTCACTGGTCACACTCACCAAGTAACACAAACAAGTTTAGTATATATATAGAACAAAAGTATTGGGTACCCCGCACCATTTCCCACTTAATTAGATGCTGCTCTTACTAACGGAAAACGCCCTGACGCTACCACACTCTTCCCGCCCGCACACACCTGGGCCAAACCACGCATCCCGCCCGCACACACCTGGGCCTCACAACCACGCATCTCGCCCGCACACACCTGGGCCACAACCACTAACCCGCCCGCAGACACCTGGGCCTCATCCCGAAGGTTCTTGGGAACGGTAAGCCTGCCCGAAGAGTCTTGGGCTAAAGGTCGCCTCAAGCCATCACAACCTCCGAGACCTACCCGAAGAGTCTTGGGTGTAAGGTCACCTCAATCCATCATAGCCTATGGAAGAAGGAGCAGGAAGGAGCTAGTAACTAAGGGGGAACACCCTCTCCCATAAAATGGGAGTGTTCGGCACTAGGTGCTTGACATGGGTGTGGTGCGACAAAACACAAAGATACAGTTATATATATACATATACCAAACACACAGCCCAACCTATGGCTTCTTAAAAAGAGGAACTGAGCATGTGCCTCGGCACTGCTACCACGAAGCATGCATCAACAACCAAACAATCATCCCCCAACCCCATTTAGGTTTTCATGTTTCATGCAATGGTTTAACAAATTATTACTACTGGGCAACTATCATCCAGACAAAACCTTTCACAAACATATCCCTGCCATCCACAACCAAGGTTAGGTAAAACGCAAGCAACCACATGCCATTTCATTTAAAAAAGATTATCACAACCATAAAACATTCCATCATTCATTTATTTCAAAGTTCCACACATAAAACCCTTTCCACACACAAAACATTTCCGCATTTGAAAACACCTTTTACTTCCAAAACACTTTTCATAATCAAAACACATTTCATAAATAAAGGCATTTTTCACAACCAACCACTTCCCATTTCAACCCCATCGTTTACAAAAACATTTCCTACAAACAACCAAACCACCAACATGTTCATTATTCCAATTTTGTTCAACCAGGGTGATCACACAAGGTTTTCATTCTCATTTAATCAGCCAGTCCTTATGTGCTTATCCATTTTCCATGTTTTAACAAAACCAACCACAACCAATTCAGATATCAATTGCGCACGCAAAGGACACTAACGGCCTTGATTTTCAGTAGGCAAAGGCCTTTCAATCCAAAATCACAATCAGAAGATAAAGAAACTGGAAGGCAATAGAAACATCACAAAACCCCAAACCATTCTTTATCCAGTTATTATCCTTATTTAAAGTTCAACTGCATCCCATGGAACAAAAGAGAAATATCCCACCCCACATGTTGCACCAAATAGAGAGACGAAGGTAAACCCCTACCTCAAAAGGTCCCGATCACGTCGCTTCCGACGACGTCCTTCGGTGTCCTCCGCCTTCGCCAAACATGACAAACGCCTCCTAGGATGGAAGCTGGAGAATGAAGGCCGGAAGGAAAGGTGACATGTCTGGGCTTAGAAGCTTCATCTCGTCGCTATGATCCTGTGGCCGCTGACGGATCGTAATTCGGAGCTCGGACAAAGAAGTTAGAGGAGGAATACTTCTCGATTGTCCAAGAGCGTCGTCGTGTGACAAAGAAGCGATCGATATGGAAGATAAAACATGACCTCGTTCTTATATAGGCAACGAATAGGTAAATCCGTATTCAGCGTGCATTAATGAATACACGATGTGACCGTACATACGTTACATGTTTTGATTGGTTAACACACAACACGTCACGCGGTTTCCACGTGTTTTAATAATAATGATAATTCTATCAATATGTGGTGTTTTGTTGACCTGAGGCATGAGTAATAAAAGTAGCTCATTAATGTTCTTAAAATGACCATCATAATTTTAGGGTTACGCTGTCGCTGACGGATCGTCAATCCGATACCGTATGAGGGAGATACGTTGGATACAAGATCCCGTAATAATAACAATATTAAATCTATTAATTCATGAGCGTTTCGGGTACCCAATCCGAAAACCCAAAAAAGACATCAAATATTGGACTCATAATTTTCGTCTCGTAGTCAGGTTCGCACTGCCACTGACGGTTCGTGAAACCGAGGTCGCACGAAGAAGTTACGGACAAAAAAGTGTTTTATCAACAAAATTAATAATAACAATATTTTATTATTATTATTATTAATCAATTATTTATTTATTTTTCATAACTCCAAAAGCAATCACGTTTTGGAGTCTTCATGGGCGCTATAATTAAGCACCAATTCCTCCTTTTTCATTTATTTGTCTTTTAATTTTATTTCTCTTATTATTATTTTTTGTTTCTCTCTCCAATCTATATTTTTCTTTCATGATTCTCTCCCACCACCAAAAGTGGCGCCTCCCATTTCTTTTACTCCATGTGGAATGCCCCAAACTCCATTCTCACTTCAACTTTATCATTTAATAAAATTAATAATAATAACACCCATAATTAATGTACTAATTTAATCCCATTAAATTAGTTTACCATGGTTATTAAGTTAAAACCATTTTATCTAATTAACACCAAATATTTTCACGCCACCATTATCAATTATTATTATAAAAATTATTATTACAACACGTGTCGTGTTTGACCACATCAAATTTTTTTACAAAGAAATGGACCGGAGAGGTCCGGGCCATTACAAGGAGAGCGGAGCCTCTTTCACGAACTTATTAAATGTGGAAATATGAAGGGTGCTTTGGTGGCAGTTCTTCTTGCTGTGTTCAAAAGTGAACCTGTGGCGTGCGATCACGTGCACTCCAGTGTGAGTGACGTAAATGTTGAAGAGTTGTAGTTGGCTGTGCCTAGGCTGATGAGGTGGCAAGTTGGAGTTGTTATGTTTTCACCCTTCGTGTTGATGTTGGATTTCGTGTGCATGATAGACATTGGGCTAGAGATGTGGCATACTCTGGGAGTATACGGGAATGTCTGGAGGTACCTGTTGGTGTTTGTACCAGAGAATGTTTGGGTGCTTGGTTGGAGTTGACTTGGGGCCACATGCAGTGTGGCCCCCCATGTGCATTCCGTGTTCTGCTTTATGTACCCTTGACCTCTCGCAACGTAGAGGGTCCCTCTGTTCTCGTTTGTTTGACCAGCAGGGTTGAGTTTCCCCCTGGTTCTGTTCTCGTTTGTTTGACCAGCAGGGTTGAGTTTCCCCCTGGTTCTGTTCTCATTTGTTTGACCAGCAGGGTTGAGATTCCCCTGGTTCTATTCTCGTTATTTTGACCAGCAGGGTTGAGTGGGTTTCTCCCTAGTCCTGTTCACATTGGTTTTGACCAGTAGGGTTGAGTGGTTTTCCCCTAGTTCTGTTCTCGATGGTTTGGCCGGCAGAGTTGCATCGTGTTCCCTAGTAGAGTTCTTGTGGATTCGGTGTGACCAACACATTACGCGGGCACCGAATTTCTACTCAGGAGGTTGTTTCCAGTAGGGATTTCCAGGATGTTGTTTCCAGCAGGGGTGGCCAATTGTACCATCCAGTAGGGATGGACAGTGCAGTACCATCCATCAGGGATAGCCAGTGGGTGACCAACTAGTAGGGATGGCCAGTACAATGGTGTTCACCGAGTAGTACCATCCAGCAGGGATGGCTAGGGAGGTTCCGGGTTTACCTCTAGCTGGGCTGGGAAGTGGTCCCCGATGCCAGGTTTACTTCCAGCTGGGCTGGTAAGTGGTCCCCGATGCCGAGTTTAACTCCACCTGGGCTGGGAAGTGGTCCCCGATGATGGTTCCGATCCCCCTCCAGTGGATTACCCTTTTATGGGACTGGGCATTGGGACTCGTCGATGACTTTAGCTGGGTATCCCTCCAGTTTATTACCCTTTTACGAGACTGGGCAGTGTAGCACCCATCGACTTTTTCCGGGTCTCCCTCCAGTGGGAACCCGTCGACTTCCAGGGATTACCCTCCAGAGGGGCTAGGCAGGGGGTCGCCTGTCGACTTTAGAGAGACCTATCGACTGCGGGGCAGTGAAGAGGTGTGGTTTGACATTCCCCAGAACTCTCAAGTACAAGGTGCACTTTCTACCCTGGGACATGTCCTTGTGATGTGACCAAAAACCCTGCGGGCGAGTCAGTGCCGCCCAAAGCGGATAGTGTCAAGGTGCGGTGATTTGAGCCCCTTGACTTGAAATTTGGGGCAGACGTGCGGCATTTTGGTCATCAATGGTATTTACTTCTGGGACTGTTGGCTACTAACTTTCCTGGGCTTAGCTATAGGACGGAGATCCCCTTACGATCATGTTCGGGTTTCTTGACAGAGCATATATATATATATATACACCTTGTTTCAGTACCCACTTCTTGGGCTTGGTTACTCTACCTCCAAGAGAGGCGAAGACGCAAAGGGTATGCCCCGTGCTTTCCGTGTTGATCTTCTCATGGTTGGACGAGTCTACTCTCCTGCTATAGGTAGTGAAGACTCGATGATAAATTCATCTTCTCACTGTTTCCAACTCCTTGTGTCTGGATGAGTCTACCTCCTTTCTCTTGTTGGGTTGAGCTAGAATCTCTACTGTTACTCTACTACACTCCTTGCTGTACTCTCTACTGCACTCTCTGTTGTACTCCTGTACTATTCCCTGTTCGATCTACTGCCCACCCTTTGGTACCATCTTTGTTGATCCCTCGAGCCTTCGGGGTATCCTACTGAGTATTTTTATACTCACCCCTACTTGGGCTTTGCCCGCACTTGGTGTTCCCTTGCAGACAACAGACATGTTTTTCGTGACTTCAGCGGAGCTTTGGAGTTTGGGAGCTTGGACCGCATGCGGTGGTCATAGTCGGGTTCTAGGTGGGGGACCCTACCAGCTATTTTTCTTTTGTTTACTTGTTGCCGGGTCATGGCAACTTTTCTGGTTGGGCGTGTGTTTGCCCCTTTTCTTTTTCATTTTACCTTAAGCACCTGCCTTGTACTATTTAGAGGTCTCTGCACTTTGTGGTTTATTTATAGCAGTCGGTACTTTACTTTTTCTTTTACTCTGCACTTTTTCATTGAGTGTGCTGCGTGTGTGTGTACAGGTACTCAGTAAAAGGCCTCTGTGAGTTGTTTAGCCTTCAGCGCTTGTCGCCAGCCCCTGGTCTATGGAGGAGGGCTTGGGGTAGTTACGGCTTTAGACCGGGTAGGGTATGGTTGTGACAGATAACATGATTGAGTTTCTAGTAATTGACCCATAGGTGAAGTGTTCTATCATATTTCTTTACAAAGGGAACCAGAACCACCCAAGGAGACACACACGAGCATACAAAACCTTTCTCTATCTGATCATCCAACTAAGATTTCAAATCCTTCAACTCTACTGGTTCCATACAGTAAAAAGGAACAAAAAATAGATGAGTATCATGTACTAAATAAATAGAGAACTCCTCCCTCTTACCAGTATCATGGCACAGAAATTAGAAGAAAAAATGTTTAGAAAACCGATGAAAACTAGAGAGAGATCATCACCCAATGATTATTGTTCTAGGTTACTATAAAACACTGATATTACCCTAAAAACTCATAAAAAGGATTCCTGGATTACTCTACCTTAGGTCTCATTCTTACTAAAAAAAACACCCTACCCGACTAGTTCCTGATAATATTAGAAAAAATAATTTATGATTTTATTCAAAAATTGAGAAATTAATCTTAAAAAATTAATTTTTTTTAAATATCTATAAAATTTTTATACATATATCCAAATTTCTAAATAATAAATGAATTGAAATTTATACTGATAAATTCCATAATAAAATTTCAATAGAAAATATCATATAAAAAATAAATAAATCACTTCAAAAAGTAGTGAAAATCACAAAGAGAAATTCCATTTAAATTTTATATATTGGAAAATTTCATAATAAATTCAGTAAAAAATTACATTAAAAAATATCAATTTAACTCTACAATGAGAAAATTACATTGAAACATTATAATAGACAATTTTATTGAAATAATTTCACTGAAAAAACCCACTAAAAAAATCATATTTTATTACTGTAGAGTTTTAGTTGAAATTACATTGCAATTATCCACACACCTAATATTCCATCCATTTTTTTCAATTATAATGTATAATTTTAGTGTTTAAAAAAATATATTTGTAATGAAATTTTTAATGAATTATTTCAGAATAAACAATCCTTATAATTTTTTTTATATTTCAGTCTCATATAGAAAATTTTAAGTCAAAATTTTTTGAAAAATTATTTCAAATGGAAGATTCAATTATTACTTATTTAAGGATGCAGACTATCCAATACCCTAGTGGTACTTATTTGGTACATCTCATATTAGGTGAGAGGTCTAACCACCTGAAATACTTAATTTGAAGCTGGTGGGTTTGTATGAGTGGTAATATAACTTTGTAATTCTACATATAACCAAGGATCAAACCTTAAATTCCTCCTTTTAGAGATTAATGAGCCATTTATAGCTGATAAATAGATAATGATGCATTTTATGTTTTTATAAGGGGTGTATACTCAAGGACACATTAGTATAGTGTAGGATGTAAGAATGTACCTTTGGTTCATGAAGAAGGGGACATTGGTCCATGTAACAACATCAAGTCACTATCCCTTTTGGCTATAAATTTTAAATGAGTTAGTTATGGAGTTGGTCAACCATTGGAAGGGGGTGTGGACTATCGTTGTGGGTTAGGAAGTATGTTGTTTCCTTTGATTATAATCTTTAGTAACTTCAATATAATTTTTCATTAAAAAGTACACAAGGAAATATACCCCTGGAAAATTTTGGTGGAAAAATTTAATAATAAATTACACTAAATACTTTTCTTGAAAAATTTCACACAGAAATTAAAATTGAAAATTTTCATAGAAAAAACTTGTTTAAAAATTTTAATGGGAAGTTACACATGAATACTAGAATATAAAATTTTTCTAAAAAAACCCTTACAAATTTTTCAAAAATATTCCAATAGAAACTTAAACATGAAAATTTTAGCGAACTTTTACACTGAAAAATTACAGTGAAAACATTTCACTAGAAACTTCCAATTGAAACCCTAACATGAGAATTAAAATGAAAAATATTCAATTGAAAATTAAATTGTAATTTTGATGGAAATTTCGAATGAAAATTAGTTGAAAAAATAAGCTTGAAATTTTTTTACAAGAAAATTACTAGTGAAAATTCTACTGCAAATTCTTGGGAAAAATATTAGAAGAAAATATACGATGGAAAATTTAGTGAAAAGTGATACTAAAAAATTCCATTGAAAATCACTAATGAAAAAATATTCTGTAAAATTTAAATGAAAAATTTACTTTTAAAAATTCTAATGGATGACTACACTTTAAGATTTAACTGACAAAACTAACTAAGAAATTATAAAAAAAAACATAAAATAAAATTTTTTAATGAAAATTATCACTGAAAAATTTAATGAAATATTTATTTAAAAAATGTACTCAAAATTTTCACAAGAAATTTTATCTATAGAACTAAAATAGAAAAAATTTATAGATGAATTTCAATAAAAAAATATCCATCAAATGTTTATTTTATAATTACTTAGTATAAACTTTTAAGTGGATCTTTCCCAAATAATTAAAAAAAATATTTTTTGAAGCCTGGGTAAATTTTTAATTATTTAAATCATATAAAACATTGTTATAAAAAAATTTATGATATGTAATTTAATAAAAAAATTTATTATTTTTTTATCCTTCAAGAAAAACTATTATTCATTTACAAAAATTCATGACATTAAAAATATGATGATTTTTATAAATTATACATAAAATTTATTTTTTTCTTAAATGATTGAAAAATATATTTTTTAAATATAAATAGTTATAAAAAATATATGAAGAAAAAATTTTTTAATGTTAAAAAATATAATTTCTTTTAAAAATATTACTATTTTTGTTATATATTTCTAAAAAACATGTATACCTCTAAAAATATTATTATATATCGAAAAAAGATATATTCATTATCTTTTTTTAAATTATTAAAAATTGATTTAAAAAACATATATTATTTTGATAAAGTCATTTTCATTATAACCCAAAAAAATATTATTATTTTAAATATATTTTTTTATGAATTAAAAAAATCATGTCTAAAAATATTTATAATTTTTTTAAATACAAATTTCATTTATTATTTTTTTCAACTAATTAATAAAAATATATATTTTTATAAATTTTTTTTTTAAAAAAAGTCACAATAATATTTTATTATAAACATAAAAAAATTCTTTATTTAAAAAAATATAATTGTATTTAAAAATACCAAAAACTCATTATTGATTTCATATATAATATAAAATTATCATTATTAAGAAAGCTAACATCTTATTTAAGAATGTTGACACCCATCATTATTTTTTTATTTGACAGATTTTTTACTTTTCAACTAATATAGGATGCGTGTAAAAATTACATGTGTAGAAATTTTCAAATAAAAATATAACCTATTGTGTTTTATGTTTATGTATGTTACATGACCCAACCATATATAATAACACACCTAGATTTACGTTTTCCTTTACACACTATGTAATCTTAAGGGAATATCATGTCAGTCAAGGGGACAATAGTTAACAAAAAGAGCATATGTCTAAATTTATTATCTAATGTACATGATTTGTAGTTGAGAAGTACATTCCATATCTAATGTTTAACACGACATGGGGTTTAATGGAACACACTTTGAATACCCCTCAGGTTTCAGATACCATGTTTTGAAGGAGAACATACTGTATTGATTGTAGTCACATGATATAGGTTGTGAGGTACATCCTCAATTGAATCGTAGGATTAAGGTGTCCTGTCATGTGAATGACATGTTATGTATGTTGATATAATACAACAATATAACTATGGAACATTAAAAACTACTGCTTTAGGCGAACATGCTACGTTAGGTAGAGTACATGTTGTGTACTTACCATTTCATGTTATTTTTCTTATGTTCATTTCTGGGTGTTCGAATAAGAAAAAATAGCCCATTATGAGAAATTTATTGAATGGAGTCTGATGGTGAATATAAATTTTTTCTTAGGGGTTGTTTTTGAGGCATTTGGGTTATATGGATACTCTTATTCTTACTAAGATGATGTTATATTGTGGTTGTGACATTGGGAGTAGGAAAAAAGTTGGTAACCATCCTAGGTTGAGGGTCCTCACTCAATTTATGGAGTCAGTTCCCCCATGTGGTCTCTAGGTGTGGGTCTTATACTTCAGAAATATAGGATTGGTTTGGTACCCTTATTCTTGAAAAGCCGTAGTTCTTTTATATTTATTAGTAACCCCCTCATTTGATTTCCTCCAATGCGGTGAAGGTCCTCCACATATTTGACAGGTGCACATATTCTCTCCTTTGATATGGGTAGAGGTTCTTTCATTTATATGGTATGTAACATATATCTTAGTGAGGTATGGGTCCCTCACTAAAATTTTAGAGACGTAATATGGGAATTATGAGATGATAATATTTTAGGCATTACAAGATTTGTGATATTCTAGTTCTTATAAATTTATTATAGGTTTGAGTTGGGAAGAATGGGATTCTTCCATTATCCTTAGTTGTTCATAATATTAGGGCATATGTAGATATCTCTTATATTTTGAGTTGACTTATTATTTCATCATTTTTTTTAATATTGGGGTGTCTTATTAGTTATGTTTATACTCACTCCTACATGATAATCCTTTCACATAGGTGTTATGTCTATACATATGATGCATAGTTTAGAGGTGACCTTGGTGTATATATGGCTTTTCATGGCCTCTACTCCACTATTACCCCTGTTGAGCCGCTAGTGAAGATGTGTATGGACCTCTAAGATCACATCTAATTGGTTATGGATTTGTTGCCCACACTGAGGGTATATAATGTATAAAAATGTATGTCCTTAACATTAATATATAAATTTATAGACAAGAGATAAGATCCACTAATCAACACCATCACATTTACAATAGATAAACCAATCCCAATACATAAATGTAATTTCATTAAAATAAGAAACAAACTACAAAAAACCAAAAAAATAGTACGCATCGACCATGAAGCTCCAAAATCTAATTAATGACTTCATAATCTATGAATTCATAACTTAGTCATTAACCATCTCCCATAGACCTAGAAAATAGTTTATAGAGATACGAGCTGAGAATATGGGTATACTCAGTAGGATCCTTACTGAAAACTCTCTTCAAAATGTGAAAGAATTATACTGAAGCCCAATATATAAAAAATTAAACCAAATAATTAACTAAACTAGTAAAACTGTATCCCATATTCACTATGGGTCACTCACCAAGTAATGTATAAAAGTAAGCATATCTATATCAAGCATATACATGAGAAATATTCCCAACATTCACTTCCCCACTAGTCTATCACTTTCACAGCCCAACACATTATATCCTATTATATAATAAATTATGCAATTCATCCTACACTCCATACAAACATACCTTATCCACATATCATCCTCACTACATGCATGCATATCTAAACCACAACTTATCACATGCAAAACTGAGTAACAAGTATGAAATCCATTATAACCCATGTTTCATTAATTATACTACAAGCCATCCCAACCCATGAAATTACAAGTGTAGTAACCATAATACCTATATATAGAATAAATATATGATATATAACCTCAAAATTTTATAATCTAAAAACACATTTATGCTAAAACTAAGATCCATCAGAGCTCATGTAGACATGTATCATATTAAAAAATCCATTTCAGTCTAAATACATCTACACATCATGCTATAATTGTAGGGAATGTAGGGAATATAAATTAGTTTCCCACCCAACTTGGGTGGTGGAGCGTATCAAATTAGAAAATATAATAAATATTATATTGCACAACAAAGTAAGGGAATCCACATAGCCTAATACACAACTAAAAATATCACCCACAAGACACCAGACCACCACCACTAAGGTCTAGGGAACTAGATTTAATATAAGAAAACATAAATAATGATTTGACATCTTTAATCACCTTTATTTAGTATTTATCAATTAACAGCAGATCATTAATCCCATTAAAAATACAGTTATAATCATTTCATTTCATCACAATCCAACAAATTTTTACAATTCATATTTCAATTCCCAAATTACAATTCCATTATCTTAAAGAACTAATAAAACCATATCATGGTCCTGATTTAATATATAAACATATAATTTCTGCTATTAAAATCACCCAATCTCATGAGTTCATTTATAATTCATTTACCATTCAATAATACTGGTATTCTAAGAATCAACTTGATATAAAAAAATAATTATGAACATGAAGTGTGTAATTTTTTTAAAATCAACAATAATTGACATCCAATAAAACTAACCACCATGAAACAAATATCAATCCAAAATGGACAATCCCAACTCTCAACCCTTACTGATCGAACAATCAACAACTCTAACACAACCATTCGACAACATGCAAGCCCCACTCTCAACCCATTCCACTTATTCCAACCAAATAAAATCCCTCACATCAATCAAATAAAGGATCTACCATCCTAGATCAAATATACAAGGAAAAAATGTATTTTTAGCACCATAAACTCAATGGTTTACCGGCCTATAATAAACATAAATGATGTCACACCAACCTAAAAATTTAATTTTAGAAAAAATATATTTCCTTACCATCTTCAATTAACTAATTAACTATTCATAGGTTTCAGTAATAATAATCCTGATATCAGAAAATAACAACATCTAAGAATAAACTATAAACGTTATTTGAGAAATACCTTCATATTAAGGCATTTTCAATGAATAATACTAATTAATTCCACTTTCCTCATTAATTATATGATTTATCATTCTATATTTAAATTTTTTATACAATTTCATTCATATCATCCATGCCAAGGAACACCAATAATCACATAAATCAATCTCACACTATCTGGAAAATATCAAGACACATCCAACAACATAACAAAATCACATATAATCATGATACACATCAATTTCATTTTCATTTCATATCATCATCTTCCTTTAGGCCAATTTCACCATATCCTATTGATTCCAGTTCATGTTAATCCCACACTTTCATATAAAATAAGGATAAGTCATGAATCCCTTACCTCGATATAGAACTTTCAAGATTCTCTAAGAATGAATGGAATAACAAGAATAGTACTATAATAATATCTCCCATAAGGATCCCATGATCCATATGGATTATCCCAACA
Organism: Viscum album; assembly: GCA_963277665.1. NCBI lineage: Eukaryota > Viridiplantae > Streptophyta > Magnoliopsida > Santalales > Viscaceae > Viscum > Viscum album. The sequence continues at coordinate 30,654,375 of OY728153.1, forward strand.
TGAATACACCATAGATCACCAATAAAAACCCTATAAAAAATAATGGAAACTCACCACTATAGCTTGAAGAGTGATAATCGGGGAGAACAAAACTAATAAAGAAGAGGAAAACAGTCCTCAAATCCCTAATAAAACAATATATATAAGTTTGGGTTTGAATCCAAGCCTAAGGGGGATTAAATTCTATAAAATATTTCCTCATGCCACCTATGTTTTGAAGGAAATGGGAACATATAAGATGTTTTCATGTTTACTTTGAAATTTTTATAGGCTGGACATAACATAAGACCATGATGAAACCCCTTTGATCACTCTATGATGTTTAGGTCTTTGCCGCAAACCACTATGAAACAATGGTGTCCATCCCAAAAAGGTCATTGTTAAATCCTCCATTCAAATTCCATGCCGCAAACCACCACATATCTCCCCCTTTCAAAAACTTGGTCAAATCCAATCCTACAAACTCAGAGAGACACCATAACATAACTAAGACACCATACCGCAGTGTTCCATAAACCATTAAAAACATGAGTCCTGACCTCAAGTATTCCATAATGAAACATAATCAATCTGTTATAACCACCTATAAATCCACATAGACACTAAAACCTACATCTTGAGCCTCAACACTGTAAGGATTATGAATATGAAAAAAGTGGCCATCTCTGAAAATACACCATGCCTAAACCTAGAAGACCATGCCTAAAACCTCCCCCTACAGATAAAATTTCATCTCAACCAAACTCCTTCTCACCCACTCTTACTTGAACACCCATAATCACCCCAACGAAAAAGGTAAGAGTTAAGAGAAACTGGACCCTTACATCAGATACCTCTGAGGCAATTCTGGTCCTTGAGAATTTAAGCCACAGCCTTGGATGGAAAGAAATGGTAACAAAATACCACCTAATGAGATACCTCTGAAGGATATCTCTACAACAAGAAAAAAACTAAAAAATCATTAAAATAAGTTTAAAAAACATAAAAAACTACCCATCATCTCATAATCAATAAAATGTGATATATATCATTCAACAAGATCAAATATTTAATAACTTAGGATATTGAATGTGCATCAACATATTACACTACTATGTATAGTCCTACAAGGCACTATGATACCATATAACACAAACCAAAGGAATACCATGCACACACAAAACCTTATTATGATTTTCCTAGATTTCGATAGACTACTCTTTGAAGGGTTCATCATATCAACTTCCATATCACCCTAGTCAGTGACATAATAACCATCATGAAGATATCCTTGAAGGTGAGATACATGAAAGACATCATAAATCGGTATCATTAATGGGGGGATTTCTCACCGATACGAAATAGCTCTAATAAATGCTAACACTTCAAAAGGACTAATAAATCAAGGAGAAATATTACCCCTAAAAATGATCCTATAGTACCCACAATGAGGATATATTATCAGGAACACATAATCTCCAACATCAACCTACATAGGCCTCCTCCTATGATCATCATAATGATTTTGATGGTATTTCACTTCCTTCATTCTCTAGTGGATCACCTAAACCTTCTTTTTCATGGTCAATACAGATTATGCTCCAAGAATGTTTGACTCACCAACCTTAGTCTAACATAATGTAAATCATTAAGTCTATCCATACAATGCTTTGAATGGTTCTATACCAATGGTAGATTGATAAATATTATTATAAGAAAACTCCACCTAGTGTAAGTGCCTCACCTAAAATCCTCTAAAATATACAAAGCATGGGAACATCGTATCTTCTAATGTCTAGATAATCCTCTCTCTGACCATCCATCCGTTATTGAAAAGTAGTGTTAAGGCATGGATGAGAGATAAAAAACACTGAAGACCTCTATAAATTGTGACGGTAAAATAGGGATTACTATTAAAGATGATCATATTTGGAACCCCATAGAGCCTCACCACAACCTCCAGATACAACCTTAATAGAACATCCAATAATCATGACTCTTTAATCACTATGAAATAAGATAACTTCATCAAATGGTCCACAATCACCCTTATAGAATTACTTATACCATAATATTTAGGAAAACCAATTAAAAAGTCCATTGAGGTATCCTCTTATTTCCATTGTGGAACACTGACTGACCGAAGCAATTCACTAAGAACACAGTGCTCCACTATCACCCTCTAGAAATCCAAATAAAAAGGCATGAACTCCAAAAATGATTGCTATATCCCAGACCACCAAAACTAAACAATCATGGTGTGACACATTTTAACCACACATGGATATAACATCAAAGGTGAAATGTGGAACTAATAAGAAACAACATCATAAAACTCCAAAGGAATGAATATCCTCAACTAAAATAAAACCTAATACTGATAATCCTCAGACCATCTCTCATGATTATCACCACAAAAAACCTAATCTCTCTAAACCACCACCCCCAAATACCCCAAATGAGTCTCCTCTACTTGTTGTAGTAACGATGACTAAACCATCACATGATAATGGAATCCTCTACCATAATATTATCCCACATCAAGGTGAATTGTGGAGAGTTTCTAAACCATTATCTAAGAATAACTAGATTAACAAACAACATGTCGACAAAACATCCCGCTCATAGCATCAGCCACAATATTCCCTTTCTATAACATATAGAAAATCATAATTTAATAATCCTATAACAATTCTATCTACTGTTTCTAATACAAATTTAAATCACACTGGGAAAATCTATAGCTCAATATACTGTGATTTATGAATACCACCAAACAACCACTAGAAAAAACAATATTAACTTCATTAGAATCATAGAATGTAACATGACTCTTATAGAAATAAATAATATCCTCCATCGAATAAAACCAATCCATGATAAGGATAATATCATATGGATGTATCCACAAACATTAAAATTCTACCCAAGAGAGATGATTCCCTAGTATTATTTCATAATATCTAAACACATTATAAAATCTATTTTATCCTATAATTAGTATAGTCAATGCCAAAGGAATTGAAATTCTATCTACCTCAAGTTATAAAGCATAGACTAGGGAAGGTGTAATGAAGGAGTGTAGAGATCATGAATCAAATAAATAATACATCCAAGTAGAATATAAGTAGATAATACTCTGTATGAAATATAAATCACCTAGTGATGAAAACTCTAACACATGCATCTGATCATGTTTGACTTCATGACCTATCTGGACTGGATGGAAACCACCTCCACAACCATGATCTACTCATTGTCCCTGAAGATGAGGGGCATCGCCATATTTTACATTACTGACCATGTCCCCTCTCTATTGATCAAAATCCAGAGCACCCTAATGTTGTTTCTTCCTCATAGGATACCATTGATACAACTGATATTGAAGAGGGCTTCTAGATCCATCTTAACTTCTGGGGAAGGTTGAGCACTAGATAACCTGATAGAAATTACCACACAATTTAAAAACCAAGAATGACTGATCCACTGGAAGGTGTTTTAAAATTTATTGCCCCAATTAAATGGGATGAAGAAGTTAGAAACACACATCGTGATATCTGAATCTTTTGATAACTAGTAAACTATGAACTTAAGGCTAATGATCTGCACCATAGAGAGTCACATGGAAACCTCTCCTATGACAATCCAGTCCTATCAAGCACCGTATCTATAAAATTTTACTTCACTATCCCATTGAGATATGAAACAACAGGAATGGGGAAACCTAAAACTGGATCTTTGAATACAAAACCTTCGCAAAATTCCTCGACATATTCTACTAAACTAGAAGAGAGTAAGAATTCCCAATTGACAAGATACCTTTGTGATAGATGAATGAAAACTGGGCTGAAACTATTCACAAAACTTTTCTGATAGAATGGTTGAATGATTTTGATCATCAAGGATTCTGAACCACTATAGTCGAGCTACCCTATGCTGTATAGTACAAACCAAAGAGACCCAGTGTTCCCTTTGAGAACAAATCAAATTAAAAGAAATAAACACATACAAAAACCAATCCTTAATCTATATATCTAAAATAAATACATCATACTTATATAAAACATGGTACTGGAAGTCTAAATTTATCTTGATTTCCTAATTTTCATCATAAATCTCAATATTATAGTGATCAGTTGGGACATCTTGTTGATAATCATCAGTTCAAACTTTTTTGGGACATTGATCTGAATGAATTCTTACAAAATTAAAAATGAAAAGGAATCTTAATCCTTATATATGAAATATTTAATAGTTAATATACTTAGATTTCACTTAATTTTCAAGGATTTCCCAATTTAACTACATGTGTAATTAATAATGATATGTGATTTTCATGTAGGTATCTACCCTCCAAGTTTAATCATTTCATTTAACATGTTTAATAAGCTAAAGGCCCTTTCATTGGATCACAGAGGGCTCTAAAATCCTATGTTTTAAATGGACTCACTTACTTCCATCACATGTTATGTCCAACTAATATTGTTTCCATACTCACTGATAAAATTTTCACCTGTTCATATCTCTAAACTCTATCATATCTCTCAAATGTTAACTTTGACACCACTCAATCATAAACCACATCTAGTTCGTGAAGATGGGGATGACCTCCAAACCCAACCTTTAATAGGAAATGGTATGGTGTCCAACACTAAGGGTATAGAATGTATACAAATGAGAGGCATTATCCTCAATATATAAACTTAAGGATAAGAGATAACATCCACCAATAAATAATATCACATATATAATAGATAAAAAAATACCAATATATATGTTTAATTTTATACAAATTGGAAATGAACTTGAAATACTAAAACAAATCCCAGGTAGTGACTACAAAGCTACAAAAACTCCTGAACAACTCCATGAGATAATAATTCCTAACGTAATTATTAAAAGTATCTTATAGACTTGAAAAATTGTTTATATATATAGGGTGAGTATACTAGTATACATAGTAGGATCGTCCTTGGAACCCCTCTTATAAATGTGAATGAACCATACTAAATCCTAGTGAATAAAAAAATGAAACCAACTCATTACATAAACATGTAAAACTATATCCCATCCTCACCACGAATCACTTGTTATGTAACACATATAAGTAAGAAAATATATATAAAAAATATACATAAGAAAGGAACTATTTATCTATATCCCCACTATTTTGTAACTCTAATTCCCTAACACAAAATGACCTATGTTATAATCCTTTTTATAATTCATCTTGCACCTAGTGCACACATACCTCAGCTACATATCATCCCATATCCCATGTATAGATATCTCTACCATGACTCATCACATCTAAAACTGAGTAATATGTCCAAAATCCATTACAACCCTTGAATCAGGTATTATACCATAATAAATCACTTTCTATTCAAGTAAACCTATGGTAAACATAGTAACTATAGGAAAAATACATGTATAATCTATATCCTCAATCTGTTAAAACCCACAAACAAATATATGGTAAAAATGAGAGACGTCACAACCTATATAGATAGGTTCCATATACTTAAATCCACCAGATATTGAATATGAATGCATATCATGCTACATTAAATGTGAGTGAAGAGAAGATTCAAAATTCATCCATCTATTCTCTCACCAACCTAGACGTATGTAAATACCCAGAACCCCAATCATTTTTGTGTCATATTCTCACCTAAATCATGTTGTGGGGCATATTAAATTTTAAAACATAATGAAAAGTATATTAGGAAACCAACTAAGGGAAACTACAAAGACTTATACTCAACTATATATATCTTTCCTCAGGACACCCATCAACCATTGTCAAGGTTTAGGGAATATTATTTCATATAAATAAAAAACAATTAAGATTCAACATAATTAATAATATTCATTTAGTAATTAGAAATTACCAAACATTCATTAGTCCAATCATAAATTCTGGTCTAGTAATATCATTTTTTCACAAGTTGACATGATTTTACAATTCATATTTTATTTTCTAGATTAATATTCCATGATCTTAGAGCACTAATCTAATCATTCCATGGTTCCCATTTAATATATAAATATGTAATCATCTCCATCAACAAAACCCAATCCCATTAATTAATTTATAATTCATTTATTATTCCATAATAAAATTATTCTAGAACTTGATATAAAACACCTCAAAGGAGAAGAACTCGTAGTGCTTAGGCCAACTACAACAGATAGTTATAAATAAAAAAATTGAACATAAGGAAAACCAGTCACTAATAATCAAGAATCAATCCAAAATATAAAATCCATGATCTCAACCCTTACTAATAAAATAATCAACAATTGCACACCGAACATATTAGAGATAATAATGCTCCACTCTCAACATATGCCACCTATCCCATATATACCAAATAAAAAACATCAATCATAATAATTATCAATTATATTAAAGAAAATATACATGGAAACTAGACATATTTTTAGTACAAAACCCTCAAAGGGAAACTAATACCATAACACTGAGGTATATAGTCTAATAAAAAACAATGATGGGATCATAACAACCCTAAACATTAAATTTCATTAAAAACCATTTTTATTACCAACTTGAATTAGTTGATTCATTATGCATATGTTTTATAAACAAAAAACCTAATATTATTTTCTAATAATAGTTAAAACACACAATGATCATTATTTAATAAATACCATCATATTAAGATATTTTTAAGGGAGAACAATAATTAAATCCACTGGCCTCATTCATTATCTACTTTATCTTTCTATATTTACATTTTTACAAAATTTCAAGTATATCATCCTTTACTAGAAACAAAGATAATTATAATAACCAATTTCACACTATCTAGAAAATATTAAGAGACATCCAACAACATAAAACATTCACATGATATCACAACAATCATAAAATTCCTTCTTATTTCAAGTTAGTATTTTTATTTAGGACAATTAAAATCTTTCTAAACAAAGCTAAAACATGTTAATCACACAATTTTAAAGATAAGGAGAATCCATGAATACAATAACTTGATAAAAAAAAATTCAACATATTTTGAGAAATAATGGAATAATAATCTCATATCTCCAATCAACTCTATTGTATGGATCCTGTGATCCATATTTATATAATTCCACCATGAATAAACCATTAATAAAAAATTTATCCCCCATAAATATTAAAGGAAATAGACTTCTATCACATAGAGATAGAGAGATAGAATGAGAGATATATAACTAATAGAGAAGAGGAAAAATCACCTAGGATCACCAATAAAACAATATCCAGAAGTTAATGTTTGAAACCAAGACAAAGGTGGATTAAAGTCACTGAAAGAGGTCCTCAGGTCACTTATGGTTTAAATAAGAAGGAGAGAAATAAGTTTTTTTTGGAATTTAAAATTTATATGGGTTGGATAAAATACAAGACCATAACACAACCCCCATGTCAATGCCACAATTTCCAGGTCTTTCACCAAACCCACAACAAAAAAATGGTAGTAATTTCAAAATTTCCCTATTTAAAGCATCCCTTAATAATCTACATCATAAATCAACACATATCTCTCCCATTCAAAAACCTGGTCAAACTCGATCCTATAAAACTAAGGTAACAATCTAGCGCAACCATGACACTATGCCGCATTAGTCCCCAAATCAATATAACTAATGGTCTAAATCTCTAGGACTCCATGGAACAACCTATGTAGTACACCACAACCACCTATAAATAAGAAGAGAAAATAAAAACCTCATCTTGAGCCCCATACCACCAGAACAATGACTAAACCACAGGAGGCCATATCAAAAACTACACTGCATCACAACCTAAAGGACTATGCCTCAAGCCTCCCCCTTATGAAATGATTTTAGATCAATCACACCCTTGTTCAAACATAATTCCTTGTATGCATAAAATCACCCAAAAACATAAATATCTCAAAAAAAAAATGAGGCCCTTACAGAGTTGTTTTAACAGATAGATCTTGTTCACGGTGGTGTATAGTGATTCTTATTAGATATTATTTCTACCTAATATTGATCCATGAGTCCTTATTATGGGGAGTTGTCTTACCTAGTTATATAACCATAATAAATTAGGAAATTTTCTAATATATTTGATATAATTTTTTGTTTTTCAATGTAGAATTATTTGGGTTAATTTATTTTATATGATTTCAATTTTTATATAATTAGTTATCATTATATTTTTGATGATTTTTGGTTAAATTTTATAGTGGTGTTTCATATCTATTATAAGATGTTATAGAAAAGCACCTCACATGTATGATATTACATGTTATTGTTACTATCCAACCCCTATAATATTGAATGTACAGTTTGGGTGACACACTCACTTACTTATGATTGAAGTGGGGTCTTTTTATATAAGGCTATTTCAGAATGGTATCAAAGTGGCTGAGTACTAGGTATAGTGTTTAGATCTAGGATCCCTATAATGATGGTTTTTGAAATTAGGGTAACGGTGTCAAAGAGTCTTGTGTTTAGTTTTTAGAATAGGGAATCCAATATTGGTGTGGAGACTTACATATTCATTCATTATGACTCTGATAATCTATTGGTAGATGTAAAACTCTAAGGCACAGATTAAAGGAAAATTTCAGGATGATACATGCATCATACAATGGGAAGTTATAATTCTCATTTTCTTCCTATGTTAACTCAACCAAATATTCTCTAATAGTCATAGGTCCATCTTCTTGAATGTAGGATTCCACCTATATATAGCCATCTTATATATAAGGATAGAGTCATGATGATCGCGTACCTATGTTTTATCCTCTCATTGGTTATAAGTTAAGGGATTATAAAATGATTAAATAACCCAATTTAGAGATATCTTTATCCTATTAATTTATGGAATATTCCATCTTTATGTTTCATAAACCAGATCCTTATATGGAGTTGATAGAATCCCCCATTGAGTAAGGAGAGACTACAAAAAGATCGAGTGTTTTGTGTGAGTTTATATTACAAAGGCCTCCTATATTTTTGTATGTACCTAATCCTTATGTAATTTAGGATTGCTTAACATTGGCAACCCATACATTTTTTCTAGTTTACATACCTATCAAATAGATAATGATTATTTAATTAATCGTCCTCCATGACATGGTAGTGTGGAAGATATTACATAAATACTATACAAATTTAATGCGTTTTAGGATGATATAATAATGTACAATATCTATATGCCCTATAGTAAAAAATATATGTAAATCCATGGAACGTCGTATTCACTAAGATGAGGATATCATAAGGTGTATTATTTTGATATTACTCTAGTAAATTCCAATCATATTATATGAGTTAGATGAATCATTTTGAATTAATCATAGTTTATGATTAACATGACATGACAATTGGTGAGGTAGCTAAATATTAAGAATCAACATTTGAATAATTTTTAAAATGATCTATCATTCATAAATAAGATGCATATAATGAAGAATTTGGGAGATCACATTAGTATGTGGGATACAAAACATTTGCAACTGAATGAATTTTCCATACATTTTAAAATGTGTGAGTAAATTCATGGGCCTTTGGGATTTACCTAAAATACTATATAAAATAGGCTTAACCATTGTGCTCATCTCTATGTGTGATCCTTGAGAAACCCTCTTATCAATTTTATCTCTCCCTTGAAGCACTATTCTCCCTTATCCTTTTCCACCATGAGGTAGTTGCATACTGTGGGAGTTTTGGAGATCCCACCGAAGCACTGAGTGATTTAGACTAGTACATGGATACACATCAGAGGGAAGATTACTTCTGGATTTATTAGATACCTTATTCAAATATAGAGACAAAACATAGTAACAATATCCCCAATTGGTTAAAGGTACACTATGTTCTTCATTTATAGTTTATACATTGTTTTTTTTCATGCAAGATAATATTAAGGATTTGGGATTTCTATTATCTTCTTATACCTTTAACAAGTGTTGTTTAATCTATATAAAACCTTTAGTGATATTAAATCATTTCCTTGATTCTTGATTCATGAATCTATTAATGAAAAGTAATTAAATTTGATATTTTATTGTATATTTTAATTTTTTTGGTAATTTTATTCTATACTTAGCTATATGATATGCGATATCTTAATCCATGATATAACTACACTTATGATATAGGAAATCACATATAGTTACTAAGTATAAATCCTTCACATTTTCATATATTGTATCATATTATATGGATATTATAGAAATAGAGATAAATTCAGAGGATGGAACTGCAGTCTACAGGAGAGCCCATTGCTCTCAGTGACATCCTCTTTACCTCGCTCATCTATAATTCCATAAATCTTATATGAATATTGAATCACATTTCCTTAATGAATTGTGTTCTTTTTTCATATCATCATATCCCCAATTCATACTTTTAATTGAATACTTTTCCTTATCTCTTCCCCTTTTCACATTTCTTATTTTTCCTCCTCAAGTGCTGGCTTTGGGTTTCACACATTCCCCATTCTCTCATTCTAAATTTTGTTTTTTAACAGTATTGTACAGTTTCAACATTTTATTGGAATGTTTTATTTTCTCAACCATCATGCATTACTAGAATTCTTCACTAATCTCCTGGCATGGCCCATCGATCTAGATCACATCTTGTCTTGGGTTGATGGATTTCATGGTATATTTGGATATTGTAAGAGGATGTGATCAATAATGACTCATCAATTTGCATTCAGAATCATAAAGTCTCTCTCTTTAGTGTTTAGTGTTTTTTTAGATTCTTTCCAATCCAAAGTTTCCTAATGAAATTTCTACTAAAAAAATATCATCCTATTCTCTTTTTATTAGAGATTAATGCAAGGAGTTATCATGACCTAACACGAGGATGTTTAAGGTGTCTTTGTATGGTGATGGTGGATAGGTTAACAAAGAACTATGTGGGTGTGCTTCACATAATGTCTTTGTTCTAGTTGTTGTTTTATTCTCAGATATTTTATCTTTAAAATTCAGTGTTATGTACTTGTCAATTTTATTCTCCAACGTTATATAGATATATCTATTTATGGTGATCTTTATTGTGGTTTCTACATTTTTGTCTACTGAATCTTCTTGGTGTTTGGTCTGGATAATGATTTATTCAATTGTGGTTGTTTTTATTTGTGGTTAATGTTTTGGAGGTGGTAATTAACATAGTGGATTGGTATTTACACATTCAGTGATGCCTGAGTGTCAATATGATTATGTGGAATTTATATGGTTTTTAGGTTTTTCAATAGTGTTCTTTGGGATGGTTCTATTTCAGTGATGTTTTGGAAATGTTCTTGTTTCTCTTGGTTTCTATGTTTCTGTTAGTGATGGTTTTGACGATGATGATAATGAAGTTTGACTTTGAGAGGATTGGATTTGGTTGTCAAATGAGGAATAAGTCTTGAGGCATGTCCTTTCATCCATGGGCTGTTTATTCAGTGATATTTTCGTGCTAGTTAACACTATTTTGGTCTTTGAATCTTGAATTTTGGTTTCCCACTTAACCATAAAAGTGAGTTTATTAAAAAATATAAACACATGGATCTAGAGATTGAATTATACAATATGGGATATTGTATATGATGATATCACTAAATGGATTCAATGAAACAGAGTCTCGAACCATCAATGTGATATAAGACATATCTTCAAATATGATACCCATGAACCAAAACATTATGCAACAACTGAAGGATTATCTATCATAAAATACAATAGATAATAGAGGATTCAATAGATTATGATATAATGTACATCATAAAATATGATGTAATGAAAAAATTATTTTTTTTAAAATTGTAATTATTTTTCAAATTATATAGTTTATAATTTTTTATAAAATATAAAAAATATATTTTGGTATATTTATTTAATTTTTAAAAGTTTTATAAGTTAATTAATTATAAATTGTTTATACTTAACTATTAAGTGTTTTTGAAAACATTATTAAGTAAATATTTGATAACATTAAATATTAATATTATATACCTTTTGATATTACATTTAATAAATTATAATTTAGATATAAAGCGTTTATATGAAAATTATAAGGGTAATTTATAAGGTGATTATAAATTGAAATATAAGAATATATATAAAGAGTTTCTATTTAAATAATGAATTAATTATAATAATTAATTTAAATTGTTCAAATTAAAAGGCCTTATTTGAAAAATTATTTTTACCATACCAAAATGAATTTTTTTCAACTAATATAATCAATGTTTAAATAATAATTATGTGATATTTTATAAGTTTACATAATATATATGAATAGTTTATATATATAATGTCAGTATTTTAGATATCACATGTTTAAGAAAGTTTTATATAATGAATAATATGATTAAGTTCATATTGGGTATAAATTTTATGTGTTTATATTATTTTTGTTACAAAATATTCATAATTCATGGCTAAATTATACATTTTTATAGTTTAATTATTTATGAATTGTTCATAAATAGTTTATCTCCTGCCTAAATATATGAATTATTTATTTTTTTTATTCTATTTTCTATCCATTAATATTATTTTTATATTTTGAATAAATTTATGATTTAGTTTAAAATAGTAATATGCTTCTATAAATGGACATACATTACATTCAAAGTATGGTAATTTGATTAATTTTATTCTACCTTGACTTTGGATTGTACTAGGTTATGATCTAGAATAAAGTAGATAATTATAGTTTATTCATATCAGGTGAAAGAATTATGTTGTAATTTAGTTCAATCTTGAGTAAAGTAACCTTAGCTAGAGGAATTTGGGTCAGACTATCCAATTCCATAAAGGCTTATGCATTGTATTGAAAAGTGAGGGTTGACAATATATTACTCTAAGATCAGTATTGTAGGGATTGTTTATGTAATATGATTATAATCCTTAATATTAAAGGGTTTCATGTACCATATACATTAGATTTATTCGGATATTCATGAATATATTTTTATTTGAATTCGAGTTAGTAATACACACTTTGAGTTATGTAAAGAGTTAAACATCAATATGGTTTGAACATTTTGATTATATGGACATATAGGATTCCGAAATAAATCATTAAAATCATTCATACATGTAAGGGGAATACATGGGATAACATGGTAGGGTTGGATCCCCTTACATCCAAAGAAAACATTTATCTTGACCTCAATCATCCAACTTAGTAGTTTCATGCTAATTCTTGGTTCCCCTAGATTATCTTGTGTAAGGAAATTATGTAATGAGGTGACCTTATGGGTAAGGTCCCTTGTTTTTTGAATTTTATTTTGGTTCCACTTAGTCAGAAACAGTATGAGATATGATATTAGAGTAATAATGTTGATTTTATTCATATAATGGATTTAAATAATAATTTTACCCTCAAATAATCAAGAGTTATATGTGATATAATTAACTTGGTGTCCCACCTAAATAGCTAAGAGGTGGGATGAACAGTAGTGTGGACTCATTACATAATGAAATATAGAACTTGGACCACTAATTGATAGGGTCAATTTTAAAATGTATCTTCATTTTAGTGGGACCATATTATATAAATTTACTTATTAAATTAATTTAAAACATGATACACATTTGATAGAATATTATATTATATATAAATGGAATTATCATCATTTCGTATGAATTTGAGATTAATATTTTTAAAGTAAGATATTAATGAAATTGATCTCTTACACTGTTATAGAAACATAATATTCTTTCTTAAGTAAGAAGTAAAATCTCTTTTGTTAGAGTGAATTATTCTAGAGTAATCTTCTATTTAAGTTATTCAACAATTGAATATATATGATTGTGATAATCATAAATGGATTCACATGAAGTTTTAAAGGCATTAGATGTAGGATGACTAGAGAAACTTCATTCTCCACTCATATACTGAGTATGATTGAGCATTCTAATGAATTGGGGAGACTAGAGGAATCTTCTTATGTTTTGATCTAGATATGGAATTTATTCTAAAATAATCAATGGAAATGTTCTAATAATGTGAATGAGTTGAATAAAATTTTACCCTGATTTTTCAAAGTATTAGGGATATAGGAAGGTGTCATATAATTTTTAGATTATTATATTATGTTGTAGTACATGAGAGTAAAGTTTTTAGCTAGGTAAATAAAATTGGACTGGACCAATTGTTAGTCTTAGTAATTGTATCCTAAAGGATGTATCAGTAAGGAGGTCCATATTTCAATTAGAGGTAATTGTCTAGAATAGTTGATGGTTTCTTAAAACTCTATAGAATTTCTACATAAAGTATCAATATTATATAAACAATTATTAAATTTTAAATAGTATACGTTACAAAATGTAAATTTTAAAAATATATTAAATATACAAGAAATAAAAAACATGGAAAATTTTGATGGAGCATGTATTTTTCATTTAAATGATGAAGTAGCTGGTTAATAAATCATGGATTTGAATTCAATGAAGTATGTTAAGCCTGGATGAATTTAATAAACATGTGTGTCTTCATCTTATATAACATTTATGATAAGATAAGTTATTTATTAACAAATATTTGTTAAGAATAATTTTATATGATGTTTTTGATACACATGGTTTATGATTCATCATATTTTATAACATATTAGAAAATAATATGAAGGAAAAAATAGTTTTATCAGAGATAAGGGAGTTAATATTGATGTTTTTAAAATGTCAAGGTTATGATCCCCCCACCTTATATATAATATATTTTAATGAATAAATCCTTTTTGAGAATATTTCTCTAAATACATTGAACACCATACGATATATAAACAATAATTTGCTATTTAACAATTCAAAATAAATTAATTAACATTTATTCTTTGACATAATTTACGTTTTTATCTTTGAATGATATTATGAAGTGAGATGAGTTTCTATGATATTAGAGGTATTATATTTAAAATTATAGGATTTAAAATATTTGTAAGTAAAATATTTTTCTAGTAAAAAGTAAGAATAGAATGAAACTTAATATCCTACAACATTTTAGGGAATTTTAGTGAAGATAAATGTAAAGAGTTACATTTATTTACCATGATGACATGGATATTACTAAATGTCCAAAATAAATTTAGGATCTATTGGTAATGAAATAATTTATAGTGTTATATTTTTCACCAAAATGATCTCAAGTAAAATTTTTTGTGGGAAAGATTCAAGAATAATGATAATGATGAACTTAAAAAGGGTTATAAGTAGAGAACCAAGGTTATAAACATTGTAGAATTTCATATTATTAAGTTAAGGAGTTTTAATACATGATCATCATGTTCACCATTTTAAATTTGATTCATATGTTTCATCATTATTCTACCTATTTTTTTAACGATAATACTCAATATAGAATTTTAGTGGGAGTGTTTTATCTGACTGTCACATAATGATGTGATAAAGATTATATAAAGATGCAATGATTCTAGTAAAACCATAAATGTGCATCAAAAATAAGTCCTATATAGTTTTCTATTATATTGTATATAATGATATAGACACTCATGTGATGAATATATAATATTCTTAACATATTTTAAGTATATAAAATGTATCATATAATATAAAAGGATATATCTAATTAATCATTATTTCATGATGGATACATATATCATGTGAATTTAAATTATAATTGACCACTTAGAATATGCCTTTGAGTTATTTCTTATAAATTTCCATCGGGGAGTATTATATGTTATGATGATATGTTAAGAATAATTTGGGTAGGATTTCATATAGAGATATGAAATATGTTTATAAGGAATAAAAGTGTTTTGTGTGGTGGATTATCTCCCCAAGTATACCACATGTTATTTCATATAATATGTATATCGTATGCTAGGGGTGTATATTTCATATTGGAATCTCCTCATACCCGGGGTTGGAAGGATACCTAGAAATAGAACCTTCATACTTTCATACCTTTTTTACATAATCCATAATTCATAGATAATCAGGGGTGGTTGGGTATATTTCTAATCATGTCATCTGTTGAGGCTTATCTAAGATGAGATTTTTCCTCTTGTGTAATTAGTATGGCAACTAGCCTTTGAATTAGATTAACTGAAGGATTGTATGGTCATACCTAAAAAAACATGTGATATTATTATCTATTGGATTAGGGGATGTGATGTTATCATCCATAATGGTGAATGATATATGATGTAATCATCCACTTGGGAAGTATATACATGAAAATCAAGAATTTATAAGTAGGCTTTATAGGATTGACATACTTTATGTCCCATGTTTACTCGATTCCTTTGGAAAATAGATTATATGAAAGTAAATTCTTGTCTAGGATTAAATAGTTGGTAACTAGTATAAAGATATATGTGTTTTGTGCAGATCATACTAGATCCCTTTGTATCTTTAGTAGCACCAATTCTTTTTTAGAGGCCTCTTTGTGCTCATATTTATGAATTTGGGAATTCATATTTTTATTATTATTAAACCCAATTATTGATGTTTTAGTATTAATTTTCAATATATTTATATGATGTCTTTTTAATGTTCTTTAGTGGGTTAAAGAATTCAATATTATGTTTGAAGAGCTTTTGATTCAGTGTGAAGAAATCCTTATATTCTGAGTTGAAGTGGATTTTTGGCTAAGGCATGGAATGCATAAGGTTTTTTTCTAAATAATGGAATATTAATAAAAAATAAAATTATTGTTATGTATAACATTATTTATATATAAATTTATTATATTATACAGGATTTAGGGAAAATTATCTATGCATTGAGATTCCTTGCTTACATAAGGAATTTTTTCTAATACACAATATATTCTTGACTAGTGATAATTAGAAAAGAAAAAATATATATGATGATATTTTATATATTTTATTCAATAATAATATCCTTATAGTATTGAAATGATGAAAAAGGAATCAATAATAGTGATACATAATGTCTTTAGGTTTCATGTGTATGAAATTCAATGAATTGAAAATTTGGAAAAGTGTCAGGGCGTTCACTCTGCCACGTAATATCCTTTAGGGTAATGCATAAGTTATTTATCATTGTATATAGAGAAATATGGAATGGAAAATTAATGAGACAAGTAAGAAAGTTGTATCTCATACTATGATTTGTATGAAATTATATTTATTACATAAGATTTATCAGTTATCAAATTGTGAGGATCATGATGATTTATCATAAGCTTATTGCAGAAGTTATATATGATTATAGTGTGATGATCTTTAGAGACGAAAATATCATGATTAATGTTATATACATGATTAAAAATATGGTATTTATTGGTGAAGATAGAAGAAGAAATAATGAGTTTCTATATTATGAAAATAAATACCATGCCAAGATGCTATCCGAGGTGTGATATCAGCCAAAAATGGTTCTGTGAATTGAGTCATAGTTAAATCATAATTAATTCCTTATCATCATGAAAATTATTTTTCATGATGTTGTGTATTATGAATGTAATTACCTGACCCATTGGGGACCTCTGGCCTTTGAAAGGCCAAACTGTCACAACACCAAGACTATCTCAAATAGGCCACGGGTTGGTGACTAACATTGAGTAGGTATATCCCACACATGGGAGGCCTTAACCTATGGTACATCTACACACACAGACACAAAAACATCCACCTCTATAAAACAGTACAAAGATAATAATATAACTAACACAAAAAATTATTTCATACATCTATCCCATAATCAGAGTACAAAAAGAGTATTGAAAGCATCAAATGGAAAAATACAATCCCACCAAAAACTCCCAAATCATCCATCCTGCTCAGTAGGAGGGGACTGTTCTCAAATAAAACCACTGGTATACACCTCAGTCTGTAAAGATCACCATGCTATGCCTGCTCTGGGTCCTCCTAAGACTCTATTGTTTGGATAATCCTATGTGTAAGAAACATTCTGTGCAGTCATATCCCATTCATGTGTGATTATGATAATACAAATTAGGTGCCCCCAAAACCCAAAATAACGGGAGAAAATGAAAGGAAACTGACTGATCGACCCACAGCTTGAGGTTATAGAATCCTAAGTGAGAGTGAAAAGAAATCTCTATTTTGAACACTCCTTTTCTATACATGACTATTTAGGTCATCACCAACTGGTATATAAATCATGATATGAGTCATAAATGAAAGGCATCCCAGAATAACTCAGATATAGTAATCTTATAATTAAAGTCACATGGTCTCAACCATACAACTAACCAATGATTCTACTCAAATCTCAAAGGTATTGATCATCTAGGAGTACTCACTCCACAATCCCTGCCACCCTAGATGGAACTCATTTGAGATATCTCACTCATCAATTATAGATCTACCATATAATATGGATATCATATGAGAGATATCACTCATTAGGTATAGATATTCAATCCCATATGGTACACATAAGAGAGATCTCACTCATCGGGAATCACTAAGATGATAGAACATCCCCACCATACTTGATCGTGTATATCCCATATAACATGCTCATCAGGTCTCACCATGAATAAAGTCACACTGGAACCCAATGGATTGTGATACTCAGATAGGAAATCCAACCCATCCTAGATGGAGGAATCCATGATCCCAACTAGAACCTAGAATATCTCAACTCACAGATAGGGGATCACACCCAAGACTGTTGGGGGACACCATGAACCCAATATTGAACTCCAGATATCATAATGCAGAGGGGATTACAACTTGGACTACCATGGGATACTAGAAACTCTACCGAGACTCATAACCTTGATATAATGATAGTGGATCACACCTATGACCACTGAGGGACACCAAAAACCACATTTGGAATTGACCTTAATATTGGGGATCAAATTTATGATGATACCATAAACCCTACTAAAACTTCCATCTAAGTAGGGGATCATATAAATGATGATATCACAAACCGTACTAGTATAACATGATAGATAGGGGATCACCACCTTGTATATGATAGTCTCAAAGATACCATGAACCCCACCTAGGGAAGATGATACAATAGAGTATCCCTCCATAGCTTCCCGAAGGTATAAAAACACTCTATCCAAACTCATCCTATAGAGGGGATCACAATCCTGCACTGAGAATATAATTCCACACTGTACCATCATAGAATTGTACCAAGGGATCCCACTCAACCAATACTAGTCCATTTGATGCTGAAAGAAGTATATTAGTAGCATCAACTCATGTCACATCTCTAACACCAATAACATGGCCACCATTACATTATATATGGTAAAAATACTTAGGATGGAACACTTGTGGCCCTCTATATGAGTCCTAAATATGGAGATGCATGTGGGAGAAAACTCTAAGGGGAGTATATGGAATGTACCCATAATTCACAGTGTGTACCCACAATACAAAACATTTCACTCAAAACCACACCTCGCTATTTTCACTCTCGATACTTGGTGTGTGTAAGTATTATACAAGGCATGTACCGCTTGTCCCACAATGTGTGTTATCATCCAAACACTGTGGTGTGTCCTCGCCCACATTAATTGGTTTCCAATACCACCATACATAGCATGCACCCTTGGTACATGACATGTAGCACTTACCCCATCCCAAGTTTGTGTCCTTGTCCGTGCCCATGTACAAGAGCTCTTTCCATTGTACCACAACTAGTGTAGATTAAGGTTATTTTCGTATACTTCAACGTGACCATGTCATCTTACATTGCATTCAGGTCCATGTACTTGGACACATGACCTAGGATCACTACATGTTGTATACCCCAGTACATGGTTTGTAGTCCCAAAAGATATTATTCCCCAAACAAGAAGAAAACATGACATATACTCCAGCACTACATGTCGTGTGATCAGTATTTCAAAAATGAAAATTTCTATGAGCCACCTAAAACCCCATATTTTCACCTAAAACCAACAAATCGACCCCTAGGGGTCCTCTAGTTGTTGTAATAGAGATCTAAATGAGGATAATTATGTAAATATAATAAATTATCTTACCTTGTGGTAAAAAGTTGAAGCTTTGGGTCCAATTCAAAGCCTGAAAGTCACTACAACTCGATCTGGTGATGATAAATGTAAAAAAACGGGGTCTGCTGGCACCTCCTTGCCTCAGTTCCTCTTTGTACCTTCCATTTCCATGGGAGAGAACCTCACCTACCCATATGGTACATAGTAATGAAAACTAGGGGAGGGGTAGGTTTATTAATTTAATATTATTAAATTAATAAACCCCCATTTCACACCTTGCCAACGGTCGCCTCCAACTGGGTGACTGATGATGGAAAACATTATATCCTGCCTAGCGTAAAACCCATGTTATTAACTAAACCACAGTCTTAGATTTTTGATATGAACCCCCAATTGGGATTCATTCCACATTTCTAAAGAAAATGTTCACCTGTGATATAAAATATGTATTATTTTTAATATCACTACACCAAGGATCTTCGAGCCCTGGAATCCCATTCTGACTCAATGCCTAGCTTCAAAAATATTCCTAGGAATATTTCTGAATTCTTATATAGAAAAAACAAAGTTACACTCTACTAAAAATCAGGATTTCATCCCTAAAAGAAACATCCTATGCAAAAGGGGAAAACTGAGCTCTCTAGAGGGTTTTTATGCTATCTACAAACATGCACTCAGGGAATCTATAAGCTCAATAAGGGTCCTCTCTAGTTAGATCCCAAACAAAATTTGGTACCTAAAAAGGTCACTCCACACCTACCATACAATTCAAACAAGTTAGAAATTTTACAATTAACTATTCAAATTTTTCATCAACTATAACAAGTGGATAAATACTAAGAACATAGTATAACTTTTATAATAGGGACTAGTGGTACACCACCTAGCAAACCCGATGAAGAAACTAACATATCCTGCCAGTACTCACCCACCCCTAAATGAAATGCACCATCAACATCCATATCTAGTATCAAATCTAATACCACAAAATCTATTTCATATTGGCTACGACTAGTCCCACAATGACCTTTCGGGCCACCAAAACGTGGCCTCAAATGGTTCTATGCTGATGGTGGAGAACAAATTACACAATGATAACATGTATAACCAAAGCATATTCTATAAAACCTAAATGGTTCTCTCTACTTGGAACAACTACCCCCTATTAGTGTTTACTACCTAGGAAAAGAATCCTCCTCATCACCTCATCTCATAATCTGACTAGTTTCATTGTCAATCCTCAAAAGGTTGATATACTCCCCCCCTTTGCAAAATTCATCATGAATATGTCTAGTGGATATTTTCTCATAAAAAACCCTATATAAAAAATATCCTATCTATGCCTCACTACCTTTCTAAAAAATCAGAGGGGTAACCACCAACAACCAGAGACATGTTGCGTTATCCTAACCCATAAGGGCCAACTAAAAAGAGGTCAAATACTTCATTATCTCACTCAAAACTGTGGACATATACCTTTACTGTGAGAAAATACTACTATGGACACACACATGTGTGGTTCTAAAGTCAGAACTACCCCAACCTCAACCAAGTCCACTATCACTTCCATTTATAAGTAGTCATATTAAAAGAATTGGACCTAAAAAAACCTTACTTGTCACTATGAGAGCTCCCCAATAATCTAGTACTCTTATAACATGTCTAGAATTCAACCTCAAGTTTCATGCTTGCAACATTGACATCATGAACATGAGAGTACCGGTGATGGCGAATACCATGAACTAAACCAAATGGGTGAAAAAAATAGTCCATTAGTCTCTTGTCTGTCTCTTAGGTGAACACATGGCTACCCAAGTGTAAAAATTGTCTCTTACCTAGACCTCATTCTGCAAAACTTCATATACACTACATCTCATGAGGCTCCATGGGAGTACAAAAATATGATGACACAAATATCCATGCAGTCCTTGGGTATTAGTCTATGCAGAAGTCTTACTCTTGATGGTGAGGTAAAATTGGAACATATGTGGGAAGATGTACAAAACACCACCACTACTGAAGGGAATGGAAATATCATAGGACTGATATTCCAAGAGTCATATTATCGATTTGATAAAATTTGGATGTATCTTCCCCCACATGAGCTTGTTGTGCTTTGCATGGGATCACTGCTCTATAGACGAGTTAAAACTCTGTCCCATGAGTTGGGAACACTACCACAACCAATGGCCACAACCATATGGGCTTGGATGGTAGGAAACCAATCCATATAGAGGAATAACATCCCATGGACTCTCTCTGCCACTGGAAGAAGGTTCTATTCGAGGATCTCTCTCCACCATTGTCAGGTCACACTATAGATAGAAGTGTATGACCTAAGATCCTATATGCTGAAACCTCCAAGCATATGGGTCAAGTAAAAAGGATCCACTAGTATCACTATTCCTAGAACAGGGGCTACACTCAGGGAAAACTGGCTCATGACTGTATGTAACTACTTACACAATAGTAAGGACACATGTCATACCTCTAAACATACTCAATGCTCTAGGATAGAAGCCCCTTAGTCCAGAAGCTCATCATATCCCTTACCTACATGTCCATCACAACCAAGGACTACTTTGACACCACAACAAACCAACCTTACCCAAACAAACAAGTCAAAGGAACTCATCCTTTACAGCTAAAAACTATTCTATTTGGGTGGAACTAACTCACCCACACAGTTTTGTATCACATCTCAAGAACTCATCTAATTGTGGGAAGTGTCCCTCTTTCTTTTGAGTAAAAATCCATGTTAGACAAAACATTCCTAGGGCTCTACTAACATCCCAAATCACCCTAGATAAACCTTGAGAAAGAAGGGTCAAGATAATTTAATATAACACCTATCTAATAATACTAATAAAAAAGTAGAAATGATGAAAATATTACATCTAATCATACTTGGAGCCTCTAATTTATTGGTCTCTATATCCTGAAGCTATTCTAATCCCATCCTCCAGCTCACTGAACCTAGTGTGGACCACCTGGGGTGTGGTGGAAATAGATCAAACTATTTTCCACCTCATCCTTCTCTCCAAAATCTTATACCAAGTCTGTATTCATGAAAAAATCTAGTATCTTATCACTATATCTTCCAAGGAGGTCCATCAACCATATCCATCTCACCATCATGGTGGGTCACAAAATATTGTGTGAGATGTCCCCATCTATCACAAGTGAAATACTTCCACTCACATAGATGACTAGAACAAAATTGAGAGCCCTCAACTGAAGATCCTCCATCCTAGAATCATCTTATGAAGAATCTCACACACACATATCCATGAGACTACTGTCAGATGCCAACATTCAAGGTCTCATATCTTTTATGCCCAACCCCAATAGTCATCTTCTTCTCATCTAGAAATCTCCCCATTACCATTTCCTACTCGAGCACTCTATCATAGGTGGGAATTTATAGAGAGATCACCGAAGCCATGATATATTGTCATAAGGCCTAATTTAAGGTCTGTTTTCTAAAGAATGGATCTCAAACTATATCGATGGTGTATAAAAAAAGGTATGTGAACCTCTTTGAATACTCTTCAGTGGTCATGCTACCCTTCCAATACCGTTAATTCTCTTGGATATGCACCAACATGGCTGGATAAAACTCTTCTTTTAGGATCCTCCTAGACTATATCCAATTTAATGTTGTGTAATTATGTGTATGTGTCACCAGACTCCACCATCACCCTAAAGATCCTTAAAGAAGAATCACTGATATAAACACCATCTATTTAGGATGTATCCTTACAAGGAAGAAAATGACTTTGACTACCTCAACTTAGTCATCAACTTCCTAGGGGTATGGCTCACCCTGATACTTGAGAGTTATCATCCTCATAAAATATGGTAGCGCACTCAGGCTACGCGCATCCTCATCTGGTACCACCAAAACTAACAAATAATCAATGGGTATGGACTCATTTGGAAAACCACATGGAAGCACTACCTCTTATACAGACCCCTGAACCAAAGACTCATCACTGTGTGAATTTTCATCACAATAATACCATGTAACCCTAGATGGATATCATTTTAGTGTAATCCTAAAATAGAATCAATATTCACCACGGTGAAAGATTATATCTTTGAAGATAACTCAATAAGGACATGGAAACCACAACCTAGTTCTATATTATGTATATACCAAAGTTTCCTTGTAGCCAGTTCCTATATATTCCAAGTCAACAAGTATGTTATCAGAGTCCTAGTGAATAGATATGTCATACACACAATAACAAAGATTCCTAGGCTTAAAATGTGAAATCAAGACATTTTAATACTATCCCAATAAATCCAAAACCGAGATCATAGTGACTAAAATCCTAACTTTGGTCCTAAGTAAGGATATCCTCTAATACCAGTTTATAATGACCAAACCCACCAGGGGCCTGCAGGCCCGTGGAAGGAAAAGCTGTTACAACCCCAAACACACCTCTAACAGGCTAGGGATAGGCAAGTAATTCCTAATTGTCACATCACACACATGGGGGGCCTTATACTATGGTACCTATATTCATGCACACACATTTATCTCCATGAAATAGTGTAGGGATAATAATATATCCAATACAAAAAATGAACAAATACATATATCCTATAATTGGAGTAAAAAAAGTACTGGAGTAATGAAAGGGAAAATACAATCCTAGTAAAAAATCAGAAGTTTCCAACCTACTCAGTAGGGGGGGAATGAAATAAAATGAAATCCATGATATACACATCATTCATTCTAGGTCACCATGATCCACCTACCCCAAATCCTCTTAGGAATCCGTCGATTGACCAATTGTCTTCATAATACACAAGATGTGTGGAAAGACCCCATGTAGGGGTGAGTATAAAAATACTCAGCAGGCACCCCAAAAACTAAATATAAGGAGAGATATGGAAGAAAAAAATCTGGTAAGCCCATAGGAAGAGGGTATAGAAACCCAAGTGAGAGAGAACATGAATATCTATCTTGACCACTCCTCAGCTATACATGACTATTCATCTCATCACCACCTATTATGCTAATCATGATATTAGATATAACCACAAGGAATCATAGAATAACCTATATATATTTGTCTTTGAATCTATGTATCATGGTCTAAACCATAAATAATACCATAGGATTCTACTTGAGGCACAAAGGTATCACTCGTCTAGGGATACTCACTCCATAAGCCCTACCATCCTAGATGGAACTCATCTGAGAGATCATATTCATCAGGTCACTAGGATATTTTTTTTATCACGTCTACGTTTTCGTTTCAGTTATTTACTACCAACAAGAAAAAGACATTTATCTTGATTTATCACATCAGTTATTATATAACTGACATGATAAATATGTTTATATGTTTTTTCAAGTAGGTATTATTTTTTGGACATGAAAAATACAGGTATATTGCTTTCTCATATCTGTTTTACAATAACTGATGTGATAAAAAAAATTCACCCCCTTTATCACACCATTTATATAATAATCAACATGTTAAATCCACTTTATCATTTTGGTTATAGGATAACTGATTTGAATAACTGGATTCACCATGTAATTTATTATGTAACCAAAATTATATACCATTTAAAATGTTATGAATTGTCTGTTTGAATAATTCTAGTGTTATTCACTATTTCAAAATCCAACTCATTTCTCTTACATGGAAGCCCTAACACTCATTTATTCGATCTGGTGGACTTTAATATTTGGTTTCTATCTTAATATATCCTTAGGTTTTTTCAAACTTATTGTTTCACATTTGATCTTCTCTACTCTTTGGTAAGGATCACACATTGATCCTCTCTTTCGTTTTTTCAATCGCGTCGAATCCCTAATTTTCATTTTTTCTGTTCTATATACTTAAATCTCACATTACCATCTTCTTAATTTGCAAGATTATTTCAGTCTCATCATTGTGTGTTTAAATATAGATATTCTTGTCTCAAATCTCACATTACTATCTTTATATACCCTAATTATGTGTTGATTTAAGTGAAAAAGTATGTGAATTTCATTATATCTTAATGATGGAGTGTTTCTATGAAAAGGAATGGTATTTTAACTTAATTTTTTCACAGGTTTTTATACTGCATCCCATCTTAAATTTCTGCATTGAATATCAAAATTTTTCTTATTTGGATGATGTTTGTGAATCATTCATTGTTTATGCATACACTACCATGTATATGGATACATTTCAATTAGTGTTATAAACATATTAGTGAATTAGTAATCTGAATAGCTAATATATACATGCATTTAAATTTTCATATAGTTTAATATACAATAACATATAACTAGTGTATATGAATACAGACACTTCTCTTTTGATGTGATCATATTCTTACCTTGAAATAAAACATGTTGTCATAGAATACATATTAAATAATATGCTTTGCAAAATTTTTAAAATATACTAGACTTAAATAATATATAATATTAATTTTGTATATATATATGTACCAAATTACAATTTCGTCATTATTTTTTTGAACTCTACTATATGATTCCATTATAGTATGAAGTATTATTACAACTAATAATTGTTCTATTTTTCATACAAAAAACATTTCTTAAATAATTTGATGATAAATATAGTAATAAAAATGTAAAATAAACACTTGATTTGGATTCTATTCAATAATATTGAATTTCATGTTTTGTATAATTTCATTTAGAAGAAAATGAAAAATGTAAGAATTGTCTAACTATATTTTCATTTTTAAATTACTTCCATGCATGTATTTTTATGATTAAAAATCTTTATTTAAACTTATATTCCATTTTTATCTAGAATTTATAACTAATCTTTTCAAATATGAATACATTTGTTTTATATTTTAAAATTATTTTACTTTAAAATTATGGAATATTTTATATAAATTTAAAATTAGTTTATCTTGATAAGATATCTAGTTTTTGATATTTTTTATAGATAAAAATGAGTTGATGTTGGATTAGGACAATTTTATTAAGTGATGAATATGAGGAAGGTGTTGACGTTTTTTTGGAATTATCTAAATGAAATGTTCCAAATAATGACATGTTTTTCTGTCCATTAATGAAATATTTAAATATGAATAAGTTGAAAATAATAGAGATCAAAGAATATTTAAATTTTTAATGGTTTCAATTTGATTATCATGCCCTGTATTCTGTATGGAGAAACTGGGGAGAGTTTCAAATATGTTGATTATGATGCTTTACAATATGATAAGTCTGATCAAGTTGAAGAAATGATTCATGATATTCAAGTAGTTTCAATTGAGAAAGAATAAAAAATTGAGCATTTATATAGAAATGCTAAAAAACCATTGTATCCTAGTTGTATGGAATTTACCATTTTATAAATAGTGTTATGTTTTATTAAATTGAAGGTGATACATGGATGGAGTGAAAAGAGTTTTATATATTTGCTACAATTTTTGAAAGATATTACTCCTAAAGGAAATGATCTTCTATATTCACATTATAAAGATAAGAAAATACTATGCCTTATGGGATTAGGGTAAAAAAATTACAGGCCTAGACGAATGACTGTGTGGTATATAGGAAGGAATAAAAATTTCTTTCAGGGTGTCCTAAATGAGGGTTAACAAAGTATACGTTGAAATAAAAATAATAGAATAATTTAGTAGTTATATAGATCCCTACCAAGGAATTTTGGTAACTTCTTATAATTCCTTATTTGGATAGTTTATTTGAAAATTCACATGATTCGAAAATGGTAATACAGAATGCATATGAGCGGATATGTGATGGAAAATTATTGTATTTAGCTGATTGTCCACAGTGGAAGAAAATTGATAACCAATTTTCTACATCTGGAAGTGATGTTCGAAATCTCAAACATGGAATATGAACGGATGGAATGAATCTATAATGAACCCTTAGTAACACTCATTTTTTATGGCTTGTTTTTTTGGTAATTTACAACTCATATCTTGAATTTTTTTAAGAGAAAATATGTCATGTTGAGTTCAATGATCACATGACCAAAACAACCCAAAAATGATATTGAAATTTTCTTTTCACCATCAATCTATGATTTGAAACTATCATGGGAGGAAGGTATTTGGGTTTACGATTCTTATAAAATATAATATTTTCAACTGCATGAAATGATTACGTTCACTATAAATTACTTCTCAACATATAAATTTTTTTATTGATAGTTTTTACAAGCATAATGGCTGTCTAATTTTTGAAAAAACCTCAAATTATCAACTTCATAATGGGAAAAAAATAGTATACCTGGGTCATAAAAAGTTTCTATCTATAGATAAATCTTATAGAAGGTCCAAAATACATTAAACCGCTGACATGAATTTGATATTTCTCCAAAACCATTATCAACTGATCAGTATTTTTGAGAGGGTGAAAAGAATTGATGTGATATTCATAAAGGAACATAAATCTTCTAATAAGAGAAATATTTCTATGAATTTGTCAATATTTCTTTAGATACCATATTTGATATATCATGATGTCAGATATAACATTGATTTCATGCATGTGGAGAAGAATATTTGTGAGATATTTATTAGAACATTGTTAGATATTAATAGAAAGACTAATGATGAGTTTTATTCCAGATTATACTTATTTTCAATGGGAATATGTTTGGATTTGGATCCCACTCCAGATGGAAGGTGAAAATTCATTCCCTTGGATTTTTATACATTATTCAAGAGAGATAAAATTATCTTCTATCAAAGTATTCATGATTTCAAAGTGCCACAAGGTTATTATTCAAATGTAATTTTTTTTCATTAAAGGATTTGATGTTGATAGGTATGAAATATAATGATTTCCATATCCCCATTAAACAACTCCTACCAGTTTCATTGCATGGAATATCCCCCATCTATTTTATAATGACTATCAAGAAGGTTAATTATTTTTTAAATTAAATTTTTTAGAGTGTGATTGATTTAAATTCTTTGAACACTTTTTAGTACGAATCAGTTTCTATAATTTTTCAATTAGAAATGTATTTTCCTCCATCATTTTTTTGATATCATAGTGCATTTAATGGTCCACTTGGTGTGATAAATAATGATTTTCTGACCAATATATCTATATTGGATGTATCATTTCAAAGGTTATATGAAGATGTTGAAGAGGTATGTTAAGAATCCATATCCAAATGAATCCATTGTTGAGAAGTATATTTCTATGTAGGTTGCAGAGTTTTGTAAAAGATATTTCTTTATAGTGTAGCACATCTATTTTCCTACATCTCATCATGAATGAGTTAATTATGGGGGAAAGGGGATTCATGGCTTGAAATTCAAATCGTTGACAAGTGAACTAATAAATAAGTTATATTTATACATATTGATTACCGTATATGATACTCATCTATGTAAAACATCACATATTATTCTGTTGAAACAATGTTATCCATGGAAGAAAGATATTTGTATTTTGAATGAGCATAAAAGAACTTTTTACCACTGTTTAAAGAGACCGTACTTGGTAGATCGGATGCATCAGAAACATTGAGATGGTAAGTGGATAGTCTAAGTTTAAATTTGACAACATGGCCTTGGTATGACATCAATGGATATAAATTTTATATGAAAGATCTAGAGAATAGATGTTCGGTTCAGAATATGAGTGTATTGGGGTTTACATAAGTAATTCATTTCCCGAGTTCTAAGGAGAAAACCCAATCTCCACATTAACTGCATATTATGGAGTCATTGATGAAATATGGTAGGTTGATTTAATTAAATTTCAAGTTCTAATGTTTTACTAAAAATGGTTTATCAGTAGAAAAAAGTGTCAGAAATGATCAATTTGGAATGACACTAGTTAATTTGAATAAATTGGAATACACAAATGATACTTTTATCATGGAAATAGAAGAAAAATAAAATTTCTATGTTCTTGATCAATCTGATATGTAGTGGTATACTGTTTTATAAGAAAAAAACAATATGTTGGTGATGATAAACTTGATTAAGATGATGTTTTATGTGAGATCACTTCTTGCATAGAAAGGTTAATAAATATTGTTGATTATATCATATAAATAGTTTTTTCTATAAGTAATGATCGTGATAGAGGAATTTGTGGAAAGAATATCTTAGTACATTACTAATATTACATATAACATATGCTTATTTCTGCTTTCGTTTTTTAAATTTCATAAATTTTTAGATATCTTGATTTTATTTTTTTACTAAAACACTTATTATAAATAATAAGTTATATTGTTTATTTATATTAGTTTAGTTTTGTTTATTTGTCTATGTTTACCCTTATGTAACTTACCTATTAATTGATTTTGTTGGAGAAAAATTATTTTAAATTTAATATTTTAAATGAAAAAATAAAATATTGTATAGGAGTACATTAAAAAAATTCTTTTTGGTTTAAAAATGACTTATTAGGATGGATAATTAATACTATTCACACACTATTTTTTGAATTTTATTCATTCATTTATGTCAATTTGTCTATCATTTCCATTTTTATCATTTTATTTAACTATAAAAAATATAATTTTTTTTTGTTAATTTTAGTTTAGTTTGTTTTTTGTCTGATAATTATTCATTTTTTAATAACATTTATATGTAATAGTTGGATTCATATATTTTTGTACTAATTGTTATTTCTTTGATTTGTAGGACAATGATAGATCAATCATCTGATCCACTATATACTTCTGGAGATGATCACACTCATACCTATGGGGAGGAATGTACACATTCTACTCTTAATGAGCCTCCTCATCCATCTTTACAGAAGATATATTCATCCATAGGTGGAAAAGCGTTTGAGGGATAGTAAATGTGGCCCCACACATTAAAAAATAATTATCAAGTTCCCGTAGCCAAGACTAGAGTATACCGATTGAATTCGATGATTATGATTTTCCAAGAGGTTCAATTTCAGAACAATTCAAGACTCTCATAGCGGTGAAATATAAAAGAAAAGTTATTATTTTACTTGATGATCATAGAAGTATTGAAAACGTGACATTATTAAACTTCTTAGAGTTCGTTTTGGTAAGATCATTTGTCATTATTTTACTTATATTGAATTTTTATAGTAATATATATTTTCCCCTTTCTTATTAGATGAAATATGATATACCTGATACTGGAAGAGTCATGAGGAAATGATTATCATTGGATGCTAGGAGATGGAGGGATTTTAAATCATCCCTCAAATAAAAGTTCATTTTTTGGATAGAAATGATCATAATACATGTGATATATATCCATTTATCGATGAAGATACATAGGATAAATTTTTTGAAGGTAGATGATGAGAAACATTTTTCATAAGTTCAATGTAACCTTTGAGAGTTTGTTGTATATTAATGAACACATTAATGATTCGTTTATTTTTTAATTCTTAATTTATATAAATTTAGAATATCTCATCAAGATATCCAATATATAAATGTATACCCTGATATTTTATCTCAAGGGGGTATACGTTATTGGAGGAACAAATGATAACAGAAAAACGTCAAAATTCGAGAGTTGAGTATTCAGGGTCCGTAGAGGTTTCTCCCCTAGAAATGAAAAATGGAAGAAGTCTTGGATGAAAAAAAAGAAAATATATTACGAAAGAGTTTGGGGTTTTAACTGATAGGATTGTATGATTTTAACTTTATTTATTATTTATGTTAAATAAAATCTTTATATATTTTGATTCCTTGTAGATTTTTTAAAATATTCCGTACATGATTCTATTAAGGAGTAGATCACACATGGGGTATTTATAGTTTAGGGTAAAAAAATATTTTAGCTACTACATTGGAAAATCCAAAACACCTGGGTCATGTACGAGTATACCTGATAGGTGTATCCGTAAAATATAATTTCAATGTTCATAAGATTATTCAATGAAGGATTTTTATAAAAAAAATATAATCTTTTGAATTCAAAGATCAAGATATTCATGTGATGATGGAGGAAAATATCAAATATTTAGTATAGTCTATGTTTGTATACATTCAAATCCAGTTTCAGGCAACCGATCTAACTCATCTACCTCTGCTGGATGATCCCATTCCTCATAATTATCCTACTCAGACTTCTATACCTACAAACCCCACTCCTTCTTTTCTTACCCCTACACCCATACTTCATTGCTTCCCAGCTAATATGATTTACATGTTGATGATACCCAATATATTGTTGCATATGAGATGATATTTTATATCAGTGATTCCATTTATCATCACCATATAGATATAGAGCATCATGGGGTCATTGTAAATGATATTATAGAAAGATCAATAAAAACACCATGTCTTACAGATGAGGTGAGAACAATTGGATAAACTATCGACCATTTTTTGTTTTTCCATCTAGACTTGTTCAAAATATTACCATAGGGGTATGTATATATTTTATATTTTATTTCATTTTTCTATTAATTTGTTTTATAATATTAATTTATAAAAATTTATCTAACTTTATATAGGAATAAATTAAAGGTAAATAATAACTGTACAGAAAAAAATACAAAGTGTTATGACTTCAGATGTAGATTCTACTAGTCTTGATAGATTTTCAACATATTCAAATTTGTTGGATGTATATGTGATTCCAATTGAAGATTATTTTTATGAGAGTTCAATGAATATGAGACTTTTGAGAAGCGATATTATAGATCTTATAGATAAATATCATTTGGGAATCAACATGATGAATATTTCTCCATGTGAGTTGATTAACACAATATTTTCATTCATTTAATTTATTGAAAAATTATAATTATTTTTGTTTTGAATTTGGTATCTTTTTATAATTTATACAGATAATTAAAAGGTAACTGTATATGGATTTGTGGTCCCATAGGTTATTTCACCTATAACAAGGTTAATGACATATACAGAAAGAACAATTTATATTATGGAAATATTTCAGAAGAATAAAATTATTCAGTGCTAGATGTTTCTATATATTCAAGAGTATGCAGCATATTTCTCAAAAATTGTTATATATCTCTTAACATAACAAAAAATCAAATTAAATTTACTTATATATTCGTGACCATTATATTTTCGGAGTTTTTTCCAAGAGAGAAGACACTGTACTGGCTATGTTCTATTCATAGTGAAGCGAGAAGAATTTTTAAGAATTTATTGAACACATAAGTTTGGATATTTTAATAATTGTTTATATTATAATTAATAGAATTTATTTTATTCATATTATCTTCAAATAGGGTGTGTAATTTCTTTAGATTTATGATAAGAAAGAAGTGTTCCAAGATAAAATTAGTATAAACTAAGGTGAATTTTCATTTACAATTACTAAATTTTGGATATATTACTTAAAAAAGTAATTTTGAATTAAAATTTATTTGGAATGGTATTTTCATCAAAAAGAAGGTGTAAAATATTGTGGATATTATGTTTTAAGATTCATATATGATATAATTTCAACATGGATAGTTATGAATTTGAATAATGTTAGATTTATTATGTTGTTTTCCTTAATATTTTGTTTGTGTTAGTGAAAATACAGGTTAAATGTTTTTTTATTATTTATATTTTTTTGATGACCCATGGATATATAGTGCACTAGAGTTGAGACACTTACAAATTTAATGGGAGAATAATTTTAAAGGTTTTATTGATTTTAATTTTATTTTCAATATATATTGTTAATTTAAAAGTTCAATGGTATGTGTATTTTTTAAATGTTTTTCTGGTTTTTATGATTCCTGGTTTTTTTCTATTGTCTGCTATGGAGAGGTGGGATAAAAATCATTTTTTTCAGGTTGTTTATTGGGTAACTGTTTTGAAAACATTAATATGTATATTTATCTTCAACATTATTTTTAATTAACTGATGTTAACTAATTATTTACCACATCTCCTTTAATAACATCACCTAATAACCAATGTGAAAAAGAAAAAAAATGATCTTAAAAATCATTTAAGCACAAGTGGGTACTACTTTTACATCCTAGATGCAACTCATTCGAGAGATCTAACTCATCGGGTATAACTATACCAACCAAGATGGAACAATTTAGAGGGATATCAATCATCATGTATCATTAATCTAATGGCACATCCCTGCTATCCCTCATGGAGTGTATATTATAGTATATGTTCACCGAGTCTCTCCATGTATATTATCCTGCTAGAACCTAGCATATCTCGATACTCAGATAGGAGATTCCACCCATCCTTGATGGGGGGATCCATGAACCCTACCGATGTTCAGAAGATCTAAACTCACATATAGGGAATCACAACCAGGACTGATGGTGACACCACGAACCTAATCCAGAACTCTGGTGATAATAATTCTCATACAAGGGATCACACCCAGGACCGTTGGTGGATGTCAAAAACCATATCTAGAGTTAGAACCATGATTCATAGATATAGAATCACACTTAGGACCATTTAGGGATGCTATGAACATTATATGAAACCAACTGTTATATCGGAGATCATACGTATGATGAAACCAAAAATCCTTTTGAAACCACCCACTAAGCATTGGATTATATGAACGATGATTCTAAAAACCCTATTGTGTTAACATTCTAGAGAGAGAATTTCCTCTCTCTTTATCATAGTCATGAAGACACTAAAAACACCACCTATGTAAGAAGATATGATAGAGGATCCCACCCCAACCTCCCATAGGTGTACACAAACACTATCCAAACTCATCCTGTAGAGGGGATCACAACCTAGTACTAAGGATGTAATGCCACATGGTGACCTCATAGGAATGGACCTAAGGAACCCACTCAATTGATACTGGTCCACACAAAGTTGAAAAAGTATACCACTAGATTCACATCACATCGTATCTATAACACCAAAACCATGTACAATATCATGTTCTATAAAAAATACTACTTTAGATAGGTTACTTGTGGGTCTCCATCCATGTCTTGAAGATGATAATGTATGAGGGAGAAATCTCTGAGGGGTGTGCATAGCGTGTACCCATAGTACATGGTATTTACCAGTAGTACATGGTGTGTCTCTCTAAACCTCCCCTGGTTATGTCCCCTCTCAGTGCTCGACCTACATAAGAAAAATAAACAACATGTACCCAATATAACATGGTGTGTGACCTCATACAAACACTAGGGAATGTCCTCTCCCACATGGCCCATATGGCTATGTCACCATACACTGCATTCTCCCTTGGTATATATTTTGTTCCTCTTGGCCGGATCCAAGACCATTCCCTTGGTCGTGCCTATTCACAAAAGCCTGTTCCCATTTACCAAGTCTTGTTTACAACTAGGGATTGACAATGTACTTCTATATTGCAATGTCCCCTTACATAGGGTAGCTTCCCATGACCTCTTCCACATGACCTGAAATCACTACTTAGAATGTACCACTGGAACATAATGTGTAATCCCAAAATATCATCTTCCCAAAATGGGAAGAACACATGCCACATTCTCCTTCACTTCAAGCCATGTGATCAGGATTCCTGAATAAGAAATCCCTATGAGCCACCCGAAACACCTGATTTCCCCCTAAAACCCATAGATCTACCTCATAATATCTCTAGAAGTCATAATAGGGCTCAAAAAACTTAAATAAAACTCATAAATGTTGATCAGGATGTAAATACTATAAATCACACAACCTCATTGTGAAATTATGAAGATTTAGGTCCAATGTAGTGACTGGAAACCTTTTCACCTCGATCTGGTGATTATTGACATAAAAAATTGGGTCTGATAGAACCTACATACCTTAGTTACTCCTTTAATAATTCTCCATCATGGGAGAGAACATACCCTCCCCATTTTGTATATAGGAATCAAAATGGGGGGGGGGGGGTATGTTTATTAATTTAATTTTATTAAATTAAAAACCTTCATTTAACACCCCTCTAATGGTTTCCTCCAACCAGGAACCCAATATTAAAAAAAAAATTATTTCGCTCCTATGGTAAAACCAACATTATGATCTCAACCACTATCTCATATTTATGATCCTAAACTCTACTGGGGAGTTATTCTATAATTTTAG
Source organism: Viscum album (assembly GCA_963277665.1). NCBI lineage: Eukaryota > Viridiplantae > Streptophyta > Magnoliopsida > Santalales > Viscaceae > Viscum > Viscum album. The sequence continues at coordinate 30,690,278 of OY728153.1, forward strand.
AGAAACATCACATATAAAATATAAAATATTTAATATTTTCAATATCACCGCACCTAGGCACTTCGATCCCTATATTCCCATGCTGAATCAGAGCCTATCTTTTGAAACATTCTAAGGAAAATTCCAAAATATTAAATGAAAAACCCCTAGTTATAATAATGAACATGATCGTTTGTTTATGTTTGAAGAAAAATATTTATTATGGAAATTAAGGAATATTTTGGGGAGGAAAAGGCCAGAATTTGGGGGAGTTAGGGATGGAAAATGCCAAAGTAATTATTTATAATTCTATAAGATTATTTTTAATTAAAAAAGGTATAATTTCAAGGTATACTTTTAACACATCTTGGTGAATTATTCATAGTTTTAATATTTTGAATAATATTTAAAATTTTGGAGTGATAATTATGGAACACTGAATAAGAGTCCACATAATTGAGATTGGGGGAATATTTCCTCACCAAAATATGGAAAATATAATTATGTGATTATTTTTATTAAAATAATATATTTAATGTGGGAAGGTAGTTGTCGGAGTACCCATTACTCTCTTCTAGAGTAAGAACTTGAGTATGAAAGAAAGTGGTGTTCATGACTTCTAAAGATTGTTGGAGAGTCAAAAAATATGAAGATCACATGTACTTAGTCCCTATAACATAAAATCACACTAGTGATTGTTCTTTAAAGGAGTATTATTATTATTACAATAAGTTTATACTTGTTTAATCTTGGTAGGTACTAAAAATTTTAGTAGGTTCATGGCCATCCATTTCTTGTAGATTCATTTTGATAATAAAAGGATAGTAGTGTTTGTGTGGGATAAAAATAAAAATACACTAGGGACATATTCATACTTTGTGGGGGTGAACCTCATTAACCAACTTTATGTATTCCATGTTATTATTTCACTATTGTATGTTCAATCAGGATATATTGAATAAGAAAGTGGATAGATGTGATTTTAGAAAAATATTAACACTGATCCACCCATATTAGTGTTTATCCTATGTCTAGGGATCCTAACAGTTGGTTTCAAACCACATGTTAGATCTCAGTGATCACTCTTGAAGACTGTTATTAATAGAAAAAACTCAATAACTATTAAATGTTTTCAAATATTCAATAGAATGGGTTTTGATATTTGGAAGGAGAGAATAGAGCCTTAACTCTTCTATCTTGGTCTAAATGTTCTTGATTATATTAAAAAAGTGTTTATAGTACCAAATTAGACTTTTATATGGTCTCTTTATAATTAAAATAATGATAAAACTGATGTAAAATATAGATATTATTTATTTATCTCTTTATGAGATACATATCTAATAACGTTATTAGTATGTAAAACTGCTTGTGATTGGGGAAAAGATTCATCGTATTTATAAAGGTGAAAAGAAAATGAAGGAATATAAGTTTCAAATTAATGGAAAATGTTTTGAGATTTTAGAATGAAAATAAGGGACTTAATTGATGAATTTTTTCATTAGAGTTAGTGTGATTCTAAGAAACATCATAGGATTTGGATAAAATCATAATTATTCTACTATAGTAAAGAATATTTTGTGAATTTTACCTGAAATATTTGATGATACGAACACAAAAATTTAAAATAAATATCTTGATAACTTTATCATTGATTCCATTCATAATAATCTCATTAATTATTAGATAAAAAGTGGATTTCCACTTAAATGTAATGTTAAAAAAGAAAAATATATTTCTTTCAAATCCTTAAAAAACATGAAGATTGAATGTGATTATACTGATTCTGATGAATAATAATATATAGAGAATTTTTCTGAGACCCTTTCTCTTATGATAATAATATTAAAAAAATGGAAAATATAGTCGCAACAAAAACTTCCCTTAAAATGTTTCAGATGTTGAAATATTAGTCACTTATTTTTCAAGTTCACTATGAATATGAAATATAAAAATTAATATAATGTAGTTCTAAAAAATTATCTAAGAAAAAATATTTTTTTAGGATAAATCAACATCTAAAAAAAATAAATAAGAAGCTAACATTGAAGTTATTTAGATGGAATTTCATATCAGTTAAAGAAGGAATTTAAAACAGTGATAAGAGGAGTAATGGTGAGGAAGATTCTAAATATTATCTAAAGAATATCATTGAACAACAAGAGGAATATATTGACTCATCTGAGGATGAATCACTAATTTATATTATGTTTTATGTAAATAATAAGAATCCTCATTGGTGTATAACACGATAAATGAAATCAAGATGTGTTAGAAATAAATTCAAAGGTTAAGAGATAAAAATATATATCTAAAAAAAACATTTACAAGAATGATCAAAGACATATTGAGAAGGATTTGTTGTTTAATGAAATTGAGATGTTGAAACATAATAAATATAAGTAGAATTATTATTGATGAAAGTACTTACACTATCTTTATTTTGGATAATGATGTAGAAAAGATAAAAATGACTTTTTTTGAATTTGAGAGGAAAAAGAAATATTCAATTCAATTGGGCTATTTTAGAAGTAAGGGAGTGTTAAAAAAACCTTAATTACAATTTACTCTCAATATTTTAAACATAATAAAAGATTTTATACTAGTTCAAAGAGTAAAAAAACCACACTCTCAGAAGGATATAGTGAAAAATATAAATATGGTTCATTTATAAATACTTAATAAAATAAAAAAACTTCTCATATATAAATAGAGAGTTTTTTTTGAAAAAATGTCAATGATAATATCAAACATCCCAAAAAGAGACCGACAAAATAATTCGGTGAAATCAACTCATTGTAATCTTGATAATGGAGATAAAAAATAAATCCATGTATGTAAGGACTTGAATTTATTTCTATTAACAAAATAAATCTTGTTTCTAAATAAATATTTTGTTTTGTTTTATAATTAAAGAAAATATTAATACTATTACATTTCTTTTCAGATCATGTAATTATATTGACTACTAAAACTATTAATAGTGAAGGGAAAAAAACTAAAGAATAGTATAATCCCTAAGAACTTCATAGGATTTAATTCTCCAATGAAGATCATTACTACCATGAAAACTATAAAAAGAAAGCTAAGTGTTTGGAATATAATAGACATTATCAATGATTGTGTAAGGAACTTTTTGAGTGAATTAGTGAATATTAAAGTATGATATTGGTGGTGTAAATATATAAAGGAATCTGACTATTGGACATTATGACCATTATAGCCATTGGACATTACAACCTTTTGTCAATATGTATGTTGGGCTTTATGGACATTGATCAATTTAAATATAAATTATATAACCTTTTCAAAGTTATAATTGGGATCATTTTTTAACATTGAAGGATGAAACTAAGGCCTATAACTGTAGGAAAATACCTTACGAGTTTCAATTGTAAGAGATCTCAAGAGATGATGGATCACTAGGATTTTCCCTTGACTAAACCCAAGTAAAACATTAGTAAATGATAGAAATTATTGAAATCATTTTTGAGAGATGTTTAATCTAATAGAGATGAACAACCGAGTAATGTTGGTTAAACCACCATAACAGATTTTTACCATCACAAATCTTACACTGAGGTAATATTTCATTGTAATAAGGGGTTATGTATCTATACCTTATGTAATATGTTGGGCCAAAATCCCTCAAGGAAGCATTGAAGCAATTTTGGGTCGATTGAATTTGTTAACAAAGTAGGTTTATTTGTTGAAAAATTGGGTTTCAATGGGGAGTTGTCAAGATCCATATATATTGTTGACAACCTAGGTTGATAAAGAACCATGAAAAAGTAATGGTCAATCTTGAGGTGGTACAAAAAGAAAAGATATAAGGTGGTGCTGTTTTCTAGTGTTCATCAAATTTTTGGGCCTAAAAATTAGAAAATGTGGAAACAAGTTTTTGGAAAAGGAAGTTTCACAAAAGATTGAAGGTGGTTTGAAAACTTGGGTGCAATGCATGTTTCAGAATAATAATGTAGAAAAATGGAAAAGTCATGATTTTCATGAAAAATTAGGAAATTTTCATGAAATATGAGGTTGCACAAAATAAATTTGCGTGCCCAACATGACATCAAATGGGATTTTTCGCACTTGAAGAGAATCTTGCACGATGTGGTAAATCTTCTACACAGGGGCTGGCGATGCCTATAAATAAGAGGTTCCCCCCTCATTCGAGGTAGTTTAATACATAGACAGAATATGAGCTCTAGATCACATAAGAATTTCACATAAATGGAGTTGTGTGAAAGATTTTGAGTTTCACAAAACCTAAGGAAGTTGCTCGTAAGGGGTGTTTTGTAATAAATGTGGAATCTTGCATGTAAGGCATTAAACATGTGTACAAGTCACAGTAAGGGTTTCATGAAAGATTTGAGGTTTCCCAAAAATACCATAGTAAGGTAATATTCGTCAATATATTAAAGTGGGACATTAAGAGAGAATCTACATATAGTGGAGGATAAATTCATTAGAGAGAATGAAGGAACCTAGAAGTCTATAAACAATGAGTAGATTTTCTGAAGAATAAGTGGTCACCCTTTAATTGAGATATTAGTGATATTTCAAATTGTGATCGGTTATAAATCGGGAGGGATAGTGAGTCCACTCCAAAAATTGTAAATAGTTGTGCGATTTTAGTGGATTTGGTATATCGACACATTGCCATTATATGATCCTTGGACGTAGCCCTATGAGGGTGAACCAAGTAAATTTTTTTGTGTCGCATGCATTGTTTAATATTTGTTCATACTCTACAACGGGAAAAAGAGAGAAGATAGTTTTGTTTAAAAATGAAACAATATCAAAAGGGGAATTGTTTTAATCTATCAGACCCTGATACACCCCCTATCAGGGTATCTAGCCTAGTGGACCTAATAATTGGTATCATAGGGAAAGGTTGATATAAGTGTTTCTCTCTCAAATGTAGGTATCCAATCATAATGGGATTCTAATATTCAATAGGAATACTTTTCATCTATGGAATAATCATATGCAACACTACTTTAGATCCTTGGTAATGGACGTGTTTACATAAAAAATACATGGTATCTCATCTAACATAAATAATTGTGCATTATCATATACTGAGAGAGGGGAATTTGATGTTAAAACCAAGCGAATAAATGCCTTAGGGGGAGTCTTATCCAATGATATCTATACAAAGGAGATGTCCTGGAAAACATCACATGACATGTGTGAAAAGATATTGAATATATATAATATATTCAATGGCCTGAGAGGAAAAGATACAAGTTCTTTGGAACAAGTATGAATATATGAGAATAAACATGAATGAGTCTGTTGATACATTTTTTAATAGGGTATATATTTTAGTGGAAGACATGTGAGGTATTAGAGAAGTAATTGAAGACATAAATATTGTAAAGAGTATCTTTAGAAAACATCCACCTCAGTTCAATCTAAAAGTTTCAGTTCTAGAAGATAAAGATCCGAAAGAGCTGAAACTGGACAACTTTCATAGTACCCTTGTAGTATATGCAATGATAAATGATGATAATGATGTCGTGGAAAAGGGGTAATCTAAATAGTTGGCATTCAAGGCCATGAAGAATCTCAACGTTGAAGATTCTCAGAAGGAAGAAGAGACATAACAAGGTGACATCATTCCTTTCTTTAAATATAAAAAGAGGAAATGGAAAGTTCAAAAGGAAGCTGCCACTTTCTTTCTTTACGTGTGTAAAGGTTGGACATCTTGTGGAAATATGCCCCACATTGTTCTAAGAAGATGATGAGGATGAGGTTGAAATTCCCAATAAGAAGTCTTCAGCCTATGTGAAAGGCAAGAAATAGTTCAAGAAAAATTTCTCTAAGAAAAATAACCTTCTTTCAAATGAATGTGATAGTTATGATGAATTTGAGGTTTAGGAAGTTGATGAGATAGATAACTACGAATATCGTAGAGAAAATTCTATGGGGGCTATTGTCGATATTACTCAGGAAAAGGAAGAAACTTTCATTGATGAAGAAGAAGAAGAAGTAAAAGGAAGAGTTGATATAGAGGATGAATTAGATATATCCCTTGATGAGATAGACATTTGGAGAGAAAAAACAAAGAATGCCATCAAAGTGGTTTATGATTCAAAACTCTATATGAAACAACCTGAATAAGAGAATTTTGATATGGTAAAATAATTTGCAAATCATAAGCCTTCCTAGATAGAGAGCTCAGAAAAGGTTGATGAACATAAAATCAAGGTTGAATAAAAGAAAAGTGATATTAATGGATTGAATAACACAGTGAAAGATCAAATCAAGTGTCTCAAAGAATTTAAAGAATAATTTTCCGGTCTATGAAAAAAAGTAAAGGATCAATAAAAACACTTGACTCCTCGTATGATAACAGTAATGAAAATCATTTAGAAGACAATAAATTTGAAAGTGGAGCATAGTATCCAAGTAGAAAAGAAGCAAAAATCATGTTCAGATATGAAGGCTGATGTGTGGCTTGACCAATGAAAACAAACTATGAAAGTTGAAGTAAGAGAGAAAGAAACGACTCTGAAATTGAAAATTTATTTGGGTACGAAGCAAAATCAAAAGAATTAGAGAACACAAGTGGAAATTAAAAGTGCAGAAGTGACACATAAGAATGCACCCTACATGCAGTTTTATTTTCTTAGAAAGACAGGAAATTCATAGAATGTATTATCCATATCCAAGAGATACCTAAGGGAAAAAGAGAAACATTAGTGGCCAAATAGAGCACAATATTATAGAACACATTTTTAGGGACATTGTTTTTGGTGTGGAGGATTTGGGTATATGTCTAGATACTATAAATCAATCATTCAGAAGAATATGCCAAAGAAGAACCCAAGTGGTCGCAAACAGAAAATCATGGAATCAACAAATGAGCTAAAAACCAAAAAATTGATTTGTGGATCTTTAGGATGATGTTGGTCTATCATACTCTGAGGAAGATCATGATTTCCAATCCATTCTGAGTATGAAGTCAAAAACATGGATCAATAAGAATATAGTTGAGAAGGTAGTGGTTGCATAAATTTCCCTTAAAGCATCAAACCATTCTAGTGTATAGATCCTTAATAGTGGTTGCACATCTCATATGATGGGTAATAAGGATATTGTTAGAGGCATAAAATATGACAAAGAAAGAGTTGTCACGTTTTGGAAACAATGAAGGACTAACGATTATTGGCTTGGGAAAGGCCATGTTTGGGGGCAAAGAAATGAGAAATTCTGATGTATTAGTAGAAGAAATCCCCAGTCACAACTTACTCAATGTCAATAAACTATGTGTCTCAGGGAATTCTATATGATTTACTAAGAATATGTGTATTGTAAAAGGAATAGATGGTGAAATTTTTCTATAAGGGAAAAGAAAAAAGGGAAATATATACCTTGTATGTGGAGAAGAAGATATGCGATTTTTTGTTTAGAGAGGAAGAAAACAAGCTCTGGAATAAATGGATGGGTCATCTATGCCAACCATACCCAGAAGATTTGGTGAAGTGTAACGCATCTAGAGACCTCCCAAAGCTATCATGCGAGCATACACATATGTGCGATGCTTTTCAATAAGGGAATATCATGAGTAAGGTATACAAAGAAAAGTAAAAGAAGTCAAAAAGAGTGCTTGAGTTGGTTTATAATGATGTTTGTGGGCATATCTCACCAAGATCCATTGATGGGAAGAGATATTACGTTTTTTTCATTGATGAACATAGTATAATGGTATGGGTATTTTTCATTTCCCATAAATAAAATGTGTTTAGTTGTATAAAACATTATTAGAGGGAATCCGAAAGGATGCTTGGACAAAAAATTATGATGTTTCATACTGATAATGGTAAATAATTCACAATCAGTCAGGTGGAAGAGTATCTTGAGAAACAAGAGATAAGGCATCTAGTTTCTTCTGTGAGAACTCACCATCAAAATAGAGTGATTAAGAGGTGAAATCAGATCATCAACAAAATGAATAAAAATATTATTATTAAAAAATAACTACAAGTAAAATTTTGGAAGAATGCAGTATTGACATCGGTCTATATTTATAAAAGGTCTCTATTATGTCCGAAGGAAGGAAAAACTCTATATGAGATATGGTACGGAAAGAATACAATAGTGTAATACCATTAATTTTTGGAAGTAAATTCTTTATTCTCAAAAAATAAAAACATGGTAAATTTGAGTCACAAGGGGATGAGGGAATATTCCTTGGCTACCTAGGAAATAGAAAAGAATACAAATGATTTAATAAAAGGCTAAGAAAATTAGTTGAAAGAAATTATGCCACTATATTAGATAATGAAGAGAATATTCAGCATCACAGTGAACATTTTGCTGAAGAATGCGATGAGGTGGAAAGTAACATAGTGGGAGCAGAAGTGGGATATACTGATTCAAAAGAAGATACTGATGATGAGCATGAATTTTCCAGGTCTATACTTGCAAAGAAGACAACAAATAGAGATAAAATTGATAGGAAAAATATCATTGGTGATCAGAAAGTACCTATTCAAACAAGAAGAATGAATTTATTATAGTAGGCATATTTACTATCTCTAGTAGAGTCGAAATATATTGCCGATGCATCGGAAGATGAAAACCAGGTCAAGGATATGAATGAAGAGCTAGACCAGATTGAGAAGAATCAGACATGAGAGATTTTTTTGATGCTAACAGATACGAATGTCATTGGGACATAATGGGTATTTCTTAATAAGATGAACAAAGATGGAACAATGATTCAAAACAAAGCATGATTAGTGTGCATAGGTTACTCTAAAATAAAGGGTATTGATGCTGATGAAACATTTTTACCTATTGTAAGGCTGGAGAAAATCAGCTTATTCTTGGCCATTGTAGTACAACAGAAGTTCAAAGTGTTTCAGATGGGCTTCAAATATACATTTTTGTAGGGGGTTTTGGAAGAAGAAGTGTATATTAAGGTACTAGATGGTTTTCTCATTCATGATGATGATAAAAAGTTTCTCATTTGAGGAAAGACCTATATAGGCTAAAACAAGCACCAATGACATGGTATTCGAGACTTGATCAGTATTTGAAAAAGCTTGGCTTTTAGTGTGGGGGAGTTGATTACCATCTATATTTCAATAACAACAGTAATAAAAGGATTATGGTGATAGTTTATGTAGATGACATAATATTTGGTGTATTAGATGAATCTTGGTGCATACATTTATCTGAATTCATGAAAAGTGAGTTCGAAATGTCAATGATTGGTGAGATGATATTTTTATTTGGTTTACAGGTAATATAATAAGGGAATTGGACTTTCATTTCTTAATACAAATATTCCAATAGGTTATGATAGGGGATGAAAATTCCAGTTGCTACCTAGACGAAACTTTCAAAAGATGATGTTGGCAAGGTAGTTAAAAGCACATAATATAGGAAAATCATTGAAAGCTTTCTGTAATTGATAGTAACAATACCTAATACTATATTTTCCACATGCGAAGTAGTGAGGTATCAAATCAATACCAAGGAAATCCACATGATTTTAGTAAAAATTACAATTTATTATATCAAGGGTATAATGGACTTCGACTTGATGTATAATGATAAATCTCAACCAAAGTTATTGGGTTATAAAGATGCAGATTGGGACAGTTTAGTAGATGATAGGAAGTCAATGTCAAGAGGTGATTTCTATCTTGGTGGTTTATGTATTTCACGGATAAAAAATAAACAATATTTTACTCCATTGAGTATTGTAAAAGATAAGGATATTACATCCATTCAAGAATGCACACATTTATTGCAATTGAAGTACTAGCTTGAGGATATGGGAGTTGAAGTGAAGTCTCTGATCAGAATCCATTGTGATAATTCAAGTTCTATCAATCCTATAAAAAATAAAATCCATCACTCAAGGGAAAATAACATTGAAATCAAATATCACTTTATCAAGGAGCAGGTGGAGCAAGGGATTGTGAAGTTGGAGTATGTGCCTACAGAGCTACAGTTTATGGACATTCTGACAAAGGCCTAACCCAAGGAAGATTTTGATAAGAATAAACTGGCTCTATGAGTCCAGTTGACTACCTATACTAAAAAAATAATGTATGTGGGGCACTCCCTTTCCACAATGATTGGTGTGATTTTCCCTAATTTGAGGATCTGTATTGTTTCCAATGTTTCAGACCACAATGGCATGAATTTTCTATTCGTTGATGAAGGGGGGGGGGGGAGTGTGTTTCTTTAAGGGGGAAAATTGAATAATGGAGAAAATATCATTGTCAAAGACATGGTGAGAAGATTATTAGTGGAGTAGTGAGATAAGAGGAGAAATGGGATAAGGGGAGAGAGTTTTAAATCTGATGATGCTAGCAATGATCATTCAAAGAAGATATATCATGATAGCTGAGGTTCGTGATGAAAGAAATTGATTGGTTTCAAGAATTGGTGTAATGATTAAATTTATTCATTAATGAACATTCCATAATACTCTTTTTTCTCACATTGTGCATTGATAATGTGGGATTTGATTATGTGTTGACTGAATCCTTGATTGATATCTAAATCACAGGAAGAAAATGGTGTCAAAATATGGATGGAGATTTAAAGTGGTACCATCTTATGAAATATTTTTTAGTGAACCCAATGGGGTATATTGTTGGGAAAAATTACCTTATGGTAGCATTAAAGTATTTTTGGGTTGAATGTGTTTATTGAAATAGAGGATTTGTTTGTTGACAAAGAGGGTTTTCATGGTAAGTTTTCGAGATCTAGATATATTTTTGACAAATTATGTTGTAAAATATCCATGAAAAAGTAATGGTCAATCAGGATTCAATACAAAAAGAATAAATATAAGGTGGTTTCATTTCCCAATGTTCACAAAATTTTTTGGCGTCAAAATCAAAAAATTGGGAAACATGTTTTTGGAAAAGGATGTTGCGTGCAAGTTTGAAGGTGTTTTGGAAACTTACGTTCAAGGAATTTTTTGAGATCATAATGTCAAAAAATGGAAAATTCATGTTGTGCATACAATATTTGGAAATTTGAGTGAAAGATGAGGTTAAGAAAAAGAAACTAGCGCTCCCAATGGGATGTCAAATGGGGGTTTGTGCACTTGAATAGGATCTTGCATGACATGGTGAATCTTTTTCATAGGGGTCAGTGATGCCTATAAATAAGAGGTTACCCCCTCATTCGAGGTAACTCAACACTTGGAGAGAATCTGAGCTCCGGATCGCATAAAAATTTCATGTAAATGGAGTTGCGTGAAAAATTTTGAGTTGCATGCAAGCTAAGGATGTTGCGTGTAAGATTTGAGTTATGCATAAGATTGAAGTTTTGCACAAGGTTTATTTCACGAAAAAAGTGGAATATTGCATGAAAAACATTAAGGTTGCATGTAAGACATAGTAAGGGTTGCACGAAAGATTTGAGGTTTCCCAGTAATAATACTGTAAAGTTTTATTCATTAGTGGATGAAAGTGGGACATCAATAGATTATCTAAACATAGTGGGGCATCCATTCATTAAAGATAATTAAGGTACATACAAGTCTATAAACTATGAGTGGATCTTCTGAAGAAGCAGTGAGCACACTTCTGTTGAGAGAGGAGTGAGCTTTCAAATTGTGATTGGTTGTAAACCAGGAGGGATAGTGAGTCCACTCCGAACATTGAAAACAGTAGTGGACTTTTAGTGTATTTGGTACATCATCACACTGTTGTTGCATTCTCCTTAGATGTATCCCAGAGAGGGTGAAGCAAGTAAAAGTTTCTCTATCTTTTATATTCTTTATGATTCGTTCATACTCTACAATGGGAAAGAAACAAGATCAAATGGGGATTTTTTTAATATATCATACCCCAATTCACCCCCCTCTTAAGGTATCTATCCTAGTGGACCTAACATAATATTAATGTGTAATTATTTATAAAGGAAATAATGGTCACTCTACTAGAATCCCATTGTTAATTATTTTATTTTAATCTTATTTATATGAATGATAAAATTCTATTGAATATCGAATATGATAAAATATATTTTCATATATAGAAATTTAAATTGTATTTTTTGGAAATATTTGTAAATTATATTTTCTGAAAATTTAGAAAATTTAAATAAAAGTTATTTTCAATAAATTTTCTTATAAAACAATTTTTTAAAAATAAATGATAATAAAATTTAACAAATCCCCAAGTACTTTTTTATAATGGTTAGATTGTTGATTGTGTCATAAAAGTGAATTTTTAAAAGATAAATTTCTCATATTTAAATAATTAATTTTTTTATAATGAATGTTATTTTAGTAATCATAACATCAAAATTAACCTTGGGTGAATATTTTGGGAATTTTTGGACAACAATTATTTTTTGGTTAAAAAGAAAAACATACCATTTTATGAGTACCATGATTTTTATGACATTATTATGATGTGAGGATAATGAAAAATTTTATAAAAAATTTTAGTCAATCAAAATTTAATTTAAGTAGTATAATAATAAATTTTAAAATATAAATTTGCATTTATATATTTGTATCTGAAATTTTGGAACCGTAATTAGAATTTTATTTTAGAAAAACTTTTTTTTAATTCTATGCATTGAGTGGGGTAATTGGGAGGTTTAATTCGGTTTTGAATTGATTTATAGGTCATTACAACCTTATCATATCATTTATTATCCAAAATATTCATTGTAATTGATTCAATCCAGAAGTGGCTGGAATAAATAATAAGATAAACAATATTTTAACCCATAAAACCACCCCTCATCAAGTATAAATACCCACCCATTCTCCCCTAACTCCCCACTCAAAAGTATTTGATCATGAATATAATATAATTATCCCTCTCATGAGTCGCTTCAATTTGGTTCTAAGGAGTCTCTTTCTTTCTTTAAGAAGATATTTTTCAAGGTAAGGGTTCTCTCTATCGATTTTTACATTGAGGCATTTTAATTATTGATAAACCATTGAATATAAATTTATTCTATTGTAATATATTTTTGAACACCCATTTACTATCCATATTATTCATTGTTAATGAAATATTTGATTTTTCTCTCATTAAACCTAATCTATAATCAATTTTTTTATACCCGTTATGTCGCTAAAATCATTTCCTTATTTTCTAATTTTCATTTTCTAATTCTGAATACCCAACCCTATTTTTATTCAAGGATATTCATAAAGAAGTATCAATCCATTATTAAATGGAAAAATCGATCAATAAACCCTACATTCCTTAATCCTGGGTTAAAATTATATATACCTATGACATTTGATCAACCTGGAACACATATGTTAGACATATGAAGGGTGCACCCTGATAGCTCTCCAACAAATTGAGAAAAGAATCAATCTCTAAAGATGACATGATTATAATACCTTGGAAAAATTCCTTAGTATTTTTTATGATTCCTTGGTGAATAACCTTGGTAATATATTTTACAACACCTTGGTGATGAACATTGGTAATATGAATGTCTCAGGTTTATGTTGTAGAAATAGTTTTGTGTCATGCATACATTCTTATATGTATATACTTATGCTATACCTCATGTTATTTTGTTCATGGTCTTATGTTATGCCATATGTTTCACCCATGATATTCATTTTTGATCTGTTTTCATTGGTTATACATTACTAGGATTTATGGTCTGCCCTTTTATTAGATAAATGTCCCTTGGAAATCCTATGTGGCATGGTAATCTAGAATGAGATATTAATGAATCCTTTTAACAGAGTCGAAAATTAGTTTATGTTTTTTTATCTAGTATGTCTTGAAATATGTAACTAGTTTCAAAGTCACTAAACCTAAAATGGTATTTCAAGGTCACCTATGTAATACTTACTCATGGAATTATATTAAACACCATGTATGGAAATGCGGGGAATTAAATTTGGTATCAAATGAAAGGTTTATTTATTATGGAAACAAGGAAAAGAAAGTGGTTGGTTTGGTATGTAGAGAAAGTTCCTATTGGTATTATGGGAAAATCTATGAATTCCATGACATACATGATATAAATTCGATGAAAAAAATTATTTTATAATTAATATAGAAAAATAATTTTTCTAGAACCAAGATAGAGGATATTTTCACATTAATTTATAATTAATTTAAAACATATTAAGAAATATTACCTCAGCATTGAGATCATTATTTATCGATAAATTTAATTATTATAACATGATCTATGTATTTTCATTTCTTAGAAAGGAACCAATGTAGATCCCTTTAAGAGGTGATCCACACACTCTCCTTCAATCTCTGAACAACACTGATAAAACACTAGGTGTTAGTGTGGCTGATTAATTGTATAGTGTTGTTTTATTTGATCCATTCAAATTATTTCTCACTTGAAAAAAATTCTATTGATTTTATTAGTATTCAATATATGAGAGGATGGATAGCTTGAGAATAATTTTTTTTTTCACAATGATCAACCATTCTACGATCGATATAATTGTCTATTTATAAACATAGGGTTAGGTTTTAACATTTAATTTATTAAAAAAGACCCTAAATAATATATTTAACCCAAAGGGAACCCCATAAAATGTAATAAAATAATAATAACATTTTATTTTATGATGTTATCTTACACATTATATGATAAATACTTATTTTTCAAGCTGGTAGATAAATATTCATCACTAAACAATATTTGGTTTACTTGTCCTCATCAATATTTATTGAAATCTAAAATAACTTTGTTAATAAATATTATTAATTTATTCAATAAATAATTATTCTTTTCATAGTCTAGAGAATAAAATTTTATTTAATATTCATAAAACTAAATAAATAATTTATTGAATAAATAAATAAATACTTATTACAGTGAAAATAACATGAGGTAAACAAATATTATATAATTTAATAGTTCAAAAATTACCTTCCATATAATATTTTATTTATAATCATTTAATAAATATTAAATAAATATTACTTCTCAGTCTAGAGGCTGAAATTGTTAAATATAAATAATATTTAGCTGAGATAAAAGGAAACACTTTGTGTGTTACCCTATATGACTTTTCAGAGTGGTATTAGTGGAAATTACCTAAAGACATCGATTACTATCTTGAAGTTAGTCAAGACACTATGTAATGTAATCATTTTGTGACAAAGTCTTATCAAGTAGGTTACAAACCCATCTCATCAACCTATATGCTTGTTAAGTCCTTCATTGACTATCTGAAATGAACTATCCTATACACCATGGCCATGGAATTTAATGTAATGGTTCAATTTCAATCAAAGGGATGAGATATCAAATTGTACAAATATGGAATGGAAAAATACATTCTAAACTTATTCATTGACATCATATCATTCATGTAAAATCCAACATACGTCAATTATCCACGATCACATGTCATCATAGTTAATGAAAACGCATCAAAGTGATCGAGTCATAACATGAATTAATAATAATCGTAAATTCTAAGGATTATTAAAAATATTTTTAGAATGGAATATCCATTGAAACATAAATATGTATATTTCCTACTAGTGATTCAGTTATCATAATATCTTATGTTAGTTAATACCAAGTAAAAAATTCATGATATGAAGTCTCATTTAATTATGATTAATCACATATAATTATTAACATACTATTCGTCCTTTCACAAAATGTTATTCGACTGTAGAATAAGGTCCTATAGTATCTTCATGGAATTTTAAGGTTCTCATCATAGTGGATAACTATTATTACCCTTTTAATGTGATAGATTCTTTAGGTAATTATTTCATTAAAGGGTCATAGAACAATGGAAAACATATAATAAAGAATCTAATTATTAGTCACCACTTTTAAGAAACTTGAATTCTAAAATACAAATAGTTAGTTCCATGAAACTAACTCCAACATACCCCCACTTGAAAAAATCCAATATCTAATGACATTTTTTCCGATATGTCTCACATGATGATCATATTTTTAGTGAGCTATGATTTTTATTAAGGGGAACAACACATTATCTTACATAGAAAATCTACTCATAGGTACATTAACTCTATAAGAAAAATACCCCAAGATATTATATTTCAAAAATATGTAATTCATACACTAATGTGACCTTGGATCCTTTTAAATATCCATAACTACAATATTATCACAATTGAGTGTGATAGGGTATTTAATGTTAGGCATGGCATCAAGTTCATAAAAAAAGTTACAAATCTAAAATGATTATTTAGCTACCTCAGAAGCCAAAATGTACTTAAAATGCACTATATAATAAAAAACCACAACTTTGTTTGAGTTATTCTAGCAAGAAACACCTTCATTGATAGTGAAGATGCAACCTGACAATGATTTCAGATTATCTTGATATTATTTGAAACTATCATATGTATACCCCCTAATGACTAGTTCTACATCTCCACTATAGACCATGAACATTTCCTTACTACACCTTTGATACTTAGGGATACTCTTAACTTCTATCCAATAATGGTCACCCATGTTAAGTTATCATCTTCTTACTATGCTGAAGGTGTAGGAAAAATCTATGATTTTACATAACATAGCTTACATGACTAAACCAATCACTGACTTATATGGAATATTTATCAACCTTTTTCTTTCTTCATGTGTTCTAGGACACATTTTCTAAGAAATATGAATGACACATGAAACTAGAAACAACCACCTCTTAGATTTTTCTATACTGAATTTCTTAAATATATTGTTAATAAAAGTTCTTTGAATCAGTGCAAGTAGAATCTTATATCTATCACGATGAATCTTAATCCCTATAATATATGATACTCTACCTATGTCCTTTAAATATAAACAAGTGTATAACTAGGCCTTAATGAACTACAATACTAGTGGTTTATTTCCAATTAGTAGTTTTGCATCAACATAAAAAATTAAGAAAATGAACACACTAGAACTAAACCTCTTATATATATGAGGATCACACTCTTTATTTATTAAACTAAATTATTTTTTGATACATTGAATATAATTCCCCATGATCAAGGTTCTTATTTTAATCCATTAATTGATATCTATTACCTTCTATCCTTGTTGTAATCCTTTAGAGTCACTAACCCTTTAGGTTGTGTCATATAGACATCTTTCTAAACGTTCCCATTTTAGAAATCAATTTCGATACCCAAATGAAAAATCTCATAGCCATGGTAACCTATTATGGAAATTATAATTCTGATTGATTTTAGCATATAATCTAGAAAAAATGTTTAATTATAGTTTATGAAATGTTGTGGTTTGAACCCTTTTGCAACTAGTAATTCCTTAAATGTACTAACTTTTCTATACATGTCTTATTTATTCTTGAATACAAATTTAAATACAACAGGTTTTACATCCACTAGAGGATCTACCAAAATCCTAAATAGGTTTTGGTACATGGAATCTATTTCCGAATTCATATCTTCATACCATTTGGAATCTTTTGTGACACTTACTACTTCATTATAGGTTATCAGATCATTATTGTCAATTAAAAATGAGTCACCATCCTCATTGACTTAAAAACCGTATCATTATAATTCTATAAACATTCTCATACTCCTATATAGTACTTGTGTCTCTAGAACATCCTCTTATATGAGGATTTACAGAATCTATTTCCTTACAAACTATTATGTATCTTGAGCCTAGACATCATCAAATCCCATATCCCTCCCACTATCTTCTTTAGAGATGTGATCCCTTTCAAGAAATTTAGGTTTTCTATTAACAAAATCATTATTATACGAAGGATCATATAGGTAATATCCTTTTATTTCCTTAGGATACTCTACAAAGATACACATAGTATGCTAGGGGTGTATGTTTTTTATGAGAAATATCCATAAAAATTTCTTCCTAAACCCACACTTGTACATGGGATAACATGGGTTTATTTATATACCAAATACGATATGAAGTTATAGTTTCTTATTTAGTTGTCACTCATTTTAGTATACATACTACTGTCTACAAAGTTTATCCTTAAAATGATAATAAAAGACTTGTATTACTCATCACTAGTTTTAACTTGTCTAACATGTCATGTTTCCTACTTTAACAAAAACCATTATATTTTTATGTGTAAGGAGGAGTGATCTAAGATAAAATTAAAAATTCCAATAAATAATCAATTAAGTCTTGATTAAGATATTCTCTTCTATAGTCTGAGTAGAGTTTCTTAATCATCTTACCAAGATGGTTCCCATCATTATTCTTATATTACCTGAATCATTTAAAGAAATATGACTTATACCTCATTAAGAAGACATATCCATATATACTAAAGTCGTCAATAAATTTTATGAAGTATGAGTACCCATGATTGGCTTTAAATAGAAATGGTCCACACACATCAGTATGAACCAACTTAAGAACCTCAGTGGCCCTTTCACCATTTCCATTAAATAGGGATTTTATCAATTTTCTTTGTAAAAATATGTGACAAACACCAAGAGTTTTTAGTAAAAATTAAAATATAAAAATTCAGGTAATTTGGTAAATAGTTTTCATTTACAAGACTTAGTTGGTCCATCTATAGTATGGTTTGGTATGAGTCATATGAACTAACTTAGTCATCGATATCCATTACTTGGTTTAAATAATTTAACACATAAAAAACGTTTTTGAAATATTACTTATAAAAAAATCCTATATATTCAAAATAAGAAATATTTATTTCCAAATTTTGAAATAAATATATATGTGCGAAGTATTGACATAGAAATAATGTTTTTGTAACTGATGAAACATGATAATAATCTTTCAAAACCAATATCATTCCAGTCAGAAATGTGAGGTCGTAATAAAAAATAAACAAACCAATAAGTATGGGTATTTTGGATACTCATTGACCCACCTCACTATAAACAATAATTTATAATCTACCTAGTTCTTATATTTGAAAATATATGTGAGCACCACAAGATGAAACTAATACTAAATTTGTAGAACTAGTTAAATTTCACTCAGTAACAGATGAACCTGAATATTCCCCTTCATTCTATGTCTAGGTTCTATCTTTCTTCCACCAACCTTTCATTCCACATGAAAATAAACAACATATTATTCCCTTTCTTTTTCCTTGATACGACTCTTTGAGGAAAGGTGTTGTGAAGATGCTTTAGGCTTGGAGTAAGTCTTGTAGCTCTATTTCTGGCCTTTCATTTTATTCACCATAATAAGAAAAGGATTTTCATTCTTCATATCCATATAATGTTGGTAAAGTAGAGTGAAAATATTTAGGAGAGACTTATCTATGTTTTTTATATTGAAATTTACAATAAAATTATAGAATATATGAGGGAATGATGAAATAATAAGATTAATGCATAGTTCTTTCTGTAGCTTAAACCCTAGAAACTCTATATTCTCAATGTATCCAATGAGAATCACTACATGAGGCCCAACTGGTGCACCTTTTCTAAATATTATCATGAAGTTCACCTTGGATATCTCAAACCATTCCTATCTGGATCTCTCCTAATAATGATTATGGAGATATTTGAGCATGTTATAGGAATCCAAGTTCTCATGCAACTTCATGGGTTCAATAGACATGGATGAAAAAATATAGTACTGAACAACAAGTGTATAATTCTTTTGTTCCTCATAGAAATAAAAATCCTCATCATTCCCCTCTTTTGTAAGTGGATCAAAGATTAAGAATTATAGCATGTAATACTATCATTCATGGAGAAACACTACCCGTAGGCATCTAAATCATTCTAAAAGGTTACTACTTTCTAAGAGAGGGACTTTCTAAAAATTTGATCACATGGATAATGTGGTTGATGAACATGTAATTATTATATAATAATAAGAGACAATATTATTAGTACTTTAATTTTCTATAAATTATGTTAGACATAATAATTTTAATTTTATTAAATCCCACCCTATTTTGTCAAGTATCAATGGACATTAATATTAAACTCAAAATTTCCCATCAATTTAGAAACAATTGAGGCATGAATCCATGTTTACCTATTTAGGATCTAGAATATGTACATGAAAACCATTTAAAGGAGTTTAGGTAAGTTTTATTGATAACTACAATCCTTCAGTTCCTTTTTTTGTTGAATAGACTTCCCAATCCTGAAATCCCAACTCAATTTTATTAAATAATTTCCTCCAAATTTGTATTTAACAGACCATGGACATTAATTTTAAGACACGTTTAGTTAATTATATTGATAATCTTAGATAAAACACCCCAAAAATTAAAATTTTCCCAGACTATGACCTGAATTACCAATTTAACTACATGTTGTATTAATTTATATAATAGAAGGCATAATAAATTAATATTATGTTGAGGGATTTTTTTATTTTACTTAATTTCTCTTATTTTATCATTTACATTTATTATTGATATTTATTGGATTTTACTTAAGTGATTAACCATGTATCGATAAAATATTTATACAAAATCCTTTTATTTTAATTCAATCTTTTCATACTAATCTATTTATTTATGTGATTATGGTATTCCATCAATAAAATAAATCATGAAAGAGAGAGAATTAAAATAAATAAAACATGTTATGAACATAGAACATAACTAATGATTATTTTTATTCAGAAGATAATAAACAAATTATTTACCATAGGGGAAAAGCTCTTTGAGTTGGTCTGGGCTTGAGTTTGTGGCATTCCACATTTGTCCTATGTGTCTGCTTGATTTGGTTTCTCATTTGAACTATCATGAACAAACTCCATGTTCCTGAGAGATCTATCCTTATAATGCTTTTACTTCACTTGTAGGTGAAGGGAACCAGAAAGGGGGTTTACCTTAAAGAAACCATGGACACACATGCACATACATAATATAGAGGTAAGGATGAATTACATACCATCAATTTAATTTTTAAAAAATAATTATTAAAACCCATTCAATAATAAAATTAAAATAAAGAATACACAAAAATATGTTGGTCTATTATTATAACTATCCACTAGTGAAAAAAATACAAATTTAAAATAAATAACTATTATTAATTTTGATTTGATCTTTTTTAAGATAATCTCAAATGAATTAATTCTATTAATTATTCAATTAATTGATTAATTTAATTTTCTTAATGTCCATACAATCTGTCCAGGATATACCCATATAATGTGATTTTAAAAAACTTAAATTGATTTTTTCCTTTAAAAATTTATAAAATAATTACACAAACTATACTTTTAAGTAACTCAGTGAGTACTTGTTCAAACGAATTAGCTTCTAAATATATTTTATATAGTCAAATCATGCGACATATAACATACATGTATTATAACATAATTACATGGTATCTACGTGTAAAAAAATTACACATAGAAAAAATATTAATTAACATAGTGCATAATTATTTTATTGAGCATGAAGTAGTCTTAGATTCAGTGGTGGCGTAGTGGTGTAGGGTTGAGGGCTATAGAAACTGTGTTCGGTGAGTTATGATTTTTGATTCATTAGAGCCTACTATTGGTGAACTTTCCAGCTCCCATTCACTACTCGCCTTATCGGGTCACCTGATGTCTCATTAGGTGGGAATAGGGGAGCAACCCACCTAGTTAATGGGTTTTTATGATGAACCATCTATGATCGGGCTGTTACCTCATTGGATGGTCAGTCATCTTAGCTGGGAATGAGTCCTTCCTAGATGGGGCTTCTCTGGATGATCTCTTTATGAGGTGGGGGTTTCTGGGTGTGGAGGGTTCGAAAAGGCCACTCAAAATTATTCCCTTTTCTAAAGAAAAAAATGTGCATGAAATAGTCGATGAATTATGAATATACATAGTATGTAGTTCAAAAATTTGTATATAAATTATTTAAGAAATTAATATCATATAAAACCCATCATATGAGATGCATGAGTCATCAAATGACAGAAACATACATAATGATGAGGTTCATGGATTAATAAATTAATTTTAATTTTCTTCATAGACATGTTGAGTGTATTATGTGTATATTCAGATATATTCCTTGTCTCATTCTTACTGCATGCCTATAATACACACATAAGGAAAAGGAATGTATTACAATATATACATGTGTGGGGTTCTTGAGGTATACATATGGAACATTCCATGTATCCTCCTTGTTACATGGATTTTTGTCCTTACACGTCTTATAATTAATACATGGTGTGTATTTGACTATGTGTTATCCCCCACAAAAACACATGGAATACATAGTGTGTGACTAAGTTACATGACATGTAGTCCCACATGTTGTATGATATCCTATCTTAATTCCTTACACGTGACATAATTAATACTTTATGCGTATTTGACTAAGTATTTTCCACTATAAAAACACATGGGCTACATAGTGTGTAACCTTGCTACATGAAATACAGTACCAAATATTGTGTGCTATCCTATATTTGTTATCACATGGAGTATTTAGTACACTACATCTCCGTGATTACATGACATAAAGAATTAATTCAATGTATTTCTAGGTTTAATTAACTAGGATACATGGCGTGTACTCTAACTACATGCTTTGTAATCCTATACTATCTATCTAGACTCCTTGTCACCTATAGATAGGTTATTTGGATGCACTTCATTAATATTTAATAAAATATATATTATATATATAAGAAAATACAGGTGTAAGAAGATATATTGATGATTGTATTAAAGAATAAATTTCATGAAATGAAAACTAACTTTAATTTCATATAATGATCAATAATAATTAAACAATTATAAATTTAATATGGAAAATTTGGTGCCACTTGTTGGTTCCAGATGGAGTGGAACCATCTATTTGTAATTTTATCAAATCATTGTTTTTTTGGATTTAAAGGATCATTATCAATGTACATGACAAAAATTCCTTGAATAATGAATTCTTATTTTGAAGAATATTGACAAACACTTTTTCTAGAACCATGTGAGGGGATCCTTTCATGTTAATTTATAATTAATTTAAAATACAGGAATAACGTTTACTTTGGTCTTGAGATATTTATTCCTTTATGATGTTGTTCATTCTTACACAATTAGTGTTTTATAAATGTGTTGTGAGGACCCAAAGTAGAGAAGCACTAGTAGTGATCCACACAAGCTCCTTTAATCTTTGAATAACACCGATGAAATGTCGGGTGTTGGAACTATTGATTGATCATCTTGATTTGGTCTCTTTGATTACTTCACTTTCTTTCCAACTCGAAGGAATTTATATTTTTTACTCTCAACCCTAAAAGATAAAGAGTTGGATTGAGATATTGATTTGAAATTATTAAGCATAATGATTAACCTTTATCTTATTGGAATAATAGTCTATTTATAGACTTAAGATTTAGGTTTAGCATTTAATCAATTGTAAAATGGCATTAATAATATATCAAAACCAAAATGAATCCCATGAAATGTAATTAAATAGTAATTTTATTTTATTTTATGGTGTGCACTAACCCACTCTATGAGAAATATTTATTTTATAATAAGGTAAAGAAATTTTTATCACTATAAAAAATCTCATCAGCTCATCCTCCTTAATATTTATTGAATTATAAATTAACTATTTAAATAAATTTTATTAATTCAGTAAATAAATAAATACTCTATTCACATATTGGTGAATAAATATTTATTTAATATTCTCATAAAATAATAAATTATTTATTTAGTAAATAATTTATTTATTAAATTGTAAATAACAAGAGACAAATAAATATTATATATTCACAAAATTAAATAATTACGCTGAAACAAATATTTTTATATTATTTTTCAGCATTTAATAAATCTTGAATAAATATTAATTTTCAGTATGGAGAATAAAATTATTTGATATAACTAATAATTAACAGAGATTAAAGGAAACACTTTGTGTGTGACCCTCTAAGCCTCTTCCTCAGTGGTATTAGGTCATATTGACTAAAGTTAAAGATTAATTTGTAGGAACGGGCCAAGACACCCACATAGTAGGAATATATATTGAAATATACAAAACCACATAAAAATATTCAATATGTAATATAATCTCTTCATAATGATATATCATAATAAAGGTTTCACACCTGTGCCATCAACCTATATTCTAGATACATCTTTCTTTAACTATCTAAAATAAACTCACCAATGTACCATGACCGTGATATTTACTATTATGGTTCCATTTCAATCAAAGAGTTGATATATCAACTTCCATAAATATAGAAGGTAGAAATAATTCCTTGACATATTCATTAACAACATATCATTCAGGATACACCTAACATACCCAACTTCAGCACAATCATATGAATTCATGGTTTACAATGATAAATAAATGTGTGAGAGTCATGAAATATATTAATAATAATACTAATGTCTAAGGATCATTAAAAATTCTTGTAAATAGGAATATCATATGAAGCATGAACATGTAGATTTCCTATAGGTGGGTATGTTCTCATAATCTCTTGTTATTGAGATTTATAAGTTAAAACTTCATGATATGAAGCCTCATCTTCTTGTGATTACTCACACCTAACAAAGAACATACTATGTTTCTTGTCATATAATTTTACCCAACCATAGAATAAGGTTTAATAATAACATCATAGAATTCGAAGGTTCTCATTATAGTGGGGAACTACTATATCCCTTTTAAGTGTGATTCAAAATCTAATACATTATTACAAAAAAGTCATGTAGAACAATGAAAAATTAGTAAAATTGTGTTTAATTAATATTTCCCTCTTTTAATAAACATGGAAACTAAATTCAAACAATTTGTTTTATTAAACCAACTCTAATAAAAACATTAGTAATAACCCTGGGGATAAGTCTAAATATATATAAATTTCATGAAATTTTGGTATAGTATAAAGAGAATGGTTTCCAAGAAATGAAATTACTATATAGATACTACAAGTGGATTTGGATGTAGTGTAGTCACACCTAGTGTTAATAACCCCAACAAGGGTGGATTGGGTATTAACTCAATCATCACCTAGTGCACAACAAATTTTCCTTACTTCATACATGGTTTAACACCCGCATGGGATATTCTTTTGTTACCATATAATTTTTTTGAACCATAATGTAAGGATTCATATGTGAATTAATTATTTATTTTAAAGCTAAAAAAGAGGGATAAAATATATGACCATAGAAGAGAAATATAGGAAAAAAGGACTAAACATCCATTTATAAGTTATTCTTAATAATTTCCATTTTTCTATTTGAGTGTTAGTTTTTTTAAGATAGTGGAAAATATAAGGGACCATGTGAAAAAATAAAATGTGTATCAACTTAACCCGAGATCCACACAATGGTTTCCTAAGATGAGGGATCCCATGGAATCAAGTGCGCCACCTTGCATGACAGAGGCTATCGACTAGTAGTGAGGGTTTATAATGGTATATAGGGGATACTATACCATCATGATTGGAGTAATGAAATATGAAATAAGTGAATAAATAGTGTAAGAATAATATAAATAAATTATTGGAGAAAAAAAATCAAGACAATAGTAATTATAAAAAATTCCAAAGTAAATTCCATATACAAATGATGAGTACGTCATGTCTTTATACAAAACGCATAAAAAATCAAGAAATAGGCATCCAATATAATACATGGATAAAAATTATAAAAATAAATAAAGGAACAATCTCTAGATAACATCACGAGCATACCTCGGTCTTGTGATCCCCTACTCGTATGTATAATCAATCAAGAATCATAAATCATGCACTTTCCTTGGTCCCTACTTACATCCATGAAGTCTTTCCGAGTACCCAATGGTGGCCTGAACAGGGTTTGATATTACACTTAGTAGGACACCACCAATAGTGTCCATAAAAAAGTTAGTATGTGTATATATACTAAGTAGTGTGAAAATTATAACATTAATATAATTAAATAACCCATAGTGATATATGTAATGGTGATATTGTCCACCATACCGAGTCTCATGATAAATAAGGAATCATAAGTAAGGTCCATCTATAAAGCATGGTAAAACATCCACTATGAACTATGAAGAGTAATCCTGTGTCAGTCCTACATGGGATGGATCCAAGGTATAAAATTACCAAGGAATCCTCATTATGTCCAGCGAGAATCTCCATAGAAAACTCTGTAATGACTTGGGTGGAGCCCAAAAAGCATGTCTATGGTGCATGTCAAATGTGGTCCAAGCAATCCAGATCTAAGGAGTAGGAATTTACATGGAATTAAAAGTAATTAGGATACATGGAGTATAATTTTCCATAGAATCCAATATAATCACAACCTCTTCATTAACCCATTTAATAATCATATACAAGCCATGGGTTCATCATACCCATTCCAGATTTTCCATTTAAACCATTAATACTTTTTAAATAATTTAAAAATACTTAAAAGGATAAAAGATCCTTATCCTAATATATCATTTAACTCATTAAGGTTCTCCCTAATATGTAGAGATCACACTCACACCCAATGTGGTGGTATATCATGGGGTAGATACATAATCACACCTCATGGGTGGTTCATGTTGAGGCAGACAACCTAAAACCATATCATGGTGCTAAGTGGGAAACCTATCAAGGATCTAATAATTTAATCATGTAAGTTATTTAATTTAAGAACAACACCTAGAAGGTTCAGAATTCGACACAAAGGAAACTTTCTACAAAATAACTAGACATTACAGGAAAATTTATAGACCACTTAACATATTCCCATGGTAGAACAGTCTTCCAATATTAGCTTCTAACTAGTCCAAGATCAAAAGAAAATTTAAGAATAGATAAATACCATGAAAATAGGGATTAATATCCTACATTAAAATAACTCCATCAAGGAGAAAAAAAAACGAAGAATGGTGGAAGAGGAATAGAGTACTCACCAGTGGCTATACAATGAGACTGATAGAAGCTTGATCAGAGTGTGGATGATGAACCAACACTAACTATTAGCTTAGTCTTGAGGGGGGGGGTACCTACTACATGTGGAAGAATGGAGGTGAGGTATTATATTAAAAAAAGATATACCCTACCCTTATTTTAAAAACTAACTCTCGATATTTAAATTACATGTAAATTGATTACATTTCATGTAAAACCTAGCTTTCCATTCTAGAAAAATATCATTACATTCATTAATTTGATTTACTAGGACAATATAAATTGTTTATTGAATACACACCATATAATCCAAATATATATCAGGCACTTGGCCTCCTACTTTCCTGGACCCCCGGCTTCCTTCCTTCCAAAATATCCCAACTGGACCATGGACCCAACTTTATGGTCTAAACCGAAAAGTGAAATATAAAAATAACTTAACCAGAAATAAAACAACCCATACCTCATCAAAAAATCAAGATCTTATAATCTTTATATCTTAATATGAATCATCCACAAGTTTCTCTTTTGAGGGTGGTGAAACATATAAAAAGTGTTTTAACCACTGATCATGCACATCTGCCTCCCACTCCTAGGTCTCATCTTGTGCACGACTGTGCTTTAATAGAAACTGGACTAGAGGAATTAACATACCTTATAGATCCTTCATTCTACAATCAACTATACTTATATGATATGCCTCTAAGGATTCATATTCCTATATCTCAACCTCACATGGATGAAGTGTATGAGATAAGTCTATGTGATAATGATGTAGATGAGATACATGGAAGTCATACTGTATGGGTTGGTACCTATGAGGTAAGTGAAAAGAATATGCTATTGGATTGAATCCCTTCAGAATCTCAAAAGTTCCTACATATCTCAATGAAATAGTACCCTATATATTAATTTGTTTGTTCCCCAAAATAAGTGAGATACATAAAAATAACTGATCCCCAACTTAATACTCCAAAGTTCATTGATGGTTATCAGAGTAAGATAAATGTCAAGACTGTGAAATGGTCATCCTATTCCTAATAAATAATACCTACTCTATAGTCTCCTACATGAGGCATGGTATGACCAGTGCTGACTCTATTTCTTTTAACCATGACATAGGTGATCGATATGGAAAACTGTAAAAGCCTCATAGGTTTTCATATTTATAGTTTTCTGGTGGATATTGTTGTATGAAAATTTTACTGAGGGATTATACCTCTCCCAAGACCGCCTGAAATCAAGGCACATGCTCTAAAAAATTTCTCTAAAACTATGTTGTGTGCTCTGAATTCCTATTATTATGATGGTGGTATGCCGTGCTCAAAAGCAACTATGAACCCAATACCCTCTGCATGACTCTCTATTATATTGATACATCTTGGTGACACTGGGATATACTGCCCAAGATAAGACATTAAAATATTGCATCGGCTTCATGTGTACATATAAGGGAACCCAATCATGGTCATCTATATATATAATTTTATCCTCACCAATGGTACTACTAGGAGGCATGTACTCACCTTCCACACTCTCCCATAAAACTATGCACTTGGAATCTGATATCTTCCTCATCCTCACTCTATCCAAATGAGTGGATGTCACCTCCATGGATGAGGGAAAAGTCTTCTCATGACTATCCCGCACCTCCAAGTTCATCTATGAGAAAATGTCCATCAACTTCCATTCATTTCTGGCATCCTTCATTTTCTGTGTCTGAGTCTTCTAAACCAGATAATAACCTACTGCATTTACTTTACCAGTATATAGTCTATATAAAAATTGAAAGGCTGAATATACGCAATCCACATTCTCTAGTAATGGTTCAATTCATGCTGCATAAATATATACATGATGATTTTGTGGTCTTTTAACACCACAATATTCTCCCCTAAAAAGTAAGTCCTCCAACACTATATGGTGTGAACAACTGCAGCTAACCCGAGATCATGCATTGGGTATTTATGTTCATGTGTCCCCAACTAGAGAGTCCCATACACCATGACTCTATCACCCTGCATCAGGATAGCTCCCAACCCAATGCCTGATGCATCATAGTAAATTATATAACATATTCTAGGATATAGAATAATTAGGATTAAAACTGAATTCAACCAACCCTTAATCTCTTGGAAAGAATTTTCACACGCTTCACAACATAAATTTTTTTCACTTTTCTTGGTCAAAACCATGAGAGGTGTTTCTAGAAAAGAAAATTATTGGATGAAGCACATGCAATATCCATTTATTTATATGAAACAATGAATATTAAATACATTATTGGGAATATCCTAGGAAACCAAAACACTCATCTTATTTGGGTCCATAGATATTTATGTCTCTAAGATGATGTGATCCAAGAAGTGAACTTTTTCTATCTAGAATTGACATTTTTGAGCATAACATACAACTTATTATCTCTCAATGTATTCATAATAATGTTAAGGTGCTCAGAATGATTTTTTTGAGTATGAGAATACACCAAGATTTCATCCATGAAAACTACCATGAAAGAATCCAAGTACAAGTGGAAACCACACTTATTCATATCCATTATACTTGTTAGTATGTTCATGATACTAAACGATATAACTATATACTCATAAGAACCATTCATATTAAGAAATTATATAAAAGGTTTTTCTATCAGTCTGACACAAAACTCGTTATAACCTAAACTCAAATAAATTTGTGAGAAGATATGAGCTCCTTGGAGTTTGTCAAAGAGATCTTTAATATTGGTTAAAGGATAACAATTCTTAAATATCAACTGGTTCAGTCTTTGGAAATCTATACATATCTTGAGTTGTCCACTTCCTTTTTCACAAAAAAGGATGGGTGAACCCCACTTAAAAGTACAAGTTCATATAAAAACCTTTTCTATTAGATCCTCTAACTTCATCTTAAGCTCGTGTAACTCAGTAGTATCCATCCTATAAGGAGGAATGAATACCAGTGATGATCCAGGAACTAGCTCAATAGAGAAAGCGACCCCTCGATCAGATGTTAAACCAAAAAATTCATCTAGATAGAAATCCATGAAAAGGTATACTAATAAAGGGAACTCATGGTATCATGTTACATGATCATCCATCCATAAATTAGAAATCTACGCTGTCATCCTTTCTAGATAAAGATGTTCCTCTCCAGCTCGACTCACATGGAAATCCCATTCACCCATGGGAATAAAATCTATTCCCTTACGGTGATGTGAATTCCACCGTTTAGAGGTAAAATTAAATGAAATAATGATAGGTGAACTATGAGTACTTCTTGGTAATGACATCAAATCCAGTCACATCGAGGGAAAATAGGTCCCGTACAAAGATACAACCACCTATATCAAGGGTGAATTACTTGTACTAGCATATATTCTATGATCTAATCCCCAAAAAATTATCAAGTGTCATAACAACATTAAAAAATTAAACATCAATCCCAATACTCTCCAAATAAGAAATATATAATAAAGAATAAGAAGAAACTGTATAAAAAGGGTAGATAATAGAGTAGAAGTTACTAGATCATACCACTCACTATATATAGACCAATGCTTTTCTCCTTAGGTATAGTCTACACTGAATACATTTAGACTAATTCGTAGCCCTGAGAAACAAAATGATCACCTAGAGTAGGATGAATCTACTATTTAGGTACAACAGGTGTCTGAGTCCCTCAAAGAAGACCGCCCCTCATCCTAAGAAACTAGTTGTATTCTAGCTCTTGGCCTAACATAGAGCTCTGAATCCATATCATGATCCTTGAGTTGGTGTTCACCCCCTCCCACTAACGGATGGAGGGAAAATTCTACAAAAATTTTGTATATCAAGCATATTGTTGTAGGATCAGCACTTAATTGGGTCTCCATCACACTAGATCTTGGTGTGACCCCATGCACACACTAATGATAGAAGATAGAACTATTAGAACTCACAACATGGCTAGTATTATTCAGATGAGAAGTATAAAAATGTCCCTTTATACAACCTGACACTGAACCACTATGTTGAGAAGCTACATTACCCTAATCTATTCCACACCTTCCCTAAAGTTATGCATATTAATCAGTTCCTGATTCACTATCTTAGTTATGATAGTCAACCGAGACACATTCACCTGTTACAAAACAACAAGATTGAGACCTTCCTCAAAGTGTCTTTTCCTAGATTACTCATCAGTAAGATATATAGGTGAAAAGTGATGAAGCTATGAAAAGCATGTCAAATACTCTATAACAATTATCACACCCTGATCTATATGTATATACTCATTGGTCCATTCAACACTTAGAGTCTCAAGAAATAATTAGTCATAAAAATTGGATTGGGAATCCCTCCAAAGAAAATCATGAAGCCTATCAGCATAGTTAAAAACATCTCACAAGTGCTTCGCATATCCCTAAAGCATATACTCTATGATATTGACTGTCCACTCTAGAGAAGACACCAATTTGTTGAAAGTTAACAAGACTTTCTCAAGACATAGCTCAATAATTTGTGGACCACTGTCCCCTAAGAGAGTGGGTGGATGCTCCTGTGGGTACACCTGAATCAAATCTTCCATTGATAAGGAAGACAACATGGCTCCATAAATGTTCTATATAAAGTGAAGAAGACCCTCTCAGAACTAGGTATGAACACCAATATCAGGAAAAACTGGTGGTGCCTCAAGTGGAATTAATAGAGGTTCTACTGGTGGACCAGTGCCTACCTTCAATAGAGCATGGTCGCTGCCACCCTTATCATTCAGAATGGAGGCTGTCATGGTGGAATATCTCTACACATTCCAAGAAAACTCTTCAAAATATATTTTTTAATAACTAAATCCTTGATATAAACATATGACAGGTACAAGACTTCCTATAACCAAGCCACACCCCTCTTCTTACTCCTAAAGTAAGGACTGGGTAAAAGGAATAATCATAAAGGGTACCAAAGAAACTACCTACTACCCAGTACTAAGTTCAAGTCTAGGTCAATATCTCTACTATAAATCAGGGGTTTTGGTATACATGGTTTCAATTTCCAATTATATAGGAAACACCCTTTATATTGAAATTGCAATCCTTATTTAATGAAAACTTTTTCATTTTAGAATTAAATATCATTTATGTTCATACTCACCTATATAAATTTTTTATTAAATGGTTTAACTATATAGATCATTATTTCCAATTTAATATGCCCATAAAACTTATAAATTGATTTATGACATCAATTTAATCTTGACCATATCACGTTCCAACCCATGTGACCCTTGGTTCATGGCTCAACATTCCATAACTAACTGCTCAAGGTGTCTACTATAGCCTATGCAGAAAAACCCTGTTAGGTTAAGGAACACACTTTAAGTAACAATCATGTTTCTAACCCCTTATAAGGAATGTTATTCGATAATAATTATATAATAAAAGTCACATGTAATATATTCCATGTAGTCAAGAAATTCATCCTATATGTCATGAAATTATCCACGACATATTATTTCTATAAGGAACCTAAAATTATGTATGAAAAACTATTCCTTTCCATAATAGGCCTTGGATAAAATGTGATTCCCCAATCATAACAATTATAACATCACATATCATGTGCATCACTGAGTAGTGGAATCAAATCAACTGTAATAGGAAAAATATAGAAGAACATTTCTCATTCCGAGAAACTTGGTAATTACCCCAAACATGGGTTAACTACTCCTAGTTATGACTTATAACCAGGTTTCAATACATTCCCAATCTCTTATGTAATGTCTCAAATTATTAAGGAAATAAAAGAAATAGATCTGATACAACTTTGTAACATCCTGACCTAGGATCCACACAAAGGTGCCTCAAGCTATTGGGTCACATGGCCTCAAGAATCTCTCCCCGTACTCCTAAGGCATCCAACTTAAAGTGAGGGTATATGATGATATGGTGGGGAGACTATACCCTCACGATCAGAGTAACACAACTGTATCATAAGTGAATAAATAGTGAAACCAAAATATATATCAACAACCTGAGATAAAACATCCAAATGATAGTAATAATAAATAAGGCCAAAGAAAATATCATATACAAATGATGATTATGTCATGTACCTATAAAAAAGGCATGGAATAGATAGGAATAGGAATATAGCACAATACATGTATCAGAAGTAAAACAATAAAAAAAAGTAACTATCTCTACATAGCATCACAAACATAGCTCAATCCTATGATACCCTTATCATAAGCAAAATCAATCAAGCATCGTAAACTGGGTACTTGCCCCAGTCCCTACCTGCATCTATGATTTCTGTCTGGGTACCCAGTGGGGGCCCGAACAGGGTTTGAGATAACACTAATTAGGCCACCACCAATAGTGTCCATAAAAATGCAGTCTCTGTATATATTATGAGAAGTGTGCTATATATAACATCAATATAATTGAATAATCTGGAGTGATACATATAAAATTGATACTGTCTAGCCTACCAAGGCTCACTATAAAAACGAAATCATAATCAAGGTCCATCAGTAAAGCATGGTAGAACATCCATTATGGTTTATGATAAGTAATCCAGTGTCAGGAATACATGAGCCAGATCCATGGTATAAAATAAACATAGCATCCTCATTGAATCTATTAAGTATCACTATAGAAAACTTGGTAATGACTTTGTTGGAGCCTAAATAGCATGTTTAGGGTGCATGTCCAAGTATTTCAGAGAAATCCAGATCCAAGAAGTAGAATTATCATTGACATCCAAAGTAATCAATGTCCATGGAGTAGAAATTTCAATGGCATAAAATATAATCATAACCATTTCATTAACCCATTTCATAATCATATAATATACATGAATTCATCCAAACCATTCCTCATTTTCTATTTAAACTATTTATCATTTTTAAAGAATTCCACAAAATGTCATTAGAGGCAATATACCTCTCATAATATCTCATTTAACTCATTAAGGTTCTCACTAAGATAGTCCAGTCACACACACACACCCAATGAGGTGGTTAATCATGGGGTAGATTCATAAACACACATCACAAGTGGTTTGAGTTGAGGCTAAAAACCTCCAACCATACAATGGTGCTAAGTGGGAAACCTATCAAGGTTATAATAATTCAATAATTGAATATGATTAATTTATGAGCAATTCTCGGAAGGTCTAACATGAATCCAAATAAAAAATATCTATAAAATAAATTGAATTTGTGGGAAAAGGTATAATCCACTGAACTTATTCCCTTATAAGAACACTCGTCTAGTATCTTCTCATAACTCAACCCATATCTCATAAAATGGTAGAATAGATGAATGACCTAGAAATTGGGCATAAGAGCCTACATAAAAATAAATCTATTGTGGAGAATAGAAATTATGAATGATGATAGAGGAATAAATTAATCACCGATGGATATCCAATAAGAGTAACATCAGCTTGATGACAGTCCCAAAGATGAACTAACACCAAATCCTAGCTTAGGCTTGAGGGATCATGACCTATTATGCATGGGAGAAGGGAGGTGTTGAAAAAGTAAGGCTCCTACCTCTTATTTTAATTCTAAATGCAAGAATTTACATATTGTGTAAATTTATTACACATCGTGTAAATCTATTGCATTCCTTTTTAGGGAAATCTCATTAAACATCGTGAATTTTCCTACCTAAGCCAATAAATTTTTCATATTGACTACACTCCATGTACTGCAAATACGCATCATGCAGTTGGACTGTAGTATACCTTATATCCCCTTCTTCCTTATCTCTAAAACAAATAAACTCACCCATGGGACTCAATTTAGTGTCTCAATTAAAAATATAATTTAAACAATAAATTAAATAAAAGTAAAAGGATCCGTAAAACATTAAAAAGTATAATATCTTACATATTGGTCAATGCAATCATATCTTTCCTAATATGATGAATGTGAGGTTTGATAATTTTATTATGATTTTAAATTAACTATCCCATGTAGAGCATCCATATTCACCTACTAGGAAACAAATAGACAAGTAATCCTTCTTATGCCAATGAACCCAACATTTTAGTAGACCTTCCAAATCATTGATCACATTTAAATGGATCAATGTTATAGAAATGACATTTTTTAACTCTATTGTTCTAAAAAATAGAAGGTTATATTGTAGTTATATCACTTAGTGGGAGAAGAAAATAAATGGTGGATGTTAATAAAAAAATAACGCCTAAGGATTAAATTGATGTTATGGAGTGGGAAGACTTCAAAAAAGCCTTTTTTCCTTAAGTAATTTCCTCAACACCCTATAAATAAAAATGGAAAATAAATTAATTTAGCTAAAACAAAAGGAACATGAATTCATTGGACATTTTAGGATTCCATTAATTACTAAAAAATGAAACTCTCTTTTCCTTATGAATGTTATGAGATGGTATTCACAAGTATTTCATAGTATGTTTTAAGATTTTTCATCAATTTTGATGGGAAGATCAATCAATTCTTTGGTGGAATGAGACCCCATCTACAGAATAATTTTAAAATCCATGATGTTGGGAGCTATGAGAAGATAATGAAATGTTATGTCATAGTTTAAATAGAGTTTGTAGATGCACAGTGGTCCAATGGAAATAATGAAAAGAAGAAAAGGATATAGAATTTTTTTAAAGTATTATAACAATGAAATGGAAGGGAAGAATGTATAAAATTTGATGTGAAATAATTGATGAAAAAGGAACTCATGGAATTTAATTTAAGGTGATGGGAAGTATTTGATGGATATAAAGGCTAGAAACATTTCTTGGAACTATCATAGAGATGAAAAACCAAAAAATAATAATGAAAATGATAAGGGAAAGATGGTACAACTATATCCTAACATGCTATGATTCATGAATGGAGAGTGTCAACACCTTTCTAAATGGAATTTGAATATGAGAGTGGTGGAGGGAAACCATAATCAACTCTTTTAGATGTCAAGGGATCATGTCTGTGCTTTTTATATCATAATGGTTGAAGTCAAGGATATAAATGATGTGGTATTAAGTACAATTTTTTTTCACTCAAATATTTTTTGTATACTATTTGATTCTATTTCAACATATTCTTTTATTTATTTTATGTTTGAAAATAAAATCAAATAAAACCCTGTGTTGTTAGAAGTAGAGTTATTAGTTAAAATCCTAGAGGGTCTACTCAACCTACAAGATTATATATAGATTCCCTTATTAATTTTTTGAGTATAATCTAATCATAAATCTGGTAGTCATTCCAATGGGTTATTTGACATAATACTTGTGATTGATTGAATCTAAAAGTATAATGCCTTGATAATTTATAAAAGTAAATAAATTTCAATTATCATGGGGGGAAAATAAAAAATTATTTTCAAAGGAGAGATATCCCAACCCATGTTTAATCAAGAAATTACTCCTATATAATTCTTTAGGTAAATGATTAGTTAAGAAAGGGAATAAAATGGAAGTAAAAAATATGAAAATTTTACCATTTTTTTAGGAATAAATTACTGCATTTCATGAATAAATATTTACAACTACCCTAGAAATATGTATATAATTCTCCATTAAAGTGATGCCTAGATCCAAACCTATATATAATTCCCCATATAGAACAGAAATCATGGATCAAGAAGAATTGAAGAAGTGACTACATGATATTTTGTAGAAGGTTTTTAGCCATCCAAATGTGTCTCTTTGAGGAGTTCTTATTTTCTTTATAAAGAATTAGGATGGATCAATGTGACTAAGAATTGAATATATATAACTTAATATGATCATAATAAGGAACAATTACCCTATTATAAGAGTTGATGGTGTATTTAACTAGCTTCGTGGAGCTTAATTATTTTTTATGATTGATATTCAATTGGGGTATCATGAACATAGGGTATAGAAAGAACATATCATAAATGCAGAAAATTTTACAAGGTATAAACATTATGATTTCATTGTTATACCATTTTGTTTGACTAATGATCCTTTGATATTTATGTATTTAATGATTAAAATCCTTGTATACTACGTAAATAATTTTTTTTGGTCTTTATTGATGATATTATGATATATTACAATCAAATTCTGAGGAACATGAAGAACACACAAGTGTTATATTAAAAACTCAATGTTAATAGAGGATTTTTGATAAATTTAATAAATGTGAGTTTTGGTTATAATATCTATCCCTTGGTACAAATTGTATCTTGGAAGGTATTATATATAGATCCATAAGGTATTATATATAGATCTATCTAAGACTAAGGCTATAGGGGAGTGGCCAATTCCAACAACAATGACAGAGATTCACAGTTTACATGGTTTAACTAGGCACTATAGATGGTTTGTGGAAGAAAATTCATCACTTTCTAATCCACTAACCAATTTAACATAAAATGGAGTTAAGTTTAACAAGATAAAGGAGTGTGAATACATTTTTCAAGATATCAATAACATATTGGTTAGTGCACCTGTGCCGAATTTACCCTTTAATGGAGAAAGATTTATAATTTATAGTTATGCATACTTTTTTTGAGTTGGATGTGTACTCATGAAAGATTAAATAGTAATTTCTTATACATGTCAATAGTTAAAGCTAATGAACCAAATTATCCATCCAATGATTTGGAGTTAGGTACAATTATCTTTGCATTAAAGATATAGATACACTATCTTTATAGGGAGAAGATTGATATATACAGAAATCACAAAAGTCTGAAGTATAAATTCTCATAGAAGGAACTGAACGTGAGAGAAAATAAATTGTCACAGTTTTTTAATAAATATGATTTTTTATTCATTATTACCCTGGTAAGGAAAATAAAGTTATAGATGGACTATGTAGGAAATAACCATAGGTATTACAATGATAAGGATTTAAGTATATCCTTTAATCAAGGACTTAGTAAATATAAACATAAAATTCATAAGGGAAGATACATCATTAATCCTAGCTCAAATGATTTCCTAATAATCATTTTTGGAGAGGATCAAGAAAGAACAAAGAGATGATCCTATGGTATAGTGGAAGATAGATGCAATGAAAAATACAATGTTTCTTAATTTCTCTCTTCATAATGAGGGAGAACTGGGGTTTGAAACAAGGCTATGTATCCCATATGTTATAGAGTCAAAAAATAAAAAATGGATGAAGCTCATAGATATAAATTCTCTGTACATATCAAAATCAAAAAAATGAATAGTTATCTATACAATCATTATTGATGCGATAAAATGAAAATGGAGATTGCTGAGTATACTAAAAGATGTTTGGTACATTGAAAAGTAAATTCAGATAAAAAAATTCCTAAGGGATTGATATAACCACTAATGATACATTTATGGAAGTTGGAAAACATCACTATAGATATTTTTATGAGCCTTTATAATATATCCAATGGAAAAAAATTCCATATGGCCAATCCTTGATAGATTTGAAAATTATTTCCATTTCATTATAATAAGAAACAATTTATCACCAGAGCACCTTCCTCTTATATATATTAATGAATTGGTCAGAATTAATTGGGTACCTATGTCTCTCATTTCTAACCATGATTCATGATTTACTTCTATGTTTTAGAGGAGCCTTCAATAGGTTATGAATATAGATATAAAGATAAGTATTGAATACCATCCTCAAATTGATGGGAAATATCATTGAATTATTCAAATATTGGAGACCATATTATGGGATAGGTCAATTTATTTTCCTTAGAGTTGGGACCAATATTTTCCTATCATTTAATTCTCCCATATAAATATTGTTAGAACTCATGTTTTTTTTGGGTTGTGAAAATGAGTAGAAATTTGATTTTTAATTTCAGATGCTCATGACGGGTGAATTATTTGTTTTCTAGGACTAGATGATCTAAAATAATTTTTAGAACCATTCCATTGGTCCTTAAATAGGGTGTTTACCATAGGGATAATTTTTTTTGGAATACTGACCCATTCAATATTTCATGAAATATTTAATATTTATCTAATTAAGTATTAATTTTTTCAGGCACATTCATTTTATGATATCATTTTAACAAGGTGTTTGATTGAGATTCTGACATTATTACTGAGTCCAAAATGAGTAGTTTTTCTTCAATGACGAATAATGTCATGCCAGGAACTGGGCTAGGGACTAGGTCACTTTTCCATTTTCATTTTATTTTCATCTTCTCATTTTTTTCTTTTCATTTATTGTTACCACCCCTCACTTTTAGTTCCTTCTCATATACTACCACCCCTTGGGGAATTCCCATTATCTTGGAAAAGAAACATGGAGATAGAGGGGGAGAGGTATAACTAGATATATAGAGGGAGGTTTCACCATATTTCTTGGGAAAATTCAAATTTCCAAGTGGAAGATACATAACACAGATTAGTCTAAAGCATCGATATTTTTTTCCTAGAGGTAGGACATATTTTTTATTTTTAGAAAAAAATAACTATATATTATTTGTTTTTATTTTTTAAATTCCCACTATTTATTCTAGGGACCTTGGTGGGGGGGGGGGGGGGTTAAATATGTACCTATTTTGGGGAAAATGATGATTTTTTTAGGATCATAGGTGTTTCACATTCCAAAAACACAATTATACAACATGTTATTTCAAGAAAACACACTGATTGTTTTTCCTAGTTAGGAAAGATAGAGTTTTTATATCCAGACTCTATCTATTCTGAGTACACACCATATAGTTAGAAATAGACATGTGGCTGAGTACATTCTGTGGAATTGGGGTGCACTCTATATATTCATCCTTATTACCTGATTAAGGGTTTTAGGTTATTTCTCTCCCTAGAGAAAGAATTATACATAATGTGAGTCCATTTTAAGTTTTTTTCCACATATAACATGATTGTGTAACATTGGATGTGTTTTAAGGACTTTTATGATTTAGTTAGGGGTGATAAATCTATGATGGAGAGTATCTACCTCTTGTAAATGGATTGAATAGTCTCCTATTGGAGACATGGTATGACACCCTGGATGGTATTGAGAGAATTATGGGAGGAATTAAAATGGAAATTCCAAGTCCCCTTAGTGTTGATGGTATGATATGGTCCCCTAGTTTTTGGTACTTGGTCATGATCAAAAGCGATTGATAGGTTGGGTGTTAAGAAAAATATAGAGTGACATGAAAAGGGGATCAGATTGAGGACAACTCCCTTATGAGAACTTCCTAGGAGTCTAGTGAGGCCTTGAAAATATCTTTATGACACCAAAGGTTGTGTTACCCACTAATTGGTGGGAATTGGTTGAGATACTAGTTATGAAAGAGGATACTAAGAGGGATTGTTCTATTTTTGTTTTCACCCAGTAGATCCCAAGTGGGATTCCTCCACTTTGCATACTGATTATGAGGATCCCAAGAGGGTTGCCACCACTTGTGTACTAAGTGAGGATACTGAAAGGGATTACTTTAATTATGTACCATCATAAAGGTTCATGAGTTGTATTATTCTACTATAGTTATTATCTAGATAACCCTTGAGTGATCCCATCACTAATATGACCCCCAAGTGAGCACAAGTGGCTATGGTTAGAGATAGTAGCACGTGTTACCTATAACCTATATGAATGTGTGAGTTTGAGGAGATATGGACTATGAGGTGGGATTTGTAATTAATCTATTCCTTGTGATATATTAAATTTTGTTTTTTTAAATTTTTATGGCATTTTATTACCCAGGATTCCATGGAATCATCCATTGGGAATAACATATATGTGATTTCCTAGGATGTATGGGAATCACATACTGAGATTGATGAGACCCTAGGATGCTCGATATGGTTAGGATATGTTCTCATAGTCCATTTTAGATAAATTCATAGCTCAGATAATATCTAATGGTGTAGTTGAAGTAGGAGAGGATTCCAAGAGGTGGTACTTAGGATCCAATATCAAAGAGTGCATGACTATATATATATATATATCGAAGTGACCAAAATTGTAAAGATTCCTCTGATTTTGTCATACCATTGCGAATGTCCACATTCCATGGTTAGGATAGAGATAACGATAGACCACTATGAATGCATTTCATACCGAATATTTGAATGGTAGTATGAAATGTTTTGTGGGAGTATATCCCTAAGCATGGATGTTGCACATAATGGTGCTGATTATTTTATTCCCTTGATTTATGCCTATGATAACCCTAGGATCAGGTGGATTCACCACTATTGGTTTAGTTGAGGTTCCATGATTTATTGGATTCCCTGGATATTGATCATGGGATCCATGGAGGTTATTCCATTCGGTTTCATAGGGTGGTTGAGTATTAGTCACCTCTAGACATATAGGATTTCTTAGGGGTTTCCCCCTCCTAGGAATCGGTCATTGATCTAACATAGATAATTCTGAGGTACTACTATGGGGTTCCTATTAGGGGATTGAGGATAAGGGATTCCTTGTGGCACCCTAGGGTCTACTAATAATCAGTGGAGGTGTGATCATTGGATCCCCAAAGTGAGTATAGAGGTCCCATGAGCTAATTATCATGATCTGATGAATTTTGACATTGAATAAAGTAGGTGTGGTCAAACTAGGTCATGGACTTGAGGATCAATGATGAGTATTATGATTGTGCTGAGTGATATATGGAATAACTTGGGGGTGGTGATGTTACTATTTCTTGAATGGTCCCTGTGACATGATTAAATAAATTTCAAAACTATCAAATGTAGGATTAGGTTTTTCGGGGTCATGGACCTAGGGATCAATGGTGGGTTTATTATATATTTTATTTCAATTATTTATTGGATAGGATGGGAATATTTCATGAACATTAACTTACAAAAATAGTTTATATGATTATAATTTGGGTTAGCCTACTAAGATTCATTTCTCACCTCCTGTACATGCACATCTGTATTTATATAAACCTAATGTCTACTTTCAATTTCATCATAGATGCATGGTGGATAGGATGGAGGACCATGACTTCATGACCATGAAGATACGCACTCGAATCATTTTTTTTCAATTTAAAGAAGCCGGTTTAAGGGTGGCTGGGACCCCAAAATAAAACTTCAAATAAAGACAAGAGAACAACAAGGATCCAACAACACAGAAAACACAGACATACACATCAAAATAGCCAAAGTATTATTTATACCATGTAGGATTCTACTTCCCCAGTAGTCGATTCCCACTCCGAATGTCTCTATAAATGTTCACTTTTCACCATACTACTAAGATGTTCGTGTGCAAGCACATTATGTGAATCTTTCTTGACAACACTGCCCTTTTTTGAAGCCACAACCACCTCGCCATTCCACTTAGAGGAAGATCTAGTCCGCATTGGACACAAAAGATATGAATAGTATATCCTAGGCCTCCTTCTTGGTGTAGCAGGTGCTGGTCTTTCACCTGCAGCCATTCTATGATTCCCACTCTGAACAATTTCACTAAATGAACGGCCAACTAGACCACTCACATTTTCTTTCCCTCCTCTAGGGATCTCCATTCCTTTTTGGCTTGTTCCATCAATGCAGAAACAAGACACCCATTGACATTACCCTGCCTCTGATCTGAAGTATTACACTCCGTCAACGGGAGCTGCATGTCCTCATTAGAAGCTTCCTATGAAACCATGGAAGAAGAATTTTCCACGGACCTACAGATTTCCCCTTGACCCAAACTTCCAACAAGGTGATATTCCCTAGAAGTCCTAACATACACATCCCCTCCTCCTAGATCATCACATATTCTGAGTTCAGGATTTTCATTCTCAAGACATCCAAACCTATTGTTTAAAGAGATTAATGGTCTAGACGAGGAATTCAAAACATCTTCCCTCCCCTGAAGGAGCAGATTTCAAATT
Organism: Viscum album; assembly: GCA_963277665.1. Classification (NCBI taxonomy): domain Eukaryota; kingdom Viridiplantae; phylum Streptophyta; class Magnoliopsida; order Santalales; family Viscaceae; genus Viscum; species Viscum album. The sequence goes on from OY728153.1 coordinate 30,732,848, forward strand.
GGAGCTGTCTCGCACACCCCCCACTGCCGGATATGGAAGCATCACTTCTCCGCTGTGCATCTCCCTCTAGATTACCATACTATTGGAAGCCGTAACACCTTGAACATCCTCAACCAAACCCATGTTGACATCTATATGTTGAACAACCACCACTGAAGGCTGAATCTCCCTACCTCTTCCTTCTGATACCTTCTCCTCTTGAACCGAGTCCACCCTCACACCTACCTCCCACACATTCCTCTATCCACTTTCCTCCCTTCGAGTAGGTACAAGATCATATTTCACCATCACCCTACTGGTATTGCAATCTGAAACCTGAATATGCATCCCCTTACCTCTTTCTATGGTTCCGAGATCCCTCCTCCCTATACCATCCCCCATACCGACCTATGAAATCCTTCACCATGTTACTCCCTCCTTTCGAGTGAGAGCCTAGAAATCTGGAAGGCGAGCCTTCAAGGGGACTCCTCTTCGATAATTATCGACTACATGACCCAAATGATGAGAAGTAAGAAAAAAATATGTCCAGTACTCATAGATCACACATTGCTTGCATCTGTACTCCTCTCCAATCCTAATCCATACATAATCTAAAGGAAACTGAGAAGCATCCAATTCCACACAAATTCGGGAATTAACTGGATGGCACACAACGTCAGTAGAACTATCAGAACACAAATAACTTCCTAAAAGATTACCTAGCATATGAATAATAGTAGGATTCTGGAACAATAGCGGATGATTAGGAAAGATTACCCACACTGCTGCCGACGGTGAGTCACAGTTCACATGAAAATCAAATGACCAACTAAAAAGCAATAATCGGCATCCGTTGAAGTTTCGAGGAGCCTTCGACCAAGTAGTAATGAGATCTGCCTCCGATTTGAACTGAATTATCATGTGGTGTCTAACAATCAAACCACCAATTACTCTTTCCTGAGGACCCCTTGAACCAAAGATATACCTATCAAAAGCATCAACATAAGGACGTCTATTCCTAAACCATCGAATAAAAGTAAGATTCAAAAGAGAAGACGGTTATGAAAATTTCAAAATTGAATGTGGAAGATTTGGGCACCCGTCGAGAAAATATGGGGCTTTGGGACTTAGCAAAAATCTAGGAAAGGGGGGGGGGGGAAGAAAATTAGGGTTTGAAAAGGGAAGGAAACCTGGTCTCCCATCGTCCGACGAATCTCCCTCCACCCCCAAGGGGGGGAAGGACGACGTAGTCACCACCGTCATCACCTATAACCCAATATCATTGCCAGGGTTCCCGAGAGCCATCCCCATGACTATGAAGATACACTCGTGTGGAGTCCAGTTATGAGGATATAATAGATCAATAGGGTTTTGGAGACTAGGTACATGGCATGGACCAATTTTTTATGTATATACTGATATATTTAATTTTAGATATTTATTTTATATATTTGAACATCCCAGTGAGTGATCAGTTATTGTGTGTAGGACTATCTATTCAGGCCTTTACTATATTTCATTTTTTTATTGAGATGATTTAATTATTATACATACTCTGAGGTGTATGATTATTATTTATTTTACCACTATTTGTCAATATTATATAGGGGTATAGTCTCCACATAATACCACCTTAAACCATCACTACCAGTCATAAGCCTCCTGTGTGTGAGGAGGTCCACCTATGGTCTCATGGGGAACTGGTCCATCAATTGTATATCTTAATCTATAGTGGGCCATTACAAAGTGGTATCAGAGTATTCTTTTTTATTTTCTCTTACTATTTGGGATATGATAGTCAATAGATAATGGAATGTGTTGCATTCTATGATGGATACCAAGATGGTGCATCAAGAACACCTTCATTGGAAGGAATTATAGGTTTCTAGGGATGGGATGGGTGTTCTATATTTTTGATGATATTTTAATGTTTTTTTACCATGAGTGACTCACATAATGTTTGGATTTATGAGTTTATGGATTTTTTCTTTTGGAATATTAGAAAGTTTCTAGTTCTAGATATTACTCTTATCCCAAAGTGGCAAGTGGTTTCCATGAATCATGAGTTAGCACATAGGAATAACATGAAATATAGGGACTTTATAGTTTTATTTTGATCACAAATAAAAGGTTCAACTATTTAAAGAATCAAAAAATGATTATATAAAATTTTATCATATATGTACTTGGTGGAAATATAATTAAATGGATCATTATTAATTTGTTTTTCCTTTTGATTTTAAGTCATGTGGATCTATAGTGAGATGATCATGACGATGAAAATATAGTCCCTTTGTATAAGAGACATGAGGTAACCATATAAGGTCAGTGAGGTGCACAGTTCCTTCATGGGAATCCCCTAGTGGGTTTAAATTTCTTGGTTTGGGTTACTTAAAGTATCAGTAACGACCTATATGGAGTTTCCCTATATATATTGGAATGGAAATCTTCTTAAACTAACAGAGTGATGTTGGTTCTTGGATATGAATTTCCATATATAAATTTCAGTTGACAGAGTATGTCTATGGGGAAGGATCAGATGCTCGACCACTTAATGTACAAATTATAACCTATACAATGTTTTCTAACATAGCATGGAATGAATCTCTACTTACCCGATCTATTGAATATGGTTTCACATGGTAAGGATTATCTAGGATGATATTGTAGGATATGATAGTGTTGACTGATAAGTTTTGATTCTTGAGGTGGCAATTCATGGATGGATTAATGGTTAGAATCAGTTCCCTTATTGGATGTTGAGTTGGAAAGGGATACTGTTATGGATATGGGACCCTTGAGAGGGTGTTTAGAAAGTTGTATTCCATGGGATATTTGATACGTTAAATAACAGGTGTTTCCCATGAGATGTCACTATTCATGATATTGGACTTTTGGGCTAAGTGGGAGACCCAGAGACATTCGGATGCGACTTAGTGTTTAATGAGTCAAATCCTTTAAAATGAACAAGTGAAACTCATGAGAGGAGTTGTCCTAGGATTGAAGGTTCCAATAATGCAGGATGCATGGATACATTAAATATTTTTATATTAATGAACTAGTGGCTTAATCGAGTTTATAGAATTGGAATTACAAGTCCAAAAATTCAATAGAAAACTAAATTTAATATTGGAGCTATGATTCGAGGTCATTTTTGAAGGGAATGATCATTTTCATGAATGGCCCTATTAACTCTAGATATTTTGTATTATGTGGGTGAGAGTTTGGATAGAATCTAATGACCAGGAATGGTTTCAGATGGAGGGTAATCATGTGGGTAAGTTTGGAATAAGATCCATTCTTGATTTTAAAGAGGGGGTGTTGATGGTCATCTGACTTGTTGAAGCTGACCTGCATAATAATAATTTTTAGTAGTTTTTGGTGTGTTATCCTAGTTTATATGTTTGTGGAATGTGTAAAAGTTAGATCTTGAGAGTTATTTTTATGTAATAACTCTTCTATGAGGAGGAAGAAGATTATTGCCATGAATTTCTTTGGATAAATCCTTGTTGCATGATGGAAAGTGAAAGATTCTTTTGAATGACACTAGTTTGTTCATAGTATTTTGAATAGACCTCGTTTGGGTCTATTATTTTTGTTCGAATCATGAGTATATCCAAGTAGTGTGGATAAAATAAACTTTTTGAGTTCCATTCATGAGGAATGTTGTAAAGAATATCTTATGGTGGGTAGTGCACCATAGGACATTGGAGGTCATGATCCAAAAATTGTGTTGATAATTGAGGGTAGAGGTTTATATTACTAGTGAGATGAGAATGGGTTATTGATGTTTTCATGATGACACTCTTCTGTGAGTGATTCAACCACATCCAGTCATTTAATTTAGTGACATATAGATAATGGGACATATAAACTAGTGTTTTCCATGGGGAATTAGTAAGGATACTCCTATAGTGGGGAGTATCAAATCAGTCATGGTTGAATGTCTCTCATTTTGGGAGAGTTGAAGGCACTATGATATCTATCATGGATGATTGAGATAAGGCTGGTTGTGAAAATTCTTGGAGTGAAATCATTGATACTGGTTTCCTATAGAGACTTCTCAAGTATGAGAAGTACTATGGTGGGGATATTGTAAAGATCCAAGTTTTTTATGGTTTTGAAAATGAACAAAAATTTGATTTTTGGTTTCATATCCTCATGAGGGGTAAAATGGTCATTTACGATACTAGATTATCTCATATAATTTTCTATGACCACTTTTTTTGTCATAGAATAGGTTGTTTACACAATTATAAGAGTTTGGTAAAATTTTGACCCGTTAAAATTTTAACAAAATATTTAATATTAAATTAATTTAATATTAATTTATTTATGCATGTTCATTCCGGGATATATTTTTAATGGAGTTTCATATTGCGATTCATAATTTTTAGTTTAGTAAAAAAATAGGGGCTTTTTCTTGGTGAGGTATAACCTTATGTCAAGCACCATGCTAGGGATGGGCCATTTCGCTTTTATCATTTTCCTTTTGTTTCTATTTTTCTATTTTTTCTTTTCCTCCCCTCCCCTTTTGGTTCCTTATCACATATTACCACCACTTGGGGGCTTCTATTTTTAATGTGTGAGAGAGATCATGTTATATATGGAGAGGGATGTGATGTATTAAATCTTGGGAGGAGCTGGATTGTTGTACGATAGCTGTGGAACATGATTCAGACCAAAACAACTAGGGTTTCTTCTAGTATTTTGGAAATATTTGTTTCAATAAATATCTATAGATTATTTTTTTATAGTTTTTAAAACACTACTATGAATTTTAGGGACCCAAAGGGGTATATTTTTAGATATTTTTTGAGAAAATTTGGTTTTCAGGAGGATCTATGTAGTTTCCCATTTGAAAAAACTTATTATTAGAGATAGGGATAATGTTTTTCCGATTTTGAAATATATATATGTTTTTTAATTTCTTTATCTTTTCAATATTAAAAATTCCTCTCAATTTTTTTATTTTTTTTCAAAACAATATTATTAATTATATTTTATATTTCTCAATATTATTATTTAATTACATTTTATTTTATTAATTTCATTCATCATTTATTCTTTTTATTATAATGTTTTTGTATTAATATTTTGAAAAATTAATTTTCTAAAGTTTTTATTTACACCTAAGTATCTCGTGTTAATTATTTTACCATATAACATGTTTAAGAAATTAATTTTTACCTTTATCCAAGCTTATAACATTCATATTACCCTTATGTAACTATTGTTCTACCCTTATAGAGACAGTTTGGTTTTTAATTTACCTTTTTTAGCTTATGATGTCCCCCTTTCAAAATATTTTCATTTTGTTTTTTACCATTACATAGTGCATATGAATTCTTATTACCCTTATATAGTGTGTTCACTTAGCCTTATGTGAGATTTATATTTTCTTCTCTACCCTTTACTAGTCTTAAAAATTACATTCTTACCTTTACATGAGTTTCTATTAACAATTTTATAGATTTCTTATTATCTTTATGAAACAATTTGAAATTAACGTTTTCCCTTACTCAAGGATAACCTTATACATGGAATGGAAAAATTATTTTACCTTTAGGAAAGGTATGAAAAACTCATGTAACCTTTACACAAGGTATACAAAATTCTTGTTTCCTTTACATATTATTATAATTTACATTTACATAATATATTGAAATTGAATGTTACCTTTTATGGAATGGTTAAAATTTCAGCTGAACCTTACATAGCTTTATATCGACCCTTACACATGCTTTATGTATTTTTCATGTAAGATTTATGTACTATTTATAATTTTTGTTTTAACTTTATGCATGTATTAAGTTTCCTCTTTTACAGCTCTGCTTTTCCAATTTACTTTGTTTTTATGATTTTGTTGATATAATGATTTTATACATGTCTTTAATGAGTGTTTAAATTATTTTAATCCTTCTATAAATTATTATAAATGATTTATAATCTATGAGAAATATTTTAATATTGATTACAACACATTTTTATGAATATTAATTATATTTTTCATTCACACACATATATATAGATATACTGTATAAAAGTCAATAACTAAATTGTACTATTTTAGAGTTTTTTTGAACTTTCTAACTAGTGATTTTAAGTTAGTTTCAATTTTTCAAAATATTTGGAATTCAAATTATTTTATTATAGATAATTTGTTTATATATCTCTCTTCGATAGTCCTGGAATATTATTACCACAATAAATATTTTGTTGAAAACTGATGAAGAATTCATATGTTTCAATGTGTCGACTGCATGAAGAAAGCATCAACTGTAAGTATTGACTGTGAGTGTTAAATGATAAAGTACATTGGCCACATTTTATGATGGATCTACCACACACTTTTAATGATCGACTATAAATTATTAGTATTAGACACATGTTATGAGTCTTGATTACATGTTAAGAACTTCACGATCGCTCCAACACCTTTTAAATTTTCCATTTCTTCTGTAATTATATAGATTTTATTTATTCATTATATTAATAAAATATTTATCTATACATTTAATATAAGTATTTTCTTTGTGATTTATTTAATTTATAAAATAATAAATAAATCATATGAAAAATATCTTTTGAATATTTTTGTATTCATTATGCATTTCGTAAACGTAGAAACTATAATATATTCTCTTTTTTTGATGGATTCTAATATTTTATTTAACTGTATGTTTATTAAAATTATTTTAATCATTATATATTTTTTAAAATAAATATATTATAAAAAAAATATGTGTAAGCTATTTTTTAGAGAAAATATCTTGACAATATTTTTGCAGATTATTGAATTATAGATTATTTATCTTATACATTATTTTTTTTTAATTTTTGAATCATCAAATCACTTGGAGATTTCCATAATGATTTTTATTACTTTATTTATTTTAAATACTCTATTGTATTATAAAGATCATATTGGATGTTGTTTTAATGTGTTAAATTCTGGAATTATAGCGCACTAAAAATATTCATTGAAAAAACACGATCATTAAATATGTAACAACGTGTTTCCATATTTTTAAATATTTATAATCATTTAATGGAGGTATATTTTCCAGAAACTCCCACTAAATAATAATAAAGAAATGAATCTAGATGAAGATTAGATATTTTTATATAAATAATGAATAATACATATAGTGGCAACCCTCAATTTAAAATTGAAAGAATCAATTTATACTTCTCCAAATCAAATTCAAGTCTCATACGAGTTATTATACCAACCATAAAATTCTTGTTAGGTTGCGACTCACCAAGAAGAGTAAGGGAATATTAGATTGCGTTTCCTATAAAAATTAAAGTATTTTCTATTCCATCAGGTATTGAAAAACCTAGGGTCTATAAATAGGTTATCACTCCATCAAATGTGAGGTTTATTAGTAGGTATAGATCTTGTCCCGAAATAGAGATGATTGAAGAGTGGAGTAGGATCTTGGTGATCTGAACTTATATAAAAACAATGATTTCATTTTTTTCTTTCTAATAAATTATACTTTATACACAAAATGAAATTTTTATTCAATACTAAATGATTATATATTCTTTGTTTTGAATGATTTAATAGATTATTCACCCCCTCTATTCCATTATTCCCATCTACTCCAGACTAATAATTGGAATAAAAGGTTGGTTCCTTTAGTTATAGGTTTTATTATTTATATATGTTTATACTATACTAACCAAAATATCGTAGACCTAAAAGTATAAAGAATAATGAGAACTTGTTTAATATAGTAGTTATTAATGAAAATGATGGATGAATACCTCAAATGAACCCATTTTCTGATGGAAGTGATTATGGGTGTTGGAAAGAATGAACGGAATCATTCCTAAATTAGTAATGTGTAGATCACTGGATAGTTATGGAGAAACCATGTAAACAACCTAAATGTGATTTGTAGGAACTTGTAGGTAACGATATGTAATTTGTGTTTTAAATTATAATGTAAAGAATATTTTTTACTATGTTATAAGTACCAGCATATATATGTTTTTCTTCCTATATGTTAACCCATGAAATTTGGAGGATTTTACAAGTAACTCACCATGGGATAAAAAATCTTAAAAGGAAAAAGATGGGAATGTTATAAGTAGAATACTATTATTTTTTGATGGGAGAAGATGAGTTAGTAAACTAGATGTTTCACCAGTGTACTTTCATTATAGATTAAATGAGTGAACTTGGTAAATTACTGGATAATACAACTCTGATTCAATGGTCACTATGATCATTACCAAAAATATGGAATTTAATGAATTTTTCTATTGATGAATGTAATAATTTTTAAGAGTATACTTTAGATGAACTAATGAATTTTTTTTCTATAATATGATCTCGAGTTGAATAATATTTTTTAGGATGATTCTAAAAATAAGAAAGGTATTTATTTTAAATATATTTTTAATTGATCCTCCAAATATTATGATTCTATGTTTCATGAAAGTGATAAATATATGACTCATTTGGAAAGAATACTTACAAATTTATGAAAAATAGGTGGAAAGATGGAGTTTAAATGAAAGAAAAAATGAGTACAAGAAAGGTGATACTAGAAATAATAATGATGCCTATGAATGAACCTGTTATGAATCAAGGATTAAAGGAAACATCATGAAAAATTATCCTAGACTCAAGATTTCAAATAAAGATAATAACAAAAGGAGAAAAGAAAATCAATCCTTGTTTGGAGGATGAGAAAGTTCAGAGAGATCAGATTTAAGTAGTGATATGGGAGGTGAACCACATATAAGTAACATTGACTTGATGGCTACAAATTATAAGGTGGCTAAATCTTTTTTAGTTAATTAATAACTCTTAATAATGATAATTATAATGTAATAAGTGAAGATGAAGAATACCCTAAATCTGATTCTAGTGTTGATTTTGAATTTGTGAATTCCAAAACTAAACAATTGTGTAAATGGAATGAGGAATTAAGGAATAATGTTGTTAGGAATGTTGAAAAATATATTTATATAAAAATTAAAAGTAAGATTATGGTTAAAAAAAATGAGAAATAGAGAAAGGATTATAAAAATATGAATACCAGTGTTTTCCATAATGAGAAGTACAAAAAAATTGTGATTTTGGTATAGTGAAACTAAAATGAAAAAATGAAAGACTTAAACATTTTCTAGTAGTAAATTATAAATATCATGAAATATGATTTAATTTCATCTTGGAGGACATGAATAAAGTTTAGAGTAAATATAAAATTATTACAAAAGAAAATAAAAAGTTATGAAATAAAACTTTTGGTTCTAATGGAAAATTATATACTGATTTAGAATCTATTAAAAAAGAAAATTTTTATTAGAGAAAGGAATTCTTTAATGTTAAATAAAATATTTTTGATTTCTTTATGAAAAAATAAATACGATAATTTTTTTCAAATGATGAAACCAAAATTTAAAAGGAATGGTTTTGGATTGAATAGCCTTTCATCATGAATGAATAATGATTCTTTTGTTAAGATATCCAAAGGGAGTGTTTTGAGTGTAACATGTTTTAAATGTATAATTTAAGAGATTTATTCTGGTGAATGCACTTTAATACTTAGAAAATATTTGCGACATAATAAAAAATTTATTTTTAATGATTTGTTTACTAGACATCAAAACAATATATTTTTAAATTCATTTTGATTCCAAAATAGTATGATAGTAATGTAATTGGATCCATGTTATCATGGTTAAAAAAGTATCATACATAGTTTATATATTTCATGAAATAATTTTTATATGTATCAAATATTAATGGTATCAATATAGTGGGCGTTCTAAACACACAATATGTGGTATTTCTAGTTTTCCATATTTTAATTCATATGATTGAGGCCTATTTGATGACAATTCTATAGGATAGATTAATGGATTTATAGAAGTTATATTTTATAAAATTACTATTTTTTTAAAAGTATTATTTATGGATTGTTTAAAACAAAATTTAATAAGTATATCACAGGTATGCGATGATGGGTTATATAAAATATTTGAAAATGATAAATGTACAGTTTTGAAAAATAAATCTTTTTTTCTTCAAATAGAAAAGAAAATGTTTACACTTGATTTTTTTATTTAAATATATATAAAATTAAGTGTTTAAATGCTATATAAGTAGATATATATTGTGAAATATAAGTCTTGGAAATCGAAACTTCAGACTATTGAACTGGTTTTCAAAGCATGAACATCATCTAAAATTTCCAAAGTTAAATACAAGTATGTATATTTTAATTAATTTATTTTTAAAGTGTACAGAAAAAATAGAGGATTTAAATATGTGGATATATTATTAATACTAGATTTATTTAATTACTACATATTGAATTATTTTTCCCTCTAAAGTAAACGAGTTTAGGGAGAAATGAATATATATTTTCAATAGTAGATGATTATAGTATATTCATCTAGATTTATTACTTACCCCATAAAAGTGAAACTTTGACCATGTTTTGTGATTTTAGTAAAATTATTCAAAATTACAAATATAATTCAATCATCTCTTTCTGAAGTGATTGATGTGGTGAATTGTTTAATTTATATTTTAAAATACACTATGAATAAAATGGATATAAACATTATTTTTTTCCTCTAAGACACCACAAAAAAATACTACGGTTGAAAGAAAGAATAGGCCAATTTTGGAAATGGCTAGATCAATGATTATTGAGTTTAATGTAGCTACATATTTTTGGGAAGAATCTATTAATACATATCTTAATGTTTTAAATAGATTTCATAATAGACTATTTTCAAATAAAACCCTTTATTAATTATTTAAATGAGTTAAACCTAAAATTGGATAAATTTGGGTGTTTGGATGAAAAGTTTTTATTTTAAATACAAATGATAATTTATACAAGTTTGATTCTAAAAGTAATGAATGATTATTTTTAGGTTTTTTAATACTATTAAAGCATATAGAAATTTTAATATGATAAATATATTTTTTGAGTAGTATATTCATTTTAAATTTAATAAAAATAAAAACCTCAAGAAGAATTCATATTTAAATAAAAATTATGAATAATTTATCAAATTCAATTTTGGAGAAGACTATGATCAAGAAAATTATAATAAATTAGTTGATGGGGAGGAAATCGCTTCTAAAAACTGTTATAAATACTGGAAAACTAAAAAATATCATCCAAATGAAAATTTAAATAGAAATATTTAATATGGAATACAAATAAAGAAATATGTTTTATATTATTGTACTAATTTTTCATTTGTTGCAAACCTTACACCTATAAATATTGAAAATTAATTAAATTAATAAAGATGGATTAATTATATTAATGATGAATTAAATAAATTGTAATGAAAAAAAGTGTGGTATTTGGTTGAATTACTAAAAGATAAATAAATAATGTGGACTAAGAGGATTTTTCGTAATAGACATGATGAAGTTTAAAACATAGTTAAAAATAAAGCAATACTAGTGGATAAAAGTTATTACATGGAAGTGGGAATAAAATTTGAATAATTTTTGATCCTATTTATAGGATAGATACTATATGATTTTTTTAGCATTGGATAGTTTTTAAAAAATCAAATTATCTTAAATGGATGTAAATATTTCCTTTTTAAATGGAATAATTTTAGAGGAAGTATTTGTTAAACAACCCTCATATTTGATTTTTTTTTCCAAATCATGTTTTCAAACATAATAATCTTTATATGATCTTAAAAAAGATCCTAGAGTGTGGTATGAAATATTATCTCAATATATATTTCAAAATGAATTTGAAAAATCAAAATGTGATCCTTCCAAGATTATAAAGAAAATTAAAAATAATTTTTTTATTATATAGATATATGTTGATGATATAACAGTTGGTACTAAAAATGATTTATATTGTAATGATTTGTCTAAATTAATGACTCTTGATTCTGATATGATCTTAATGGGGGAATTGATTTTTTTGGACTTACATATTAACAAAAGAAAATTTGATATTTTATTAAATCAATCTAAGTATGCTAAATACCTTATTAAAACATTTGGACTTGATTCATGAAAGTATATTAAAACACCAATGAGTATGAATTCCAAATTAGATTAGAAAAATTAGGGAAAGTGTGTTGATATGAAACTGTATCATGGAATTATAGGAAGCTTACTATATTAGAATTCATCTAGACGATATATAATGTTTTTAGTCTCTTTGTGTGCTAGATCATAGTCGAATCATATGGAAAGTACTCTTAAATATGTTAATAGAGTTATTATATATATCAAAGTATTTATTAATAAATGTTTATTTTATCAAATAAGAATTATTTTTATTTATTATCATATTTTTAGTCTTATTTTTGTGGTTGTAGTCTTGAACAAAATAAATCACAATAGGTATATTTAATTTTCTCTGTAAGAAAATAATTTCCAAAATTTCAAATAAACAACTATTAGTTTCCCTTTATATAGATAATTTTGAGTATATTTATACTAGTGTTTTTTGTTCTCAACGTATTTAAATGAATCATGATTTTTTTAATATCAGATTTGGTAAAATTAAATTATTTTTTTATAATTTTAGTTTTATTTATATTTCTACAAAATACTTTGTATTACTTTATAACTAAACATACAGATGTTAGATTTTATTTTTTGAGGGATTATGTGAATAAATGTTATATTATTTTAGTGTTCTTTCAAACTAAAAAACATTTTACTGAAATTTTTACTAAACCATTTTAATTTTATATATATAAGAAAAATAAATTTTGAACTTGGAATTATGAAAATTTAGTTAGAAAGTACTATTTTATTTTTCTTTTCTTGAGGGGGATATTTACTTTTCAAATTAAAATTATTCCTATATTTCTTATTAAGTATATTTTAAAATGGGGAGAATTTTAAATCTATTGTTTAGTTTTGAAACATATTTTTCAGTTTTGTAATTTCCAAAAGGCGATATTGTTAGTGTTAGGGAGATGGTTTGTCTAATTTTTAAATATATATGTGTTATTTGTTTTTATTATGTTTTCAATACTAAAAATCCCTCTCAATATTTTTTTTTATTTTTTTCAAAAAAATATTTTACTTACATATTATTTCTCTCAATTTTTTTTATTTAATTACACTTTATTTTTTTAAATTTATTCATCATTTATTCTTATTTCTGTTTAAACCTTGTAAAATATTAATTTTCTAAAGTTTTTCTGTACCCATACATATCTCATGATAATTTTTTTTACCATAGATATGTTTTAGAAATTAATTTTTAACTTTACATTTTCCTTGTAAATTTAATCTTAACCTGACATCACTACTATTCTTACCTAATATAGGAACTTTAGTTTTCAGTTTACCTTTACACACAATTTAATGTTACCCTTATGAAACATATGTATCATGTTTTTTACCTTTAAACAGAGCATATGAACTCAGATTAGCCTTAAGCAATGTGTTAACTCACCCTTATGTGAGTTTTATAATTTCTATTCCACCATTACACAGCTTTGAAAATTCAATGTTTACCATTATGTGAGATTCTATTTACCTTAATGTAATTCTTTCTTACCTTTATGCAACCTTTATATTTTTAATATTACACTTATATAAGGTTAACCTTACGTAAGGTAGAGAAAAATAATTTTAACTTTATGCAAGTTATAAAAAACTCATGTTATCTTTATGAATGGTATAAAAAATTCTTGTTACCTTTACATGGTGTTATAATTTACCTATACACAATATAATGAAAATAAAAGTTACCATTACTAAATGTTTAGAATATTATCTTAACCTTACATATATTTTTATCTACCATTATACATACTATAAGTATTTATTTTTTTTCATTACCATTACATACTATTTAGAATTTGAGCTTTACCGTTATGTAAGCTTGAAACTTAAGCTAACATAAATCTAGTTTTCTAGTTTACTCTATTTTCATCATTTTATTAATATATTTATTTTCTACTTAAATATAATAAGTGTTTAATTTTTCTAAACAGACTATAAATTTTATAAATGATATATAATTGATGTGATTTTTTTATAGTTTTTCAAACAAATTTTTATAAATATTAATTCTTTTATTCATTCATGTATATATATATAAATCGTCTAAAACTAAAATATTTGATTATATTATTTTGGATTTGTTTTGACCATTTTAATGTGTGATTTTTAATTAGTTTTAATTTTTAAATGGTTTTAAATTTAAATGATTGAATAATCAATAATCTATCTCTGTCTCCTCATTAATCATGGAATATTATTACTAAACTCATGAAAAAACCACACAATGAAATGAATTGACCATATGAAGAAAGAATTGATGGTATGTGTAACACCCTGATAATTTATGATATTGAGTTTTTAATTTTTTGATGTCTTGGGTTGTATGCTACACGAAGATAGGGTTGTATAATACACAACAACAACTTATCTTGTGGTATACGCAATGCTATACCTGGATTGTGTTACACAAAATTTCATTTTTTTAAATATTTCATTTTATGTAAGGCCGATTATAAGTGAGCAACTAAATATTATAACTTAGTCATTATAATGGATGGTAGGGATAATATAAACCTTCTTCTAAAAAAATATTTAAATGAAAATAAGTGAGCCTATAAAATAATAAAATCACTCTTGATGGATTTTATTAATGAAACATATATGTAATATATTTAATCTAATTCATCTTATATGTTTTCTAGACATGATATAGGAATAGATTCATTTTTTGGATAAAAGAAGTATTTTTCAAAAACCGTAGCTTTACCACCTTTTGATGGCACACAAATTTTAAATATACTTTTGAAAATTTTTAATATTAAAATTGACACAATAATATTCTTATTTTTATTTGGAATATAAAAAATTACTTTGGTTGATTTTTTGGTATTTTTCTGATAAGTTTCTGTTTTTGATGAATAATGAAAATATTTTTTTATTAAAAACATTATTTTCTTTTAAATTAATTATATAAATAAGTTTTTGATTAGTTTTAAATTTTAATTATTCAATTTTTATCCAATTATTTTGTTTGAAAATTATTTTATACATGAATTTATTAAAAAAATTCCATTTAAAAGGGGTATTTTTTTGAATAAAACTGATTTTCGTGACATTTTACCAGTTTTATTTTAAATTTAATTCTAAAAATTATATGTTTTGAATTCTTAGAACTTAATTTAAAATTTGGATTTAGAAGGTCTAAAATTTTAAAGTATTCCTCTTATATTTTTGACCAATACTAATAATAACCACGATAAATTTTGATACCACGATAAAAAGTAAATTAGATAATTTAGGTTAAAAATAAAATTATAATGACTATAAAATGAACCTAAAAAATTAAAATAATTTATTTGAGTAAAGTATTTTAACACTTAACACATAAGGATCAAAATTGTGTCATTTAATGGATAGTTGTCCATGAAAATGACTTAAATAATATTTAAATTAAAGAAATATAGAAAGAGTCATTTTCTTTGTCTTCAATATTTGTTATGTATCCACACATGAAAAATGGGTGGTTTAAATGAATCTAAATTGTATTTATTAAATTAATAAAAATATTTGTCTAATATAAAATTATTTTTGACATTTTGGGGCCATTTTGGGGATATTATGGTATTTATAATATTTGATGTAATGAAAATTTGAAGATGTCACATTTCTGTTTTAAATAATATATCATTGATAAAAGAAGGTCATTCAGGAGATAAATTAGACTATAAATATAAATTTGAAAGCCAAAATGTCTTTATTTATCCTTTTTATTTATTTGTGAATTTTTGGAAATAAATAATTACCTTAAAGGTTTATATATTAATGCTGCAAAAATTATTTAATTGATGAAAAATCAATAAACAAGTATTTTAAAAATTATAATAACTATTAAAAGACAAAAAAACATGACCAAATCTAATTGATAGAGTATATATAGACAATAATCAACAAATTTTCTAGTTAAAGGCCATTTTTATCCTTATAGAAGAGATTATGACACTTATATATATATATATTTTTAAAGTGATGTTAAACTTGTCGCATTTATGTTTTAATAAGTATAAATTTTTTCATAATGGATTTTACAAAAGTTATATTAATATAAAAGTGTTCTACTTATATATAGTATATTTATCTTCACCATAGTATTATTTTTAATTTTTATCCAACAAAAAAGTATATTATATAATTACACATAATAGGTGTAGGAATTACTTTATTAATGGAAATATTAAATTAATTTTATTAAAAATATTAAAATAAATATAATTTTATATAATTAATATATAAAATTAATTTTATAGATTACCTAGACCCCATAGGGATATAATAGAATATGTTTTTCTATTATAACTTCTTGTCTTGATATTTTTAAAAATCTAGGAATTAAATAGTATCAAAATTGACCCTATTGTTGTTTTGTCAAACAAATGTATTATTAAATTATTTCAAAATCATTATATTTTTTTAAAATATATAATATTTAATATATGATCCAAAATTATCCAAATTATAAATTAATTATTTAAATTACATCAAATAAGTAAATATTTTACAATTTTAATATTGAAATATTTGTAACCCTAATTAAATTTAAATAGAATAACTATGTGTTAAATTAAAATGATATGGTTCAAATTGACATAAAAAAATTACCAAAATTTATTGTTTTATAGGATTAAAACACTATCTAATCACATCTACAAAACTATGAAATCTTGGATGATTTTTATGTGGTTTGATTTTATTATAAATTAATATTTTTAGAGATTCCAAATGTGCCTGTCACCTCAATTATTAAAGGGGACATCCTTCCTCACAATTTAAATTTACATTGAGTATTAAATATCAATAATAACACATAAATTTACCTTCTAAACTTCCTTATTCACATTATATAGGTTCTAGTCTTCTCAAAAGACCAACTGTAGTGCCTTTTAGAGGAGATCTAGATAATGCTCGTTGAAGAAGAGGTAATATCCTCTACTGATTCATCAAAATTATTTCTTATTCTACTTCATATTCATGAGTTGATTACATTATAAATGAATTATTTTAGTATCAAATATATACTTATATTTTAGTAATAATATTTAATAACCATGGCCCACTTTCTATCTATCCTACGAAAATCAACATCACCATGTGTACTTATGTACATCTTACCATCTCCACGCCGTGGCATGTTCTATTTTTTCACCACCAATTGACTTTCATAAGTATAATGATGGAAATAATTACTATATATGATTATTATAAGAAGTTATTTATTCTGGAAAAATATATATACCATCAAATTCGATAACATTTCATAATTAAAGGAATGATATCATTGCTCGTGCATACGTATGGCCTACCATCTCCACAATGCGATGCTATTCATTCTACATGATATCCATTAAATCATGATTATATCAATGTAAAGAATAAATACATATGATATAAATTATCTGAACATAATTTTGGAATGATATAACTATGACATAATATAGAGAACTAAAACTTATTCGACAAAACATGCATGAGATAATGAAGTAGGTAAAACCCGAATTATTAGTAATGATGAAATATTATTACCAAATGGATGATAATATGATCATATATGTTATAATAAAAATATAAATGATTCTATAATAGCTCAATGACATTATTTGAATCATTATACATGAGGTTTGTATACATACAATGGATATCAGACTTGAGGTAAGGGATAATTTTACAATCCCATTATTATCCAAGATTGTTTATACGTATGTATTTGTTGGTGTATATTTATTATCCGCATACATTTTTCCATAATATATAATATTATTTATATTATTACAGATTTTTTAAGTAATTTATACTAAATGGTGAATTTTTATTAAACAGTATGAAATGAATATTTTGTCATTTTCGGTACGAGGTACTTATTGAATTTTCTGGAAAAAGTATAAAGAGAATGTTTTTTAACTTATATACCATGAATTTATTTTTATGCTTTAATAATGATTTATTCCCATTATTATTTCTTTATAGTATTTCAGTGTTATTTTCAATTTTTTTTAATTTTATAATTCCATGAAATTTTGAGAAATGAAAATGTTTTAGAAGAAAAATTGATATTTTCCCTCAATAATTAATTTCAAGTGTTTTATCAAAATTATTTTCTATTTAGTACTAATGATATTTTTCATGTATAAGATCCATATTATTATTTTAGTTTATTTGGATTATCATGGAATTATATTTATGAAATCCATTTGTTTTACGTGTATTATGTTATGATGTAATGATGTTTAAGAAACCCATTTTATTCCTTGGGTTATGTTATGATGAATGATTTATGTTTTTTGTGGAACACATATGGATGGTTTCCATTATGTGAATAGTGGGACCTATATATCCCTCTAATTCATTTGGTAATGATTTATATCTCATGAGATATAGATAACTAGAATAATATGTAAATCTGGTTTAGTAAAATAGATCTAGAACAACAAGTGAATCCAGGTTAGTAATACCGCGCTGGAACGAGGAGTGAACTCGGTTCAGTAATGGAATTATTCCACTATGATGGTCTTTGTAATGAGACTTGGGTAATATGGAAATTATTTTCTATGCTTATGTATTTTCCACAATTTCATGTTTTATGCCAATTCTATTTTATCATGGTTCGTGTTCATTTATTCTTTATACCTTATGAACTGCCAAGATTTAGTTCATGTCTCGAGATTTTGATATTCAAAATTTATGTTCATGTTTTTACATTATTATATTTATGTTTTGTTTTAGGACATCCATTTTTACCCTTAATGAGCATTTGATTCATACTTTTTATGTTTTATTTTCCCCAGGATATAAATATGATTTTAGGGAGGAAAACTAAAGAGAAGATCATTATGGGAGATGTTGAAGATCTTTCACCAAGTTAGCTGAATCTGTTCTAAGTTTCCAATGACACTAAAATAATACACCCTTTTGGAATATATTTTATGTAACATATTATGTTTTATACAAAATAAACTTAATGTCCATGTATGGAAATCTTGGTTCGTTAGAGTTGGTTTCAGAGAAAATGTTTAGTTAATCTTTAGAAAATAGGATGCGAAAACTTTAGTGAGATCCGTAGAGATATTAGAAAGGATATGTCTAGGTTTGTGCCTAAGTGTAAGTATAAATATAGCTTACATTTATATATTTATTTTAACTATCATGAATTACCTAGGATTTAACCTAATAAGTTAGATATTGAATGTAATTCCCCTTGATTATAATGTTTTCCTAGTATTATTTTTTTCAACTTATACTATTATTTTTTGGGTTTTAGATAATGGCTGACACCTGAAAGAACCATTTTAATGATAAATGTAATGGAAAATTAAAAAACATTCCTAAAAAAATACCAATTCTTTGAGAGTTGAAATGAAAAATCTTATCCCTATACTTACAAAAGCTGTGAATCATTCTAGACTTCCAAATGAGAATAGAGGGGAACAACATTCTGTTGAGTCCTTCATGAGGCAACATACACCTTATTTTAGTGGGTCTTCTACTCCACTTGTTTCTAAAAAATTTATCAGTACCATTAAAAATATATTTTACATCCTTCACTATTTGTAACATGAAAAAGTCATTTCAGTGGTTTATCATTCTAAAGGAAAAGTGGACCAATGGTGGAGTCCAATCAAGAATACAAGGTAGTAAGATGAAATTGAATCCAAGGAATGGGATGAGTTCAAGAACTTATTTTTCAATAATTACTTTCCTAGTATCCTTTGAACTAATATGAAAAAGGAGTCCATTGATCATAAGAAAAAGGATTATGAATACGTTAATACATATGAAGAAAATTTTACAAGCCTTGTATGGTATTCTTCTGGATTCATCTTCCCTTATAAAGGTAAAGTTAATCAATTATTCAGTGGATTAAAACCAATTATTTTAAGATAGTTAGATATTAGAAACATTATTAGTTATGAAGATATTTTGTTTTGTGCAATAAATGTAGAAATGAAATTTGGTGTTACATATTAATCTCATGGTTTTGAAAAGAAACAAAATATGGAGTGCAAAAGAAAATCTCAAAACAAGAGTGAATAGAAGATGAGTGTTTCCTTATGATCAAAGTGTGGAAAGAAGCATGGAAGATATTGTCTTAAAGGGACTATAAAATGTTATAATTGTGGAAAAAAGGTTGTAGGGTAGTTTATTTCCAAAGTAATAAGAAAAATTTATGTAATGATGTGAATAGAGAAAAGGCTATAGAGAATGAAACACCCACACTTCAATGATACAAGTGTAAGGAAATTTGGAATAATACTAACCAGTTCCCTAATCCAAGGGATATCAATACTTATTGACATTAACAACCTATTAAGGATAAAGACAAAGTCAAATCACTTATGATTATTATTGGCGCTGTTGAGTATGCCAATAAAGTGGTAGAGTGATTGAGTGTTAGAATAAAGTCTCATATCACCATAGGTGGACTTATGCATATTTGATTACATTTTCTAACCTTTCTTATGATAAAGATATATGTAATAACCAATAATTCTTTTTATGGTTTGCATGATCTGTTAATATTTTAGGAATGACAAATTCAACATCATTTTGTTGAATAATATTTGAAGTGGAAATTGTTTAAGGAATGACTAACTTTGGGATTATACTGAATTCATGTATGTATTTATTCTCATGTTCTATAAATTTATTTAAAGGATTTTTAAAAACAAAATTTCTGTCCTAGTACCTTCTTATCTAATGAACCAAATGACCCCTTAAATCATCACAGATTTATGGATTTTTGAATGTTAACCTTCTCCTATAATTTTTCTCTATCACCCTTCATCTGAATTTTATGGTTATATTATTCTCCCATATCCAAGTTTTAACTTCCCATCTATGTTCTTCTCTAAGAAAACCTCGTGAGGAGTTACTTTGGTTAACATTTATGTTTATAAATTTCTTTTTTTAAACAATGTTTTTGAATTCCATTTTACGATGTGAGTTTCTATAAAATAAAATTTCATGTATTAAACCTTTTATAACCCTAATGAATTTTGAGGGAGAAATTCATTTTAAGGGGGGTATAATGTAACACCCTGAGATTTTTTTGAGGTATAGTTTTTAATTTCTTTGATTCCTTATGTTGTACGCTATACTAAGATGGGCTTGTGAAATACAAAACATCTACTTAGCTTACGATATACACAACAATATTCTTGGCTTGTGTTACACAAAATTTCAATTTTTTAAAGAATTAATTTCATGTAAGACTAAGTATAAGTGAACAACTAAATATTATGACCTAGTCATTATAATGGCAGGTATGAATAGTATTAACTTCCTTCTAAAAAACTATTTAAATGAAAATATGTGAGTCTATAAAATAATAAAATCACTTTTAATGGATTTTATTAATGAATAATAAATGTAATATAGTTAATATAATTCATATTATATGTTTTTTATAACTGATTTAGGAACCGATACAATTTTTAAGATAAAAGAATTATTTTTCAAAAAATATAGTTTTACTGCCTTTTAATGGAACACCCATTTTAAATTTAATTTGATATTTTTTTATATTCAATTTGACAAAATAAAATTATTCTTTTATCTGATTATATAAAAAATTATTTTGGTTGAATTTTTGATATTTTTCTGATATGTTTCATTTCTCGATGAATTGTGAAAAAATGATTTTTACTGGAAACTTTATTTTATTTTAAATTAATTACCTAATAATGTTTTGGACTAGTTTTAAATTTTAATAAGTTTATTTTTATCTATTTCTTTTTGAAAATGATTTTATGCTTGAATTTATTATAAAACCATCTTACATCTATAAGGGGCATTTTTCCAAAAAAAAAAATGTATTTTTGCGAAATTTTACAGGTTTTATTTTAAATTTAATTCTAAAAATTTGGTGTTTTGAATTTTGAAAAATGAATTTAAATTTTGGATTCATTAGGTAAAAATTTATTAAGTATTCCCATTTTATTTTTGACTAATATTAATTATAACCACGATAAATATTGTTACCACGGTAAAGAGTAAATTTGGTAATTTAGGTTAAAAATAAAATTATAATGACTATAAAATAAAAAAATGAAATAATTTTATCTGATTAATGTAATTTGAATCTTAATAGTAAATTATCTAAATTATATCATTTAGTGGATACTTTTTCTTGAAAATTAATTAAATAATATTTAAATCAAAGGAAGACACAATGCATCATTATCTTTATCAATAATATATATTATTTGTTTATATATGGAGGAATGAGTGGTATAAATGAATCTAAATGGTAATTTTTAACTTAATAAATATATTTCCATAAAATAAATTTATTTTTGACGTTTTTGGGCCATTTCAGAGATATTATGGTTTTTATAATATTTTATCTGATGAAAATTTAAAGATGCCACATTCATGTATTAAATAAGATATCATTGTTAAAATAAGACTATATAGAATATAAATTCTACTATAAATAATAATTTGAAATATAATTTTTTTTATTTATGATGGTAATTTATTTTTTAAGTTTTAGGAATGATATAATTACTTTAATGGTTTATATATTGTTGCTGTAGAAATTATTTAATTGACGAAAAATCAATAAACTAATTTTTATTAATATTATGATAACTATTAAAAGACACAAACACTTGACCAAACAACATTCGTAGATTATATATCTACCAAAGTCATCCAAGTGTCGAGTTATTATCCATTTGGAGCCTATAGAAGAGATTATGATGCTTATATGATTTTATTTAAAGTGATGTTAAACTTATCGAATTCATGTTTAAATAATTATAGCATTTTTGAAGATGAATTTTCTGGAATATATATTCAAGTAAAAGAATTGTACTAAAATATTATAGATGTATCTTTATTATGGGTTTTTATAATTTTTACTGAACAAATAAATATATTAAATAATTACACAAAACTGATGCAACAATTACTTTATTAATGGGAATATCAAATTAATTTTTTTAGAAATATTAAAATAAATATAATTTTGTATAATAAATCTATCCAATTATTTTTATAGATTACCTAGGCCCCATAGGGATATAGTAAAATATATTTTTCAATGAGAACAGCTTATCTTGATATTTTTTAAAATCCATGAATTGAATAGTGTCAAAATTGACACTATTTTTGTTTTGTCAAAACAATGTTATATTAAATTATTTAAAAATAATAATTTTTTAATAATATATAAAATTTTTTATATGGTTTAAAATGACCAAAATTATTTATTTATGATTTAATTTACATAAAATAATTAAATATTTCACCATTTTAATATTGAAATAATTGTTACCCTAATTAAAATTAAACAGAATAGGTAACTGTTAGAATAGAATGATATGGATTAAATTGAGATAAAAATGTACAAAATTTATTGGTTGATGATATTACAACAATATCTCTTATAATATTTGAAACTATTACATTTTTAAGGTTTTTGGATTTGGTTTTATTTAATTATAAATTAATATTTTTAGAGATTCCTAATGTGCCCCGCGCCACAATTATAAAAGGGCACATCCTACCTCATAATTTAAATTCTCTTTGAGACCTCAAGGTCAACCATCCCTCAACCATTTACCTTATCAACATACTTATTCACATTATATATGTTCTTGACTTCTCAAAATACCATATCTCATTCCTTTAAGAGGAGATCTAGAAGGAGCTCGTTGAGGAAGAGGTAATCTCCTCAACCGATTCTTTCAAATCATTTCTTTTTATACATAATATTTGTCAGTTGTTTCCATTATATGTTAATTATTTCGGCATCAAATATATACTGATAATTTATTAATATCACTAAATAACCATATTCCTCCTTCTATCCATCCTATGAAAAATGAAATCACTACGTGTGCGTACGTACGACTTACCGTCTCCACGCTGTGGTGTGATCTGTTTTTTTTTCACCACCACATGACATGGATGGATATAATGATAGAAATAATAACTATTTATGATTATTATAAAAAGTTATTTATTCTAAAACAATATATATATACAATCCACTTCGATACCATTTCATAATTAAAGTAATGATATCATCGCTCGTGTGTACGTACGACCTACCGTCTCCACGATGCGACGTGATTCATTCTACATGATAGCCAAAAAATCATGACTATATAAATTCATAGAATAAATAAATATGATATATGTTATGTGAATATAATTTTTTAATGATATAAATTTGACATAAGAGGTATAATCATAACTTATTCGAAAAAGCATGCATGCGAAAATGAAGCAATTAATACCCGAATAACGAGTAATAATGAAATATTATTACCCAAAAGATGAAAATATGTTCATATATGATATCACAAAAATTACTATGATTCTAGAATAATACAATGAAATTATTTAAATCATTATATAGGAGGTTCATATATAAACAATGGATAACAGTCCTAAGGTAAGGCATACTTCCACAATCTCATTATTATCCGAGATTGTTTATGCATTTATATTTACTAGGGTATATTTACAATCCACATCAATGTTTCCTAAATATTTAATATTATTTTTATTATTCCAAAATTTTATAAATTTATGTTTTCCAACTGGTGAATTTTAATAAAATGGTATGAAAGGAATCTTTAGTTGTTTTCGATACGTGGTACTTTTTGACTTTTCCGGCAAAAGTATGAGGATAATGTTTTTTAAATTATATGGCACAAATGTATTTTTAAACTTTTATAAATCCTTATTCCTATGAAGATTAATTTGTAGAATTTCATGGTTATTTTCAAATAAATTCCTATCATTAAAAACTGTGTGGCATTTTGAAAAAATAAAATGTCTTAGAAGAAGAAATAATATTTTCCATAAGAATTAATTTCCAATGTTTTGTAAAAATTATTTTTCATATAAAATTGAGGATATTTTTCCTGTATAATATCCATATTATTATTATGGTTAATTATCTTTATTATGGAATGATAGTTTTGAAATTCATTTGTTTTAAATGGATTATGTTATAATGGAATGATGTTTAAGAAACCCATTTTATTCCTTGGGTTATGTTATGATGAATGATTTATGTATTTTGTGGCACACATAAGTATGGTTATCCTAATGTGATGGGTAAGACCTATATCTCCCTCTAATGCATTGGGTAAAGATTAATATATCCTGAGAGATAAATGACTAGAACATCAAGTAAATCTATTTTAGTAATATATAGCTTGAATGGAAAGTGAATCTGTTTCAGTAATATAGAATTGGAAAGAAGAGTGAACTCCATTCAATAATGGAGTTTGTCCTCTCTGATGGTCTTGAAAATGAGACTTACCTAATATGGATATAATTTTCTATCATTTTTTGTTTTCCACAATTATATGTTTTATTATAATTCTATTTTATCATGTTTTATGTTGAATTATGATTTATGGGTTAAGAAAGACCAATATTTATTTCGTGACAGAAGTTTTTGATATTGAAAATTTATGTTCATGTTTTTACATTCTTATGTTTATTTTTTGCTTGATGTTCTCCATGTTTACCCTTAATAAGTATTTGAGCTCACCCTTGTTATGTTTTATTTTCCATAAGATATAAAGAATGGTTTTAGGTAAGAAAACTAGAGGGTAATATCTTTATGGGGGATATTAAATAACTTTCACCATGTTAGAAGAATGTGTTTTATGTTTCCAAAGACACTAAACTAATATGATCTTTTGGCATCTATTTGTGTAACGTATTAATTGTTTCTCAAAAGAAATGTAATGTACATGTTAATCAAACTTGGGTCATTAGATTATGGATAAACCATGAGTGTTAAATGACAATGTACATAAACTTCATGTTATGATGGATCAACTAAACACTATAAAAGATTTTCCACATGTTATGAGTACCAAAAATATGTTATATGTATCAACCACATGATATGAAACTCACAGTCCCTCCGACACTTTTTCAATTTTTTCATATTTTCTAAAATTATACAACATCTATTTATTTGTTATTTTGATAAAATATTTAACTACTTTTTTAATATATATATATATTATTTACATTTTCATAACATCATAAAATCATAAAATAATCATATTAAAAAATATACTCTAAGGAATTAAATTTTTATTCATTAAACATTTTATCAAAGTGGAAATAAAAATATATTATATTTTATGATGGTTTTTGATATTATAATTATCTTTAAGTTTATTCAAATTATATCAATCATTTTATTGATTTGTAGAATAGTTATATAATATAATGAGAATATGTATCCTATTTGGTAGAGAAAATATCATGGAAATACTTTTAGAGATTAATGAGTTACATATTATTAATATTATACTCGAATTATATAGTTTTTAAATTATATATTTACTATAGGATTGTCATAAGGGTTTTTATTGTTTTATTTTTTTTGAAAACTATATTTTGTTCTAATTAACATATTTTATGTTACTTTAACGAGTTCACTATATTAATTAGATTATTCCAAAATTATTCTGTGAATATATGAGATGTTTAAATTGGTAAATTTTATATATATATATTTAAATATTTTAAACAGTTGAATAGCATTGACTAGTTTAAGAAACTCCCACTGAACTAGAATCAAAGGAGGTAGATAGTTTAACATTAGATATTTTTCTATAAATAAATATGAAGTCATTTAGTGGAATAAGAATTATAGTAACACTTAAATGAGATCGTCTGTGACTATTATTTCATTGATCAGATTATGAAGAAACTTATAAACTAGATTCATTGATGTTTAAGTGATCAATGTTACATGAGATACATTGACATTCACATCTTCTGCTCACTTATGACCATCATTGTTTTGTCATTTTCAATATGTCATGTTTTCAGTAATATATTTATAATTGAAAGTGTTAGTGTATAATTTTAACAATAAAAATAAACTCTATTATTTGTCATTATGCCAACCATAAGGAAGGTTCTTGGGTTGTGAATCACAAAGAAATATTTTATTAGATTAGGTTTTCACTTCTCTAAAAATTTTGGTATTATTTGTGCCTCTAGGCATTGTAAAAGGTAGGGTGTATAAAATGGTCATCATTCAGTTAATAGAAAATTTTCTTAGTGAGTATTGATCTTCTTGTCGAGTTGAGAATACTAAAGAGTAGAGTATTGTCATATTGATCAAACCTACTATAAAATTAATGTGTTCATATTTTATTTCAATTTCATTATATTCTAGAAACTTCAATATAACATTCATTTATTAAAAATTGACTATGACTGATAATTTATTTTAGATGTTTTAAAACATTATTCACACCCTCTAGTCTATTATATTTTATTACCAAGGAAAAAATTGATCCCCTATGTGTGGTTTCAATAAGAGGAATCATCTCTCCAGTGCAGGGAAGATGTATTTTTTTGGACTAAACACTATCTAGTCGATGTACATGTTGTGTAGTGATACATGGCCCTGGGGATGATTAATTGGATAGAAACCACATATAAGGGGGATGGGGCCCTGTAGTACTACATGAATAGACCCCAAGTTTACCCTATATATATATTAGTATACAACCAGGGACTAGCTATTCCCTGACCATGCAGTGGTGCATGACCAGACCTTGAGTGCACCTAGGGAGTGTATAAGTACTTGGACATGGTTGATATTTTGGAGTACATGCCAAGTACTCGAGGTACACTATGTACTCTTCCCTTGTTATCCATTTCAGGATTTTTCAAATTTTATTCCTAAGAGATAGAATTAGACATAAGAGGGATTTATTCTATGAATTTTTTCTACACAGAATGTGATGGTGGAACCCTTGGGGTGTTTTGATGACTTTTGGGAGGTGGTTAATGGTGAGTAAGCTATGAGGAAGTGGTTTTCCTCTAGTAAATAGATTCATAGGTCTCTTATAGAAGATTTGATATGATACCTAAGCAAAGATCGATATAATTATGGGAGGGAATGTCAAGTTACTAACAAGGACCTTGTGTGTTAAAGGCATGAGATGGTCCCAAGGTTTGTGGGACTTGGTTACGAATCGAAGAGATGGATAGGTTGGATGATCTATCCAAACTAGAGTGACATTGAAAGGTAATGGTATTGGGGATATCTACATTGTGATCACCTCATAGGTGGTCAGTAAGGCCCTAAAAATACCTTGATGATATAATGGGAAATGAAACCTTTCAATGAGGAGGTTTTTCTAAGAGACTAGTTGTGAATGAGGATCCCAAGAGTGGTGAATCCACCTATGTTTTGATCGATTGGATGCCAAGAGGGATTCCTCCACTTACATACTAATTTGGAGTCTACCAAGAGGGATGCTTCAGCTTATGTTCTGACTATGTAACTCAAGAGTGACACCTCTACTTATGTACTAACCTTGAGGATTCTTCGTGGGATGCCTCTTATATAGTAATGATTTAGAGAACCCATGTGGGATCCCCTCTAAGAGAAAACCCTGGGAGGGTGTCCATGGATATGGGTAGATATGGTATAGGGCACAAAATAGAATCCATAACGACCATGTGAGCCTAAGGAGATATAAATTGTGTGAAGGACTTGGACATTTAAATAACCCTTTTGATATATTAATTTTAATTTTAATTTATGTTTGATGAAATGTGATTTCCCATGACACTTTTGAATTGGTAATTGAGACTAGCATAGGTTTTATTCATTGTGATGACATAGAATCACTTGATGATATGGAAGAGACCTTGTGATTCCTGATATGATTGGGATTTGGTTTGACAGTAAATTTAGGTCGAATACCTTTCTCAACTAATATTCATTGGTCTGGTTGATGTTCGAGTGGATGACTAAAGGAAGTAACTATAATCCAATATCAGAGAGCATGTGACCAAGTATATATAAGAATGATTGAGATTTTATAGATTACTATGATATTTTTATACCATTAAAAAATATTGGCTACCAATATTCAAATGAAGATACTAGTAGTCCAATTAAAGTGCTCGTGATTCCAAAGATTCTAAGGGTGATATAATATTTTGGGTTGGTTTATATCCCTGATCATGGATTTTGGAAATCCCAAGGGTTATTTTATATCCCCTTTATTGATTCATAGAACACCCCCTAGTATTGGGTGGGCACTCTAAAATTGATTTGGATGTGGAGCACTGATATTTTTGATACCCAAGATATTCATAGTGGAATCCAAGGAAGGTATTCCCCTTGATCTCCTAGGTCTCCCCGGAATCATTCATGCAAGGATGAGAAAGATTTAATTTTTTTCCCCCTCACAGGAATCATTCATTGACCTGACATTGAGAATTATCAATTACTACCATGGGGTTCACCCTAATGGATTTAGGATAAGGAATTTCTAGTGAAACTAGTACTCATTAATGGAAGTCTGAGCACATGATCCCTAAAGTGAGGACAAAGGCCTTATTAGGTGATTCTCATGATTGGATCCATTATGGTGTTGAATATAGTAAGAATGGTCAATTGAGTTCATGAACCCAAGGATTAGTGATGAGTATTGGTCTTGGACCCGGTGATATATGGATTCCCATGTGGTGCTGATTTCACTATGGTTGGAAAATTCCTTATTAACTTTAAGATATAATTCGAAACTAGCTGAAGAATGTTAGATTCAATCAAGGTCATGGACTTAAGAGTCGATGGTGCTTTTATTTTTTATTTTATTTTAGATATTTCCTATTTGGGCTAGTCATATTGCATGAGAACACACTTATCATAGAAGGTTATAAGTTTTCCATTGGGGTGGCCTACTATGATTCATTTTTCACCCCCTGTACAAGCACCAAATTTTGAATGTATACATAATGTCTACTTTTAGGTTGAGCATAGATACCTGAATAATAAGCTAGAGTCCTAGGATTTCATGATTTAGAAAAGATGCTCATGCGGAGTTATATGATCATGATTGAGCAGCTCAGTAGGGTTTTGGATACCAAATATGTGGAACAACTATTAGTTTTCATTATATCTTGATGTATTTATTTTCAACTATTTATTTTTGTATATGAGACTGCTCTAGTGGGAGATCAGCTATTTTGTGTACAAAGTTGTCATTTGTCCTTTACTATAATTTTTTTAATTTGGATGTTTTATTTAATCTACATAGTCTAATGTGTATGATTGTTTTTTATTTTAGTATTATTTTGCACTATGACATATGGGTATAGTATCCTCATAGAAACAATGTTAGAACTACATAGCTGGAAAACAACCTCTGACATATGAGGAGCCATGCCTAGTGCTACATGGAAAACCAGTCTGGAAACCTTATAGAGTGAGTTTTTGAAGTGTGTTACAAATAGTTTCCACTAAAGTATTAACATGTCTATATAATAACTATTTTATTGGAAAATGATAAGAAATTGAACTTTTATTGATGAATTTGGATAAGGAAAACTATTGGGACCAATACATGTAAATGAGACCACATATAATATACAATTAATCTAGAGATATATTAAGGAATCTCATAGATTAAAGAAGTGTTATATAGACAATCAAATAAAGGATTTATAATTTCATGTAGGAGATTATGTTTTCATTAATGTATCACCTTGTAAATGTGTCATGAGAATTGTAAAGAAATGGAAACTGAGTTCGTAGTAAATTGAACCATTTGAGATTTTGGAGAATGTTGAAGCACTTACCCATTAGTTAGATTAACCTATAAATATTTCCAATGTTTGCGATGTCTTTCATATATACCTATTAAAGAAGCATATTTCATTCCCAATGCATATAATTGTCAAAAAATGTGAATAATTTTATTCTACACTTCCATATGAAGAATAACCAATCAAAATTTTTGATGAAAGGGAAAAAGTGTTGAAGAAAAAACCAACCTAACTCATGAATGTATTATGGAGAAATAAAAAATTTGAAATGAAACCTAGGAGCCTTTGTATATGATGAAGGAAAATTAACCCCACTTATTTTGATTCTAGATAAAAATTTTGAGGGTGGAATTTTTTAAATGGGGGAGAATGTAATAAATAGAAATTTGTTTTTATTAATAAAAGAACTCTCATTTTTCAGTAACTATTTTACTATGTTTTATAATAAAAATAACATAGTAAAGAAATTAAATTTATTTTTACATATTGTAATAATATTTATTACTATAGTTAAGAATATAATAGTAATATAAACACTAAAGAATCATGTAGTCATTAAGGGGAAATCCATTGGCTTGAATTCTCCCATGAAGATCATTCATTCCATGATAATAGTAAAAAGATAGATAATTGTTATGAATATGATATACATTATCATGGGATGTTTAAGAACCATTACTTTTTAAGTAGTGAATGATGACGTATGATATTGTTGGTGCACATATATAAGGACATTTGACCTTTGGGATTTATGAACATTATGATTGTTAGGATATTGACCACATGTCAAAATGGTCATTGATATTTATGTCCATTGGTCAATTTAACTATTAGGAATTATGTCCATCGAATATTTAGGCATTACAAAGTTACCATTGGGGTACATTTTTGATGTTAAAGGAATAAACCATGGAATCTACCAGTAGATATATCCCTTATGATATTCACTTTTCAGAGCGTAAGATAAAAGATGGTGGGGAGTTTTCCTAGAACAAACCTAATGTGGAATTATGTAAATGAGACATGAGAGAGATCATTTTTAATATAAATTCAATTAAGTGTATATAACAAATCTAGAAATGTTGGATGAACCACCACAACAAACTAGCACAATCACACATCTTACTTTAAGGGAATATGCCAATGTAATACGTGGTTATGAATAAATACCTTAATTAGTATTAAGATGTAATTTTATAGAAATTAAATATAGGTTACTCTACTCGAATTTCGTTGTTATTTATTTTATTTCAATACTCTTTATATGATAGAAGAAATGAACTTGGATAATGAATATGATAAAATAGATTATTAGTACAGTGAACCTGAAATTGTATTTTTGGAAATATTTTTAAATTCCATTTTATGATAACATTAAAAATATTAAATAAAATTTATTGGGATTAAATAGACATATAAAATACTATTTATTTAAATATAAATTATAATATAATTTCATAATATCCTAAGTAATTTTCTAATGACGTCCAAAAATCTGATAATGTCCTAAAACATATTTTTAAAATATAAAATTATCATATTTAGAGAATTATTTTGATAAAATAAATAAAATTTATGGAATCAAAACATCAAAATGAACTTATGGTGTTGTTTTGGGAAATTTTTGACAAATTTTAATTTTGGGGAAAAACCAAAATTATCATTTTTAGAGTACCATGATTCTTATGACATTAGTATGATTTGATCATAATGAAAAAAAATTAAGAAAAATTTATTCAATTATAATTACATTTAAGTATCATAATAATGATTTTTGAAATATTAATTTGTACTTATAAATTATCATTTCAAATTTTTAAACCTTAATTATATTTTCCCTTTATAAAAAGTATTTTTGGAATATATACATTTATTTTGATAATTGGGAAGTTTAATCATGTTTTGGATTGATTTAAAGGTCATATGAGCCCTCGTTTATGATTAATTATCTAGAAACTTTATGGGAATTGATTCCACCAACAAGTGATTAGATTAAATAATAAAATAATCGATATTTTATCCCGTAAACAACCCCTCTTAACATATAAATACCCACACATTCTCCTCACAATACCCAGTGAAAATCCTTTGAGGATGATTCCCATGTCATTATCCTTCTCAAGGACCCCTCCAAGTCAGTATAACATTCTAATGGGTATCTCTATAGATTTTAGAAGCTACCTTTTCAAGTTAAGGTTTCTATCTACTATATTTTTACATTCATGAATTTTTATTTGTGATAAGATTTTAATTATCAATTAATTCTATTCTCAAGTGTTTTTAAACACCACTTTATGTTCTATATGATTATTGGTTAATGAGAAACATAATTTATCTCTCATTAAACCCAATCCATAATTCATTTTGTAAACCTGTTATGTGTCTGAAATCACTCCTTTATATTCCAAGATATATTTTCTTATTGTGAATAGATAACCTTATTTTCATTCAAAGGTATTTATATAGATGTTAATTTATATTATTGAATGGGTAAATCTATTCATAAAACACACATTACATACTCATGGGTTAAAATGAAATGTACTTAAGATCTTTGATCGGCATAGAACACATAATATTAAACATATCAAGGGTACAACCTATTAATGCTTCAATGCATTGGGAAAAGAATTAATCTATATAGATGACATGATTAAAACACCTTGGTTGAATTCCTTTGTAATTTTTATGATACCTTGGTGAAAAACATTGGTAATATGTTATACAACACTTTGGTGATGAATAATTGTGATATGAATGTCATTTATTTGTTTATCAACATTTCCATATCATTACTATGTTCTTATATTCATATACTTATATTAGGCCTCATGTTCTTAATTGTACGATCTTATTCTATGGCTCATGTTTCACCCATGATGTTAATTATTGATTCATTTCCATTATTTATCCCATATTGGTCTTTATTCTCACAAGTTTCATTTGAAAAATGTCCCTAGAATGTCTTACACAGTGAGGTGATATAGGATGTAATTATAAAGAATACCTTTAAGATAGTTGAAAATTAGTTTATATTGTTTTGTGTGATTTTTATTTCTTGAACTACATACCCTTTTTCGATGACATTAATCATCAAAAGGTCATTCAATGATACTTATGTAATATTTAGTCAATAAAATATGCTAAAACCATTTATAAAAATTTGTGGTATTATAATATAGAAGTATATTTTTTTTATCAAAATAATAATTTTCAGGGTTACTACAGATATTATAATGTGATTGGATTTAAATCATTTCATTTTTGGTCCAACATATAGTTACCTGGAAAAATAAGGGAGCATGATCAGATGGGGAGACAAAAAAACACATAATAAATTCGCAAGTGTACAAATTTTAGAATAATATTAGAGTAAACAAGAAATTTTATAACTTAGAGGAAGTGTGTGGGGTTTCCTCATAAAGAATACTATAGAAACATCAAGAGTATGGGGGGTGAATTGATGTTACAAAAACAAACTTAATGTTTTTTACCCACTCAAAAATTAAATCTTTATATGGTATTGGTTAAAAATAATAAAATTCAAATAAAATTATAGACACACACTACACACATTAGAAAATAGAAGATCAAAAGTTAAAAAAAATGATAAATTAAATGCAATAAAAAAATAAATAATTTCAAGTAAGAACAAAGAACATAGTTTTATATGATAATATAAAACTTCTAAAATGGATATATTTTCAATATAGTTTCATTTCCTAGGAACTATTAGATTTCAGTCAAAATTGGTTGGAGGTTCATTAATCAAAACCAAGGTATAAAATATCTAATCAAGAACTTCATCGAATTCACCCATTGAATGGTATGTGTTCCACACCAGGAAATTAATTATTATTAGCATAATAAATAAGGAAATATATCCCAAATATTTTCATTGTACAACTTGATCGGCACTAACAAGCTTTATACTTGAGCTTCGTCAAAGAATTTTTTTGACCGAAATAATATTCCTTACATAGAATCTAATAGATCTTAATAATCATAAATATAGTGATTTGAAATGGAAAATCAATTTCTTTTATAATGAATCCCTACACCTGTTGGATTTTATAAAATAACATTATAATAAAAATCCAATTGAATCTCTCTAAAGCACTGAGATGATGTAAGACTTGAATGTAATTTCTCTTAGTGCATTGTAACGAACATCCATTACTCTAAGTATTTAGTCTGATTTATAGGTGTTAGTTTAAAAACCTCCATTGGTAATATCTATGAACTTTAGGTTTTCTTATAAAAACATTTAAATTATATACCCTTTATTTTTTGAAGTAAATTCATCATGAATTAATGATTCTCTTGAAACTAGGTAGATCATTTAATTAACCAAAAAAAATTCCAAAGATATAAAAAATATTATCAGATACAGAATATTCAATTTAACTAAAATTAATAGAAAAGTATATTGTGATATCCAAAATAAGGATATAGAAGTTTTATTTTACCCAAACCAATCCCATATTTTTATAATCCCGAAACAATAAATAAAGTAAATTTATGCAGAAATTTAAAAAATAATGACTCTTAATAATATATGAAAAATCTCCCCTGGATATAAAATTTAATAACTAAATTTTCCATTTTAATAGAAACACAATGTTATTAATAATAAATCTCCGCCATAACCAAATCATTCCTCCTTATAATAAAGCAATACAAATAAGAAAAACTAACTATGTCTTGAATTTTACCCAAAATACCTCATTAATAAATGAAGAGAAAATAAACCGTTTCTTTAAATCCTCTATTTTTGTTTTTAAAAGAAAAAATAAATAGAAAAATCATAGATAATAAAATAATAACAAGATATATGCTAGTAAAAATGAATTTGTAAAAATAATTCTATAAATACAATAAATCATTCTCCCTTTAGAGATATTAAAGGAGTATGTTATAGTAAGTTTCTATCACAGAATTTCTTCTCAAATATTATTGTTGACTAAAATTCTTCTCCCCAAACATTAATTTTCTCCCTAATAACTTACATGTCACTCAACTAATAATTAAAAAAAAGAAATTTTTCTGTCCCTCTTAATATTTTCAAAGATAATAAGTAAAAAAATATACTAAAGAAAAACTAAGGATTTATTTAAAAAGAGGAATACTCATATGTTATTTATATTCTAATACACACAAATGATCTTATTTTGATGAATAATGTCTCAAAAGTTGTTTTTAAAATTTTTTCTTAACTTTTATAGAAACTCTATGAAAATATGAATCTCTTTATGATATTTAGAAAAACCAAAATATTCATTTTTTCAAGGAGATAGAAAAAGTGAAGTAGCTAATATGAAAAAGGAAAAATCCTTATGCACACAAGGATTCATTTTTAAGAAACACATGTATAATTTTTTTCCTAAATAATTGATCACATGTAATATTAAAAAAATAAATATATTACATTAAAAATAAATCTCATAAATGTAAATGAAGTATAATATAATTATTTTTTAGAAATAATTTCATAAGATAAGATTCATTATGTAAAAATTATATTTTGCAAAATAATTATAATTAAGTTTACTATTCCACATAACATTTTTAACATCTAGTTTTAGAAAATATTAAGCATATAAATAAAAATACTTGAAGACTCTCATACCAATACTTTTACTCACAAGATAATTATAAAATCTTCTAAAGGGGATTGAATTGAAGCCATACAAACCAAATTAATTTTTTTAACCACTTATAATTTATAATATTTAGAAGTTATATGTTTCCAAAAATTATAGGAAAATAATATTAAAAAACATATAGCACAAAAAGTAAAAAATATATGATTTGATTTCAAACAACATAATTAATTACGTAAATAGAGTCATAAATAAATAGAATACAAGTAATAAAAAAGAAAAAAGTTTTATATTACAATTTGGAAACAAAAATTAAGAAATTACTTAATAGATGGTTCCAATTCACAAGAACTCATTATTTTTATTATAAATTGGAATAAATTCAGGAAACTATAAGAATGTTATAGAATATCTAAATAGGATTTTCACAAGATTCACCTATTAGAAGGTACAAGGTTTTTCAGAAGGAATTTATTTGACAAAAGCATCATAAAACATGAATCTCTATCCCTAAGCACCTATTACGTCAGTTTTAACTTTATAAACAAGATTTATCTCTTTTTTTTCAACTAAATTTTCAAAATGATGTAGATTCCTCACCAATAATGTTTTAAATATTAATGATCAGAATTAGATAAATTACAAAAATGATGTTAATCCCTTTTATAATAAAC
Organism: Viscum album; assembly: GCA_963277665.1. Taxonomy (NCBI): domain Eukaryota; kingdom Viridiplantae; phylum Streptophyta; class Magnoliopsida; order Santalales; family Viscaceae; genus Viscum; species Viscum album. The sequence goes on from OY728153.1 coordinate 30,769,711, forward strand.
CCTCACACACATAACCTCTTAGTGAATCACATTAGAAACAAATGAGGCTGTAAAAAGCATTGTGAGGATTCATGGACCTATTGTAAGTTCTCCCAATGATTTGCAACCATAATCAATTTATTAATGTATTTATTGTAATTTATAAGTATCATTATAACAACCTCCATTGATAACATCAAAAAATGTAAAGTGTGATTATATCCACATTAAAATTAGATCACCTTCTTCTGATGAAATTATTCCAATGAAACATCACGATTATCCATAAAATAAATGTTTCATTTAGTTTTCTAGAATTTTGACTCAAAAGTTATGCAATGCATAAAAAAACATAAACAAAATCTTCAAGCTAAGTTAAATTCAAATTATAGTGTATTATGATTTTTAAAAAAAGGATATTAAGATTAATTTGACCCAACATGTATAAGATTTAATTAAGATAGACATATCAGAAATGAGTAACTCAAAGCCCTACTATTTGAATGAAATCCATGTTCAAAGAGAATAATTTTTATAAATCAATGGATTTTAAATAATAATAAAATGTTTTTTAAGTTTCATTAATGGAACTTTAATATGATTGAACATGGATTATCAATATAATATTATCTTCAAATATTAATTTTTATTTGAATAACGTAATTTTTTTTTGAAATATATCAAGTAGGATATTTTTCTTTTGGAAATGATAGTTTATTGACAATCAGAGGTGAAGAAGTGGTTCAAACTAGCAGAAATTTGATATACCCAAATAATGTCTAATTTTTTGATGGGATGACACATAATTGTATATGTGTATACCAACTATAGAATAATTAATATGAGGCCATATTTAAAAATGATGAACATTTAGTAAAAATAATAAAATATTTAGTTATGTTAAAAAGAGGAATGAGAACACGTTGAAATTTATTTTAGGTTTGATAATTAAAACTAAGATGCTATATGAGCATGAAAGTTAAGAATAATTTGTGGTATAGAATACTAGTTTATATTAGATAAAATAACATGAAGAATATAGTGATGGAAGAGACAATGATACATATTTTAGTTTTGAAATAAGTCTTTACTACTAATTATAAAACATAGAAAAATAAGAAGATGATAAGTAGATATCACAAGGGAATTGACATCAATCTAAAAGACTATTAATGCTAGTTCAGTCATATTTTTTAGAACCAATTACTAATAATTCAATATATAGTTAATGAAATTTAGTTATTTTCATTAATGAATTCACTATAATTGAATGACTTATATTTATGTATCAAAAATTTTAATATGTAAGCATATTAATTTTTTTTATAAATCTAGTTGGAAAGAAAAAATGCATTAGTTTGAAAAGAATGAGATCAAACAATTGTAGTGTGTATTCCAGAAAAAATTTTCTGAATATCTTTATTAACATAGAATCACACATGGTTTAACTTCACCCTACACTCTGTAAAATATAGTGTGAATGAAAGTAATAATATGAGTCTTGTTGACATGACAAGAACTATACTAGTTGGGAATGTAACCTAAAGATATTTTTAGTTGTAAGCTATTACAACTACTGGAATCATTAAAAATATATTTTATATGAGGTAAAATTAATATATAACTTTATATGAAACTTAATTTATGTATAATTTTAATATAATACACATAAGAGTATTTGGGAGACCTTCTCTAATTATAAAGAATGGTAGAAACTATGGTTAGTTTTATAGAATAGATAAAGATGGAATTATCCTTACTTATACACCAAATGAAATTTCATATAGATGATATAATAAAAAATATGAAACAGTGGTTGGATTTTATGATATGAATGTCTTTGGGAATTAAGAAATTCTCAAGAAATCTATCATAAATGTCGAGGAGGAGGATGTTTTGACCACTGAACCTACCAGGATGAATAAAATGAGAAAATTCCACAAATTATAGATGGTGATGCAGATTCAATATATTGGAGTGAAAATGGTATTAATTTTAGAAATATATTGACAAACTCCTGACTTAAAAGGAAATTTGATGATGATAATAACATAAGTAATTAGGATCAAGGTGTATAAACTAAAAGAAAAATCAATGTGACCATTCACCCTAGAATCTTATTAATAATTAAACACCAGTCTATTTATGAAGGTTCTGAGAATAAATAATATACTCAATCCATGAATGATGTGATTGATCAAATTGGAAGGAATGAAATATTAGAGATTGTACCTATAGCCAAGGATAAGAAAATTATTATCACATAAATGGTTTTCCAGAACAAGTTTATTGAGAATGGTGAAGTTACAAGAAAGAAAGAAGGACTTGTGTCTAACAGGTAATTAAAAATAGAGGGCATTTATTTTTATGAATCTATCCACGTATTTATAAATTAGAAACCATCAATAATTTCCTTTAAATTATATAATAATGCAGCTTCAATATTTTATAAATAGATATAAATCCTGGATTTCAAAATGGTGAGATAAATAAAGATGATTTTATTGAGAAACCAAAGGGTTTAATGCTTGATATAGATAGAAGTAAGGTATACAAAAAGAATAAGGCTCTTTATAGATTGATATAATCACAAAGAGCGTTGTATGTCATATTGGATGAGAACTTTAGAATCATGAAATTCAGAAAAGGGATAGTGGATAAAAATTTATATGTGAAAAAGATTAACACCACATTTTTCATGATCCCCCAGTTGGTACCCCACCTTTGACAGTAATAAAGAGAGAAACGATGACCCCAAAATCCCACCTTTAATAGGACATGACTTCACTAATAGAAGCAAGGGTATATAATTCATAGAATGGGATGAATTACAATCAATATGTGAATTTAATGAACAAGAGAGCAGAGGAGAACCACTAAGAAAGACCATGTATAAATAAGGAAGAAATCCCAATACATGTGTGTAAAGAAATACATAACTGAAATAACTAAACAAAAATGAAAATCAATCCAACATAGTGCCCACAAAAACTAAAAACTCTTGAACAACCACTTAGAGAAAGTAATTCTCATGTTGATCACCAAATATACCATGCAGACCTGAAAAATAATTTATTTACATGTAGGTTGAGAATATAAATATACTTAGTAGGATATTCATCATAACCTATCAAAAAAAAATGTGAAATAAGCATACTAAATCCCATCAATGATGTAATGAAAATAGGTTATTACCAAAGTAGGTAAAGTGATATAAAATCATCACAAGGTTCACTCACCATATAAGACATATAAATGAGCATACCCGCATAAATATATATATAAATATTTATTAAAGGTACCCTACTTCTATTTACCCAAAGGAGATAAGCTCTCATGCACTAATATTTCACGTCATATACTTATACCTACCATAATCCGTCCTTCCATTACCAATTCAATCATATAAATACTATACTACACCCAATGAAACTCATCATACCCTCATAATAATTTATTAATTTATCCAAGTAGTATTCTATAATCTATTATAGCTTTTTTATAATGCATTATACCTCCAGACATTAAATCCCTTTCATGTACTCTCTTGGGAAGCCATTTTCACCATGATTGGATAATAGTATGTCTTGTAACCTTATGAAATTACATCCAACACATAAATTCATAGTAAACTAAGAGTCATAATAACCCACATTATTCCATACCTTATTCATTAAACATTCATCACATGGGTATGCCTACATAATATACAACACCTAAAGTGAGAGTAGATGAGGGGGAGAAGTCAACCACCGGTTTCCTAACTAATTTGTATGTTGGGGAAAAACACCTCCAAAACATTTGGGTTTCAATTTTTCAACCTAATTAGGTGGTAAATCATATGAAATCCAAAAATATAAGATCTATCACATATAACCATACTAAGGGTAACTTCCAAAACATAGGGTAATATCCTGACCCTAACTCATTGGCTTAAGTCAAACTATGATGCCACTAACGTAACACCACAATATTATACTATATATATGTACATATATATTTTAAAACCTAATGTTTAAATTACTCACTTCACATGAAACATCAAAACAAAATGAAACCGTGATACTTTGAAATAAAATTATTAGAGATGGCCATTAAAATTTTGAATTTAAAATAGTGCATATAAAAGAAGTAACTATATTATGAAATATATAATCTAAAAGGATATAAATATCATTAGGTAATGGTATTATCTATATTTAAGATCTTTTCTACATTTATGGAATGGATGTAGCTTCACATTGGTTTTTCCTAGAACAATCCCAAGTTGAATTCTAATAATTATTGAATGAGAGAAATCATATGCAAGAGATGTTCAAGCTCCTGATTGTCAACATAGCTTACCTTATGTTTAGATGTTATATATAGATGTTGAGGGCCTATGTAACTAGAAATTAGGATCATATAAATATGTTATTATTTTTGCAATAGATTATTTATCACATGTATTTCAAAAATTCATAATTTTTAATTTTAAATATTTTTTTATTTACTAATGCATTGATAAAATCAATGAGTTCATTTAATTCATAATTTGTTTTCAAAAATAATATTTTTATAATTTATATTTTAATAAAATAATATTACTAAATATATTATTTACATAAATAAAATATTTTTAATTGATTATAAATATGAATAAGAATAGTTTAAATTTTAAAAATTTATTTTCCTATGAAATCAGTTTTCACAATATTTTTATTTTTTAATTTAAAAGATAAATTCTCAAATTTTATAATCTCAATTTGAAAAAATTAATATCATTTTTGGATTTATTATGTAGATATTGTCTTAATATTATTTTTTTTGTATTTTTCTACAATAATTTATTTTTAGGTGAATAGTGAAAATAATATTTTTAATAATATTGTAATGTTTATAACATGTATTATATATTACTTAAAAGTGTATAAACAATTCTTTTATAAAATTATATATTTAAGGAATAAAATTATTTCTTAAAAATACTATATTGGTTTTATAAAACCCCAGTTTAACGTTTTGAAAACATAAGTAATATTTTACTCTAAACAACTGTGTTTGTTTTTTACATAATAGAAATTAGATTCGATATCTTGTAGAAATTAAATCTATAAAAATTGATTTATCTTTTTAAATAAAAATGTTTATATTTTTTAATAAGGATAATTTCATTTTTAGTAATGAAATCTTAATTACTAAGATTAAAGTTAATGATAAGGATAATTGTGAAAGGGATATTTTCATAGAATTGATTTATTAATGATGTGTAATTTTTATATAACAAATAAAATCAATATATTTTATATAATGAAGTTTATTTGATTTTTAAAATTTTATGGAACTAAATTTTCAATCAATTAATTGTTAATCAATTTTATTTAATATTAAAAACCCATAAAATTAAAAATTACATTTTTCTACAAAATAGTTTTTTTATATGTTAAATGTGTTAATTTAAAATTAAAATTTACAATATTTAAAAATTTAAAAATATTTTATGAATATAAAATTTAGGTTCATCAATGATTTTTTCAAATAAATTTTGACATATATTTTTGTTAAAATATAAATTACTTGGGTAAAAACTATTAACCAAGGTAAAAATTAAAATGGTAAAATGTAAAAATATAATGGTAAAAGACATGAAAAATGTTTAAAAAATGTGTAAATATGAATATTATATGATTTTTAAAAATTATATCACTTTAAAATAAATGATTTCCCACTTTTGGAGCCATTTTCCCTTAAAGAGTTTCATTATTTCATTGAAAAAGCAATGAGTATTTACAAAAATTTATATTTTCTTCACTTTTAATAGGAGATCATTTCCACTAAATTTCTCCACTAATTATAATGATTTAGCTAAAAAACTATAACATAGTCACTCCTCAATCCACCACTAATTTATTTGAATCCTTGGTCTTTCCAAAATACCATGCTATGGAGCCTTAAAGTGTTACCAAAGGGAGAACATCCAAAGGGAGAGGTAACACTCTCCACCGAGATCTCTTAATTATTTTATTATTTTATCCTCTAAAATATTTTAAATCAATGTAAGTATGATAAAATAAGTATTATTATAATGTTTAAATATTTTTAGGCAAATGTAATATCACTTTTCTAACTCCTCCCAAAACCATTCAAAAAATAAAGACATCATTATAGGTATGTGTGGATTACTACCCCCTAGAATGAAACATTTTATTTTTCAAAAACAACTTATAAGGATGGAAAAAAAGGGTTATTTAATGAAAAACTATAATATTTATAAAATTATTAAGATTATTAAATTATAATTATTTTATTTTTCTACCCATTTAATTTTATGAAAAATGAGGGCGTTGTATGTGTGTACATGCAGACTATCACCACACGAAATGATGTATTTCTTTTTTCCATTAACACCTAACATAGATGAATTTAAGAATGTATTTAATGTATAAAAACTATATTTATGAAACTATTAATATTTTTTGAATATATCATTTGTCATACTATAAATTATGTTGGCAATAAATGATCATAGTAAACCTAATTGCCTTAAATGAATATATTGAGGCACCATTCTTAATTTGAACCATTTTTTAGAAAACTTATAAATATATACAAATTTATGGATAATGGAATAATAAAATATGTAAAAATTTCAAAATTATAGATATTTTAAATATATTTTACAATTTAATATCCTAATTTCTAAAAAATGTAAACAATATGCTTGATTGTATTCAAGATATACGACACTGAGTTTAAATGAACAACGAAATACTATTATTTAAATGTGATTATTATAACCTAACCATTAATTTTTCAGGAATTAATAATAATAAATAATATTTGAAATGAATTTATATGTCCTACTAAAAATAAATTTAAAGGTAATTGATTATAAAATAATCACATAATTTTTAGTAAAGTCATTTTATTCTTCAAAAATACGTTCTCTTCAAAAATTGGCTTTCTTTCTTTTTATGAGTTACTATTATAATTAATTTTATAAGTTTTAAATAATTTATATTAAAAAATTAATTAAATTTTTGTATTCATCATGTGAAAATTATGTTAGGATTAATTTTTCAGAATTTTCTGAAAAGTTTGAATTTTTATTGAATATGAAAAAATAATCATTTTGATTCAAAACTGTATTTTCAATTAAATAACTCCGAAGGTAAAATTATATTTCATATTATTTTTAAAATTTAATTAGTTTATTTTTATTACACATAATCTAATTTTATTCTTTGAAATGAGGTTTATAAATGAATTTTCTATGAAGACATTTTAAACTTAAAAGGGTATTTTTTATGAAAAATTGTTTTTCATTACATTTTTCTGGTTTAAAATTGTATTAAACTCTAAAACATTATTTTTTGATTAATAAATATTATATTCCATATTTGGAATCATGAGTTATTATTTTTTCTAAATTGAACTCTTTTATTTTTGGTTGATATAAACAATAACCTTAGTAATTTTTATTTCCACGAGAAATGGTAAATCAAGAAATTAAGGGTAAAAATAATATGATAAGGACTATAAAATGACCACTCAACTTTCACAGATTTTATTTTTTTGAGTAATTTGTTTCCATAATCATTCAAGGTTTTAATATATGATTTTTTTTCTATTTCTAAGGGATTATGTTATTTATAATATTTTATTTTAAGAAATTTCAAAGCTATTAGTGTCATGTTTTTAATAACTAAACCATTTTTTATATGCGGTAATCCAGATGATATGTTATAATATTAATATTTTTGTAAAATATAATAAATTAATATTCATCATGGTAATTTATTTTTAATTTATAGTGAAGAAATAATTACCTTAAATTCTTACAAAATGTCGATGTAAAAATTACTCAATTTGTGGAAAAATAAAATAAATGATATTAAATATATTAAAATAAATATAATTTGAGATAATTAATGAGATACATGAATTTTATATATGAACTTGACATTTTAGGGATATAATAAAATATATTTTTGGAAATATATGTGTAATATTAATATTGTTAAATTCAATGTAACAAATAGTTATAAAAATTAACATTATAAAAATTTTATAATAAATAATATATTATTAAGATATTAAAAAATTCTAAAAATAATGAATTCCTAAAAATAAATGGGATATCATTAATTTAATATACTAATTTCCATTTAGGAGTCTTTTTCATTTTATAGTAAGATTATTGACATTATACAGTAGAAAATGATTATAGTATGGTAATTATCAAAAGAGTTAATTAGAGGTTAAAATGAAAAGATAAGGATATAACCATGAGATAAACATAGAAAAAAATTATTGGATGAATATAATTAAAAACTTATCATTGGGGGATTTAATTTTAATTTTTTAATCGAAACTTCTCCAAGAAAATTACTTATGTATTTTTAAATCAAATATAGTTACAAAATATCGCTCTCTTTGTATTTAAAATATTTTACGTGTCCATATTGGGAAAAAGAACCCTAAGGACAAAAATAAATATCATTTTTGATTTTAAAGAAATTTTTTTCATTATAATTATTTTTTTAATTTTTATAAATTATATAATTACCTTAAATTCTTGTGCAATACTAATACAATATTTATTTAATTAAATGAAAAATAAAAAAGATGATTTTAGAAATATTAATATTTATATAAATTTAATTAGTTAATGTGTGAAAATAATTTTATAGATATATATAAAATATTATATACGTTTCAAAGCATTATATTTTAATATTAAAATTTTCTTGATGTATTTAAAGTTAAATTAATTTAATAGTGTCAAAATTGACATTAATGATAATTTATTAAAATAATTTTATATTAAATTATGTAAAATTCATAAAATTTTTATCTTCATGCATGTCAATGGAATATAGTTTAAAACATCATACAATTTTCACTTAGGAGTCATTTTTCCCTTTATAGAAATATTATAAACTCTTTATGATTAAAATAGAGGTTACCACGATTAAGGTCAAAAAATAACTCACTAAGGGGTTATCAAAATGATAAGATTCAAAATGACAACAATACCAATATAAATTATATATTTTGATGGTATTACAACCCTATCCTATCTTATCTTTGAATTACTTCCCATTTGGAGTAATTTTAATGGATAAATTTATTTATTATAATTTAATCTATTGTGAAATTCCAAAAGTTCCCATCATGTCCATTATAAATGGTCACGTTCTCCCTCAATTATTCACCCAAAATTGAGCCATAAATATCAACCCATTCATACCCATTTCTCTTACCAACATCCTTATACAAGTTTTAGTGGCCTTAGTATTGCAAAAATGCCAACAATTGTGTCCATAAAAAGAGATCGGAAGGAGGATTTCTTAAGGGAAAGTAATCGTCTTTACCAACCCTTTAAATTTATTTATTATTGAAATAAATCATCATGTGTTGTACCCATATTAAAATAACTAATCCAATACTGTAAATATATTGATATTTCATCATGACAATGGTGTCTTCATCATCATATATTAATCAAAAACATCACTCGGGAGTACGTACAACTTAACATCACTACGTGGTAGTGTAATTCATTTTTCATCACCACATTAATTGGATGGATATAAATATGTAACTAATGATTATATATTATATATATTATATTATAATTATCCTATAAATGTAAAATAATATTTACCCTTATTTTTTTATATTCTTTGAAAAATGAAAACATCGTTCATGCGTACGTACGACCTACCATCTCCAAGAGCATTGTTTTTTGATTTTTATCTCTATGTTATATGGATTACTATAAATAAATATATAATGTATGTATATTATATTTATATAATGATTATAATTCTGGATATTATGTAACAATTATTAAATCACAAAGAAAACAACTACCGAACAAAAACACACATGAATAAACGAAGCAGTTACCACCAAGAACAATGATTTTAAAATGAAATTGTTAATAAAAAGGAGATAAAATACTATAAGTAACCATATATTGTATGATATATATGATTTATGTTTTTGTAATAAATTTACAAAAATACTATATTTATTATATAGGAGGTTAAAAAACATTCAACATAACTCAGACATGAGGTAAGAGATTTTTATATGTCTTTTATTTCTGTGGGACATATGTGATATTACCCACGTGTATCCATTGTGTATGTATATACTACCCATTAATGTATTTTAAGATTAATCTTGCAAATTTTACGGTTTTTTACATATCCATATATTTTTATTTTTTTCATGATGCTTATGACTCAAAAATTTCCAAAATAGTAAGGGCTTCTTGTCTCACTTTTTCTTTTGTGAGACATATGTCATATTCACCACTTATGTATTTATGTGTGGTTTACATACTTACCATTTAATGTTTTATATTATTAATCTCTTTATATTAAACCTAATGAAAGAATAATTTGAAATTAAATATTTTATTGGGAATATTATTAAAAATAAACCCAAGTGTCAAGGGTTTATTGTACAATCACACCCTATTCAGGAGTGTTTATATTTATGTATCAGTCGGAGAATATTTCTCTTCCATGTCCATGACTTTTAAAAATTATGAAAATGTTTTTCACTATTATTTTTTTACTTTTTAAAAATTAATTTTACCATGGTTTGAATTTTTCTAAAATGGTTTTAAAAGAATATATTTTTTTAATTTCCAAATGAGGTACTTTGGAAATTTTCAAAAAAAATACAGAAGTAATGTTTTTTAACTTATACAACCTGAAGGGATATTAACATAATCAATTCTCCTTAATGATTAAAATATCCCTTTAAAATTTTAAAATGATATTTTCAAATAAAATGTTTTTTTATAATTTTTTATATTTAAGAAAATTATTTCAAAATGGAAAGGATATTTTCCTCAATTATTATTGCATGTGATATTTCAAAATCATTTCCCATTTAAGATAACATTATTTGATGTTACTTATGATTTAATATGGGTATGATCCTAGAATACCATCATTATTATTTATCTGGAAGGTTCATGTTAATTATAAAAAGATGAAATATTTATGAAACCCATTTATTTTTTGGGATCTGATATGATCAATGATTTATGTTCATATGGAAGACATATGTATGGTTTTCATTATATGATGGGTGGGACCAATCTCTCCCTCTAATGAATTGGGTAATGATTTATATCTCATGTGATACAGAGGGCTGGAATAGGGTGTAAACCATGTTTGGTAATCGAATTTTTTCCGCATGATAGTCTTGGGAGTGAACCTTTACTACTACGATGGTTTTGGGAGTGAACCCATTCCACATTGATAGTCTAGTAAATGTGCCTTAACTATTAAAAAATGATTTTGTATTTTTATGTGTATAACAAAATTTAATTTATTATGTTATGTCATCACATATTATGTTATTCAGTTATTTTATGATTAATATCCTATGAACCTCCAAGATTTATTCTACGACCCAATATTATAATATCTCATACACATGGGGAAATTTGGAAATATTGTGTTCATGTAATTTTACCCTTATAATCATGTTATGATTATATAATCATTTTTATCTCCCATGTTTACCATTACTGAGCATATGAGCTCTCAATTTTATTATTTCTCTTTTTCTAGGTTTTGAAGAAAGGTTTTAAGTAGGTTATGTTGACGAAGGGTACTGGACATGAATAAATTCTGTGAGATGATATAGTTTTTTATGAACCAGTTTTTAATTTTCCAAAATATGTAAGAGTTTATCCTAATTCACTAAATCTATAAACCTAACATTTCAGTCATTATATAAGTGATACAATATTTTCATTTGACATTTTATGTTTTTATGGAAACTATTGGTTCAAGTATACTAGCATCAAAACCATAAATATAAATTTTATGTTTTTTAGCAATGGATTCCATTGTGTAGTTTCAAGACTATTACAGTTGGAATAAGATCAGGGTTTAGGTAAAATTAAATATAAGGTTAATTTTTATATTAATGGTTATATTTATACTCATAGGTTATGAGTTTATGATTTATAATTAGTTCAAAGTCTTAGACACCCCATTTTTACATTTTATGGGGTGGAATTTTAAGATAACGAATAATATTTTGGGAGATGTTTTTATCGAGTTTGAGGTATATGTGACCCTTATATTTATCATGGTAAAAATATATATGAGTAATGATTATATTTTCATTCTTTAGATATAAGTTCAAAGGTATTTATAATATTTAGGGTTTATATATTCTTTGTTTTGAAGAAATTATGGGTAATTACATTTTTAAGAAGCAAAGTGAAAGGTATGAGTTAACCTTTGAGGTTAAAAATTTATTTCATATTGAAAATATCAAGGTTATTTTGAATATATATTTCACATTTCTTTTAATTTTATAAGGATTACTATTTTAGAAAAATGATAACCCACATGCCATGAAAAAACTCACCACATCCGACAAGGTCACGAAAATTGATCCCATAACTGAAGGGCGGTAAGGGTGCAACACCTTCCACTAGACTATGTGATGTATAGGTTAGTATGGAATTAATTTTCTAATTATTTTTATTATTGGAACCTTATTCGATTATGGTAATTATAGTATTCTTTTATTTTATTTGGGGATTAAAGGATGAATTATATTGTGGAACAATATATTATTTTTATGTGGTTTTATAGTGATTATTTTCATTTATGGAAATAAAAATCCAATCATATAGATTAAATGATAATGGAATATGTAGTTTTTGGTATAAGACATTAAAAGTGATTGATGTTATTTTGAGATAAATATTAGAATAATCTTGGAAGAATACATGATCAAATACCTCTAAATTTTGGGTTTCAATCTTAACGAGGAATATTTTGATGAATTTTAAGGATAGATATAAGTTGAAATTTGGGTAATACTAATGAATTTCAGAGATTAATTTATTTTGGACATTATATTACCCTATGATAACCATTTTTATTTTGGTTAATTCTTAAATACATGAGTAATAAATTTTTAATTCTTTTTTTGATTATAAGATCCATTAGAAGATGATTTTAGTGCATCAGACATGAAAAATTCATCTTAAATAATCATTATTCTGAGAAAATGATTAGATTAGATGTTAAATTGATTAAAGGATGAAACTATACCTGTAAATTAAGTAGATTTACTCGTGTTATTATGCTTGGAAGTAAAGTAATTCCTGAACTCTAGGAAATATATCATGAAATAAAAATGTTATTCATATTTTTAATACTGAAAAATCATTGACCTTTTAGCCCATTATAGACTTATAATTTTGTGATGGCTAACATTCACATGACTGTGTTCTTTATCACTATTCTTCAATAATTTGGATTTATCTTCTCTCTTCCATGTCCATTTTTTCCTACATGTAAACTTATTATGAGTTATTTAAGATGTCCTTTATACTTCCCTTTATCTTTCATAAGTGGAAGTTTTAATGAAACTTTTTACGATTTGGGATTTCAAAAAAAGTATTTTGAACCATCAATCCCATGTCCACCAAGACCGAGTTAAAATTATAATGGAAAAATTTATTAAAGGGGTTATAAAGTAATATATAGAGTGTTTTGAAAAAGAAATACTATGTTTGATTGTGTATAAGGTACAAAACACTCAGCTTAAATAAACAAAAAAATCTTATTGTTTAAATGTTACCATTATAACCAATTTAGAAATTTTGAAGGTATGAATAGGAATAACAATTTTATGAACTAAATTTATAGTTCCTACTCAATATAAATGTATAGATAAATGATTATAGAATATTCACATAATTTTTAATAAAGTCATTTTATTCTTCAGTAATATGTTTTCTTCAAAAATGGGTTTTCAAGATTTATAGGAGAAAATATTATAAATAATTTCTATATTTTTTAGAAAATTTATTATAAAAAATTAATTTCATTTTTGGATTCATCATGTTAAAATTATCTTAGAATGGATTTTTGGTAATTTTCAGAAAATTATGGATTTTTATTGAATAGTAAAAAATACTAATTTTCATTGAAATTTGTATTTTATTTTAAGCAATTTACAAAGTAAAATTCTATTTTGTATTAGTTTTAAAATCTAATTTGTTAATTTTTATTATACATAATCTAATTTTAGTTGTAAGACCCTAGATTTCTTAGAGTCATGTCTTTGACTAAATTTTGGTTAATGAAATTTTTATCATGAGTATAAGGAGGTTCAAGGGTGTATTAGGTGATCAGGACATGAATAAAAGAAGAATAAGACCATTCTGTGCATGCTACATAGTTTTCTCATGGTTAGTAAAAACCATGCAAGGGGAGAACCAAACTGTTTAGTTTGAGACAGTGACATTACAAATAGTTGGCGCATGGTTGTCAAACCACATGAGCTTCCCCAGGTAACTGTGTGACAAAAACTCCCATAGACAATGTTATATTCATAGTTTTTTCATGCATTTTTATCTATTCGGACAAGCTGTGCACCCTAGTAAAAGTTGAAAAATTTATAGTTTTTTTCATCTTGGAATTTATATGTTCCCAACTAATTTTTATCCCCTTTATCCTACCTCCAACCCTAATAAAAAACCAAAACCCCCAGAGTTCCAAATGATAGATTTACCTCTTATTAGGTAGTTTGGAGCACAGTTGTTTGCAGATTTATGCTCCAGGTAAGTCAAATCTTCCCCTTAATTACATTTTCCAAATTAGAGATTTTACCATAAGATATCTTCTTCTGAAGCCCTAAAAACCTCTTTTCCCAATGCATTATAGGTTGGAGATTCATGGGGTTATTGAATCCAAATATAAGGCTATGAGTAAGAGGGAATTAATTAACAGATTCGAGGTAGGTGGTCTATATGTTACATCCCATAGTCATTGAGATGATTTATGCATGTTTGGTTGCATTCTTGGTTATCTCTTATTGGTTTTTTGGTTCCTTTGGTGATATTTTTAAAAGGAGTGTCCAAATGATAAATTTAACGTCTAATGATCTCCATGGGATGTTTCTCGGTTGAATGTAATGATATAGGTCCACCCATGGGGTGTGCTGACATTTCCAAACCAAGAAATTATTAAAGATAAGTGTAGAGTTGACGTGTTAAAATGTAGAACCTGAGAAGAACATATTGATATGGTTGATTGATTTGATAATGTATTAATGGTAGTTGTTCCTAGGGTTGATAATGGAATAAGGTAATTTAATGTCATGTCATGTAAATGGGTTAGTTGGGTTAATTATGATTTTTTAAAATGGTCTATGAATTATATTAGAAATGCCTAATGAGGATAATGCATATGAAATTATGAACTTGTTAAATGGGTAAAAACATGAGATTGAAAAATATTATGAATGGAATTTCACAAGGGAATTAATTAAATGGTTAAACTAGATGATATAAAAAATTATTATGGAACATGTCTAATGAGTTAGGGCATGAGAATGGAAATTTTGATGTAAATGGTAAATGTATTTCTAGGATGGCATAATATTAATTACCATGTTGATTGTTTTTTATTTTGATTTATAAGTGAATTGTTTTGAGTGTAGTTTGTGACATGGTATGTTTGGGGTGATTGGATAAATAAGCATGCACACATGGCTTATTAGGGTGGGATATTGATCGAGGTTATATTCCCACTGGTCACATTAGATTGACGATCTAAACTCCATCCCACAATGCATGAGTTACAGATGAGGAAAAAGCTCTTTTTCCCTATTGATTTCATTCTACCAAGGATGAGGCTTCAAGGTCATCATAATGTGTTTGTTGTGGTGTGATTATCTCTAGTTAGATAAGTAAATTACATATTCCATTGTGCATAGTGATGAATTCTTTAAACCCTTGTGTGATTGATGTAAATATATAACCAATAGAACATATTTTTATAATGAATTAAGTATTTAAGATGATGGAAATTAAGAAAATGGAACAAAGGGTGGAAATTGATAAAATAATGATTTTTAACTAATGGATCCTAAGTCGTATTTACTTTACTTTTCATTGTTTATTAATTTAATTCACTATTCGTTAGACTGAATTTTTAGTACACAAAATTGGTGGTGGCTTATTGAGTTGTACTCGTAACCTGCTCAGGCACCATTGGGTATTCAAGCATATTTCTTTCTTGTAGTCTAGGATAAGAGAAAATGCCACTTTCTTGGGAGTTGATCCAAACTTGGGATGTGCATTTATGAGTTTCTAGAAGTGGAGTCAGGACTATTTTGGGGATTTATATGTTGGTATTATTTTGGGGTTTCCTTTACTTTTAGAATTGTTAACATGGAAAGAAATATTGACTATTTAGTTGTGATTTATACCATGTTTGGGAAGTGGTTATTTATGAATGTTCTGGTTATTTGCTTACTGTTACCTTTATTTATTATGTTACCAACTATGCTCAACTCTAGTAAAGAGGGTATATCCTCCCGATGTGAATTTTTATATCCTCACTACTAGTCAGAAACCATTGGCGTATGGGGAGGGTACACTTGATGTCATGTGGTGACCCAGGTCAAGGAACCAATATAATGGATTCTGAGTCAGGGATTTTACAAAGATTTATTTGAGGATTTATTTTCTATGATCTTACTAATTAGAATGGTAGAAATTCAAATAGGATGCGACGAGCCTTGGAAATTAGCTCATTTTTGGGAGTGTCGAACTCATGTACAAGGGAAAACCCAAGTAACCTAGGGTGGGAATATTTGTTTTTGTTGTGCGTTGTTACGTTCGATGATACTTAACCATTGGGTGATTCACTTGTTGTGTGATGATATAGTTTTATGATATTTAGCTCATCATCAGAATGATTTGAGATTTCACATTAATGCATCATTATAGGAAACTAGGTATATATGTGATATGCATCATGATAGGAACAAACAAGATGGGTGTGTGGGATATAAAGGGGTATAACTCATTTGACCTTCTTGAATAACTTCATGAGAATATTGTCTAATAAAATGATTCAATGATAAAAAATGAAATAAAATACTGAATAATGGTTAAAGAATTGGTCTTAATTAAGGATGTAAGTGAATCAAAATATTGGTTGTGGCTAGTTGTGGAGTGAGAACTGTTTCTATGATGAAGATGCACATTGTGAACAAGAAAGTGGTTTAAAAAAAGGTGTCTAATGAAATACTCATGACTATGTATGTTGGTTTACCTACGTTATCATTGACCTATGCTAGGGATGGTCACATGTAGAGTTCTAGATGAATGGTTCCCATTTATGCGTTGTATGTGGAATGAGTTATTTAGGAATAGTAGAGAGTCTTCCTTTGTATGAAATGTGAAAGATTTATGTTATGTGTTCTAAAGATTATGTTTTAAATTGAAGATAAATGCCACCATAAAGATGTGTTCCAACATGGAGACAAGAGTATGTTTCCAAGACCCCCAGTGGAAGATCAAGAAGATATGGTGATTTAGGGTAATAAAGAAGAGAAGATTTGTGTGAACTTTTTCCATTTTATGCAAATTATGGGACATGACCTAGGGAAGGGTTTACCTAGTATGTTTGACCTAACTAGAGAATTTCAGCTACAACACCCTCAGACCTGCACTAGAGATGGTGGGAATGAGGCATCTGATTTTTAGATAATGTCCATTTAGATTATTATTGACCATTTAGAGACTCCCTCTGTGAAGTAAGTCAAGTTAGTAGCTTAGATTTCTCATGTTTAGGAAAATCATTGGTAGTATATAATCATTCATACTAAATAGGATGAAGGAATGGTATTGAAATATTTCTTGGAAAAGTTTCTAGAACAATTCTATCAAAAAACCTTGAGGAATTACAAGGATATCATGTTTATGAGTTTTACCTAAGGGTTTGAGCTAGTGATGGATTTTTCTATTCATTTCAACAACTTGATCCACTTTGTTACAATTTTTGTAGGTGATAAAGCATCTATAGGGAAATATTTCATTGCTAATCTTAGACACAAGATAAGGTCCAAAGTGAACATCTTCTGTTTGAAGAGGTTTATAGAGGTAGTGGACCAATCCCCTGTCTTAGAATAGAACCCGAAGGGGTTTTGACTAATGGATTTTTGGTTCCATGTTGGATGATAATTAGTTCATAATAATAGGGTAGGAAGTGTTTTTTAGGATATTCCATCAGGGTGAAGGTGCATAGAGTAGTCAGAAACGAGGTCCAGCCTCTTAGGGTGGTGATCAGCTATTCTGTTACCAGTGTGTCCGGCTAGGGAATATGTGGGGTCAGTGTGCCCAACCCCCTGTTGAGTGCCAGTAATGTGGTTGGTTGGTACACATATTGAGGTCATGTAGGAATCCTCTATAGTTGGGAATTGATGGAAGTTAGTGGCAAATTCTAAGTGTAGGTAGGTGGTCGGTTATCCCAGGCCAGGAAGGAAGTTGGTGCTCCACAAGACATACCAGTAGGGGTGGTGGACATGGTATTCCTAGGAAATATCATCTATAATAGAAGGGTAGTGCAATGATAGGTTCTCAGGATGGAGTCTGGGGTATAGGGGCAAGTCATCTTTTCGTAGTATAGTATACACTTGGAGGTGGTGAGGCTAGACCATGTACAATTCGATGTATGATTCTTATAGCTTCCACACTCATTAGTTCTTTATTTTACAAGAGTTCCAGACATTATTTTATCTCTTCTCAGTTATTAGTTATGTTGGTCCTAGCTGTGGAATGTGTGTGCATGTGATTATGTTGATTAAACTCACCTCTTGGGGTGAGAGCATAAAGTATCGAAAAATGTAATGGTTGTGCTTTAGAGGTTAGTGGGTACCATTTTCTATGGGACATGTTGGTAATTGAAATTTCATGTTTTGAAATAATTATGGTTATGGAATGAATGATATTTTACCAGGTCTATAAGGCCCCAGCCTTAAACCTTACTTAATCTTGAGTTATTACAAGATTACACATTGAGGATCTTTTCGGGTTTAGAGTTTTAGAAAATTAGATCATAAAACTTGCATTACATTCCACATATAAACAAAGTGGTTACATAAAGATAGTATTCTTCATTACCATCAATGGAAACACATTTAAAATAAAACACAGATTATTTCTTGACACATCCTTGACTCTATCACCTTATCATGTACCTTTCCCTTGACCTGTGAAAAACATTTCAAAAACTTGGGATGAGCATAAAACTCAGTATGGGTTATAAAAACATGGAAAGGAAACATGAGTTCATATATACAAAAGAATGAAATCATACTTTACCCATAAAACATAGGCACTTTAACATACCTCATAAAATCATTAATAAATCATATAAATCATAAGACATAAAGGTAACTTGAGGCATTCATAACATTCTTATGTAGGGAGTAACCCTTTTGGTTACGTTTGGAATACCCATCACAGTATATTCCCTAAAATCTCTTCGGAGAAACCTTAACGTTTCACTCCTTCGTGTTACCCAATGCATTGGAGAGCTATAACGGGCTCACCCGCCCTTAGTTTATCACGGAACCACCCGTCACCATAATAATGCCCAAGAACCATAACATAATCATATCACATAAAACATGCATAAAGGAAACATAAAGTTTCCACATTTCAATCACGAGATATCAATACAACACATTGATATAATAAAAACATTATGAAAACCATTTTCAATACCAAAATAAAAGAAAAGTAAAACATGATATTTATTTTTCTTTTAAAAAGAAGGTATGGCTTGTAGAGGAAGCCGAAACTCAAATAACGGTCACGACGGCGGAGAAGTCGTTGTCGCCTCATACGTAAGACAAAAAAATTCCCTTTTGTCATTTAGTAAACGCTTCGTATAAAAAATATTCCTTTTGAATAAACGTAAAAGTCAAAGTGGTTTATACACCGTATAAGAGAAAGTTGTGTATAAAATAAAATATGCCTCAACGAAAGGAGATTGAGACGAAGTCCCATACCTCGTATCCGACTTGACCCGACCATTCTTTAATCTCATGAATAATAAACTTGAGTTAATCTCTACTTGCTTATGAATCTTTTTCAAGTTCATTATTCCTTTTATACTAGGTTATGGACATCATGTAATCATTTAAGTTAATATTGTTCATTTTGTCGGTATTTGGTTCTTAAGTCAAAAATAGAATTCTTACACTTACATGTTGTTAATTTGGTCAAAGGATCATTATATCCAGAATGGTATTCATGATGTAGATATCATATATGTCATATATATCCAGTACATACATGCATTTATAATATTACATAATCATTTAGAGGTAAGAAATGAAATGCACCGTTCATGGAGACGGTAAGCCGTACGTACGCATGAACGCTACTTTCATTTCTATTTCGTATTTTATAGAATGGAATCATAGTAATATAAAGGTATATTATAATTCCAGTATATTATCATATATAATATCATATTTCCATCCTTTATATGTCCCACATATGGTATTTAACGAATCAAATCACTTTGAGGGGGCGGTAGTCCGCACTTCCTAAAATAAAGATATCGTGTTTACCCATAATGGAAACCATAAAGGTATGAAAAAAATGAATAAAACAGAAGCTTAAGGAAAAAATAAACATATTATATATCATATATAAAAATATTGACATCATAATGGCCACCTTTTAAGGTGTTAAATGAGTGTTGAACAATCATCGTTTCGGGAGGCAGAATTTCGCCATCCAGAGAAACCGTATGTTCTTGAACCATTTGATGTAGTTTTGTGAGAGTGTAGATCAAATAAATCTTATAAAAACATCCTAGTATATTGAAGATACTGGTTTTGTTACAAAAGAAGTAAATAAAAAGAGTTTAGGGGGTTGGAGAAGCAAAATAAAACAAATGAACATGAGAGAATGAATTACCTTTAAAAGTGTAACTCCTTTTGATTTGAGACTAAAATCTTCCTTTGAAAGGATTATACCCAAAGGGAATCCTCTAGGATGAGGAGAGGGATGTGGAGAGAGAAAATGGGCAGGGGTTGGCCGAGCCAAAGGCTTGAAGAGTGTGTGAAATGAGGTAGAGGTGGGGGCCTTTTATAAGAGGGGAGGAGGGGCACTTTTGGAAAGTAAAGAAATATTACATTATTTGAAAATGTGTTTCGGTTTTAAAAGGTCCCACATTGATATATGTCGTGGATAAGGTGATAAGGGTTCGAAATCCACCCATCCAATAAGTTTTTGACATGTTTAGTTCATAGATATTACATTATAGTTCCATTTTATTTTAATCGTTAAATAATGATGTCATCACTGCATGATTATGATGTCATAAATAATTTAATTTATTTAATGTCTAAAAATTATAACAAAATTACTATGATATAGGAAATCTTTTTATATTTCCAATTACTATTTATAATAAAATTTTGAACTTTTATAACCCCACTTAAAAATTGTTTTCGTAAAACATATTATGTTTGTGTCATTTTCACTTTAACATTAAATAAAAAGTAATTTATGTCATTTCCCAACAAAAGTGGATCCATGGGGTCCCCAAGTTGACCCATGGCATGTCATGGTCGTCCATGACACAACCAATGAAGTTGGGACATGTGTCTAGGTCATTTCATTTTATTAAAGTATTATTTATACCTTAAACTACCCTAATTACCACTAATCGTGATTAAGAACTTAATAAGTTACTATTCACCAAAAAATTATTATAATCTCATTGAACCACATTTTACTTCTTAATGACAACCATGTATGTTGGATTTTCAAAATTCAATACACATTAGTGGTAAACTTTCGTTTAACTGAAAAATCAGTTTGCTTGATTATCACTTAGTGGTTTCACTATTCATCAAAAATTGAAGTTTTTCAGAAAATTACCAAAAATTCACCCTAAGCTATATTTGATATTACGAATTCAAAAATGAAGTCTATTTTACAAAATTCAAATCATATAAGTCACATTAATTAATTTAATAATTAATTCCCGCTGCCAGAGCAAATAGCGTGTTTTTACAAAACAATAAGTATCAAAAGATTGACACCAGTTTAAGTCTAATTTCAAAGTGAAATTGATTCCAATGACCACCATTGGATAAAATGGTAAAAATATATTCTAATTTCACTTCAAAACCAATTCAAAACATAATCTAATCATATAAATAAATTAGATTAGAAATCAGTTTTGATGTAAAATGCAGTATTTTTCACTATTCATTAAAAAATGAACATTGTCAGAAAAATACCAAAAATTCACACAAGGTAAATTATGATGTCCCAATCATAAAGGATAAGTTTATTTTGACAAATATAGTTTATAAAATTGTCAAAATATTGATTCAAAAATGGTTTTCCATCAAAAGGCAGTAAAACAATCTTTTAAGAATATTAGTGTATTCCATGCATAAGATTGTATTTATTTTCATTTTAAGCCTCTATAACACTATCTTCATCATTAAAAGACATAGATAAAAATATCTATTATTCATTACTTACTTGGGATGTTACATCCTTCCCCCCTTTAGAAAATTGCGTCCCCGCAATTTATTTACTTATCAAATAAATGGGGGTACTTATCCTTCATTGCATTTTCAGATTCCCATGTTGCCTCTTCAATCATGTGGTTTTTCCAAAAAACCTTTACCTGGTGAATCACCTTATTCCGTAACACTTGCTCCCTATGGTCAATAATCTGGACCAGTTATTCTTCAAAAGATAGGTTCTCTTCCAGATGAACTACCTCTGGACTCAAAACATGAGATGGATCTGGCATATACTTTCTCAACATCGAAACGTGAAAAACATTGTGTACCTGAGATAAACTCGGAGGTAATGCCACTCGGTATGCAACTGATCCAACTCTCTCTAGAATTTCGTATGGCCCAATGAACCTTGGACTCAACTTTCCTTTCTTACCAAATCTCATCACACTTTTCCAAGGAGAAACCTTGAGAAAAACATGATCACCTACCTCGAAAGATAGATCTTTCCTCCGGTTATCCGCATAACTCTTCTGCCTGCTCTGAGCTGTTCTCATGTGTTTCTGAATCAGCTGAACTTTTTCTGCCATCTCTTCTACCAATTCTGGTCCCATCAACTTCCTTTCACCCACTTCATCCCAGAAAGCTGGAGTTCGACACCGCTTCCCATATAATGCCTGAAATGGTGCCATCTGTATACTGGAATGAAAATTGTTATTATATGAAAACTCAACCAAAGAAAGATGTTGGTCCCAACTTCCCTAATAATCCATAGAACAAGCTCGAAGCATATCCTTCAATGTCTGAATTGTTCGTTCTGACTGCCCATCTGATTGAGGATGAAAAGCTGTACTAAAATTTAATTCAGTACCCAATGACTTCTGAAGGCCTTTCCAAAAGTTAGAAGTAAACCTGGGATCACGATCCGATACAATGGAGAGAGGAACTCCATGTAACCTGACTATCTCTTTAAGATACAAACGGGAAAGTTGATCAAGAGAGAAAGTATCTCGTATAGCAAGGAAATGAGTAGATTTGGTCAAGCGATAAACAATAACCCATATTGCATTATTAACTCGAGATGTCTTCATTAATCCAACAACATAGTCCATGGATATATTCTCCCATTTCCACTCTGGCACTGGTAAAGGCTGAAGCATCCCTTTCGGTAACTGCCGCTCTGCTTTAACCTGCTGACAAGTCAAACACTTCACAGTAAAATCAGCAATATCTCTTTTCATTCCATCCCACCAGTAATAATCCCGCAGATCTCTATACATATTAGTACTGCCCGGATGAACTGAAAACGGAGAACTATGAGCTTCACATAACAACTCTCTCTTCAACTGTGAATCACAAGGCACACACAATCTCTTCCCAAATCTCAAAACACAATCACTATCAATGTTGAATTCAGGCAACTTACCTTTCTGAACCAGCTCTACCCTTTTCGGCAACTCACTGTCTTGCTTCTGTGCTTGCTTGATTCTATCTGATAGGGATGATCTCACTGATACCTGAAACAAAATAGAAGGACTTCCTGCACCAAAAACTTCTATGCCAAAGTTCATCAAATCCTTGACCAAAGGATCACGTTCCAAACGCAACATTGTTAATGAAGCATTACTTTTTCGACTCAAAGCATCATCCACTTTATTTGCTTTTCCCGGATGGTAATGAATTGTACAACCATAATCCTTGATTAATTCCAGCCATCTCCTTTGTCTCATGTTTAACTCTTTCTGAGTGAATATATACTTTAAACTTTTGTGATCGGTATATATTTCACACTTTACTCCATACAAATGATGCCTCCAAATTTTTAAAGCAAAAACAACAGCAGCTAATTCCAAATCATGTGTAGGGTAATTTACCTCATGAGTTTTCAACTGTCGTGAAGCATAAGCAATTACCTAATCATTCTACATTAGGACGCAACCAAGTCCTTTCAATGAAGCATCACTGTATATAACAAACTCACCATTCTTGGAAGGTAGTGCCAAAACTGGAGCATTCACCAATCTTCTTTTCAATTTCTGAAAACAATCATCACATTCTTTTGCCCAGATAAACTTAACACCCTTCCGAGTTAGCTTAGTCATTGGACTAGATAACCGTGAAAAATTTCTAACAAACCTTCGGTAATAGCCCGCCAAACCAAGGAAGCTACGATTCTCGGTTACATTTGTTGGTCTTGGACATTCTTCCACAACTTTTGTTTTTGCAGGATCAACAGTTATTCCATCTTTAGAAACAATGTGACCAAGGAAAGAAATTTGTTGCAACCAAAACTCACACTTGCTGAATTTCCCATACAGTTTCTTTTCTTTTAAGGTTTGCATGATTACTCTTAAATGTTTTTCATGGTCCTCTTTACTTTTAGAAAACACCAAAATATCATCAATGAAAACCACCACAAACTTATCCAAGAACTAATGGAAAATTCTATTCATTATGTCCATGAATACAGCAGGTGCATTGGTTAGCCCAAAAGGCATTACTACAAATTCATAATGGCCATATCTCGTACAGAACGCGGTCTTCGGAATATCTGCCTCCTTTACCTTCAGCTGATGGTACCCCGATCTCAAGTCAATCTTTGAAAAAAACTGAGCTCCCTAGAGCTGATCAAACAAATCATCGATATGAGGCAAATGATATTTGTTCTTAACAGTGATATTATTCAAGGATCTATAATCAATGAAAAGTCTCATAGAACCATCTTTCTTTTTAACAAATAAAACAGGAGCACCCCATGGTGATGTGCTAGGTCTAATGAAACCTTTCTCTAATAAATCTTGCAATTTCTCCTTCAACTCTAAAAGTTCAATTTGTGCCATTCGATAAGGGGGTTTTGAAATTGGATTAGCATCAGGAACTAAGTCAACAGTAAACTCAACTTCCCGATCTGGTATTATTTCAGGCAACTCATCAGGAAAAACATCAGGATACTCATTTACCACTGGCACGTCATTAATCTGAATAGTTCCTTTATTTTTAACGACGTGTGAAAGGTAACATTCATTTCCATCTTTTACAAGTTTCTCAGCCTCTTGATATGTTATCAAAAGTAAGGGTTCGTTCTTGTAAACAAACTGAAAGTATTTCTGAAAAGAAACTTCTTTAGCTCTACAGTCAATCTTAGCATGGTAAATAGAGAGCCAATCCATACCCAGGATAACGTCAAACTCTACTAGAGGTAGAACAATAAGGTTTGCAAGTTGGTTCTTTCCACAGATAAGGATAGGAAGATTCTTATAAATTCTTTTTGCCTCGACACTTCCCCCAGGTGTTTTTACCAAAAGTTCAGGAGTCATTTCTTGAGATGGTATTCCCATTTTACTAGAAAAGTTTTCAGAGATGAATGAATGTGTAGACCCCGAATCAAACAACACACTGGCATAATCTGAAAAAACAAACAAAGTACCTGATACAACTTCATTTGATGGCCCGACATCTGCTGAAGTAGTTTCAAAGGATTTCACCACCCCTTTCTGCTTGTAGTCTAACTGCTTCCCATCACTCAAGCTCCTTGTCGGACACTCGTTTGCGTAGTGACCCATCTCATTGCACTTATAACATTTCACTAACTGTAAATCAATTTTGTTATTACCTTCACCTTGATCCTTTTCAGTGCAATCACGAGCCTTATGTCCTATCTTACCACATCGGTAGCACTTCCCAGAATTCAGAAGACATTCCCCAGCATGCCTCTTGCCACATTTATCACAAACTGGAAACTTAGTTCTCTTACCATCAGAATTTTTTGAAGAATTCTTACCTTTCTCCTGCCACCTCGGTCTCTTCTTCTGCTGGTTGTTATAGAACACTTGGTCATCGGCAAACTCCATTTCCACCTTCTCAGCACATCGAACAAGCTTTTCATAACTTTTAAACTCACGAGAAGCTAATGCCCTTCGATATTTTGGATTTAATTCTGAGTAAAAACGATTGATTTTACTATCAAGGTCCCGGATAAAATTTGGAGCATACCTTGCCAATCGAGTGAACCTTTCTTCATAGGAAGTCACTGAGTCTTCCTCTTGCCTCAATTCCAAGAATTGATTTTCCATCCTAAGTCGAACAGCCTTAGGAAAATACTTCTCAAGAAACATACCTTTGAATTCATCCCAGTCAAGAGCATCAATCTCATCGGCGTCCCTGATATTTTTAACCATAGACCACCACTGATCTGCTTCACCCTCCAAACGGTAAATAGCAAGACTAACCTTTTGATTGTCTGAACACCCCATGACATCAAAAATCTTCTCCAGTGCTTTAATCCACCCTTCAGCTAGCACAGGGTCATATGATCCTCTGAATGATGGTGGATGTTGCCTCATGAAATGTTCCACCACTGACATGTTCCTCTGCGGTTGATCTGGCTGATCTCGTGCATGGATACCACCGCCATTTATCGCTTGAGTCAACTGCGCCATTACTGCAACAAACTGTTCAGTTCCAATTACGACCATTTCTGGATGCTGATTCGGAAGGTTATTTCCTTTTGTATGCCTTCCTAGCACTGCTTCCTTGTTTCCTCTGCGGAAAACCATTCTGAACAAACATGTCTTAGATGAAGCAACATGGTAATATTTAAATGCTATATCATTTCGAAAAAAATATTTTTGGATAATAATTTAATAGAATTCTAACTCCTAAAGTTATCTAAACCGACCTTTGATACCAACTATAAGGCCCCAGCCTTAAACCTTACTTAATCTTGAGTTATTACAAGATTACACATTGAGGATCTTTTCGGGTTTAGAGTTTTAGAGAATTAGATCATAAAAATTGCATTACATTCCACATATAAACAAATTGGTTACATAAAGATAGTATTCTTCATTCCCATCAATGGAAACACATTTAAAATAAAACACGGATTATTTCTTGACACATCCTTGACTCTATCACCTTATCGTGTACCTTTCCCTTGACCTGTGAAAAACATTTCAAAAACTTGGGATGAGCATAAAACTCAGTATGGGTTATAAAAACATGGAAAGGAAACATGAGTTCATATATACATAAGAATGAAATCATACTTTACCCATAAAACATAGGAACTTTAACATACCTCATAAAATCATGAATAAATCATAGAAATCATAAGACATAAAGGTAACTTGAGGCATTCATAACATTCTTACGTAGGGAGTAACCCTCTTGGTTACGTTTGGAATACCCATCACAGTATATTCCCTAAAATCTCTTCGGAGAAACCTTAACGTTTCACTCCTTCGTGTTACCCAATGCATTGGAGAGCCATAACGGTCTCACCCGCCCTTAGTTTATCACGGAACCACCCGTCTTCATAATAATTCCCAAGAACCATATCATAATCATATCACATAAAACATGCATAAAGGAAACATAACGTTTCCAAATTTCAATCAAGAGATATCAATACAAAACATTGATATAATAAAAACATTATGAAAAACATTTTCAATACCAAAATAAAAGAAAAGTAAAACATGGTATTTATTTTTCTTTTAAAAAGAAGGTATGGCTTGTAGAGGAAGCCGAAACTCAAATAACGGTCACGACCGCAGAGAAGTCGTTGTTGCCGCATACGTACGACAAAAACATTCCCTTTTTTCGTTTAGTAAACGATTCGTATAAAAAAGATTCCTTTTGAATAAACGTAAAAGTCAAAGTGGTTTATACACCGTATAAAAGAAAGTTGTGTATAAAATAAAATATGCCTCAACGAAAGGAGATTGAGACGAAGTCCCATACCTCGTATCCGACTTGACCCGACCGTTCTTTAATCTCCTGAATAATAAACTTGAGTTAATCTCTACTTGCTTATGAATCTTTTTCAAGTTCATTATTCCTTTTATACCATGTTATGGACATCATGTAATCATTTAAGTTAATATTGTTCATTTTGTCGGTATTTGGTTCTTAAGTCAAAAATAGACTTCTTACACTTACATGTTGTTAATTTGGTCAAAGGTTCATTATATCCAGAATGGTATTCATGATGTAGATATCATATATGTCATATATATCCAGTACATACATGCATTTATAATATTACATAATCATTTATAGGTAAGAAATGAAATGCACCGTTCATGGAGATGGTAAGCCGTACATACGCATGAACGCTACTTTCATTTCTATTTCGTATTTTATAGAATGAAATCATAATAATATAAAGGTATATTATAATTCCATTATATTATCATATATAATATCATAGTTCCATCCTTTATATGTCCCACATATGGTATTTAACGAATCAAATCACTTTGAGGGGGCGGTAGTCCGCACTTCCTAAAATGAAGATATCGTGTTTACCCATAATGGAAACCATAAAGGTATGCCCAAAATGAATAAAACAGAAGCTTAAGGAAACAATAAACATATTATATATCATATATAAAAATAGTGACATCATAATGGCCACCTTTGAAGGTGTTAAATGAGTGTTGAACAATCATCGTTTCGGGAGGCAGAATTTCGCCATCCACGGAAACCGTATGTTCTTTAACCATTTGATGTAGTTGTGTGAGAGTGTAGATCAAATAAATCTTATAACAACATCCTATTATATTGAAGATACTGGTTTTGTTACAAAAGAAGTAAATAAAAAGATTTTATGGGGTTGGAGAAGCAAAATAAAACAAATGAACATGAGAGAATGAATTACCTTTAACAGTGTAACTCCTTTTGATTTGAGCCTAAAGGCTTCCTTTGAAAGGATTATGCCCAAAGGGAATCCTCTAGGATGAGGAGAGGGATGTGGAGAGAGCAAATGGGCAGGGGTTGGCCGAGCCAAAGGCTTTAAGAGTGTGTGAAATGAGGTAGAGGTGGGGGCCTTTTATAAGAGGGGAGGAGGGGCACTTTTGGAAAGTAAAGAAATATTACATTATTTGAAAATGTGTTTCGGTTTTAAAAGGTCCCACATTGATATATGTCGTGGATAAGGTGATAAGGGTTCGAAATACACCCATCCAATAAGTTTTTGACATGTGTAGTTCATATATATTACATTATAGTTCCATTTTATTTTAATCGTTAAATAATGATGTCATCACTGCATCATTATGATGTCATAAATAATTTAATTTATTTAATGTCTAAAAATTATAAAAAATTACTATGACATAGGAAATCTTTTTATATTTCCAATGACAATTTATAATCAAATTTTGGACTTGTATAACCCCACTTAAAAATTGTTTTCGTAAAACATATTATGTTTGTGTCATTTTCACTTTAACATTAAATAAAAAGTAATTTATGTCATTTCCCAACAAAAGTGGATCCATGGGGTCCCCAAGTTGACCCATGGCATGTCATGGTCGGCCATGACACAACCAATGAGGTTGGGACATGTGTCTAGGTCATTTCATTTTATTAAAGTAATATTTATACCTTAAACTACCCTAATTACCACTAATCGTGATTAAGAACTTAATAAGTTACTATTCACCAAAAAATTATTATAATCTCATTGAACCACATATTACTTTTTAATGACAACCATGTATGTCGGATTTTCAAAATTCAATACACATTAGTGGTAAACTTTCATTTAACTGAAAAATCAGTTTGCTTGATTATCACTTAGTGGTTTCACTATTCATAAAAAATTGAAGTTTTTCAGAAAATTACCAAAAATTCACCCTAAGCTATATTTGATATTCCGAATTCAAAAATGAAGTCTATTTTACAAAATTAAAATCATATAAGTCACATTAATTAATTTAATAATTAATTCCCGCTGCCAGAGCAAATAGCGTGTTTTTACAAAACAATAAGTATCAAAAGATTTACACCAGTTTAAGTCTAATTTCAAAGTGAAATTGATTCCAATGACCACCATTGGATAAAATGGTAAAAATATATTCTAATTTCACTTCAAAACCAATTCAAAACATAATCTAATCATATAAATAAATTAGATTAAAAAGCATTTTTGATGTAAAATGCAGTATTTTTCACTATTCATTAAAAAATGAACATTGTCAGAAAAATACCAAAAATTCACACAAGGTAAATTTTGATGTCCCAATCATAAAGGATAAGTTTATTTTGACAAATATAGTTTATAAAATTGTCAAAATATAGATTCAAAAATGGTTTGCCATCAAAAGGCAGTAAAACAATCTTTTAAGAACATTAGTGTATTCCATGCATAAGATTGTATTTATTTTCATTTTAAGCCTCTATAACACTATCTTAATCATTAAAAGACATAGATAAAAATATCTATTATTCATTACTTACTTGGGATGTTACAAGGTCCATATCTAATTTTACCACCATTGGATAATTTTCACATCTCTTGATAGAGACACTTATGTCCAATGCGGTGAGTGGGATGTTCAAGCAGGATGTGCGTGTCCATGTTTCCAACGGTTGGGATAACACATGGCCCCAATGTCTTGAACTGTGCTTCATGAGAAAGGAATCGATAAAATAGTCTTCACTCGAATTGTAGATCAATTTTAGTTTGTGTTTCCGGAGGAATTATCAGGGCTACCACCCAAGAGAGATGTTGAGTTTACGATTGAGTTACTGCCAAGTAAAGTTCCAATTTTCATTCCTCCATATAAGATGGTGCCAACAGAACTCTAGGATCTTAAGGCACAGTTAGAGGATTTGTAGGGGAAAGGGTTCATTTGTCTGAGTATGTCCCCTTGAGGATATCTATGTCATTTTTAGAGGAGGATGATAGATTTTTGAGGTTATGTGTGGACTATTAAAAGTTTAACTAGATGATAGTTATGAACCAATACCCTCTTCCACGAATTGATGACCTTTTTACCAACTGAATGGTTGTTCATTGTTATATATGATTGATCTGAGATCAGGTTATATTCTGCTAAGTTTGATACCCCCAGACATTCCACATACTACTATATGGAGGAGTTTCAGACTCTATGAGTTTATGGTGATGATTTTCAGGTTGAAAAATCCACAAAAAATGTTCATGGATTTAATGAATTTATTATTTTATCCCTATCTAAACCATTTTATGGGTTTCTTCATCGATGATAAATTGGTGTACTCTAAGACTCATGATGATCATTCAAAACATATTGAAATTGTCTCGAGTACACTAAGAGAGAATAATCTATATGAAAATATAACCAAATTTCATTTCAAGATCCATATGGTGAATTTCATGGGTCAAATAATTTATAAAGAAGCAATGTTAGTGGACCCTGAGAATGTTTAGGTAGTTGTGTCTTGTGAGAAACACAAGAAGATTTCTATTATTCAAAGCTTTCTGGGTTTGGATATTTCTTATCGAAGGTTTCAAAATGAATTTAACCATTTGGCAGTGCCATTTTCGGGATTGATCAAGAAAGGTATCAGGTTTGAGTGGTATGAGTCATGTGACAATTCTTTCCAAGAGATGAAGAAATCGTTAAATACTGTTCTGATACTGATCATACCTATGTTGGGAAAATTGTATATCTTCTTTTATAATGTGTCTATTTTTGGGATTGGATCTGTGTTGATGCTGGATGATCGGGTTGTTTCATACGTGTCACAATAGTTTGGGACTCATGAAATAAATTAACCTATGCACAATATTTAATTGGCCCCAGTGGTTTATGCCTTGAAATGTTGACAATATTACTTGTCGGGAGAATGGTTTACCATGTATACTGACTATTAATGTCTTAAATAAATATTCTCCAAACATGATCTAAATATTCAACAATGAAGATGGTTTGAGTAAAAATAATCCATCAATGTTGAGATGGTTTATACACCTAGAAAGGGGAATAGTGTCTCAAAGTCCTTGAGTTAGAAAATTCAAAATTATGTAGCTCAAGAACCTAGTTCTGAGTGAAATATGATAGAGTCATTGGCTAAGATGCATCCTGAGGTGCAGAATAGACTTGGGAAAATGATCTTTACATCCATAGTAGTTGATTGCAGGCTTTGGATGCATGTGAAGGAGACCGATCTTGGGGATCTATAGTGTTTGGATATGATGAAAAGTCTTAAAGGCAAGGAGTCACATTCTAGTTGGACTATTAGTGATGATGTAATTGTTTTTGTCCGGGCCCATGTGGTTGTACCAGTATGTATAAGGCAAAAGTTTATGCATGAGTTTTTTGCATCGAAGTTGGCAGTGCATCATGGTTTAACCAATATGTGTCATAATCCTCATAGATAGTATTGGTAGAAAGAATGAAGAAAGTGGTTTTGGGTTTTGTGGATTGATTCCTTACCTATCTGCAGGTGAAGGCCTAGCATCAATGCCCAGGCCCGTTGTTACAACCATTTCTTACTCCTAAATTGAAGTGGGATGAAGTAATGATGGATTTTTAGTGGTTGTTCAGATAAAGACATAGAAGAAAGATGAAATCTTGGTGGTTGTGGATCTGTTAACCAAGGTGGATCATTTATTTGAAATTCATCTCACATTCACCATTGAGTAGTTGGGGAATTTGTACATTCAAGAGATAGTGTGGTTTCATGGAGTAACGCAGACGATTTTTTCATATAATTATCGGCATTTTACATCACACTTCTAGAAGGTATTATATAAGGCTCTTGGTACCCAAGAAGTTTTTAGTATTAATTTTCATCCACAAATGGAAGGGAAGCAAGAGCATACAATTCAGGTTCTTGAAGACATGGGGTGTGTCCTAGATTTTGGTAGTTCATGGGAAGAACACTTTTATATTTTTGAGTTTTCCTCAAAAAATAGTTTTTTGGCTATTATTTAGATGAAACTATTTGAGTTTATCTATAGAAGGCCATGCAGATCTCCTTTGTGTTGTCTTGAGGCTAAGGAATCATGGATTTTATAATTGAGTCTAATGTAGGAGATGTTAAAAAAACATCATTTGGTTCAGAAACATATAGAAATGGCTCATAGTAGGAATAATTCATATGAAGATCAGAATCATAAACCTCTTGAGTTTATGGTGTGTGATAGTGTGTTTCATTGGGTGTCTACAAGGATAGTTCACCATTGAATTTAGAAATAGGGTATGTTGGCACCTAGGTACATTGGGCCATTTGAGATTGAGGAGAGGATAAGGCTGGTGGCATACCGATTGGATCCCTCACAATGGTATAGTGGTATTCACAATGTTTTTAATGTGTCTCAACATTGAATGTGTTACCATGACCCATCTCATGTGATTTATGTTTAATATATTTATCTTGAAGCTGATGCGTCCTTTGAGGAGCATCTGGTTCGTATTGTAGATCATAGGGAGAAAGTATTATAGGGAACAACTATACGTTTTGTTCATGTTTTGTGGAATCATGGTAATGTTCAAGAAGAAAATTGGGAGATGGATTTGGATGTGCAGGCTCAGTGTCCCAATCTTCTTGCTTTCAAAGATCAGCGATGCTTGGAAAGAGCAGCTCGAGGATGAGCTGTTATAAGGCAGGGGGTTGTAAGATCCCAAATTTTTTAGAGTAATGTAATTGTATAAATTTTGGCTTAAGCCTCTTAATCTTAGTTAATGAAATGTTTCCAATGTGTATGAGGGGCCTTGAGGGTGTCCTAGGTGATCGAGACATGAAACAAAGAGAAAACAAGCCATTCAATGCATGTCACACGGTTTGTGCATGGTTAGTAGAAACCATCTAAGGGGAGAACCAAACTATTCATTTTGAGATAGCGGTATTACACATGGTCAGAACATATTTTTAAAATCATGTAAGCCTCCGTAGGTAACCATGCAATCCAAAGTCCCATAAATAGTTGCTTATGCATGGTTTGGAAAACCATGTGCCCTAGTAAGAGTTAAAAAATTTCTAGTTTTTCCATCTTAAGATGTTTAAGTTCCCACCCAATTTTCTCCCCTTACTCATACCTCTAGACCTATCAATAAACCAAAACCCTCAAGATCACCCATGGATTGATTTAACTTGTTTATAGTCCATTTGGAGTGCCTTTGGTTGGATATCGAAGCTGCCGATAAGTATAATCTTCAACTTGCTTCTCTTTTTTGGATTAGGTCTTATAGCTTGGGATATCTTCTTACGAATCCCTAAAACCCTCTTTTTCCTAGAATAATCTAAGTTGTGTCTTCAATGGGTTCTTGAATTTGGATCTAAGGCTACTATTAAGAGTGTATTCATCAATTTATTATAGGTATGTGGTCTACAAGTTATATCCCATAGTCGTTGTGTTTATTTTTTCATGTTTTGTTGTATTCTTGGTTATCTCTTTTTGTGATTTTTGTTCCTTTGTTGATATTTGGTAAAATTGGTGTATACATGATAAATTAAACCTCTCATGATCCCTCTGGGATGTGTCTAGGTATAATTAAATGATTTAGGGCTTCCCATGGGGTGTACCAACATTTCCAAACCTTGAAGTTGGTGTAGTTAAGTGTAGAGTTGATGTGTGATAACATAGAGCCTCAGAAGAACATATTGATATGGATGGTTGATTTCAAAATAGAATAATGGTAGTTGTTCTTAGTGTTGATAATTATATAAGAGGGTTGTTTGGAATGGCATGAAAATGGTATAATTTGGTTAATTTTGATTGTGTAAAATGGTATATGAATTATGTTAGAAATGCCTAAGGGGGGTAGTGAATATAAAATTAAGAACTTGTTAAATGGGAAAAAAATTGAGATTGAAAAATATAATGAATGGGATTTTAGAAAGAAACTAATGAAAACCTTAAATGTGATGATATTAAAAGGGAATTGTGGAACATGTATTATGTTTTAGATAATGATAATGAGAATTGTGCTAAATGGGCTATGTAATGTTAATGGTAAATGCATTTTTGGGATGGTATAATATAAATTTTGATGTTGATTGTTATGTATTGTGATTGTTAGGTGTATTTTTTTGAGTGTGGTTTATGATATGGTATGTGTTTGGTGATTAGATAAATAAGAATTTTCACATGGCATGGTAGTGTGGGGTATTGACTGTGGTTCTATGACCACGAGTCGAGTTAGACTGAGGATAGAAACTCCACCCCACAATGCACGAGCTAGGGAAGGGTACAAAGCTCTATTCCTTTAACAATTTCATTACACCTGAACCAATGATTTGAGGTGAGGATAATGTTCTTGTTTTGATTTGGTTATCCCTAGTGAGATAGGGACTTGACTTATTCACTTATGTATAACAATGGATACCTTAAAACCTTGTGTTAATGATGTAAATTTATAACCAATGCAACACATGTAAATATTAAAGTATGTTTTGAAGATGATGAAAATGATAAATATCGTACTAAGGTTAGAAATGGATAAAGTAATGGTTTTTAAATAATTAATCCTAAGTCATCTCTTGTTTACTTTTCATTTTTTAGTTTTTTCATAAACTATTTTCTAGACTAAATATTTTGAAGACACCATTGGTGATGGCTTACTGAGTTGTACTTACACCCTGATCGAGAGCTATTAGGTACTCAAGAAGATTTAATGATTTTAGGTTTGGATAAAGGAAAATGACATGTTTAGTGGAGTTGAATCAGGCATAGGATGTGTGTGGATAAGGATCCAGATTTGGAGTTCATAATGTTTTAAGGATTCAACAATTGGTCTTATTTTGGGGATTCCTTCACTTTTAGCACTCTAGAATAGAATGGCATATTAACTATTTGGTTTTGATTTATACCCTATTTGGGAAGTGGTTATTTATGCATATTCTATTTATTTTCTTATTGTTCCCCTTATTTATTATGTAATCTACTATGGCTTACTCTCGTAAAGAGATTATAGTCTCCCCATGTGATTGTTTATACCCTTATTGTTAGTTGACAACCTCTATCATATGAGGAGACCAAATTGAGGTTATGTGGTGAACCATTATGGGGCATCATATTAGTGTCTTCTGATTTGGGTATGTTACATTAGTACTTTAAATGAATGTTATACATGATTTTAGTATAAAAAATTTTTTTACATGAAAGGGAATTTTTCAAAAAAAAAAGTTGTATTTTTCTAGTTTAACGTTGAATTAAATTATGTATATTTTTGGATTATTAATAATTTATTACATATTTGGAATCATGAGGCCTAAATCTTTTAAATATATCCATTTTATTTTGGATAAATATGTACAATAACCACAAAATTTTTTGTTACCACAGTAAAGAGGAAATCATATAATTAAGGGTAAAAATAATATGATAATGACTATAAAAAGACACGAAAACATTCTTTAATTTTATTAGAAGAGTAATTATCATCCAAATTCATTACAAGTTTAAATATATTTCCATTTTTAAATGATTATTATATTTATAATATTTTATTTTTGGAAAAGTTATAGATGTCACACTCAGGATTTTAATAACTATAACATTTTTAATATGGGTTTACCTATAGGATATGTTCAATTATAAATATTATTATTAACTCTAAAATATTTATCTTCATCATGATTTTTTTTAATTTTTTAGTGATGAAATAATTTCATTAAATGATTACACAATGCTAATGGAGTAATCATTCAAGTATTGGAAAAATAAAATAATTCATATTAAAAATATTAAAATAAACATAATTTAAGATAATTAATTAGATCCATGAATTTTCTAGATTAAATTGACTTGTTAATGATATAATTAAAAATATATATTTTTGAAAATATAGGTGTTATCTAGATATGTTTAAAATAAGTAAGGAATAGTTATAAAAATTAACATAAGGATATTTCAGAGTAAATAATATTTAATTAAATGATTAAAAAATAATAAAAATATAAAATTTTAAAAAATTTATGGGATATTTTTTATTACATGTACCATAGTCTATTAATGGGTTTTATTCATTTTATAGTAACATTATTGGATGTTATATAATGGAAAAGTTTAATTGTATGATAATTGTGAAATGAGTTAATGGGAGGTTAAAAAAAGTTAAGGGTATAAACATAACATAAACTCATCCAAAATTATTGGATAAAGAGGGTTAGACCCATTTCAACTGTGTATTTAATTTTATATTTTTAATGGGCACTTTTCTATGAAAATTGATTCTGTATTATTTAAATCAAAGATAGTTACAAAATATCACTCTCTTCATATTTAATTTATTTTATGTGTCCACAAATACACGAAATAAAGCTAAGAAAATTCCAAGATATGTATTTTGATTTTAATTAAATTATTTTAATTATATAAATTTATTTTTAACTTTCATAAATTATATTATTACCTTAAATTCTGGTGCAATACTAATACAATATTTATTTAATTAATATAAAAATATAATAAATTATTTGAAAATATTAATTTAAAATAAGTTGAATTATTAATGTGTGAAAATAGTTTTATAGATATATATGAAATATTATAGAGATTTTTGATTATTATATTTGAATATAACTTTTTTATTGATATATTTTAAGTCAAATTAAATAAATATTGTCAAAATTAACATTAATGCTAATTTATTGAAATAATATTATATTAAATTATTTAAAATTTATAAGAATATTACCTTAATCTATATGAATTGAATATAGTTTAAAAATAAGAAATTCTCTATTTATGAGTCATTGGTTCATTTATAGTAAAATTATTATCCTATTAGGATTAAAATAGTGGTTACCACAGTTTAGGGAAAAAATAACTAACTAAGGGGTTAATCAAAATGAAAATGTTTAAAATGACATTAAATATTTTCTAAATTCCATTTTTTGATGGTATTAAAACCCCTCCCAATATTATATATGAATCTCTTTCCATTTGGAGGCATTTTTTATAATAAATTAATTTAATATAATTCAACCTTTTGAGAAATTCCAAATGTCCCCCTCACCTCAATTATTAAGGGAACCTTATCCCTCACCTATTCACACAAAATTGAGCCATATATCTCCACCAATAATAACCCATTTCCCTTCCCAAAATCGTTATCCATATTATGGAGGTCCTGGTCTAGTAAAAATATGAACCCTATTGTCCCTAAGAAGAGACCCGAAGGGGAATTCATTAATAGAAGGTCATTATATTTACTAACCTTTTTGATTTTATTTCTTCTTCTACTTCCTCATAATATGTTCTAACTATCCTAAAATAATAAATAAAGAATTAAAAGTATATATATATGTATATATTTTATTATGATTACGGGACAACTAGTTTCACTCTCTTCTCCATCCTACTAAAATCAAAGACATTGCTTGTGTGTGCGTACGACTTACCGTCTCCACGTAGTGGTGTAATTAGTTTTTTATCACTACTTTACTTGTATAATTATAAATATGTAATTAATGATTATATATGATATATAAGAAATAATGATGATTTTTTTGATGTTTAAATATTATTTACATTTCCTTCCATTCTTCAAATAATTAAAACAACTTTCATGTGTACGTACAACCCATCGTTTGCATGAAGGATGTTATTAATTTTTCTATCTATTCTGTATATGGATTACTATAAAAAAATATATAATGATTAAAATTCCTAATATTATGTAATAATTATTAATGTACAAGGACCATAACCAATGAACCAAATCACACATGTAAAAACGAAGTAGTTATCACCAAGAAGACCGATTTAAACAAGGAATTGTTAATAAATGGGTGATAAAATACTATAAGTAAACATATATGGTTTGATATATATGATTATGGTTTTCGAATAAATTTATAGCAATAATAAATTTATTATATATGAGGTTCAAACATATTTAAAAGAAGTCGAACCTTAGGTAATGGAGTTTCATCTCACTTTTATTTCTACAGGACACATGTCATATTCAACATGTGTATCCATCATATGGTGTATATACTACCCATTAATGAATTTTA
This sequence comes from Viscum album, assembly GCA_963277665.1. Taxonomy (NCBI): domain Eukaryota; kingdom Viridiplantae; phylum Streptophyta; class Magnoliopsida; order Santalales; family Viscaceae; genus Viscum; species Viscum album. The sequence continues at coordinate 30,808,771 of OY728153.1, forward strand.
AGATTTATATTATTACTGTTTTGGTGGTTTAAATATACATTTATTTTTATTTATTTTATTTTTATTATTACTTAAAAATTACCAAAAATGATGAGTGTTTATCATCTCACTTTTTCTTGTGTGATACATATGTCATAATAACCACTTATTTATTTTTTATGGTGTGCATATTGTCCTTTTAATTTTTTATTTCATGAATCTATCTATATTCATGGTATTTAATGTTTAAATTAAAGGTATTTATTTCACGTGTATTATGATTCAAAATAAACCCAAGTGATATCTAATGACTTAAAGCTTCCTTTAAATTTTTATGGTGTTATTTTCAAAGAAATTTATTTTCCACGATAAATGTGAGGTTTTAAAAATTATTTCTTAATAAAATTTTTATTTTCCTCAAGAATTATTCCATGTGGTTTTTTAAAAATAATTTTCCACTTAATATAACATTTCTTTATGTCACTTGTTATTTCATAGGGATATAATCCAAGGATACCATCATTATTCATTCTCTAGATGATTCATGTTTATGGTAAGAATATGAAATGTATTTGAAACCCATTAATTTTCCATGGGTTATGCTATGATGAAATGCATATGAGAAAGATTTTTTTTCATAGGTTTGGATATGATAAATGATTCATGTTTTAGTGGAATACATATGTATTGTTTTCTTTATTTGATTTGTGTGACCTATGTCTCTATCTAATGCATTAACAACTGATTTTTAACTCATGAAATAGACAATACTAAAATGGCGGGTGAACCAGTGTTAATAAGGGAATTTATCTGCCATGATAGTCTTGGGAATGAATATTGAATAATATGATGGTTTGGGGAGTGAACCCATTCAACTATGATAGTCTTCGAAAAGATACTTTATTATTATGGAATTAATTCGCTATGCTTAGGTGTATGCCAAAATTCTATGTCTTATATTATGCTCATATGACTTATGTTATTTGATTATTTTATAATTCATATCTTAAGAGATTCCAAGATTTATTCCATGAATTAGGATCATTATTTTGTATGCAAAAGGTATAATTTTCAAATGTTATTATCATTTTCTTATACCTTTATGCCTATTTTATACTTATGTAATCATTGAAATCTCCCTTGTTTACCCTAACTGAGAATCTGAGCTCACCCTTTTCTTATATTTATTTTCCCTAGGTTATGAAGAACAGTTTTGAGTAGGGTATGTTAAATAATGATGATATACATGAAGACATTTTTGTAGACGATATAAATTTTTATGAACAAGTTTTTTAGTTTTCAAGGATATTTAAGAGTTTTTCCTAATTCTCTAAAACTCTAATCCTAAAAAATCATTTATTATGTAAGTGGTCCAATATTTTGTTTTTAAGTTAAAAGTTTTTATAGAAAAAAATTGCGTAACATTTAATAGTATCAAATCTATAAATCTAAATTTTATTTTTTTTAAAACCAGATTCAAGAGTTTAGATTTGGGGATGTTATATACAACACATTTTACTATGGTCAATATACTGTGGAAGTTTCAATGAAATCAACCAAACCTTCTCAAGTAATATCAATAAGTGAAAAATATTTAATAAATAAATAATTGATGATAATTTCAAGATGTTATAAAATGTAATATATATGGAAAAAGTTCATAATAATTTTATTAATAAACTTAATTTGATTATTTTGGATGTTATGTAGACATGCATAATGAATCATGACACGAGGCAAGGGTTTCCACATATCAATTTTGAATAATTGATATATAATTTTTCATTTTACAATTATTCACTTTTTGTGATGTAAATATTTTTAATGGATTTATTTTTATCATAAATTTCTTGAAATATAATGTATTTAAAAATCCATCTCATCTTCTATAATTATGGGTTGTCAATTCAAAATATAATGAAGTCATAAGAGGGTTGTTGACTCAATTTTCATCCCATTTGGGTTTTGAAATATATTTCTTGACTATTCCTTTATAACATCCATTATTTTAATAATTTTCTATTCCACATGGTAAATACATTTTTATTAGGAGAATTACAATAAAAAATTCTTCATTGGATGATTTAATCATATAATTTATGAAATTGTTTTGATTAATACCAATTATTTCTAATGGATTTTCTCATCGAGATTCATATTTTACCTTTCCACTATTGTTTATATTTTCTCTTTGGGGAATAAAATATGTTTTATCACCTATTATTCTAATATTTAACCTTAAAAATTTCCAAATTAAAGTTTTATAATCCTTTTTAATGAAGTGGGTTTTAATAAAGATATTTTGAAACATAAAAGAGATATTCTAAATAGACCTCTATACTTTTGGGTTATGCTATATTGTTCTTTTTAAACCATATCATCTATATTTTTATCTAGTCTTTTTTCTATATTATATATATTAATGTTCATTACATACAAATGATGTTTAATTGAAATTTATAATTTTGGGATAATACATGTTTTAGTTTCCCTTTGTAATTCTCTCTATTAAGTAATCCCAATTTAAGGGAACTTACTGATTTATTATTTCATGTCAATTACCAACTCAATAAAATGTTTTCATTAACCATGAATAGATTTTTAAAACTATTATTTTTCTATTTAAAACCCACCGTGATCAATTCTTGTCTAAAAATAAATAGTATCTTATTTCCTTCTTTAATAGGTTATTGAATCATTTCGTAAATCATCAACTAGGTCATGCATTTTTATCCTTATCATGAATTTATATACATTGGGACACAATTCTAAATTAATATGCTTTATTCTAAAGCATGAAAGTGCAAAATAATTTAATTCCTTATTCTCTTAGGAATCATTATCATATAGACTTTGATTATACACTATGATAATATTATGAAACACTCTTTTTTGTCATGGGTTTTATCACAATTATGATGTATATATAGTATCTTTTCCTCTTATGGAATACATATCTATGTACATACTATAATTATAGTTTTATTGAGGTGAAAATAAAATAAATAGGCTTAAAATTCTAAAGATGACATGCCAATAGTACTACAGTGGCACTACTATAGACTCTAAAATTTTATAATCTCGAAGCACCATCTACCAATGACCACAACTTCATGATTCTCCACTAGAGAAGTATGAAATATTCCCTTAACCTATATTATGATAAGAAACATCTAAATATATATCAAGGTTCATATATGTGGGTGATAATATTGACTCTTTTGGAAAACCCCAAGTTAGTACAATTTAAATAAAACATGTAGAGAGTATATTTTTTTTATCAAAAGTAAATAATGAAAAAGTCATGAAATCACCAACACCAGATGTACACCATTGGAATGAACACACACTCCCATTCAAAAAATAACCCATTGCATCTCCAATTAATGTAGTCCCTCTTAATAGTCCAACTCACTAGTGGAAGCCTATTCCTCTAGACCAATGTTGTAACTAGGAGGAACAATCCAGTTTTCCATAGATTGGACAATAATCAAGTCTTAACCAAGAATAATACCCTGTAATTTAGTATGAATTCACACCAATAATGGTAATTCCAGGTTATTACAACCCAATTAATACTTTACTAAAAATTACTAATTAAATAATTTTATATAATAGGTTTTGGGTGGAACCCACGACCCATAAATTAAAAGAAAAAAACCAAGGGGGTTGTCTAAATTGTTTTCGTCCATGGTTTTCATCAGAGAATACGAGGAATTTGTTTTAGAAAATAAAACCACCAAGTTATTCATAAATTTGGAATTATAGAAAATCCACCTAACTCAAATGTGTTCAATAGACAGAATCATTCTAGGATTTATAGATCTCATCTCCCCTTTCCATTCCATCACTAAAACCTAAATAAGTTCCACCAAAATGATACCTAGACCATATATGTAGGAATGGAAATCCTAGTATGGGATTTTGAAAAAAATAAGAAAATTATATCATAAGGTAGAAGAAGTATATGGATTATTAAAATTGATTACCTACGTCCAAAAATCATGTTTTTTGAAATCGATCTCTGAAAGAAAAATGATCACCAAATTTAATTAGTAGAATCCTTGTTTTTAGGGGGAATTAATGGAGAGTAATGAAAATTGAAGGGAACTAAAATAAATGGTACACTATAGAACTGGAATAATTCAAGACATGAATGAAAAATTTACCTCATGAATTATCAGGGTAATAAAATAGATAAAATTTAAAGTGGATCTCCATTAAAATCACAAAACAAATTTATATAGTGATTATTATTATTATTGGGAGTCACATTGTGAATAGGAATTCATGCCATGAACTACTATCTATAACCAACTTCTAGCACCTATTAAATATCCTTTTTCAAATTCTTCCCATAATTCAACTAAAACATATCTTATTTAAAAAAACATAAAATTGGAAAATTCATAACAATGAGAGTGCTAAATTCTCTCACCCATTAGGATTTCTATCCTTGAAAACCATGCGCTTGGTAGTGATATATGATAGTTTCATCCATTTCTCTAACGTACACTTTTCTTATTCACAAGTTTCCTCTAGGATATGACCATGCATCCATAATACCCATACCAAATAGTAATGTTTATCTTGAATAATATCTTCCTATCTGGCCAGAATACAAATTGTTTCACAAATAATTTTAGAATTTGGCTAAGTAATAACATGTTTATAATGAATCACATGGATAGGAATGGACTTCTATTTATTTAATTGGGATACATGAAAAAATTATGGATAAGACTGAATATTTTCTATAGGGATAATAGATATGAAATGTCTCTAATACATTCTAGTGTTTCAAATGGTAAAAAACCATGAGTGGAAAATTTTCCTTGATTTCCTAGATGATGATGATCTAGTTTTTGTGACACATTCAATAATACATGGCAACCTATGTTAGTGGATATGGGACATCAATGTTGATATTCATACGATTCTGAAAATATTTTTTTATAGCCATCCATTTTATATTTATTTATAATTTTATTGTAGTGTCATAGAGAATACTTTGTCCAATCATGGATATTTACCCTATCTCTACCCATCAAAGTGGTGGTCGATATGGGTGGTTGTACAACTCCCAAAATGAAGCCACATATATTGTGGATTGATAACTTATATTATATAAAAGCTCTACTAAAGGGAAATGATCTTCCCATGAAAAAAACACATAACACAATATTTGAGCATGTATTATATTGTATGGATAGTATTTTCTCATTGTCCAACCATTTAAGGGTGGTATGTGATGATCATGATCATTTGGGATTCAGGGGAATATTTTTGGTATATTACTCCACAGAGAACACTGAAATAAAAAAACCATGATATTTTTAGTCTTTTTGCAATTCATGATGATTATTGACTGCTAATAGATGTTGATAATGGATTGACATTCCACATTTTTCATTATATAGATCGACATGTTTTTATTCAACCATACATTCCATAGGGAATATTATAAATTTTTTGTGTACTATTATAATTAACTCATTAGACATAATCACGTGATGAGTTGGGTTCGATATTATATATCTTCTTGATGCATCAGTAGGTCTCATAAATAAAAAAAGATTGGTTTTGGCATATACCTCTCAATATATCAATAACATGTCTTAATAGAAGGACATGACAAATTATTTTTGATGTAAAAAATTATAAATTCAATAATTATGAGAACAGTAATTATTATTATCCATGTTTTAATTTATTATAATTTTTATAGTATGCTCTAAAGTTCAGTTGATTATTTCATTAATCATATAATTTATTCCTATTATATTATGTATACCATGCTTATGTTTTCGACAACATCATTTATACTTTTCACTGGTTAAGAATTTGAGCTCACCCCTTTCTTATGTTTCCATTTCCCTACGTCATGAATAAATATATTAAACATGATATTTTAATATAATGGTTGTCTGTATAATTTTTGGGAGATGTTAGAGTCTTATTATAGATTATGTATTTTTGTATATAATGGGAAAAAATCCATTAGTTAGTAATGAAATGGGTCTTGATAGTTTATAATTTTTCCTAATTTTCTAAACCTTTAATCCTAAAAAGTAGTGGGAATATATGTAATGTAATATTTTAATAAATTCATGTAATTATGGGATGATAATTTCTAATAATCAATAGTTGGTATCAAATAAAGTATGTAAATTTTGGGTTATATGTGTGTTATATTTTAATATATTGATATATATATTTCATTTCTTTTTAAGGTTTCCATGTGGAATTATTCTAAACTATAAATTCCTCATGACTGAATTCATTATAAAACTAGTCATTTATATATAATTGGCAATTAATGGTTATATTTTGTATTGTTGTAGAATATCTATTACAGATTATTATAGGATAAGGACCCCCATGTATGTTATGCATTTCTCTCACTAGTCTAGAACATCTAGTCTATCAGAGGTAGGCTTGGGGTGGCACGCTCGGTATATAATTGGCCTAGATGGGGTCCTGGAAGATCATATTAGGTTAATAGTAATGATATATTAAATATACATCATTTTTACCGTACATTACTTCATTTGATAAGTATCAAAACATCTAAAATGGAATAAACTAATTTTTTTATTTTAATGTGAATTTGTGGAATAGTCCATACGAGTGAGAAGAAACTCAAAGGATATTACTATATTTAGCTCATGTATCTAAAAAAAATAAAAATAACTCATCCTTTTTTTACTCCCCTTAAATCACATGTGAAATAAACCAAGAGATGGAAATATCACTTGACATACAAAGATTGTAATATGTCCAACATAAAATGGATAATAAAAAGTAAGAGTGAACAACCTACACTCCCCTAAATGATAATCATAGAATCATCTATTATAGGTTCATTATTAAAAAAAGAATAAGAAACTTTTTTAGTAAAAATTCGTAAGATGCACTAGGTTTATCACCATTTTAATCAACCATAAGGGGTGGATTATCTATCTATTTATATGGTGGATTTGATATTGAGGTAAGATAAATATAGTGATAACAAGGGCAGGGAAAGAACAACAATAGATCAAATTACTTCAAAATTATTAAAAAAATAAAAAGAAGATAAAAAATATATAAAAAAACAATTAAGTATCATGTTCTCAAAATTCATCCCCTAGTACACATTTCCTATACTTTTATTTACCTAATATCCTATAATCACGAATAATTTAAATGAATTTTTACTGAGAATTATATTAAAAAACATGTATGACTATATTTATTCTTTTATCTTATAAAATAATCGTTTAAATAAAATTCCATTGAGAAGAGATTTAATGCTTTATAGTGTAAGTGTATAGTGATCATGTGTTGTAGTCTCTCTTTGTTTGGTGACTTCAATCTATCAGATTCTCATTGATTGGTGTTGTAGTATTTCAAGTGAAATTTTGATTATCTTAGAACCGAGTCTAGAGTTGGATTTAGTTAGGGTGCAAGGATAGAAAAGATAATGTCAAATAAGAATTTCATCGATCCACACTGTATTAATGATCAATGTAATTGTGTTATTCTAGTTTCTATGTGGGATTTTTGGGCTGGGTTTATAGGCCAGTATGAATTGGGGTTTAAGTAAATTGAGCTAAACCATTTTGGTGTGATAGGTTGGACATGTAGCTGAGGGCTCAACATTTAATTGATTTTATTAACTATTTCATTATGGATAGATTAAGTGGCTTCGATATAAGGGGATAGTGTTGTCGAAAAAACATTATTTGGGTTAGATTTATACTTTAAAGTGACACCTTATGTAGAAGCAACAAGGTGTTAGCATGGTAGTGGTGGGATGTGAGACCAAACCAAATCTGTGATTTGACGTGTCTTCAATTTCAATATAGTGCTGAGGTTACATGTAATTTATTGTTATTGGTTTTAATTTGGGCATCGAATTCAAAGGCATACATAGTTGGGGTAACATAGAGCATATACCACTAATGCTTTTGGATATTATAAAATGGTGCTAAAAAAGTAGAGATGATATTGTGGTTATAATAAAGTGGTGGGATGGTTCTAAAATATTGGGATATGGATTTTATTGGGGATACTATGAGGTGAATCCAATGGGATTCTCTTCAAATATCCATCTTGTAAAATTTTAATGGAATAATAAATTTTAGTATGTGGATATTGAAATAAAAAATTAATTCCTATTTAAAGACGGATTATTAATTTAACTTCAATAATCAAAGATCATAAAACATATATTTATTTCTTTTGAAATTAAATTTTTATAATGATATTTTAATTATTTAAAACTAACTTTGATGGAAATTTCTTTTATTTCCAAAATAAATGAATAAGTAAAATGTGTTTTTACCTAGAGAAAACTTTTGTAGGGTATTTATAAATTTTATTATAGATAAAAAATAATCAAATTTAAATCTTAATAACTTCTTCACACTCGTCTTATTCTCTCTTAGAAAAATATTATCATTTAATATCTGAAACTTGGAAACTAGGATTCTAAACATCCTATAATATGCATATTATTTAAAAAACTACATCAAACCATGCCCAAAATTTCAGGTGAGACCCAATATTTTAAAATAAAAAAGTCCTAATATCATAAATATAATTCACAAGGAACACCAAACACTAAAATAATTTTAGGAGAATAATGAAAAAACCCCAAATTGTATCTAAAAATAGATCATATCAATGTTCTTATCCTAACTAGTATATCAAATCATTTTTCGAATTTTAGTTCTAATTAACTTTCAACCTATTTCAAATAAAAAAACTATATTCTCCATAAATTATTCACAACCAAAATGAGAGTTATAATTTTCTACTAAATGTACACCACACTAAACTCTAAATATCTTGTAGATAGATTTTCTAGTAAATAGATTCAAAACAAGTTTATCTATTATGAAATTAATAATTTTATTCATAAATAGAAAAAAATAAAAATCTAAAACATTGAATAAAATATGAAAATTATATGAAAAGAGATTAAAATCATTCAACACATTGTGGATGTACTCGTGAAGAAATGTTATTCCACATTTTTTTAAATTTTAATGAACATTAAGTAGTGATGTCATTATAAGAAACATAGTATATAATTTTTTTTACTTTGGTTAAAATAAATGATGTAATTTTTTTAGAATTTATTATTTTATATGTTTTAATATAAACCTATTAAAATATATAAAATTGATCATTTGTTTTACGTTTGAAATTTTTTACATCAGTTATTTTAATAACCGATGTATAAAATTGGTTTTGAAGGAAAAATAACTTTAAAATATAGAATACTAAACCTGTAAATAATAGAAAAATAAAAAATAGAGAAGAGAATAAAACTACCATGAAATAATAGCACCAATATAATTTCATAGTAAATATTTACATTAAATCATTATCAAAATTAATACAAGTGTTTAATTCGAGTTTAACTTTTATATTTTAAATTATAAGTATATATAAATAAAAATAAAACCCAACTTCTAAAATAATCTACCCATGATACTAATAAATTATTTAACTCATTTACACTATAGGGGATAATATAATAAAAAATCAACAAATTTAAAGGAAATTGTTAAAAATATATACTCAATATATTTATAATATTGGTTAAAAATAAATATTATACAAAAATTTAACCCTTTGGAATATTGTTACTATATAATTGATAATTAGTTATTATATAAAAATTATAAGATAATTTCCACATTATACTACTCCTTGATGATACCATTTCCATTTTAAGAGATATTTTAATTTGAAATGAAAATTTTAGCTAAATGCTAAATAGTAGTAACTATAAATTAAATCACCATTTTGTATATATATATCATCCTCAAAGTCCCCTTTACTATATAATGGTTATAGTAATCCTATGCTCTTTTTAAATAATTAATATGAAATAAGGTAAAAGTAATTATAATTTGTAGGTATTCAAATAATCAAACTTACCTCTATAATACTTCTAAAATGTTTGATTCCACGTCACCATGTATGGATGATAACTAGTTGTGTATCTAGTATTTAAAAAAAATACATAATATATCCAATGGAAACTAATAAAAAAATATAATTTGAGTTTTTATTTAATTAATGGAAATAACACTCTATCAATTATATGTTTCATACCCATCATGATAAGAATTCATCCAACACTTAATTTCATTATTTTTAAATCATTAAGAAACATATATCATTATTTATTCATCCATAATTGTATTTTTTGAAGATATAATTTGTTGTTCCAAGAATCCATACTATAATAATGTATCATATTTAATATATAGTATATAAAAATTCAAAATAATAAAGAAGAATATGTTTTATGTTATATCAATCAAATTGATATAATTAAAACTAATATGATAATCAACTCACATGGAAAGACTTATATACCAATCATGCTCAAAATATATACAGTTACCACCCTCAATATATTTCTCTTAAAAAAATCATAATCATACAACACCCAAAATTTTCAGCATCAATTGGACACTTATTAACCTTTGACAACATAAATACATATGTTTATATTTTATAAAGGCCAATATAAAAAGTATAATATGATGATTGAGGCGTCTCGAAATGTTTTTTATTTATATACATCATTTTTACCATTAATGTATATATATACATATATTAAAATATTTAAAAAAAATTAACACTAATATGATATAAAGAATATAGTCTGTGCATACCTCAGTGATAAGTCACCTGAGAAGTCTAGATGGACAAAGGAAAAAAACTAATTTTTTTTTCGATGATAGAAACCACATCATTAGGGGATGCTACTCTAGTAAATGCGTCTATAATATTTAGTACCACTTCCTTAAGTTGAACCTTCTAAATTAATTGATGATGTATGGTATTCCTAATATAATATATGATCCTATATAGTTCGATATGATTATGGGTATCCCCAAGAGATAACTCATAGTAGATGGGAAGCTATAGAGGATGATGTATACGAGTGTGATATGTAGGTGGAGGTGGAGGAGTGGAATATTCTACCAGAGATGAAGTGTGATATACAAATTGAAACAATCTCAAAATGCCAACAAATATCAACTGTACTGAATCTGTAATCCTCTCCACCATTATCTCACCCATATTATGAAATTTAACATCTAAAGAATATATTTTACCCTTTATATCAATCTTCTAATGAGGAAGTTATTGAGTGAACCCACACCATTTTAATTGATACAACCACTATATTATCCTGATATTTTTGAAAAGAAAACTATGTTTGAGAGCGTATTAGAAAAGCAACTCTGAGCTTAAATGACCTACGAAATATATAACTATTATAAAATATTCATTAAATTAATGGGTATGTATAGTTTTAACTAATTTATGATATATATATATATATATAAATTTCCTAAATAACATATAATATTGATAAATATTTAGTAAATAATCATTCAATGTTGAGTGTAGTAATTTTATTCATCAAAAATGTATTTTCTTCAAAATTGTTTTTTTATTTATATTCATGAAAAAAATATTATAACTAATTTTTTAAACATTTAGAAAAATAATTTAATAAAATTAACTTCATTTTTTAATTCATCATATGAAAATTAACTTTGGGTGAAATTGTGTGGTTTTTCAAAAAGTATTGATTATTGAGTGAAAAGTGAAAAATATTGTTTTTTTGTAAAAATGTCATTAATTTTCAATAAATTAAGAAATTTTAAAGTCAAATTATGTTTAAAATTTTATTTCAATTAAAATAAGTATTATTTAATTATATTTAATCCTTTCAATATCTATTTAATCAAATTCATATTAGATTTTAGTATAACGTTGTCTTTTCTCAAAACATGATTTTTATTAAAACTGTATTAAATTGCATTATGTTTCTCCTATTTAATTATTTTAAAAAACCATGAATGGGAAAATATTGATATTAAATTTTTAGATTATATTTCAAAAAATATAAATAGATATACATATAATAATTTTTATTATTCTTAGAGTTAATATAAAATCAAAATTTCCTTAAAAAATACTCTTTGTGAAGACCTGCTTTTTCATTATTCTTGTCGGTTTAAATATAAATAAAATTTTCCCCTTATATGAATTTAATTGGTGAAAATGGATTATATATTTTTAATTATAATAATTTATGTTTTATAATAATTTTATCTTAATTTTTTACCATAATGAGTTGTGAAAACAGTTAATATTAATTTAAATAGTTATAGTGAAAATAGATTTATCAGGGGTTAATCTAAAAATATAATGATCAAAATGACTTAAAACATGTCTAAAAATATATTATGACCATATATAGATATTATAATGTCAAATAACCTATAATAATCTATTTTAAATCTTTTTGGAATGTGAAAAACGTGGGTACACCATTTTCTTTTCAAAAATTACAACTCACCTCAATTATAAAAGGCCACCACTCTCCTTTCGTCTTTACACCTTCAAAATATTTTGGTTCTGCCAAAACCTATGAAAATATATTCCAAAATTACATACCCTCATCTTATAATACTTATATTGGTTAGAAATCATTTATATGAATATAATAGGAATAATCCTAAAGTTGTCGTCTGAGAAGAGGTAAAATTAAAAACTATGCGTTTTCATTTTATTTATTTTTCTTCGTACTTAAAATATTATTTAAATATGTTAATATGATATAAAATTATATCCAATATGATTATATGTTATTAATATAATTACATTACCTAAACCCATATCCTCTTCCATCAAATGATTCACAAAATTATTATTCGTTTTTACGACAGACTACCCCCTCACGAACCGATGTCATTCATTTTCCTTCATCACCTCTCACATATTTTTTTAATACGGGATTTTAAGTATATATATGATATCTATAAAATAATTATACTTATAGTGTTATGATATCATATCTAAATTTTCTTAATTTCTATTCCGTGGGGGATATGATAATGTAGCTCATCTGTATGCCCGACTACAGCCATGCGAAGCGATGCAATTCATTTTTAACTAACATTTCACATGGAAGGTAAAAAAGATAATGTTAATGAATATATATGATATAAATGAAGTCATAATGATATTCATGACAAATTTATCAATTAGAAAATAAAATATATCATTTTCTTTCTTACACTGTAAATTTATAACATCGTTAGTGTACGAGTGGACTACCACTTCCACGAAGTGATTCGATTCTTTTTTCATCACATTGTTAAAATAATGAAATATATAATAAAATTTAATAAAATAAAATAATATTTATTATATTATTATCATTAATTAAATATAAAATAATACACAACTTCATTCCATAACTGTCATTTAATAATGGAAATGTTACTCATGTCTACGTACAACTTACTGTCTCCATGGTTGAATCATCGTCAATTTTTTATAATAACATTTAATGATTGGTCTTAAAAGTATAATTTTGGAAGAAATATTATAATTAATTCATGATTATTATTATGGATATTTTTAAATAAATAACTCTTTGACCATGGTTAACACATTGAATCCGTTTTAAAATAATGAACCGAACATTGTCAAAACACTCGACAGAGACTTAAATGATTGAATATGTAAATATTTAGTTAAAATTTAAAAAATGATTAAATTATAATACAGAAAACCTTTATAATGTTCTTAATAAATCAAATAATTAATTTATTATTATTATACATGAATTAATGCATATACCAAGAAATGTTGGACTTGAGGTAAGTGTTTTCTCTTCTCGCTTTTACTTATGGGAGACATTTTCCACATTTACCAATTATTTATATTTTGTGATTAATATACTACCCATTTTACAATTAATAACATGTACCCATACTAAATCATTGAAATTTATGTTTAGATTATAAGTATTTCAACCAAATGGATTTGAATTGAAAGTTACCAAGTGGTAAATAATTTCATAAATCAATTTCTTTTCACTAAGTTATATTACTTTTTAATTATATTTGATATTATAAGATTATGTGTGTAATTAATTTTAATTATCCTATATTGAATTTATGATTTTTTATGTGGATTTACCTTTGATACACATACTCGACTCATCGATTTATTTTCAAAATTCAATTATATCAATTTTAATGGCTATTTATCTCAAATTCTATTTCTTTGAGACATACGTTTATGATATGATCCTATATTAATTCGTGTTGGGTATAAACTATCCTTTTAAAATTTATTTCATGAAACTTATTATTTTAATGATATTTAATGCAAATTTTGATGTTATTATTTCATGTGGTTTATGATGGAAAAGTTACGGTAGTGGAAAAGGATTTATGTTACAATATCCTTTCTTTTATGATTTTTTATGTTATAGTTTATTTTAGAGGAAATAATGTGATATTATTTTCCTAAAGTGTGAGGTTACAAATAAACCTAAATGTGGAATTTAGAAAATCCAAAAAAGTTATTTGGATATATTAAATAAACATCCATAATGTTGTTTGTAAATGATAATGATATTATATTTTTATTTTATATATGGTATCTTTCTCTTCAATATCGATGATATATAAAATGTTTTTAAAGTACTTTTTGAAAATAAATTTTTTTAAAGAAATTTTACAGAATATTTTTCCTTATTTAAAATTGCTATAAAAATAAATTTCCTATAATTTTTTAAATATGTATATTTTGACTCTATTTTTCAAAATGTTTTGAAAATAATGAATATTTTTAACATTAATAACATGAACAGATTTTATATCCATCATATCTATTATATTCCTTTAATATTCCTTTATTTGTCTCCAAATAAATTTGAAAAGAAAATTAACTTCACAATATTCTGTGAATTTTTAGTTTTTGAAATGGATTTTCAAAATGAAAAGGTTATTTTCCTCAAATTGTTTTATTGATATTCTAATGGTATTTATATTCATCAAAGACAATAAACCTTGTTCATACTTATGATCTAGTGGGGATATTTTTTAAGGTTACCTTCCTCATTATTTCTCTCAAAATATTATAATTTTTTTAAGGAAATAGTTGTGGAAGTTGTTTCGTTTCCATGGGTAATCCAAGTTCCAATGTGATTTCTATGAAACTCATTTATTTTTCATTGGTAAATCCTGATTCAAGGATATTTTTATTGAAATGATTTCATTTACAATGTTTTATCATGTTTCAAAGATATTATTATAGAACCCATTTATTTTTCCATAGGTTAATCATTTTTCAAAGTTATTTTCATAGAACCCATTTCTCTTAATGGACTTAATCATGTTATAAAAGGAATAATGATTTTTAAGAGTTTTTTGATAAAATTGATTCTATTTGTACCATATTCATATTTTGGTTTTTGGAAATTATATATAATGAGTACACCCAATTATATCTAGGTGAGGTGAGTATAGATTATGTGATGGGTGCACTCAGTTAACACTCCAACATAATGTGTAATGATTATGCTCTCTAGATAATTATACTTGAAGTCGGACGTATGGTTATTACAATTATTAAGGGTTTTATGATGATGATATTCTATGATATTAATACTTTTATCTATCCTTTCCATGGGTTTATATGTTTTCATTTTATCAATATTGATATAACATGTATCATGATTATTAATTATTATGAAACTTTATTTTTTAAATCCTTATATAATATTTCATGACAGATGATTTAGATATTTATGGTTATGACTTCTTTATGATTCACTCATTAACTATAAATATTCCATCATACCTTTATAAACTTCGTATTCTCATTGATGAATTTCAATTTTTAATGCTTATGTTTACCCTCACCGAGTGTTTGATCTCACCCTTCTTATATTTCGTTTTTCTCTTGGTTATCAAAAATTATTCTGAATGAGTTATTTTTAGAAAGATTTTATATTGATGATGTTTATGACATAATGTGAAATAATAAAACTAGATTTAAGTGGGAGAAATTCTCATTTAAGGACATCAGTTTTGTTTATATAATGGTTTTTCATAATTCCATAAAACAATAAACCTAAAATTTTCTTGTGAATACAATTTATCCAATATTTTCTTTTGATATTTTACGATTTTATTGTGGTGAAATTTTTTTCACCTCTATTAGTTTCAAAGAGAAAAATGTAATGTATATCAGTGTTGTAAAAATAGTATACCCATGGTTTTAAACCATGGGTATAGCCCCCAAAACTCTATGTATAGGATATAGCCATGGTTTTGAGAACCATGGGGTTAAAAGCAGTCAGTACAGATAAATTCCCATAGTTTTCATAAAAATATGGGTACATCATATATAAGTTTATCATACCCATAGTCTACAATTTTTTTTTCATATAGATCTGAAAACAGATATATATATACCAATAGTTTTTAAAATGGTTGTATAGGATACTATCCCAACCCTGTATCAACCCCTTCCAGCAGTCTAGAATCCCCTTCTGGTAGCCCAAAACCTTAAACAAAAAAAGACACAACCCCCACAAAATACCATACAAGCAGTCTAATAACCCCAAAAAAAATAGCATCTCCAACACAAAACAATGCACACTACAATCCCTAGTACATGGTATATATGATGTTTTAGTGGAAATAGATGACATTACAACATGTAGAATAATTACTTTACATATAAATATGGGTAAAAAATCCTAATTAAATTAGAAACATGATATAATACAACCAAAACTCATTCAAGTTGATTCTAGTTTTGTTGGTTTATGATATATATCACATTTTCGGCCTAGTGCATATTATGAGCCACAAGTATTCAGCCAAACATCATCTAATAGGAAGGGGCTACACCAATCCAAAAAACATATACCACCCTAGTTCACCATTATCAATAATGTTATTAACTAAAAAACAGATATGAAATATCTTTTTTATATATAATGTTAAACTTCTACCATGCTCTAAATTAAATATATAAAAAAAGTTAAGAACCCAAAATTTCAATTGATAACCCATGATTTTATTAGGAAACTCTTGCACATATTATTGAGAATTTTTTGTCTTAAATCACATAATCATTTCAAAATAATAATGTTGTTGTCGTATTCCAATTGCATGATCCAATCAAAGGTGTTTAATAATTATCGACATCAAATTATTTGATATCTCAAAAAACATGTATTAAACCCACCCAAATGATGAGTAATCAATTCTATTACTCAACCCATCATAGTGGTTGCGATTCTCTCCATCGTTAGACTACTAAACTATTCTATCGACCTATAATAGTATAGTGAGATTCCTAGTTGATTTATGGACATATTAGTGCATGGAATTGATAAAGGGTGATCTGAAGTGAAATAATTTAAATAAAATTTTACTAAAATACATGGAAGGTCAATAAAGGTTTTACTTAGAATTAATTATCATAAACCAGGAAATGATTGGTTAGTTTTGTTTGATACATGATTGTTTGGTACATTGTCATAAGATTTAGTTTTTTATTTTTTTGTTAATATTATCACAAAAAATTTAATTCATTTGGGTTAGAATTGATTTAGTTTGATTATATTTAGTTTATATCAGTTTTGTTTAGTATAGTTTAGTTCATGTTGGTTTCCTTCATTTTGGTTTGAAGTCATCATGTTTTTTCCAATTTTATCCATCATTTTTTTATATCATATTAGTTCAAGTTAGATTAATTTGACTTGGCCCAATTTGGTTTCATCCAATTTTCTTCTATTTGAATTATATTTTATTTATTTTTATCATTCTAGATCTATCTTGGATGATGTGATTTACATTTTTACTAGTATGGTTTGGTTAGTTTTTGATTTTTTTTAAAATTTTTGATTCTATTTTTTTAAATTTTATTCTATACATTATGGGATTGTATGGTTCCACTTTATTTAGTTCAAATCATTTTGGTTCACACTTCTTAATCTTATTTGGTTTGATTTCCTCTAGTTCATCTTGGTTTATTATGTTTGATGTAATCCTAACTGAGATAGGTCAGTAGAGGTATAACTGGATTATATAGATTATGTATTATTCACATTGGTACAACATGATAGGACTTCTTTAAATATAGTTAGTTTTAATTAAGTTGTTTGGTATAATAAATGAGAATAATGAAATCATTATAACATAGTCAAATTTGAGAGGGATAAAAAAATAAAATGAAAAAATACCTCAAATCAGAAGTCCTATAACAGATTCACCAAACCATAGGCCTTATAAGAGGGGTCTCTAGTAGGGAGATGGGGGCCTGGACATGGAGGCTGGGAGGTTGAGGCAGAGGTGGAGGTGGATGCTAGGAGGTCAGGGTTGAGGCGGAGGTGGGGATGGGAGGGGAGGGGAGTGAAGTGTAGATTAGGTCTTGTCAGAGGGAGAGGGGTAGGAGAAGCCTGAGAGAGGGCCAAACATTAAGGGGTAATTCCCATGGTTTTTGGAAAACTATGGGTATTGGTTTAGAAAAATGTTCTATACGCATGGGTTTTTTTGAACCATGAGCATAGAAACATTGTCTTAGATCCAACTTCCAAATCTGTTTTGGGAATCACTACCAAGGAATGATTTCTCCCACAAACAATAAATAAAAAAACCATAAAAAATAAATAAAATTTTATCCTAACCCATCCTTATGTCGGAATTTTATGCCAAAGGAAAAGAAAACAAACCGATGAAACATAGTAAAAAGAAAAATATTGAAACACACTATTAATCCCCCAACCACCCTGATCTGGCTTCCCTATAAAGAAACCTGTGTAGCCGCCTCCAATTCCATTCTATCCCCCTTCGTAGAATTTAATTACCCTTCATCTATAGAAATCGGTAAAAGGACTTACTGACTGATGCGATAAATAAAATAACATAAAAACTAAACTACAAAATAGATTTGTCTTATGATTAAATAAGTCACCTACCAACATATAATAACCACACCATCCCATTGGTCCAATCATATTCCTACGAGGAAGTGGGAATTAGATCCACGTTTCAAAATGATATTTTAAAATATTTGATTCTAATTAATTAACAATTAGTCTGCCCATTAATGGTATATAATTAGTTTGGCTCATGTTTTAGCTTTGTTTAGTTTTTTTATATGCATGTTTGTTTGGTAAATTTTAATTATATTTATTTTATAATTATTTTATATATATTATCTTTCTAAATTTCAATCATTTTGGTTCTAATCAACTCTATTTTCTTACATTAAGTTCGTATCAGTAAGGTTTTTTTTGGTTTTGTTCATATCAAATGCGGTCGTATTAGATTAAATTAATTATATTTGGTATAATTTGATTAATAATTTTTAATATTAGATTGTGTCAAGTTATATAATCTTAACTTGGTCCAATTTAGTTTCATTCAATTTTTTTCTATTTGAAATCTATTTTCTTGATTTTTACCATTCAGATATATTTTGGTTGATCTAATTTACATTTATTCCAGTAAGGTTTTTTTACTTTGTAAGTGTTTTTTTAAGTTTAACTTTTTTTATTTCATTTTATTATATCCATTATGTATCAGGTTATGTTTATTTGATTTGATTCAATTCAATAATGCTTGGTTATACATGGTCATATTGGGTAAGCATGGGTTTATGCTTGTAAGTTCTATCTGGAGAGGTACAATATTGTTTTGGTTTTTTCATTCTATATGGAATAATTTGTTTATAAAGGAAAATCATACCCAAGATCCCTAAACATAAAAAATATACCTAAATAGAAACCCACAAAATATTATCCATATAAAATAATAAAATTTATTCACATTATAACAACAGACAAGTTCTTTATCAAAGCTATAAGAATATCCTATAGGAAAATATGAGACTTGGTCCATGCTAAATTAAATAAACATGGAATAAAATTAATTCCTTTTTCACATTCTCACTATGTACTATATAAAAACCATGATAATATGATAATAATAGCCATGATGTGTAAAAATTAAAAATCAATTAAACTATCCATAAATGAAATACAATAATACTACAATGAAACAATATAATCTCAATCCAAATAAAGAATGGGTATGCCATTTTAAATCCATAATAAATACTTGGGAGAGGTCAAATGAAGCTATAATCATGTCATGAACAATAATAAAAAACATGGTATAGACAAAAAATGACGCATAAACTAGAGCCTGACTATCATGCTTGGAACAAAGAATCAACACATTTAAAATAATCAAAATCACAAGGATATAAGGTATTATTTATCAAAAATGGATTGGTCATAAATATTTACCCAGACTAATATATTTTAAATCACCACTTAATTATTTTAAGACATCATCTTTAAGGAAAATTTATCTATTATAGAACACATTAGTAAATCATTATTAATGTTATAAGTTCCCACGACCGTAAATAACGTTTGGAAACCAACTTACTCATTAACCCTTTTAATAATGTGTTATAGCTCATTTTTTATAATAAATTGGGTAATAAGAAAAGTAATAAAAGATAAAAAGGGAAAATAAGTGAGTTTATTTACAGAAAATATTTAACAAAGCATATAAAAGAATGAGTTTAACTAGGAAAGTGTTTTCAAAAGGATACAATTACAAAATATGGGGTTTAAATAAGACTTCACTCACTTTATATATTATAAATACCATTTTAATTATCAAAATCTAATACATAAGGGTCAAACCAAAACCATTAGTATTTTTAGGTCATTTAAAATCATATCACTTAATTTATCCAACCACTAAATTACTAAAAAATCACTCTCTTAAACTGAAGTTACGTGTGGTTCATTTACTTATTTTTTAGTCATTTTTAAGTGAGAAAAGGTGAATCCCTTATAACAATAATGAATTATTCACATGTGATCGATGATATGTCTATTAAAATATATCTAATGAATTTAGTTATCCTAAAAGGAATATATATTCTAAAATAATCTGTTGTAATAATGATGAACACTTCCATATAACAAAATTTTGTGATAACATAGCCATGTATTTGAAACAAATCACTTTAAAGAATATTTAAAAATGGATATTTCATAATATCTTTCATTTTCATGTATCCATTGAATTTAAGCAATGAATCCCTAAATAAATACAGCATACAAAAGTATACAGTTAATACAATGTATTTTCTACATGTGGAAAATTAGAGTAGACAATATATTAAAAACATTATCCATTATCATTTCATTATATTAGTATTCAAGTACCTCTTTTATAAATACTTTAACATTCATCTCATGTTTAATTTAACCCCACACTATCAATGAACAGAACAAGTAAAAATCCATTTTTAGATAACAAAATTTCATTTTTTAACCACATCTCCAAAACATTAATTTAAATAAGCCATTATCATTAACAAATCCCATATTATTAATTCCCCCTCTTATTTGTAACCTATTTTTTTTCAAAACAATTTCATAAAATGATGTTAAATTAAATGAAACCTAATTTCCATAATATAGTTCTCCCAAAAAACTATATATTATTTCTAAACCATTTGGTTCGAAGAAAATTTATTAAAACAAAATTATAATATATTATTATTCCAAACATAAGTAATTTCATTTGTTTCTAATTCAAATCACTTTTTTTATAAAATATTTCATTATCAATCCTATAATTTCAAAAAAATAATTGTTAACTAAAAATATCCTCAAAATTTTGGTAATTATGTCACACAGAATACTCTATTTTATAGAACATCTAATATATTATTTATTATTGAAAATTAAAATCAATCACTATTTAGGTTTTTTAATAGTCAATACCACCCTTTGAAATATATATAATATCATGGGAATACCATTATAAAGATACATGAACAATATGAAACAATCACCAAACTAATCTCAGTGAGTCATAATAAGTCATATTTATTTTTAATTAAAAATGTCAAGATCACATACCAAACCATATGTGAGCTTTCATACTTCAAAAAACCTTCAAGAATCATCTCAAAATTAAGAAAACTAATTCTATCACTAAATAAACTCAATTTTATAATAACTACAATCAAAGAATAACTAATACCTATTAGAAACCAACACAATCAATTTCAAAAAAAATAAACCAAAATTCCACAATCCTAAAGTACTGAATAACAAGAATATGGTATCCAAAAATTTCACCCTAAGATATAGAAAACCCTAGGACACAACATAAGTTGGTCACCTTCCATGAAAATAGAACAGAAGGGTTTATAGGATACCAACATCAGCCTCCTTTATACAATAGAATAGATATCCCCTTGATCCAAGATTAATTCTACCATTATTCAGGTGGGATTCACCTAAAAATATTTAATTCATTAATAGGTATTTAAAGAAATGAAAAAAATGAGTAGTGAGGATAATTGGAATACCGTTTAAGGCCGGGAGGTGGAGGCCAGGGGAAAAGGTATGGAGTAGGTGGAGGAAAAGGCAACTGTAGAGGCAGAGGAAACTGTGTAGGTGGAGGCAGCCGTGGAGGCAGAGGGGGGGGGGGGATGTGGAGGCAGGGGATGAGAGGTGGAGGCAGCCACAAATGTTTTTGTGGAGGCCAGAATGTGGAGGGAGGGAGCTAGGGTCAGGAAGTGGAGGTGGGGGTGGGAGGTCAAGGTTAGGTAGTGATGGAGAGGGTGGAGGGGCAGGGTTCAGTGGAGTCGTGGTAGAGGAAATGAAAAATCAAGAGGGGGAGCCCGGTAAAAACATAAAATAAGAGTTAGTATACCCACAATTTAAAAAAAACTTGGGTATAGGTTGAAATATACCACCTATACCCACGTTTTTTAAACCATGTGTATAGATGATTGGTTATAGACCCATTTTCTAATAGTGTATGATTTTATCATTGGATCTTGGAGTGAATGTTTGGGGATGTCATAGTTAGTATCAGAGGAACGATTTAGATAAAATCGGACACCAGGTTGTTTTCAGATGAGGTTATCATAAGATTTGTCGATAACATCATAGGTATGTAATATTAAGGATAATTATATGTTCAAAGTCTTTGACACCATTTTGATATTTTATGTGATTAGATCTTAAAGTGATTCATGAAATTTTAGGAGACATTTTATTAGGTTTATGTATTTGTAAATATTTGGTTTAATGTGAAGTATGAGTTTATATTTTGGTTACATATGTTTTAAGGTATTACTAACCTTTAGGGTCTATAAGATCATTTATATTGAGGTAATTATGAGAACACATGTTTTATCACATCGATTGACATGGTATTGAAAATTGATTTCCTAGCTAAGTGATTCATGTTATTTGGAAAGAAGATCATTATATTTTTATGCTTTTAAGTTGAAATATATTAAATAAATTTGTAGGATAAAATAATCCCCAATTTTGAGGTTATTGTGGTGATTTTGAATACAGAGTTATTCATTCATGGAATGATTTCATTTGAACTTTAGGTATAAATATTGAATTTTGAATATTAATTTATTATATGATGGTTAATTTATTTTGGTAATTAGTATAAAATGTGATAAACATTGTGGTTTTGGTTATTTTATAAAGATAAGAGGAATATATTGTTATCACTTTTATATATTTTTGGTATTTAAAGGTTTATTTTAGTGCTCTAGGCATGAAATAATAATTTTGAATACTCATCGTTTTGATAAAAATATGAGATTGTGGCATAAATAAATTAAAGGATGAAATTATACTAATCATGTAAGTGTATTTTCATAGGATATTTTTCTATATGGTAATGTAATTCCTTAACTCTAAAAAAAGATCTTGAAACAAAATATTTTCCTATGACCATCATCTAAAATTAAATCATTTACCCTTTTCACACCTCTCTAATTTATGACATTGTGGTTGGTGAATTTCTATTGATAATGCACATTATTAGGATCAATGCTATCTGTTAATATATATTTATTAAAGACTTAATCTTTTCTTCCATGTCCAAATCTTTACTTCCCACCTATTTCTTCTATTTGGAATCATTGTATGTGTTATTCAAGTTGACCTTCATATTTCACATTTTCTTTTATGAATAGGATGTTTTATTATCCCTTGTTAGGATGTGGGTTTACATAAAAGGTATTTAAAAATTTATAAAATTTTATTACCAAGATAATGATCAAATTGAGAGTGAAATTTTTAAAAGGGGGGATGTAACACCCTGATATTTTAGAAAAAAAAAACTGTGTTCAATAGCATATTCAACACGCAACACAGAGCCTAAACAACCCAAGAAATATACTACCGTTATAACATAGCCATTAAATTTGAGGATATGTATAATTTTATCTACTTTGTGAAATATATATATATATATCCTACAAAATAAAAAGTATTGATAATATTTTATTAAATAATCAATCAATTTTTAGTAAAGAATTTTTTTTCTTCAAAATTATAATTTCTTCAAAAATAATTTTTATTTATTTTTCATTAAATAATATTATAATTAATTTTTATAAATTTTATAAAAATTATTTAGAAAAATAAAATTAATATTTTAAATAATAATTTAAGAATCTTTTTTGAGTGAAATTTAGGGATTTTTTAGAAAATATTTATTTTTTAGTGAAAAGTGAAAAATTCTGTTTTTTTGTAAAAATGTCATTTCTTTTCAATAAATTAAGAAATTTAAAAGTTACATTATGTTATGAATATCATTTCAAGTTAAAAAGGTATTATTTAATTATATTTAATCCACTTAACACATCTATAATCAAATTATATTATATTTTAGTAAAAGATTATCTTGGGGTTTAAAAATAATATTTTTTTAAAAACTGTTTTAAAGGGCATAATGTTTAGAAATTTTAATTCATTAAAGAAAAAACTAATTTCGAATGATTTAAATTAAATTTAGATATTATATATCCATAAATATTAATTTTTATTCATAAAGTAATTATAATTAGTCATAGAGTTAATATATAATCATATTTTTCTTAAAAAAATAGACTTCTTGAAATCCTTCATTTTCATCACCCATGTAGGTTTAAGTTAAAATTAATTTTTTACACATTTGTGAATTGAATTTTTTAAAATGTATTAAATATATAGAATAATAATAATTTATATTTTCTAACAATATAAAATTAATTTTTTTACCATAATTAATAGTGAAATCAATAAAAAATAATTACTATGGTTAATGTGAAAATGTGTTTACTAAGTGGTTAAACTGAAAATAGAAGGAAACAAATTACCTAAAAACATTTGCAAACACTATTTTATTGAATTATTTAGAACTTATAATTCATAAGTCTTAAGAATAATTAATTTTTGGGCCTTTTGACATGTGAAAAACATGGGTACACCATTTTATTTTTAACAATTACAAGGGTTCCACCCACCTCACATATAAAAGGCCTCCCACTCTCCTACTTTCTTCACACATTATAAAGAATTTAGTTTATAAAATATCTATGAAAATTACGTCCCAAATTTCATCCCCTTATCATAGAATCTATGTTTTTTTTCATAAATTTATTTTTGTTGTACTTTTTGAATAATCTTAAAGAGGTAGTCCGAGAAGAGGTGAATTCCTAACTATGTGATTTTGTTTTATTTATTCTTCCACATCTGTAAAATAATATTAAACTATTATAATAGGATAAAATCTTTATATCCTTTTCATTTATATTTTATAATAATAATGTAATAACATAAATCTGTCTCCTCTTCCATGAAATGGGACACAACACATCATTCTTGTGTATATGGGAGTACCACCTTGCAAACCGATGTCATTCGTTTTCCATCATTGCCTCTCAGATACTATTGAAATGATGTATTTAAAGTAAATATATTATATTTATAACATATTTATACTTTTATAGTAAATATACCTCATTTATTTTTTTTATTTCAATTATGTGGGGGATTCGATAACATTGCTCGTGTGTACGACATAGTACATCATCGTGAAGCAATGTGATTCATTTTTCAGTAATGCTTTACATGGAAGGTAATAACGATAATGTTAATGAATATATATCACATAAATTTAATAATAATTATATAAATGACATATTTATCATTTTTATGTGATAATATATCATTTTATTTATTACATGAAAAAATGATAATGTCGTTTTCATACGTGTGGACTACAACCTCCACAATACAATGTGATTAATTTTCTCATCACCAAATAACACGAATGATATATATATATATGTATTTTTTTATATTTAAAGAAATAATATGATATTTATTATGGTATTATTATTATATATGTATAAAATAATACATACATTCTTTCTATCGTGATCATTAAAAAAATGGAAACATTACTCACACATACGTAAGACCTACCGTCTGCATGATCGTAACGTAGTTCATTTTTCATAACCATTTTTTATGACTGGTTTTTAAATTAGAATTTATGAATAAATATGATAATTATGTAATTATTATTTTTCAGGATATGATAAAATAATTACCACTTTAACCATGAGAAAAATTCCAAAGCCATTTTTATGCAGTAAACCGAAGGTCCTCAGAACACCAAACATAGACATAAGTTATCAAATATATAAATATGTCATTTAAAATAAATAAAATTAATTATTTAATTGTAACACCCTAATTGTTTTCGAAATAATTTGTCTTTTCAAAAGTAATTTATCCTTTCTTTATTTTTCCTTACAAGTAACACCGAGTTCAGCTAGCGTTATACGAAACACGATGTTTAAACAAAATGTGTCATGTTATTAAAATATTATATAATATGTTAGTTATAACCTAACAATTGGAATGATGGTTATGAGCATGATTAACTAAATTATGGAGATATATGGTTTAAAAATTTATATAGAGTGAATTATTTATTGATGAAATAATTAAAAATGAAAATGAAAACTATTTAAAAATAAAGTTAACTTTTTTTTAAAATATATTTTTATGAAAACAAACATGTTTACCTCAATAAATTAAATAAATAAATTTTGGGGAATTATTTAAATTAAATTTATATATTATATATTCAATACACTATTTAACATTTATATTATGTGTTTTCTTGATATGAAATAGGAATAAATCTAATTTTACTCTTTTAACTTTATTTTTATTGAAAGTAGGTTTGTTATCTTTTTTATGCACTTATTTTTAAAATAAGTTTTTACATTTATATATTATTTTCAAAAATAAATTTCATATTTTTAACCATAATTTATAAATTATTCTAAATGTAATTATTTATAATTTTATGAACATATTATTTTTTTGAGGAATAACCAAAAATACTGAATTTTAATTGAAAAAAACCTTTTAGTTTAAATATTTTATAAAGATAAATTATATTTCCAATTTTTCTAAATTGAAATTCGTTAAATAATACATATATTAATTCAATTTAGGTTAATTTAATCTTTTTCATGATTAATTTTGATATAAAAACATTGTAAACTTTTGAACATTTTATCATTGAAAACTCGCTTTCTCATCAAGTCTATGATAATAATTTTAAATTAAATTTTAAATATTCTAAAAATCTTACTTGAAAAAGGATTATCTATTTGTAATTATAATATTTTTTATTATCTAATATGTGAAAATTATTTTTTTTCTAAAATTAATAGTGAAAATAATATAATTAAATTTCTTCGGTTAAGGAAAAAATGCGTTTATCAAGGTGTGAAACTTAAAATATAAGGGTTAAAAAGAAATAAAAACTTGTATAAAATATATTTTATTAACATATTTATACCCTATAATGTTTAATGATAAATAATAATCCATTTTAATCATTTTAAAACTTGAAAAATTTTAGGTACACATTTTTCTTTGTAAAAAAGTACAAGCGTGCCACTAACATCACTTATAAAAGGCCACCCCGTCTCCTCTCCACTTCACACCTATAAACCCTTTTGGTTTGGATAATACATGACCAAATAACATTAAAAATTACCTCTTATATTCCTAGTTGATTTCTTTGGGAAAAAATACATCCTATAATGTCTTTGGTGAAAACCAAAGGATGTTACCCAAAGAAGAGGTGACATTCATCAACGAGCGTTTTTATTTTATTTCTTCATACACCTACTTAAATTCTTATTAAACCATAGTTATATAATAAAATAAGTATATAAAATATAATTATATGTTTTTAGATTAAATTCATGACCTAAAAACATATTTTCTTCCACAAACAGGTTATGAAATCATCATTCACGTGTACAAAGAACGACCACCTTGTTAACCGATGTCATTTGTTTTTCAATTACCACCTCTAATGGTGGGGAATGATGATGGATAATATATATATATATATATTAAATTTATAAAATAATTATACCTTAGTAGTGATTATATAATATATAAAGTTCTTACATTCCATTCCATCGGTGATAAGATAAGGTTGTTCGTGTATGCGACCGACTACCGCCTTGCGGAGGGATGTGATTCGTTTTCACAAAAACCTTACATAAAAGATAATAAGGATGATTTTAATGAATATATGTGATATTAATTAAATAATAATGATATTAATTACATATTTATTATTCTTAAAGGATAATATATCATTTTTTTCTCTCCTTTTAAATCACTAAAATATGATTACGTTGTTCGTGTACATGTGGACTACCACCTTCACAAAACGACATGACTCTCTTTTCATCACCATACAACATGGATGATCAGTACAAGAATATTTTAAAAAAATATTATGGAATTTATGATATTATTGTCATTATGTAAAGTTATTATATTACTGAACTACTTTAGATAATGATCGTTGAAAAATGGAAATGTTATTCATGCGTACGTATGACCTATCATCTTAATGAATATAACATACTTCATTTCTAAAAATCATATTTAATGATTTATATTAAAAGTATAATTGATGTATAAATATGATAAATATTTATTTATTATTATTCTATAGGTTATATAACTATGATCAATGTAAGAGGAATAAAAATCAAAACTTAAGTGAACAACAAAACAATTACTATCCGAAACACGACTTTGACACAATTTTTTTTAATAATCAGGTATTAAAAGGTCCTAAGTAAATCATATAGGGTATGGTATATATTATTATTTTTATTTAATATATGTATAATATATATTAATTTATTATACATGAGTTACAAATGTGTACAAAGGAATTCAAGACTTATAGTAATATGATTTTTAGTCTCTTTTATTTCAGGGAGACATATAAAAATTCACAACTAATTTTTCTTTCTTTTTATATATATCCCCATTGAATAGTTATATAATTAATATAATTATTATATTGATATTTAAAATTTCATTTCATTCCATTCTTTAGTGAGGCTTACGATTTAAAATATTACTAAATTGTTAAGAGATTTCCACATCACTTTTATTTTTTTGTGAGACACATGCCATATTAACAATGTGTTTATTTTATGTTATATATATACTAAAAATTAATGTATATTATGATTCTTATACATAAAATAATTTTTATTTACATATCAATCTTTTATATCTATTTCATATATTTTATGGTTCAAAAGTTACCAAATCGGTATGGTATTTTTGTCTCATTTTTCCTTCTTTGAGACATTTGCTTATGTTATACACCAACAATCTTATATGAGTTGTATATGGAGACCCTTTGACTTGTAATATCATTAATGTTTTTATTCTCAAGATATTATATGTTTTATTTAGTGATATTCCTTCATCATTCTTTTATTTTAAAGTTACCAATGTGGTAATGATTTTATGGTACAACCTCATCATTTATCGGGATTGTTTATGATTACGTCTATGATGATTGAATATTATTATCCATATCCCAAGAAACTCATGGATTTTATTCGCCTCAGGTTATTTCATTATAATAAATATATTCACAAAATTTTCATTTTTTATATACCAATTATTTTTAAAAGATTATTTTTATGAAAAATCATCCTTTCCATCAAAAATACTTTTTCTTCAAAAACTGTGTTTTCTAAAAATGATTTCAAAAATGATTGAATTTTTTTTAAAATGTTTCATTAAAATAATTGATACCTATGTTTTACTTTTTACTAATATTCTTAAAATTAATATTCATGCTATTTTAAAAAACAAATTTTTTTGGATTTTACAAAAAATGTGGAAGGAATCTTTTTTGTACTACATGGAAGAAATTTACTGCCATCATAACCATTATTTTATTTGTGGCTTCATTTTTAATTTTTAAAGTTTATTTTCAAAGATAATTATTTTCAAAATGATTTAAGATTCAAAAAATATTTTAAAAGTAAATATTATATTTTCTTTAGTAAATGTTTTAAATGATTTTAAATATTCATTAATAAGTTTCTAAGTTTATTTTCAATGAAAAATTATTTTCAAAATGATTTATGTTTTAAAAAATAATTTTCAAAAAAAATTTATCTTCCTCAAGAAATATTCCAATGGATTTATCTTTGAATATAATTTTTCACTTAATATGAGATGAATTGAGGTAAATTATTATTTACTGGAGATATGAACAAATTATACCATTATTTTTTTCTCTAAATGTTTTCTGATGACTGGATTCTTATGAACCCCATTTCCCTTCCATAGATTAAATATAAAAAAATTCTTTTGAAACCCATTTATTTTTATAAAGGTTATTCTTTGATTATATGATGAAATGATTAGGAGAGATATATCTTTTTAACATATTATAATATGATTATATTTTTATGAAACACATACCTTTTCCATGGGTAATGTTTTGAAGAAGTGATGAAATGTATGAAACCCGCTTCTATTACATGGGATATGATATTATGAAATGTTTTATGAAAACCATTTATTTTCACATGTTCTAATATGATTAATGTTTAATTAGATTAAGACATATAAATGTTTATATTATTTAATGGATGGGACCTATATATCCCACCAATGTATTGGGTAATGATTACTATCATATGAGCTTAAATGGTACAAGAGAGGTTATCCCAATCTCAAAAGAGGGTACACAGGAGGTCATCCCAATCCCGAAGCTGATAATTGGGTGGTTATCCCAATTCTAATATGTTATAAATTTCCTGGTGTGTATCCCTGTCATAAAATATTATATGCTTATGTGTACGTTGTTGTTCTTTGTATTGTTCCAATGTTATGCTCTCATGGTTCATATTGTTTGATTTCCTAATAATTCATGTCTTATGAGCTGATAATATTTATTCCATTACTCAATATGATAATATTTGATATAAAGGGTATAGTTGTGAAATGTAATGCTCTTTTTCTCATACACTTATTCTTACATTATGTTTTCATGTTACCCTTGTTTACCCTTATAGAGAATTTGAGCCCTCACTTTATAATGTTTATTTTCCCTATATTATGAATAATGGTCCCAAGTAGGACATGTTTATGGAGAGTAATAAAGTGGAAGATCTTTATAGAAGATGTTGAGGTTCTTTAAAAAACCTAGTATATAAAGGCACTGAACTATTATGTTACTAAGGAATATGTTTCTCCAATATATTGAATACTTATCTAAAAAGATGTAATATCTATATATGAGAAGCTAGGGTCACAATAGTCGGTATCAAAGTATAGGAATGGTAAACCATTGGAAACTACAATGATAAAAATTTTGTAAGATATATAAGGATATTTCAAATGATTTTTCTATGGATGTCCCTGAGGATAAATCTAATGATGAGTCACTGTTTATAAACATTTCTTGGAATTTTGGTAAAGGATAGAGGAAGTACTTTCCATGAAATTAGATCCCTATCTGGATACTAAATGTGGATGAGGCTCTAGAAAAGAGGTACTGGGATGTATTAAATCCTTAAAGGGAATATTGAGTTGGAATAAATCATCACTTGGTGTAGTATAATGTGAATTTCTTCACACAAGGGTCGATAATCCCATGGGATATACTTTAGAAATCAAAAACTCTTTACAAACAATCATTAAGGGTTTGAATAAATGATTACTATAAATAACCTAGGATAAACCTAAGGTGTCATGATTTAGAAATTGTATAAGTGATTCTTTGTGATTAAGTTGTTTCCCACTATTATTAGTGTTGATCACACTATTTTTTTGGTCGTAGTAAATAAATGGAATCTGGAAGAATAATGTTAATATTGGGTATGATGAAAAATACAATAATTTTCCTCCTAAGAAACCAAATGTTATAAGAGTTGGGATGAAAAACCTAGTTTTTATGTTCATAAAACGTTTCCAATATATAAATCATGTTGGACTTCTGAATGAGAAAAGGTAGGAACACACTTATATTCATCCCTTAATGAGTCAACACCCACCTTATTTTATTGGGTCTTCTAATACTATACTTTTAAAGAATTTTTCATCACCAATTAAAAGAAATATTTTATTCTCCAGTGTTTAAGGAATAAAAAAATCATGTTGTCTGTCTACCATTTGGGAGGTGAATTAGATCAAAGGTTGATTCTTATCAATAATATGAGGCAATATGATGAAATTAACTCTAGGGGTTGGGATGAGTTAATGAACATATTTTTTTAATAAGTAATTTCCTCATATTATTTAAATAAATATGGAGAAGTATTTCTTTATGCTAAAAAAAGATGATGAATCATTTGGTACCTATGTGTAAAATTTTACCAGACTTATAAGGTTTTCTTTTGTTATTATGATACAAAATCAAAGTAAGGTTGATTGATTCTTCAAGGAATTAAAACATTATATCTGAAGGTAATTAGCCATAAGATAATTTTGTAGCTATAAAGAGATTGTTGGATTTGGTATCAAGGTGGAAATAGAGGTTGGAGTTATATAACAATCTCATGGTTTTGATGAGAAGAGAATAAAATAATTTGAAGGAAATTATAAGAAACATGGACAGAAGAAGTTGATATTTCCTTTATGATAAAAATTTGGGAAGAATCATGTTGGAAAATATCTTAAGGGGACTAATTTTTTTTATGTTTAGAATGGAAGGTTATCAGAAACTGGAAATCTAAAGTTATGCAAGGAAGTTAGCTAATGAAATGACTAATAAGAAACCTCTAGAGACTGCATGTTCTATACTTCAGTGTTTTTATTTCATGAATTTTAGGAATTTTGCTTACAAGTTCCAAAATCTGAGGGTTTATAATGGTGAACAATAACAACTACCTTTGAAGACAAATGAAAAATGGAAAGATTATGGAATCATGATGGTTAAATTGAATCCTGATAATTTGGGCACACTAATCCTTCCATCCATAGTTGGGAATTTCAGGTTGGGTTTTTGTGTGAATAATCCCTATGAAAATATAATTTTTTTCCTTTAGTGAAGTTTCATGTGATTATCTCCCTCTACACGAGTTCTGGAATAAATAAATCACATTTTATATTCTATCAATTCATGGATGAACCCAAGCTTATAATTGAAATGGTTTTTATAATATTAGATATTATTTAATGAACAAATGGTGTATTATCTTTTTGAATCATATATGTATCCAAGTATGATTTAATTATGAGTTACGGAGACCATTATGGGTTTATGAGTTTAATGTTTATCATATTTTCCATGGAATTGAAACCCCTTTTGAGGTTTAATGTGATGTGAGTTTATAAAGATTAAAAATATCTTAACTAAAATTTATGGCAATGAAACCCTTTCATTTTGTATGATGTAAAAAAATTATTTTAGGAGGAATGCCTTTATAAGTTGAGGAAATATGATTAATGATACTAGAAACCTTTAGGGATTATCGTATCTTTTATGTTAAGAAAATTATGGGATCTAGTTGATGACCTTATGAAGTATGCATACTTCATTTTAATCAAATAATATTTCTATTTTGATTTTCATTCAAAAAAATTCATTAAGGCAGTATAAATATTACATAGATTTTGAAATTTGATTGAATTTTTTCAGAATATGGAGTTCACCATGATCTTCTGGAGAAGCCTTTACCAGGATCTTAATATATAGTTGAGTTTAATCACTATATATAATCCTCATAAAGATGGTAAGTTTGATAGAATACATCAAACTGAAGATGATGTGCTAATATTTTTTCTATGGATTTCAATGGTAGTTGGGATCAACACCTTCTCCATGTTGAGTTTTCATGCAAATATATCCTTCACTCAAGTATTAAAATGGAGCCTTATGAATCCATTTATATATATAAGTGAATAAATCTAAAATAGTTGAATGATTTTCTATAATGAAAGCTATTACAACCTGTACAAGTTGATAAGACTGTAGACAAGGTTAGATCCATTCTACAACATTTAAGGGATGTAAAAAGTTTACATAAATTTTAGGCTTATAATAATCATCATGATTTAGATTTGTAAGTGTGTGATAAGGTCTTTCTATGATTTTTTTCATGGAAGAAACAAGGGGAAACTATGCCCTAGGTATATCATCCCTATTATAATACTTGATCAAATATGAATGGTAGGTTATCATATAGAACCTCCACCAAACTTCTCCCAGGTTCATGATGTGTTTCATGTATCATTTATGAGTAATTAAATACTTTATCCTTCAAAAATACTAAACATAGAGGTCATACCATTAGATCATGATATTTCTTATGAGGAACAACCAGTATAGATTTTGGATTGAATAAAAAAAGATCTACCAATCAATACCACTAACCTTTTCAATTTTTTATGGGGAAACCACAAGATTGAGGAAGCTATGTGGGATCTTGAGGATGCTGTGAGACAGAAGTATCTCCAATTTTTGGTACCAAAATAATGAATTTGAAGGGTAAAATCCATTTTAACCATGGTAGAGTGTGATAACCATTGTTTTTTTGGAATATTTTTCATCAAATGAATTTATCCCTTTTGTTATTTTTCATTACACATAAAACTTATTTTATCATTCATTACATACATTACTGATTTTATACAAAACAAGTCATATTATTAAAATATTATTAAATATAATAGTTATCACATAGCCATTATAATGATGAGTATAAATTGGATTAAATAAATTATGAAAATATATACTTTAGACACATATATAAAAGTAATTATTTGGTTACCAATTAGTTAAAAATATAAATCGAAACTATTGGAAAATAAAGGAATTATTTTTCTGAAAAACCAATTTCATTCGAAAAAACATGTTGTATGTAAATATATTAAAAAAATAATTTTTGGTGGAAAAATTTATAAATTTAAAATATTATTTATTCAATCCACTCTTTAAAATTCAACCTATGTGTTTTTTAGAAAATAGATAAGAATAATTCCAATTTTATGCTTAAGACCAATATTTTAAAAAATGAACTTTTGTCCCATTTTGGGAACTAATTTTAAA
Organism: Viscum album; assembly: GCA_963277665.1. NCBI lineage: Eukaryota > Viridiplantae > Streptophyta > Magnoliopsida > Santalales > Viscaceae > Viscum > Viscum album. Next base: position 30,843,858 of record OY728153.1, read on the forward strand.
ATTATTTTTTGAAAAAATGAGAAAAATTATTTTAAAAAATAATGTTCATTTTTTTAATCATTCTTCCAAATTATATTAGGGTTAATTTTTGAAAAAATTCTGAAAATATTAATTTTTTAGTGAATTATGAAATATACTTAATTTTGATTGAAAATTGACTTTAACTTTAAATTATTTATAAAGGAAAATTATATTTTAAATTGGTTTTAAATTGGAATTTTTCAATCATAAATCTAGTAATCCAATGTATTTCCTTGAGATCTTTTTATATTGAATTTTTATATAAAAACATTGTATAATTTTGAATATTTTCTCTTAAAAACCCTTTTTTCTCAACGCCTTTCGATTTATAATTTTAAATTAAATTTTTTGATTATGTGAATAGAATTTAGAAAAATGGATTCCATATTTATAACTATGATAATTTATATTATTTAAAAAGTTAAACAAATTTTTTGACCGAACAATATTTTGGAATAATTAAAAATTAATTACCATGGTTAAGGTAAAAATAAATTTAATTGGGGGTTAAAATAACGATATAATGTTTTAAATGACCTATAAACTTTGTTAAAATATATTTTATGGAAATATTTTTACCCTATAATTCCTAAATCTTGGGAATAATAAATTTTCATCTATGTAACATGATGAAAATATTTGTACTCGTTTTTTATTTTAAAAAATTTTCAGTGTTTCACTCACCTTACTTATAGAAGACCACCCAACATATCCCCTATTTACACCATAAAAACATTTTATTTTATCCAATAAATGAAAAATTAACTTTATTTCTTAATTCATATCATCCTATAAGACTTATTTTGGGTAGAAATCAATCCTAGGAAGGATTAAGGTGAAAACCTAAGGCGATTACATAAAGAAAAGGCGACGTTGTTCAAAAAGAGTTTTTATTCTATTTATTCTTACACCTCATTATGTCATTACTAAAACATTATTATATAATAAAATAATTATATTAAATATACTTAGACTTTTTAATATAAATTTAATTACATAAAACTATCTCTACTTCTATAAAATGGGTTATGGAATCATTATTCACGTGTACAGAAGACTGCGACCTCATAAACCGATGTCATTTATTTTTGAATTAACATATCTCACAATTGGATATGATGATGGATATAAATTATATATTTAATATTTATAAATTATTTATATCGATGTAGTAATTAAACCACATATACCTTTTTTACCTTCCATTCCTTAGGGGATACAATAACCTTGTTCGTGCGTAGAACAGACTACTTCCCCACAAAGCGAAGTGATTTCTTTTTCAATAATGCTTTAAATAGAATATTATAATGATATATTCAATAAATATATATTATATACAAAAAATAATCATGATATTAATGAAATATTTATCATTATTAAAGAGTAATATATCATTTCATTTCATTACTTTTCACTCCCTAAAATATGGTAATTCCATTCATGTACATGTGGACTACCCGCTTCACGAAGTGATGCTATTTTGTTTTCATCATCAAACACCATGGATAATATTTTAATTATATTTAAATAAAAAATATGGTTTTAATGAAATTTTAATCATTCTATAAATAAATGATATTAATTATCTCATTTCCATAATGATCATTGAAAATGGAAATGTTACTCATGCATACGTATTATCTACCGCCTCAATGATTGTAACATAATTCATTTATAAAAAACACTATTAATTATTGGTACTATAAGTATAAATGATTTATAAATATTATAATTATGTAACTATTATTATTTTTCAGGTTATGTAACAATTATTAGAGTAATAGGACCAGAAATAACTAATCAAAACATATATGAAAAAAGATGTTATTACCCAAAACGTGACTTTAACATGAAATTCTTAACTAATGGGAAATAAAAGGAAATAATTAATTAATATTTGGTATTATATATATAATTATGGTTAATTAATAGATGTATAATAAACTTATATTTTTTGTACAATATTTTTTATTGCGAACGAAGGAAGTCGATACTTATGGTAAAAAGATTTATACACTCTTTTATTTCCGGGAGACATATGCAAATTCAACACTCATTCATTCTGTGTCCTAGATATATACATACTATTTGTAGTTTCATATAAATACTCTTATTAATTTAATTATATTTAATGTTTCATTTTAATACACCATTTATTTGGGTTAATGATTCAAAATATTACAAAAGTTGTAAGAGATTTCCATCTCACTTTTATTTTTCTAGTGAGAAACATTCCATTTCCACCGTGTGTTTCTTTTATGTGGTGTATATATATTTACAGTAAATTTATTTTTTGAATATTACACTTAAAATTATTAGTATTTACATATCCATTTTTTATCTCTCCTTCATGGGGTTTTGTGGTTCAAAAGTCACTAAATCGATAAGAGTTTTTTGTCTTAATTTTTCTTCATTGAGACATATAATTATGTTATTTTTCAATATTATTTTTTGAGGTGTATATAAAAACCAATTGATATGTAATACTATGAATGTATTTATTCTCACGATATTTTAATTTTCATTTTATGAAATTCCTTCACAGGGTTACATTTTAAAGTTACAAAAGTGGTAGGGAGTTTATTTTACAATCTCATCGTTTATCGAGGCTATATATGATTATTTTTTAGAAGATAATATCATTTTATCTATCTCTAAATAAACTCATGAAATTTTTTATATTATTTTTATTTCAAGAGAATACATGTTTTCCATTTATTTTCATCTTTTTATGTACTCAAAAGTTCAGAAAGAATGTCTTTATAAAAAATCATCTTATTGGTTGAAAAATCCTTTTCTTACAAATCTATATTTTCTAAAAATGTTTTCAAAACGGTTTTAAATTATTTTAAAATTATTTATTAAATAAATTTTTACCCATTATTTACCTTTTCTCATTTTTATAACGGAAATCTTCTTTTCTTTTTAAAAAACCACAATGGTTAGTATTTTATCAAAAATGTGAACAAAATATTTATGTACTACATGAACTGAATTTCCTACTATCATGACCATTAATTCCTTTGAAAATTATTTTATAAATTTTCAATTTTAATATCAAATGAAATGATTTTAAGTTTTTTTATGTTTTAATTTTTTTTCAAAGTGGGGAGGGAATTTTTTTGAGGAAAATTTTAGATGATTTTTGAAGAATCTTTATATGTTTTCTTGTTTATTTCCAATGAAAAGGATTTCAAAAATATTTTTTATTTTAAAAGATTATTTTAAAATAAAATATAGCTTCTTGAAAAATCATTCTATGTGATTTATCCTTCAAAATCATTTTCCATATAATATTAAATCCTTTTATATATGTTTTTTTCAATAGGTATATGAACCATGAATACCTTTCTTATTGTTTCTATGAATGGATTATGATGACAAGATGTTTATGTAACTTTTTTCTCTTACACATGTTATACCATGAAAAAATGATTTTAAAACCTATTTATTTTTTCATGGGTTATGATTTTATGAGATTATAAGCTGTTTATTAAAATTGTATCTTTTAAATTGGTTATGATATGATAAAATATTTATGAAACTCATATTTTACAATGGGTTATGTTTTGATGAAGTGATAAAATGACTGTGAAACCCATTTCTTTCCCATGGGTTATGAAATGAAGAAGTAATTTACAAAACCAGTTTATATTCATGGGTTCTGATATGAATAGTATTATATGATCATGTGTCAAAAAAATGTATAGATTATATAATGGTTGGGACCTATATCTCCCTCTAATTCATGGGGGATTGATTAATGTTATATCAGCTCAAAGGACACATGGTATGTTATCCCAATCCTGAAAGAGGGTATACAGGAGGCCATACAAAGCATGAAGTAGGTATATAGGTGTTTATCCAAGTCCTAACATGTTATGAATGTCATGGTGGGTAAAATTGACATAATATTTTCTATTTTTAATGTGTACACAAAAAATTTATGTCTTATGCCAATTTTATTCTCTCATGGATCATGTTATTTTATTTCTTTATGATTCATATCTTATGAACTACCCATATTTATTCCCCAAATCAAGATGATAATCTTTGATATGCAGGGTATGAGTTTCAAAGGTTATTATCATGTTCTAACACCCTTATGCTCACATTATGTTTACATATTACCCATTTCCCCATTAGTGATCATCTGAGATCACCCTTTCTTATGTTTTTTTCCCCAGATTATGAAGAATGGTTTTCAGTAGGATAAGTCTGTGCAGAGTACTAAATGGGATATATTTATTGGAGATTTTATTGATATTACGTCAAATTAGTATATTGTGTACATAGACTCCAAAGACACCAAACTATTATTTTCCTCAGGAATGTATTTGATTAATGCATTGAATACTCATATAAAAATATGTAATATCCATGCATGGTAATATCATCTCTCTGTCTTATGTATAATATATTAAACCCAGAGAAGTTTCCCAAGAAATTAAATATTTTATGTAATCTTATGATATAGGATTTAAAGTACATATATGAAAATTCCAAACTTGTGGTAAGGGTTTTTCTAATTTCGATTTTACTTATATGATACATATGAAATATTAACCACTTATTTATATATTTTAGTGCATATAGTTCCCATTTTACATGTAATATCATGAATCCATCATAAATCATGATATTTTTAGTTTCAATTTTAATTATATCATCCTGTTGGATTTGAATTGAATGTTACCAAGTGGTAAATAATATCATAACACAATTTCTATTAAGTGATTTATATTACCTATTAATTTTCTTTAATATTATAAGATTATGTGGGTAATGTATTTTGATTATCTAAATTTTTATTTTGACTAGTTTTATGTGTGTTTAGATTTTATTCACAAAATAAATTCATTTAATAATCCTCAAAATTCAATGGCATACTTTTTGTAAGGGTTATTCATCTCTAATTCTATTTCTTAGAGACATACATTTATGATATGAACCTATATTAATTTTTGAGGTTTATATACTTACGTTTTACCTTTATATCTTGAAACTCATTAGTTTTATTATATTAAAAGTATCATTTGATATTTTTTAGGGGGTTTATGAATAATATGTTACCAAAGTGGAATATGATTTATATTATAATATATTTTCGTTCGATATTACTTATATTTACGTTTATTTTGGAAGAAATAATGTGATATTATTTTCTTCAACCACTACTCATTTATTATCGTATGGTTATGAATGTTGTTCAAAAATTTAACCTCCACTCCTCCCCTCATTGATTCCAGAAACATAAATAAATTATTTTGTAAACGATACTAATCTTGTATTTTTATTTTAGATATGGTATATTTATCTTCCATATCCATGTTTCTAAAAATGTTTTAAAAATATTCTTTTCTAAAAATAAGTGTTCTTATAAGTCCAATTTAATTTATCTTTAACCTTTTTTAAAAGTATTTAAACTAATATTTCTTTATGACTTCTAAATGGGTTACTTTTTACTATCTTTTTCAAAATTGTTTTAAAATAATGATTATTTTTTATATTCATTACATCAATGAATATTAAAAAAATCATGTCCATTTTTTCCTAAAAGTATCTTTTTTATGATGCCGTGCTTTTTTACAGGAACGATTTTTCAAAATATTCGGTGAATTTTTAGTTTTTAAATGGTATTATTAAAATAAAAAGGTTATTTTCTTCAAAAATGTATTTAATGAACTTTTAATTGTATTTAAATTAATCAACTACAATAAAACTTGTTCTTACTGATGATCTAGTGGGGATATTTTGTACTGAAACCATCCCCATCCTTTCTCTAGATGGATTATGATTATTTCAAAGAAATATTTATAGATCTCATTCATTTTCCACAGGCTGAACAAGTTTCAAGGAGATTATCATGGAACTCATTTCTTAACCACATTTAAGTCACATTTAAATGTGATTGTTATGGAAAATATTTCATTTCTAAAGGTTAATCATATTTCAAAGATATTGTTATGGAATATGTTTTTTCCATGGGTTAATCATGTTTTAAATGTATTTTCATAGAACCCATTTCTCTTCCACATGTTAATTATGCTATTAAAGGAAGAATGATTGTTTTAATGAGTTTCTTGATAAAAATAAGGTTCTATACAATTTATTTATGTTGTTGTTCATGGAAATTATATATGATGGGTGTTTCTAGATATCACTAGGTGAAACCATTATAGATTATATCCTGGGTGTGCCCAAATAGCACTCTAATCAATTCAATAATGATTATGTTATATGTAGAATTATATTAGAAGTTGATCATAGGATTTTTATAATTTAGAAAGGTTTTTAAGGGTTCTACATTAATGATTATGTTCCAAGATACCAATGAATTTTATTCATGGATTCCATGGTTTTATATTGTTTCCATTGATTAAGATTAATATCACATGGATCATGATTATTGATTTTTATGAATAATTTTTTAAATACTTACTCCATGTTTAATGATTGATTATTTATGTATTGATGGATATATGTTCTTTTATGATTACCTTAGGCACTCTGATTAGGTAATCATACCCTTATGCACTAGTTATTCTCATTGATGACTTTCAATTGCTAATTATAATGTTTACCCTTACGGAGAAATTGATCTCACTCTTCTCCTGTTTCATATTCTCTCTATTATCAAGAATTATGTTGAATGAATTATGTTTATATATATTTCATATGTATGATGTTGATAACTTAATGTGAAATTATAAAATATGGGTTAAGTGAGATAAATGATCATTTAAATACATGAGTATTGTTTTTGAAAATTTTTCCCCAATTCCCTAAAATATTAAATAAAAAAATGTCTTTGAGAATGTGTGTGATATAATAATTCATATCATATTATAGGTTTTTGATGGAAAAATTTGGGTCACCTTCATCGGTTTTAAATCAAAAAATGGAATGCCTATGATTTTAGCACAAGAACAGAGAGTGCGGGTCTGGGACTATTATACGCACCTTGTATCCTCATACATGACTTGGGTGTTTATGATTTACTAATTAAATATCTAAAATATCCTTTCTATGATTTGGTATAAATGTCCCCTATTTGATCTTCTACTCATGATATTCCATTGTTTAATGTTTGAAAAATTTATTAGTGAGTGACAAAATTTAAAAAGCATAAAAATAAATTAAAAACATATATAAAATTTTAAAATATTTCTAACTAAACCCCTTGAGTTTTCTATAAAATATTTTACATTTTCAATCATTCTCACCCTATTTCATTTTTCTTATCTTTCCAGGGGAAGAGAGTCAATCTCTATTGATCCGGACAACTCAACTAATTTATTTTTAATTTTTCATCCATAATTTTATCTTTAAATAATAGATACCATCCATGAGATAGAGTATGATGGTATAAATTTTTTAAATGGGTCTCATTATGACATCCCCTTAGTTCATATTTTTTTACGAATAAAAAATTCAATAGTATGATCATTTTAATGATTATATAAATTAATTTAAAAAGATGAAATTTTACTTATAAAAAATGATTCTCTCCTTATACATTGAAGAAAAATCTTCCATGTATCATCATTTAGAAATGAATCTATATCACATGGATTTTAATATTTTGTTAATCTATAAATGAAATTTGAAGTTACAGTTGATTTAAAATCAATATATCTCCCAAAAAAATAAATATTCATTTCCTCCTTAGTTCTTAGTGTCATGTAAATCTCATTCCATTTGATGAGGGAAAAATATATAACATATATTAATAAAAATCATGTCATAAAAATTAAAAAAATAATAAACAAGCTTATGAAAATGGTATCTCATAGCTGGGCTAGTGTCATCTTGTCAACACTTCTTTAATCAGAATTGGAAATGCTATGTAATATTCAATCTTTCATAGAAATAAAACTTGTAATTTATTTTAAATTTTGATCCCTAGGATTAAAATTAACAACAAACCATATAGATATCCTCAAGTCCTAGATACAACCTAATGATAATTTAGGGAAACATGTGGTACCATGTTTTCCTCCCCGAGAAGCTTTGTCATTACTTGTGGAAGTAGAATGCTCACATATAGAGGAATGGAGTGGATATTTAGAAGAAGTATATACAGGGTCCTCCATAGAAGATCAAGGTTATTTTTATATTATATCTAACATTATTCCATAAATAATATAAAAAATAATAAGTAAATCACGATACAAATCAAAATATTTCATTTAATATTAAATAAAAATTATAAAATTATCCAAAAAAATAAAATAAAATAATTTTTTTATTTATATTAGTTAATGTATTTTAAAAAATTATAATTTTTTTAGTATTTATGGAGAATGAAATGGTATATATAGAATAAAAAAAACCTAAATAATATAATATTAATCCAAATTCTATATATAGATTTTAATAATAATAGGAATATGATACAAATAATAAAAAACTAAAATAAAAACTCTTTATTATATTCATTATAGTAGTTAAAAATGATGCTAAAAAAATCCTAAAAACATTTATGAGACCTCAAAGGATATAGATAGAAGAAAGAAAAATATAATTTAAAATTTTCAAATCTAAAGTTAAATGTAAAATTTAATTTTTGGGAAGTTATGAAAACAAAAAAAACTCATCTAAATGAAAAAATTATCATATTAATTAAAATATTTCACTTATGAAAAAAATTATAATTTGAAATAGCATGTCTAGTATTTCAATTTTTTAAAATTTTAAAAATTTAGAAATTTTTATTACCTATAATATTAAAAGATTATAAAAGGACTATTTTTATATACTTCATCCTCATGATTATTATATATGGAACAAACGATGTTTATAACATGGTCATCAATATCATTTGATAAATTCTCCATGAAAGGAGGTATCTCACATAATTCATTACCATCAACATGTTTTTAATCCTGAATATTCTATTTTATATTATTAAATGATAGTCCACTTCACATTTAATAGATTAAGAACATAGATTTTTTGATAAGTGTTTTCATGATAAAAGGGTTATTTTTGCATTCTAATTTATTCATATTTACTAGTCTTATGTGGAATTAATCCTCTTTAACTTTATTATTATAGAGGACCCATTTATAGTTTATTGTAGGGACTATAAATTTAATTTAATCAATCTCCCATATCTCTTCAATAAATCTATAATATATGTGTTTAATATCGATATTTCATTTTTACATTTTCCACTTTAAAAATGCATTAATTCAGTCAACACCAATAAATATTTAATCTAAAAAATAAAATTTTTATCATAATATTTTCTATGTAATTTATATCCATTAATTCTACACTCAGACCATGTTATCTCGTTTGAATATGAGTCACCCACTGACCATCTAAATGTTTGTCACACATTTTATCTTCCAGACACAATCACTTTAAACTCTTAAAAAAGGTTGGTTATCCTAATTAAATATCCATATATCTTTCTTCTTTTGATAGAGATTTTATATGAAATTAATATATTATTTTATATATGGATGATAATAATATTTATTATTGAATATTTATTAATATTTCTACATTATTTTTTAACCTTAAAGTCGTTTTATTTTCAAGCCATAGATTCCCATTCCCATGAAACTGACTCATTCATGATGAGATGTAGGAAAAAGGTCATGTTCCATTATAGAAAAGTTTTCTATAGAATAATTTGTAACCTATGTGGGAATATATTTCTAAAAATGCAAGCTTATAGATAATATGGATTCTTAACAAAACTCTCCAATATATTTATATATCGTTCAAAATGATACATCTAACGCATATATATATATATATATGGGACCAAAAACAGTATTTGTTCCACAAAATTAACTATTAATTGAACCATTATATAAAAAATATTGTGGAAATTATGTTTAAAGTTTATAAATTATATAGACAACATCACTCAAAAAATCATTCAATGAATTCTAATCCATCACTTCGTTACAAAATAGTATTGAACAAATATCATATCAACATGATAGCCATTATGACATGAGTGGGTATTATTCTATGAAATGTAACTAATATGTGATATTGTATCATAATATTATAATCAAGAGACCCTATGTTGGTTAACATCAAATATTTTATTTTACCATTTTTTTTAAATTTGAAGAATAACCATAAAAAATTTTATTACCATAAAATCCCGAAAAAAAATAATTTTATACCACATGGATAATATATGGAAAGCTATTGGAATGCATGTTTTAGTTTATTTAAAATTGGGGGATAACTCCAAATGTTTTCCCATGGATAGTAAATCCAATATTTCATTCAAAATATCCATCATCTTACCTTTAATATATAATGATGTTCCAATAAAATAATCACATATATTTTTCTGAATATGAATCACATCAATATTATATTTTATATCCTGATATATTTAATATGGAATTTTAAAAAATATTGATAATTTCGTCCATATAATTCTATCATTTCCAGATCATTTTTTCTTTCTAAATATAACATAAATGTTTTTCATTATCTCAAAATATTGATTCGTTGAAAAATTATTTGGACTGATATAAAATTATTAAGAGCTATTGAATTCTATTTTTAATGATTGGTAAGAGTGATCCATAAAAAATACATTGATAACCAATGTTCAATGTTTCCTCCCATGATTTAGATGATAAATTCCCCTATTCATAAATTTGTTAATATTTATCCCCATTAACATAGTATTGTTAAATTTTTTCATAATTTGGGAATTACTTTATAGTAAACATCATAATAACATGCAATTGATAGTTTCATTTTTAATAAAAATCATAAATTGTATTACTATCCTCTAATAAGTGTATCAAATAATTAAGTATTAGTGAAAAGTAATCATCAACATCATTTCAATGATACTTTGATCCAAAAATTATTAAACTCAATAAGATATATTTTTTCTTTATACAAAATTCATATGAGAAGTTATAAATTACCAAACCAATTGGCCGTGAACTATTTTTGATACTAAGGATCAGATATAGATTCATTCAAACAATTTATATTCATTGTTTTAGATTTCTATCATGATTTCTAAATTTTGGAAATAATTGATCAGTTATATTCCATCGTGTACAATAAAATAGATGACATTATTTTCTATCATATTTTCACTCATATATAAGACATATTGGACCCTTTTCATCATTTTAAAATATAGATAAACATTTCAAATGAGTAATTATCAGATGATACCAAATATCCATTGTAAGAGTCTTGGTACTTTGCATAATAGATATAACATCATGTTACCATTTTTTCATGTATGTTTTAATCCATTTCATTATTTTCCATTTTCATTGTCTGGTTAAGGCCCAAAATGAGTTTGGAGGATACCTGTAATGGTAAAGTTAGTGATTTGTTGGAATTTTCATCATAAAAATGCATTTTTTAGCATCATACTAGGAAATTACACATTGTGTAATATAGTTACATGCCATGTGAATTATAAAATAATAATGATTCAAATTTTTAATAAAGGAAGATGGTTATTTAATCTTATATTAGACTTCCCAATTACACGTCATGTAATTCGGTTACACATCGTGACTTTTCCATTACACATTGTGTAAAGGAATGAGTTTAGATTTTAAGAAAGTGGGTTAGAATAAATATATATTCCATTTACACTAGAATTCAATGATCTCAACTAAAATCCTTCCCTAGTTTATTTTAGAGCCCTACAACACTTTAGGGTCATTTTTTTATGTGATTGATCGCTATTGCGGTTGCAGGGTGTCTCTCCTAGTGATATGTCTCCCTGTCTCACCATAAAATTACCTTTAACTCCTTGTATTTTGATAGATCATCTTGGTATTGATGAATGTAAACTCTATGTTTTTTAATATTTTTTCCAGGTTGAGTTTCTAGATCTCGTTCACCTTAATTCTTGTTGGAGGGTTCTGTTGCGGGCATTGTGTGTTTGTGAAAAGGGCAGGTGGTTCCTTTTAAGAATAGAATATTTATTAAACCATAAATTGATGGATTTAAATTAAATTTATTTTAATTAAATTTTAAAAAACCAATTCACCATGGATTGTGGCTTCTATTTTCTTTGGCATGAAATTTGTGGAAAACATCCCATTCAAGAAAATTAGGTTGTGATTGTGGAATTTTATAGAACATGTGAAATTTATTTGTGAAATTGACTTCAATTTTATATTTAAGAAGAAATAGATTAAATTGTTTAGATAATATTCCATTAGTTTCATCCAAGAAAAAGGCATGAATTTATTAAAACCCCATTTTTGATTTTAAATGAAAATAAATATATTGAAATGTGAAATGGGTTACTTGTATTTTACAGTATTTTTAAATAAATTGTCCATTATTTATTGTTGTTTGAGAAAATGAAATACTAGGTAGTTAGTGAGTTATCTAAGGAAAACATGATACGATTGGAATTATATATAGATGAATTAATTCTCCAAAACACTAACATAAACATATTGGTCGATCTTATCCCTTTTTGGATGTTTTTAGGCTTATTTTGCTAGTTTCAAGGAGATATGTGTGCACATTTTCATTATAATCATATGAGTGTGTGAGGATCCCATAAAATGGAACTATCGTACCTCTGGGAAGATGACCATGTTACTCCTTTGTGATTATTTTTATATGTACTCAATTGTTTGTAAACTGTTTTACACATGCATTATGAATTTATATAAATAGTTTTATATAAAATGCTTATTAAGACACTGTTTAGAAATACCTTCCCCTAATTGAAATGTAAAGAATGATTTTTTAAATATGACATTTTACTTCAAGGATTGTTTATTTAAAATTGAAATCATTATCTATTTAATTAATGTAACTTCTTCTTATATAATCCTTAATGAGATCCTAATGGGATTTTATCTCACACCATACATATGCCTTCATGTGTATCTATATTATCATCTGCCAGGTTTGAGTAAGGGGAAGCACTACTTGGAGGTGGTTCTTATTGTTGATATTTCGGACATAGAGAGATATGTATGTTTGTAATTGTGTTGATTATTCTATTTTGTGGTACTTTGTGGTTATACATTGTGTTTTTATACTAGTTTGAAAATGGGTACTATACTACCCATGGAGTTTTCTTTTGAGCATACTGAGTTGTAGCTATTTATACTAGTCTTTATGTGGAAAAACTGTTCCCACCTTATCTTGTATAATTCTAGGTATTAGTCTCCAACCTATGGGGATTAAGAAAATATTAAATCCATGTCAAGACCAGTCTAGTTATTAGGGTACCAGGGTATCCGGGCTAGTGTGTGACTATAGATGAATCATAATCTACTTTTTTATTTCAACTTATAACCTGATGTCCCACATTTAGGACACTCTAAAATACCTTTTTATTCCTTCCAATATAATAAACAATAATTTGGGTAGGCATATATATTATTATACCCCAATCCCATTGATTTTAATGTTTTTTCTTCATATTATAACTTCAATTTGGATGATCACTATTTGTAGGAAGTTTGAATTTCAGTATATGCATAAATTTGATAAAACTATTATAACACCATTCATTCCTGGCTATCAAGTCCCAAATAAAAACATTTTTGTTAAAAATATGAATTTTGTACCACATGGATATAATAGTTTTTAGAATCTCCATATAAGCACTCAATCAATGATATTTTCTAAATTACCTTAACTTCAATATTATGAATCATTTATTCAAATTGTTGAAAAATTTCATTTTGAAACTAGATATCATCATTGGATTTTGAATTCAAACTAATTTAACCATTCCATATACAAGGAATTTAACTCAGATTAAAATCATTGCAAATTAAATTATCATTGTTTTATATAATTTTTAGATAACTCATATTTCAATATTTAAAGAATGGATAGAAAAACAAGTCATTATTTTGAACATTTCATTTAGAAAATTCTAAAAGAATATCTTCCCATTGACCATAATCATTAGTTTTTCATCATGTTATAATCAAACCACATTTCGTTATAAACTATAAAAATTTCAATTATTAAATATAAGTTACTATATGTTAAGATTAAAATTTACTAATATACCCAAAGTCTTATTCAGAAGGAATGCTTCTGACCATTTATTAAAAGGAAATAAAAAGGTACAGATAAGAGGTGGACGTGATCAAACAAGTAGAAATGACCTTATCCACCTAACCACAAGCCTACATATCATAATATGACATATTATTTCCATAATCAGAGTCACTAGAAACCTCCCACTCAGATGGATATTTCTCCTGATTAAAATTCTTAAGAATCTCTATGTCCACATTCTTGGAAACCTTCGAAGGAAATCTGGTAGTAACATTCCTATGATAGTTCGAGTAATCCTTGCGTGGTCTTCGCTTTGTGGGAACATAGGTGAGACCCTCACCACCAGTCATATTTTCCTTTCCACTCATGACCACATCCTTGAAAGATGCATGCCCACCACTGAACAAAGCCTGAATAGGGGTACTATGCTCCATTTCATCATCAGAAACACTCCCCCATTTATTAGGCAATTCAGATGAGTGAAATAGCTTATGAATTTCTTGATGTTAGTCGACACCTTGGTGTGAATGAGACATTACCCTGCAAGCGATTAGGAATCATCAATCCTGGAGACTGTGTAAGGGGTTCCGTAGATGATGTAACCTCTTTAGAAAAATCAACCTGATAGACTAAGGGGCCACTATGATCTCTCTCCGGAGATACATCCACCACCAGACCTTTTCCCTTCAAATTAGACACATCAGACTTCCCTGAAGTCATCACATCAGCAACAGCGGAAGTGGGTTCCTTGAGTGCATCACCATCAAGAACAATAGGTTTTGATTTCCTTTGACAATGTTTTGCTGGATGTCCCCTCATTCCACACTATTCACATGAGACATGCTTCCAACATGACTCTAAAGAGTGTCCAACAGCCAAACAGTCATAGTAGAAGAGAGGTTTTTTTTTCTCATATTCAATATCAATTTGAATATTATCAGAAGGAGTAGAAAGAGTCACCTTGTCAACCAATGTGGATCTATGGTCAACCTCCACCAACATCCTAGAAAAATGTCCAAACCAAACTTCTTCAGTCTCATTGTCAAGATGAATAGGGGTCCCAATTGTTGTGGCATTGTCATGCAAAATCTTCGGATGCCAAAGGAAACAATTCATCCCATGCAGACGAACCCAAACCTGATAAAATGAATTTCTAGAATGCGAGACATTAAAGTCCAAATACCATTCATGTATGTAAATCCAACCAGGTTTTAAAAGAAAGGTCCCAATACTCCAAGCACGATGTTTCTAATCATCAGAAGGAAACAGGAAATGAAAAAACCTCGACCAAGAGAAACCCATTTCCAATTAGAGAAACCCTATAAAATTGAGACTCGGTGAGTCATGTCTTCAAGATTCCAAGGTTTTTCACCTTTAGGTTGAACAATGCATGCAATCAATGAGTTTTTTCCAATTTTTAGTCTCTCAACAAGCGCTGAAAGATCGGCTTTAACATGAGCTGATGCGCCTTTACGAAGAATTCTACCATGACGTGAATCTTTAAACATACCCAAAAAGCTAATTCTATTCATCTTCAATCATAAAGTTCTATTCATTAAAGCATCAATATAAGATTGAGTGGAAAAATTGTTACCACTCGGCAGAGTTGAATCCATCCTAGCATCCCGCTTCTCCTTCAGACCAGATGACATCCGTGCATCATTACCATTTAACAGGAAACCATCAGCAGATCGTATACCATCAGTTCTATCAAAGAGATATGAAATCGGATGATGGCAGGCTTGCAGCATTTCGTTAGATCTACTGGGAAGATCTGTCACCAAATGAGGATCATCTGAGATGCGGTTCTTTCGTACATTCGTAGTGTTGCAGAAATTATCAGGAGGTCCTGATTGTGGAACATCGGTAGATCCAACAGGCAGATCTGCAACAAACTGGGAAGAGGCCAAATCGCGATTAACTGGTGCATCCTTAGGGTTACGAGAAGTAGTAGGCCACCTTGGGTCACGAGCAGGAGTAGACGCCGATTTAGACCCGCCGGGGAGGAGATGCCTGAAGCCGAGGAAGTGCAGGATGGCCATGACCAAACCCTAGACTCCATCGTTGAGGAAGACCATCTGCACAGCCCGTACCACCTCCATCTCCGTTCCTCTATTATAAATAACAATAAAAACAAATAAAAGCTAAAATATTTATGGAATAAATGATTTGTTATTTTTTAAATAAAATATTACATTAAAAATATTTAATTATCACATTGTGATTTTTCATCAACATAATAGTTTCTCTCCCTTTATAAAAACAATGATATTAATTAAGTCTTATTTAATTATGACCCTATTATAAAAACTTCACTAATAAAAAGAAAATGAAATATAAGTAATTAGATTAATTTATTTTAGAGAGTTGAACCTTATAAAAACAAAGTTTTTATTTTTTTAATGATATAATTATGTAAATATTGATCTATTGTTTTGATAACATCTATATAAATATCATAATATAAAAAAGGGAAAAAATATATATGAAACATTTTTTGATTATAATTAATCCGATCATATTTAATGAGGAAGTATTTTTATTTTTTTTAACTATAAAAAGTAAAATATTGTGTAGTACATAATTTGATTAAAAAAACACTCAAAAATTTACATAGTTTTTTAATAATATAATAATAACTAATACAAAAAATCCTATAAGTTGAAAATGATCTTTTTTAACACTCAAATATTAATAATAACGTTGTTTTGAAATATCACCAAGAAAAGTTACTACATTTGAAAAAAAATTATATTTATTAATGTAATTATAATGCATCTAGAATTATAAAATCATTAAAAAATGGTCATTATTTTAGATATAATTATATATCTATTTTTATTTTTAGTATTCGTAACACTAAATAGTCAGAAAAACAAACATTAAAGATACTAAAAAAAGCATTAATATGTTTATTAGAATAAATTGAATTTTTTTAAAAAAGAATAATGTTTTTTTATAGTTTCATAATGAAAATAAATTTTTTCATTAGTGGAATCTTTTTCTTTGATTTTTTATATAATATATATATATATTAGAAGATGTAACAATCCATAAATGGAACCAATGCCTTCTTCGATAATAGTGTAAAACTTTGATCAAATACTTATCATTATTATTTCATCAAAATGTTTTTTACTTACACTAATTTTTTAATATAATAGTAAACTATGAATGAATATAGGAAAAAGTGAATGCACATATGAATATTAAATTTATATTAATAAATATAAGTGAATTAAGAAATATGAGAGGTATTTTATGACGATTTTATGTAATAATATTGATAAAACAATAATAAAGAACATATTGGAGAAAAATAAGGAAAAAATATAATAGTTGAAAATTAATTATAACACTGTATATGAAATACTCAAAAAATAACACAAATAACGGAATAATAAACATATTTTTTTCCCGCTCATATTGAGTAAAAAAATTAGTAAATCCTAAAATTTAAATGAAAAAAGTGAGACAATATAAAAAAACAACAAAATAAAATAAATAGTATAAAAAAGGTAAACAATTTAAAAGCAATTAAATAATTAAAAAAATCTTCAAACCCATGGAAAATAAACGTCATGATTTTGGTAAAATAAATAGAAAAAAGAAAAATTATTCTAATCCATGGAAGATAGAAATATTAGTGGTATATGGTAGAGTGAGATGCCCTAATCCTAACCTTTAAATTTTAGTGGGAAAAAATAACCCATTTTTACAACTCTAGGGTCATGAAGGTATAGATTATTATAGATTCAGGATACACCAAATCAAACTAAATCTTTTCTTAAATTAAAATATATATATAACAATTTTTTAAAAGAAATTTTTTTATCTTA
This sequence comes from Viscum album, assembly GCA_963277665.1. Lineage (NCBI taxonomy): Eukaryota > Viridiplantae > Streptophyta > Magnoliopsida > Santalales > Viscaceae > Viscum > Viscum album. The sequence goes on from OY728153.1 coordinate 30,861,728, forward strand.
TTTATAAGAGTTAAAGAGTATAAAATAACATCGAGAATATATTCTATTCTATACATCTTTATACCATGTAAAAATAAATATTTAAAAACATTGGGTCAGCTACAAAATATCTCATTAAGGGGTATAAAATATATAGAATCTAGTTGTGATTTTGTAAAACAATATAAAAAACATAATATAAAAATCTTTCATTGACGAATGATTCATGTGTACAAGATAAATTATCGAAGAAAAATAATTTCCGTTTAAAATAAGAGGGGATTATTTATATATTTATTCAAAGTAATATATTAAAAAAGACGTTAGTGTAGTGAATGAAAAATAATGTTCCTAAAATCCTCTCGACAATAGAATTAGTTTAAAAATGTATTTACATAAAATAAACAACCATATATAGAAATCATGGATTCTTCTAAAAATAAAGACCATTATTAATGAAAATTTTATACTATAATTCCTTGGAAAATGCATTTCAATTTTTATAAAATAACAAAGATTTCTATTAAAATATTATATTCAAGAATAAAAAATTCTCTAAAGAAGAATGGATCAAAACATTACATTAAAAATTACTATAGATAAATCTTAACATGGTGTACATAATACCATAGTAGATTAGGATCAATGTATAATCCCTTTCAAAACATTTTAAGAGACATAAAAATTACCTAATACATTATTAAGTTGTATAACTTTATGCCTAACTGTCACATAGTATTCAAAGTCCTATAATTTTATTAGGCTCACTCACTTTCCCTTGACATCATTCATATAAGATTCAAGTTCTATTTTTTTGAATTAAATCTTAGTTACTTTTGTTTTACAACATAAATACCATGAGTCTTTCGTATTGAAAACCAATTCACAATATAAAACATAACTTAATAAATTTTCTGTTTGTTAAGAAAAAATCAAACATTGAAAGAAAATAAGGGATACAAATATTATAATGTGAAACCATAGTAATGTAATAATAATTAAATGGTGTCTAAATATTAAAATTTAATAATGAATAAGCATAAATTATTTAAATTTATTTTAAAAATATGTTTGTGTGTAAGAAAAATAGAGTTATATAATTTATTAGTATGGAATACCTTAAAAATAGAGTGTTGATTTTATTAATGAATTAGATATTTTGTAATTAATACTCCATTCTTTGAAAAGGTTAATTTTCTAAAATAAAGTTAGTTCTTTAAAAATAATCACATTTAGATATTTTTTAATTTCAAACTGAAACACTTTTACTAAAAATATAAATTTTAGAAAAGTAATAAATTCCATTACCTTTTAATCATCGTATCATACTAGTCCCTATAAGAGAGTATCAAAAAATTACCCTCACCCCCACAACTAATGTTATACATATAATATATGGAAGAATACTTCTGGTATTTAGGAAACTATAAAAATGAATGAAGAGAAATAATCTTCTAAGGGAAGAATAATGACCACAAAAACTCACCCAACAGAGTGATACAAGGGACTTTCCTCTCATGTATGAACGATGAAAGTTTTTTATGTTTAATTAATTTTAATGAAGGTTGATGTGTAAATTTTTATAAACTCGTTTATTTTTTTTAATCAACATAAAAAAACCCACAATGGTCACCTATATTTAATAGTGTTATACTTTTAATTATAGGATATATATGATATATACATATATATAATATGTGAATACCATGATATATTCTACCATTATCTCCCTAATTTCCATAATATAATATTACAAACCACTCTAAATAAACATTTACCTACCTTTCATAGGTCAAAAATCTTGTAAGGAAACTATGTGATGCTCTTTGAATCTGATATATATATATATATATATACCCATTTGGGTTGATCCATATTAATGATATCCAAATCTAACTTGTATCATTATATCCCAAAGAGGATCATTTTATTTTGTAAAATTACACTCTTACATCCCTTGAAATATAAAATAATGGAATCATGAATTGTGTGTTGAAATAATGTCTTACGAGTTGAGGCATCGTAGAAGGCGTTAGGAAGATAGAGGCTATGAAAAACATTCATTTAAAACAAATTGTGGTGCATATTTTCTATATTATTATTATTATTATATATATATACATTAACTAAAAAATTAGTAATTCTAACATAACTTTTATAATCCCCCCACCACATTGAATTTTATACCTACTGTTCAATCATCCACTTGAAAATTACTCTAACATAAAATTATATATGTATAATAACTTTTCAACCTGTAACAATTATCATTATCTCACATATATATATACAAATTATTTTTATACCAAAACAATTTTATTTTACCCTTGAAATCATACTATCATCAATTGAATGTAATTTAATGATTTCCTCCACATGGTTATGGTGCAAAAATTTTAAAATTCAGACATGTAAAGAAACAAATTCTTTGATTTATTTTCCATGATATAATAAATAAAAACATGATTTAAAAAATATTTTTTATATCATTAATATATTGAATAAATTAATATCATATAATATCTTCTATTTGAAACTATCTGGTCATATCCTATAATGGATGACCTCCCAATATCTCCAAAACAGTTATATTATTTTCCTTTAAATACTCACAATTACTATAGTCAATTTTAATCTCTTAAATGATTTGTATTTTAAAATTTTTTATACATTATTTTTATTATCATCTTTGGAGGAATTTTGTTCATAAACAATCCTGGCAAGCTGTTCTACCACGTTGATTTTTTATTTTTTATTTCTATTAATCTTCTTATTGCACACTTATCCATAGTAGTCAATATTTTAGCTTTATAGTATCTTTTTAGTATAATTATTCCATATTGTGATGATAGACATATAATTTTATCAGTGGTTTCTTGATATTTAAATTTTTGTTTGGGAATTATCAAAATTCATATATTGGTTTTTTTAGTTTAGCAAGACATTAATATAGTGAACTACACTTCTCATACATATATATTACATCTTACTATATGAATATTCATTATAAAACATAATGGTCCATGCCAGAATCATATAATTCTAGTGCCACTGGAAATATGGAGACATATACAACTTGTTAAAAATAGAAATACATTGTCTCCCACTTATTTATTCATTACTATAATTCATCTTATTCATATCATACATGAATCCTTTCTTCTAATCCTAGGAAATGGAAACATAAGAAAGGGTGAGCTCTAATTCCCAATAAGGATAAACAAGGGAGATATCAATGATCACATAAGCATGACATGACAATAAGGGTTTGAGAACATGATTATAACATTTTAAAATCATACCCTATATATCAACGACCATAACCATGAGTCATGGTATAATTATTGGCAGTTCATAAGAGATGAATTATAAAAGAATCAAAGAACATCAGCCTTGAGATCATAACATAAGAATAAGACATAAATTTATTTCATACATAGAAGTATATAAAATCATTTTTTAGTAGTCAAGGCTAATTACCGGGGGTATAAAAATTGAATGGGTTCACTCCCCAAACCATCATTGTAGTCAAGGATCAGTCCAATGACTATCATATTTGAATAAGTCCCATATAGAAATGGGTTCACTCCCTAGTCCAGTCCTATATATCTCATGAGATATAATCTATACCCACTTCCTTATGGGGAGATATAGGTCCCACTTATCTGTTAATGAAAATCATAAATACGTACACCACAATTTCAAAAAATATTCTTCATATCATAAACCATGAAAAGGAATGGCTTTCATAAACATTTCGTCATAAAATATGTCATGGAATAGAAATGAATTTTATAAACATCTTATAATCATAAAAAAACTATCCAAAGATATAATAGGGATGGTAACATTGGATAATATACCCAGTAAATATTAAGCAACACTGAAAGATGTAATTTTAGATGAAAAATTATTTGGAGTCATTATATCGAACATTTCTTTAAAAAATATCCATTTCTCTTAGAAAGCACTTATTTATAAAATAAAACATTCCCAAATATTATGAATTTTTTTTATTTTATAATATCATTGAAAACCTATAATATAATATTAAAATATTTGAGAGTTCATGATGATGGAATATAGTGAATGGTGAAACAGTTATTCCATTAACATTTTTTGTAAAAAGTAAAAAGTAAATCTTTTGAAAAAAAACAAGTAGAATCATTTTAAAACATTTTTAAAAATTCAAATATGGGTAAAAATTACTTTAAATAATCATTGGATAATATAAGAACATTATTTAAAATATTTTTAAAAAACATGAACATGAAAGAAAATGGATTTTTGATTGAAGAGAGAAATATATTCATTTTTTTGCTCAAAAATTTTATTTTTTGTCTATTTCATCCATTAAAAAAGAAAATTAATGAAAAAAATGTTTTTTCTAGAAATTACTATATTATAATAACAATATTATTTTCATGATAGGTATATCGTAATATTTCATCATCGGAAAGATAATCATAAACAATATCAATAATCAATGAGATTGTATCAAAAACATTTTACCACTATGGTATCTTTTGAATGGTAAGACCGATGAAATAAATAACCTCATATGGATATGTATATCTAACATTTTTATTGATAAGAATCATAAAATACAATAATTTAAAGTATATTCATCACAGAAAATAATCAAGTTGTGAATTTGGCATGTGTCCCATAGAAATAAAAGTGAGATGAAAATCCCTCACCACATATCTTGAATGTTTTCATACATGTTCAAACTTCATATAAAATAAATATTGGTTTTTTATACATTTACTAAAAAACTATACTCATATATTAAATACAATATATGATTTACATGTGACCTTTAATTACTAATTTTTTAACATTTCCTTTTTAAAATCATGATTCAAGTAATAATTGATTTTTTTGTCATTTATGTTTTAGTTTGGTAGTTTCAGTCCCTTTATTTTGATGAGGGTTAAATAATATTAATAATTTTTAACATGATATAAATATCAAATATATTCATTATACATGAATTTATTTTAGTATATTACGTTAGATATATAAAATTAATTACGAAGTTTATGGAGACAATAGGTTGTACGTACACATAGACGTTGTTTTCATTTTCTAGACAGATGGAATGAGTGAAAGGTAAACATTAATTCATATTTATAAAATAATTTTTTCCATATATATAATATATATTTATTAGATCTATCCTTATTACTATCCATATCAAAATAAAATTAAAAACACATCAAATTTCTTCATGGAGGCAGTATTCCACACGTTTGCACGAGAAATGTTATCTTTTTCCAAAGGATTATATTGTAATAAGGTAGATGTGATATTACAAATTAAAAAAAATACAATTATGTTAAAAATATAATAGAAATATATTAAATACATCATTATCTCAATATGTGAGTGGTGGTGACGGAAGATGAATTACATCAATTCACGAGGTGGTATTCCACCATACAGACGATCGACAGTTTTGTATCCTATTTGGTAGAAGAGGATATAGATGCAGGTTGTAATGCCCCGACCCCAGTTACATAGATTTGGTGCATTATTAAATAAAATTTTCATGATCACAATGGATCAAATCCTGATAGTCCAATTAGTTTAGTAGCCTTGGAAGTTCAAGATTCATTCATAAGTTTTACATTACATTATAAAATGAGAAATTACAACAAAATTATCTCCATAGACCACACTCATATTCTTTAGACTATCCAGCAGGTCAGTCATAGTATACTTATTCACATCCTAGGAAAAATAAAACATATAAAGGGGTGAGATCAGATGCTCAATAAGGATAACAATATATAGGAAACTTTTATAAATAAGCTTAAACATTTAAGGCAATGTATAAGAATAAAACAAAATACTTTTAAACATAAACGTCATCATAATATAGAAAATATAAATCTAAATAATTCTATTTACTTACTCACAAGGATATTCTACTAGTCAAATAACCACATGTAATATCAATAGCCAATTTCTTAATGATGGACTGTATAATGAAAAACTTCATAACCACATAGTCAAGGACTTGTCCCAAGACTACAAATAAGATTTTGTCAAGGCCTTGTCCCAAGACACTAGTTTGTCTCATGAGACCTACCTATGTATCAAGGAGCTATAGAGGGCACCACCTGTCACTTCCTAAGTCTAATACTTTACTCATATGAAAAGGTTTAAACATAACATAAACATTCATATTAAAACTAGCATACAAAATGTCAATAATTTATCCATAAACCATGAATGGTAAAAAAATAACATATCCATAGTAAAACATATCACAAAACCATCAATACAATATGGAAGATTTGTATCATAATAAATCAACTTCAAAAAAGTTTAAAATCTATCAAAGGATGTTGACATAGATGAATTGAAAACTATTTGAAAGAAATGAATATTTTTATTTTGAATCCATTTAAAAGAAAACATTTATTTTGGGAATATTCTTATCATCTTGTAAGGGAATATTCAAAGGTTTTATAACGGTGGAAAATATCCGCACCCTCCATATAAGGTAAAGAAAACATTCTTTCCATAATTTTGTTGAAAAGGTCGTAAATTACCTTGTTTGGAAAATGAAGAAAAGATTCCTTTAAAAACATTGAAGGTCAAACAAGGTTATTAATGAAATTAACCCATAGTCTAGTAAATAATAAAATTTCTTTGAAATACATTTTTAAGAAAACACAGATGTGGATGATAAAGAAGTCCTAGTAGATGCTTACATAAAAACAACCTCGGATAATAAAGAGATTATGGAATTAACCCTTAACTTGTAGTTTTCCGTGGATGAGGGTATGTTAACCTACTATATAATAGTTAAATAATTTTTATTAAATTATAAGAGAACCATATACATAAATATGATATCATATATGATCTTCTAAAATTTCATTGTTTAATAATATTTCAGTATTATCATCGTTTCAGGTGTTAACTGATTCATTTTTCTTTATATTATTAGTTACATAAGTCATGTTTGCTTTTGATAGGATTTATTTGATTCATATATAGAATGATATTATGTTATTAAACAGTATTATTAATCATACAATGAAAATTATTCATGAATGGTTATGATGGGGAAATGAATCTCATCGCGTTCGTGGAGACGTTAATCCGTACGTACGCACGAGCAAAAATATCATTATTTTGATATTACAATCATATATAAATGGTTGGTATATTATATATACAGAATTATTAAAACTTTATATTTATTATTTAAATAAATTATACATCATTATTATACCTATCCAAATAATAATGTGTTGAATAACAACTACACCACGATGTGAATACGGTTAGCCGTACATACACACGTATGGTGACATATCATTCATAGGATGGATAGAATAATAAATTTTGTTATACAATTTTTATATTCATAGTATGTAGAAGATATTAGAGTTATTATTTTAGAATAGAAACAACAAAGAAAGAGGAAGTGGAAGAAAAAAATTCTTGAAAGAGGCAATCAAATATTTACCTCTTCTTCAAGTGAATCCTTTTGAGTTGATCAAAATGGATCCTTAGATTATCTTTATGATCAAACTAAGGCCTCTAGGTTGAAGTTATCGAAGTTGGTAGGATATTTGGGAAGGGTTTGTCTTAGAAAAATTTCTTTGGAGGTGTGATTTTTAGAAAAGGTGAGGTGCCCTTTTATAAGAGAGGCGAGGGTTACTTTAGGAAAATCTTGAAAAATTATTTTATTATACAATCATATTCGGTTTATATTGGCTCAAAAATGACTTATGTAGAAGCTAATATAGGTATGGGTCTAATAACTCTCAACCAATAGGTTTTAGATAGGTTTGGGTCACCATATTAACCTTATCTTTTAGATTTAACTCTTAATTAAATAGTTCAACATTTACCATGTCTCCTTGTATTTTTATATTATATGGTTAATAAACATACTATAAAATGACAAGAAAACCCCAAGTTGTTAATTAATTACATATAAATCATTATTTACGTCCTTTGGCTGAAATTTATATTTTTAGGAATACTATATCATTTAATAATATAATATTTGTTTTAAAAACTCTTTTATGACAATTTTGAGGTATTTTGTTTTTGTTATTGTTATAACAACATGATTACTTTGAAAAAAAATCATTGAATCTACCCTAACATGTCCAATTAACCTATAAAATTAGTTTAATTCATCAAAATTCTCAAATTACAATTATTTGGATATTTATAATATCAATTATTTTAATCTTTCAGTAATAAGGTAATTATTCCATCATCATTGTGTCATAAATAAATTTAATTATTTAATGTGTAAAAATTATAAATAAACTACCATTATGATTGAAATCATTTCAGATTTATAATTATAGTCTAATTTATCTAATGTATAACCCTATATTAAAATTTTTTATTTATGAAAACCCAAATTTAACACTTTTAACTATTCTTTAAATTAAATAATAATAAATGTCCTAATCTAATCCATGTGGACCTAAAGGATAATATTTTATTCCTAAGGTTGTCATTGGTCTAATTACACTTATCTAATACAATTAGGATATGTTTTAGGGTAATTATAATATCATTTTTACCTTTAATTACCCTATTTACTTTTAAACGTGGTAAGTAAAAGGCAAAAGTTACTATTCCTCAAAAATTATTTTATTCTCATTGAACCAAATTTTACTTACTGATATAAACCATGTTTCTCATATTTTCTAAATTAAACACACAAAAACAGTAAAATTATGTTTTATGCAAATTTGAAAAAGCTGCTAGGAGGTGGGTAAAAGACGGTAAAAAGTTCAATAAAATTTTTTATATATCTAAACTTATTATAAAATGACTCAGCTAAATTAAATTGAAAATATATAGGTATTATGTATCTATTTTGACATAAAATAAATTTAAATAAAAGTTGTTTTAAACCAATAACACAGTGTTTTTTACTATTCATCATAAACTGAATGTTTTCAGAAAAATACAAAAAATTCACCCTAAGATAATTTCGATATTCCAAATTCAAAAATGAAGTCCATTTTGAAAAATAAAATTTATAAAATTTCAAAAAGTAGGTATTACAATTCATAACTTCTTTTAAAACGGCTAGATTGATTTTTCGTGTTGTGTTAGAACTCGACGTTCCGTACAACGCAAGCTATTATATTATTCAAAGGGAAACCTATCGGGGATGCTTGGGGTGTTACACAGGTTATTCTAATAACATAGAAACATATCATTATATTGTATATAATTAGGTTATTATTTCAATATATTTTAATAATATATTAAATATGTATAATAATAAACAAAAATAAAAGAGCTTTGTTAAGAAAGTTATGTATTCTTCGGAAAACCTCACATGTTGGCACTGAAATCATTATTATGTGGTTTTCATAATAAAAATAAGTCCAATATTATTTACATATGTAATTAATTATGTGATTTGGGTAGGTATTGGAAAAACCCAATGACTTTGGAATAGTTAAGAGGAGAGGATATGGGGTTCCATTTTATAATTGTTGGAGAGGACACACATGGAATTTTAGAAATGAAAAAGTTATACCAACATTTTGAACAAGAAAAAAATGTATCATTATTGAATATTAAAGGATATAATGTCAAAATATGGCCATAAAATGGTTTTTGAATAAGTTTTTAGGCAATTTTTCACCTTCTCATTTTTTAAACCCTGGTTAAAGCTATTTAACTCTAACTATGATTATTAAGTTTTTCTGTTCTTAAAATTAATTTTTAAAAAACATTCAGTTTAAATTAGTATATAATATTAATTGTTAAGAATCCAAATATGGAATCCATTTTTTTAAAGTATATTCACATGAGTGGTAAATTTTAATTTAAAATTTAACCTATTAATGTGATGAAATGATTGTTTTCCAAAGAGAAAATTTTCTTAAGTATAAAAAGTGTTAATATCAAAAGTAAACATGAATTTGATTCCAATGAAATAAATTGGATTAATAATAAAATAATTGACCTATATTTATTTTAAAATTTTTAATACAATATTAATCTTAATAAATTCTTTTAATGAAAATGGAGTTTTGAGTAAAAATCATTATTTTTCACTTTTAACTAAAAATTTAATCTTTTTAGAAAAATATCAAAAATTAACACTAAGATAATTTTTCAAATATAATTCCAACTATGATGTTAATTTTTACAAATACATTTTATAAAATTGTTAACAAAAAATATTATCTTTTTTTCATAAAAAGTAATAAAAATATTTTTGTGGAAAAAATCGTTTCGAAGCCTGTAGAAATTTTACTAAAAAATAATTACTTATTGATTACTATATTTTATTTGTCTAAAACCATTATAATTAATTTTAAAAATATTGTTATTCCTTTTAATACAATGAATTCTAATATCTAGGTTATAATAGACATGTTTGAATAATAATATTAATAGTATATTTCGATTTGTGAAAACTTGATGTTGTGTATTACAAAACCTATTGAATAAATTAAATTTATTTGAAAAAATTATTTCATTAAATCTAGGGGTTTTAAAATTTATTTGAAAACACAAATATATATATATATATAAATCTATATATATATATATATTTATGAACGTATAAAAAAGTATATGTATGTATATATATATATATTGATATTATGATTATGGATTAATTATACCCCTCTTGAAAAAACATTATACCATCGTAATTTATTTACCTCTTAAAATGATTAAATGGGAAACACATGATCACTAAAACTGTAAACTTATGTTTAGTGTTTCATTACTTGGTACATAATTCTTGTTGTTAGGTATTCCCCAATTCCCATTGTAGATTCATTCATGAAGGGAGAAGGTGAACTCAATGAAACAATATCTCAGAGAATATTTGTAATTCCATGACCCCAGAAGCCTGGAGCTGGTGCATATTTTAATACATTGGCCTAATTTCAAGGAATCAAGTCCCGAAAGACTGATTAGTTTAGCAGTCTTGGAAAATAGATTACATACATGGACATTACATTACACATTCAAACATAAAACACAAAATAAATAATCCGTTAAGAAGACAATTATTCCTCTATCTTATCCCTACATATCAAACATAATACACTTCTTAGAATCCAAGGAAAACAAAACCTAAGAACGGGGTGATCTCATATGCTCAGTAAGTTTAAATAATTTAGCAGAAGCTATAATCTTTTATGGAAGATGTTTAATAAAAATAACAGTCTTTTAAACAAAAACATGAACATAATATGGAGAAAATAAATCAAAAATTACCATATAAACATGCACATGGATATTCTAGTAGTTGAATAATCACATGTAATAATTAATATCATAATGAGGGAATGATTAACGTCAGACATCATTACCACATAGTCAAGGCCTCATGCCAAGACTAAAAATAAAATTTTTGTCAAGACCTTATTCCAGGGAACTAATGGTTCTCTTGAGACCTACCAATGCATCGAGTGCCAATAGAGGGCCCCACCCGCCACTTACTATGTCCACTATATTCCTCATGTGAAAATGATGAAACATAACATAAAAATCCATATTAAAACTAGCATACGAAATGTCAATACTTCAACCAAAAAACATGAAGGGTATAAAAAGAGCACATCCACAGTCAAACATATCATAACTTATTCAATAAAATATGGAATATTGTAGTATAATAAATCAAACATAATCAAGAATAATATCTAGTAAAGTATGTTTTACATAATTGAAAATGACTATTAAATTTATTTGAGAGAAATATCTGTTTTTGTGACATCATTTAAAAGTCACATATTTATAAAGGAAGTAATTTAAAAGATAATTTTAAATCAAAGTGTCCCATAGAACTCTAAAACTTTCTAAAGTGATTTATATTTTAAAACAATCATGTCCAGATAAATAAATCCTTAAAAATATTTTTAAAACAAGAACATTAAAGAGACATATTTAGAAGAATAAATATTTAAAACTTTTAAAATGATTTTTTATATAATGAGTACCTTAAAAGAATCATTTTGAAATTTCTTTTATGAAACATAGACATGGATAATATATATTTCATAGAAAATACTTACACAGAAACAATCTTAGATGATAATGAGATTGAGGAATTAACCCTTACTTTGAGATTTACATTGGTTGAGGGTATGTTTAAACTCCTGTATAATGAACATAGTATGTTATTAAATTATAACAGATCCATATTAATATTTATTATATCACAAATTATTCATTTATAACTTCATACTACCCATTTAATAATTATTTTTATGTAAAATTAACAGTTGAGGTAATGATCACTTTCTTTATCATACGTGTTTTAACTTCTTATTCTTGATCATATCATTTAGATCTTGATTTAAATACTTCCAGAATATAACACATGATTTATATATAATATATATTTGTAATGTAAATATTTATAGTAGATAGATATATGAAATGGAGAACCCCATTTATAGAGATAGTTGGCCGTATGTACGTATAAACGGTGTTTCAATTTTCATATTGTATTGAACGAAATTAAGTGAATAAGATATATGTAAGTACATATATATATATATCCAGTAAAATTATTATGTCATATATTACATAATTATTTATAATATATATTTTTATATTCATCATTGAATGATGAATGTGGAAATGAATCTCATCGCATCATGGAGACGGTAAGCCCACGTACACAAGAGCAACAATATAATTTCCTTAATGATAAAATGGAATGTTTTTGGATGGTATATTAATTATAAAAAAACATTAAAATGTTATATTTATTATTTACATCAATTATACTCAGTATTATACCCATCCAAATCATGAAGTGTTGAATAAAAAACTACACCATGACGTGGAGACGGTAAGCCGTATGTACGAACATATGGTGACTTTTTGATTCATAAGATGTATAGAATAAATAATATTATTGTAGAATATTTACAATAACTTCACAATATGTACAGGGTAATGGAGTTAATATTTTTGAATGGATACAACAATTAAAGAGGAATTTGAATAAGAAAAGAACTTTGAAATATGTGATGAAATAATTTTCTCTTCTTCGAGTGCTTCCTTTTGATTTGAACAAAAAGGATCCATAAGTTGCCTTTATAGTCAACATAATGCCTCTAGGTTGCATTGGGGGTATCCTAGAGGATATTTGATTAGGGATTGTCCCATCTAAATGGCTTTGGAAGGGTGAAATTAATAGAAGTGGAAATACCCTTTTATAAGACAGGTGAGGGTCACTTCAGGAAAAGATTGAAATATTATTTTATTATAAAATAATTTTCGGTTTATAATTTATCCAAATGGATTTATTTCGTGTATAAGGTGGGGATGGGTCTAAATATTCTCAACCAATAATTTTTAGACAAGTTTAGGTCACCATATTAACCTTATCTTTTAGATTTAACTCTTAATTAATTTGTTTAACTTTTACCATGTCTTCTTATATTATTATAATAAATGGTTAATAAACATACTACTAAAAGAAAATAAACCCCAAGTGGTTAATTATTGAAATATATAACCTTATCTAAGTCTTTTGGCGGATCCTTATATTTTTAGGAAAATTATATCATTTAATAAAATAGTATTTATTTTAAAAACTCATTTTTGTTCAATTTTGACACTATTTAGAATCAAGTTTTTGTGAAATTAAAAAAAACATTATTACTTGAAACATAAATCATTTTATAAACCCTATCATGTAATATTAACCAATGAAATTCGTGAAATGCATCAAAATTCTCAATTTAAATTTATATTTAAATTTATAACATCAATTATTTTAATCTTTCATTAATAATGTTTTTACCACATCATCATTGTGTCGTAAATAAATTTAATTATTTAATTATGAAAATTATAAATAAAATACCATGATGTAGGAAATAATATTAGCTTTATAATTAATATTTATATTTAGATTTATATTATGTATAACCCTATATTAAAAATGGTTTATTTTTTAATGTTTTTTATTAGATACTTTTAACTATTCTTTAAATAAAATAATAATAAATTTCCTAATCTAATCAAAGTAGATAAAAAAGATTAATATTTTATTCCTAATGTTTATTTTGGTCTAAAAACACATATCAAATATAATTAGAACATGTGTTATAGTAATTATAACATCATTTTTACCTTTAATTACCCTATTTACATTAAACCGTGGAAAATAAAAATCAAAAGATACTATTTACCAAAAATTATTGTCATCTTATTGAACCAAATTTTCCTTAATGATGTCAATTGTGTCTCTCATATTTCTTAAATTCAATTCACAGTAGCAGTAATATTACGTTTTATGCAAATTTGCAAATGTGCATTGAAGGTGGGTAAAAGAAGGTAAAAATTTCAATAACATTTTATATGTCTAAACATATTATAAAATGACTCCACCGAATTAAATTGAACTTATAAAAGTATTATGTGTCTATTTTGACTTAAAATAAATTTTAAAAAAATAAATAATAATTTAAATAATAAGTCAGTTTTAAACAATAACGCAATGTTTTCCACTATTCATCAAAAATTGAATGTTTTTAGAAAAATACCAAAAATTCACCCTAAGATAATTTTTGATATTATGAATCCAAAAATGATGTCTATTTTATAAAATTCAAAACATTGAAGTTGCAATAATTAATTTAAAATTAATACCCATTTTCAAAACTAGAAATAGGGTTTTTGAGAAGTAAAAACTATCAAAAGATTGATATATATTTATATCCAATTAAAAAGTGAAATTGATACCAATGACCAAAATTGGATTAAATGATAAAAATATAATATAATTATACTTCAAAACCATGCAAATTTATAAATTAACACTATAAATTATTTGAATTAAAATTCTTTTAATTAAAATTTAGTATCTTTCACAATTGATCAAAAAAGAAAATTATCAGAAAAACACTAAACATTTATCCAAACTATATTGTTATGTCTGGATTCTAAAGAATAATTTTATTTATAAAATTGAATATATAAAAGTGTCAAATATTTTATTTAAAAAGGGTTCTCCATTAAAAAGTGGAAAAATACATTTTTGAAAAAATACTTCTTTTATTAGAAAAATTGAATTTTTCCTAATATTATGTATAATAAACACAAATGATTAATGATAAAATTATATTGTATATATGTAAAATTCAAAATATGGTTATTACTATTCATAACCTCTTTTTAAAAAGCTAGTTTGATAGGTCCTGGTGCGCTTGAACTCAGTGTTGTGTACAACGCACGCTATTGTATTGTTCAAAGAGAAATGTATAGTGGAATATTGGAGGGTAACAATTTTCAAAATCTTCCTCTTTCCTATTCCAAACATAACACGTACAATTTAAATCATACTGATTGAGATAATGATGTTGTTTTTATAAATAATTATTTTTAATTTTATTTTCAAAACAACATTATAAACCCGCCTCTTAGAAAATGGGTTGAGAAAGTTAGTTTTGAGATTTTAAAATTATGGTTTCTCTAAAATATTGTGTTTATTTGAAAAATAAAAAATATGAAAACTAGATAACTAAAGGTTTCTCCAAGGTCTCCCTATTCCAAAACTATTATAAAAATATACAATAAATCATATTCTTTTGATAAAGTGAAGTATGTGAAAATGGCTTGGGGGCACCCCCCTTGGATAGAAAGATGGAAGAGTTATTAGCTTAAGATTAAATTATAGAAAATCCATGATCCATAGTGATTTTGGGGGTATTGTGGATGTGTTGGATATATTGTAAGGTATCTTGCAGGAATTTTGTATGTTGGAAAAAGTCTCAAAACTATACAAGCTTGAATTTTTAACAACTATTACAATTAAGTCTTTTGGAAGGGAAACATGTGTTGTCTAAGACCTTTCTCCATCCATCTCAAAACATGTTTTTGACCTATCAATGATATATAAAATAATTTTGAATTACCTATAACTTTATATGATTATTAATCCCAATATAAAATACTCAAACAAACTTTTCTCTTATATAATTACACTATGATGGTTTTATCTCCCCTTAGGGTAAAACCCAAAAAAAATTAGGTAATTACTCCAAGGAACAAATACTATATCTATATCCTAACAATTATATTTTTATAAACCCTAGCCGTGATACCACACAAGATGCCCCAAACCCTTCCATTGAATTAATATGAAATGACAAACCCTTTTCTCATAAAACATGGGATCACGATGGATTATATTTTTATAGAGTCAGGATAAAACAAATAATACTAAATGTATTTTTAGAGAAATCTAGAATATACAACTTTTTTAAGAAAACATTTCAATTTTTTCACAAGAGTTAAACACCAAAAAAAACATCAACTACTCACTCACTTCTACACATCCTTAAGACTCTTGAAAAAGAAATATTTTAAAATATAGGGTGAGAGAAAAATATCTTATTAACAGGTTTTAAAATATGATAAATCCAACGGTGATTTTGAAATGTAGTATAGAAGACATGATATACAAATAATTTAATGATGAACGATTCAAATTTACATTATAATTTATCCAAGAATAAAAATAACGATTAAAAACAATTGGGGTTTAATTATTAATTTATTTAAAGGAACGTATTATTATTTTTATTTATCAGTGTAAATAAAGAATTTTATTTCATGTACCCCACTTATTTAAAATTTATTTCGAAAATGTGTTTCCCCAAAAGAAATGACCTTAAATAAAATTCAAGAGTTTTTCTCTAAATAAATACACTTTTTAATGAAAATTCAGTACTATAATTCATTTTAAAATTTTAATGCCCCAACCCCAGAATCAAGGAGTCGGTGCATTATTTTAATACGTTGGAATGATTACAAGGAATCATGTTCCAAAGGACTGGGCAGTTTAGCAGTCTTGGAAATAAGATACAGACATAAGTTCACCGTTATAATTTTAAAATAGAGATAACATTAAATTATTTCATTACAAACATCCATGTTTCCTTGATTATGCCTAAAAGTCACTCATAACTAAATACTTAATATCTTCAGAAAATGAAACATAAGGAA
The DNA here is from genome assembly GCA_963277665.1 of Viscum album. NCBI lineage: Eukaryota > Viridiplantae > Streptophyta > Magnoliopsida > Santalales > Viscaceae > Viscum > Viscum album. The sequence goes on from OY728153.1 coordinate 30,878,708, forward strand.
GGGGTGAGATCAAATGCTCAGTAAGAGTAAGAAACACAATAGAAGATAAAATAAACATTAGTCATTGTGAATAATTGAAAACACATTCCTTTACAAATAATAAACATGAAAATATTTTGGCAGGAATATGAGATAGTAATTAATTCCATGAAAAAACATAGTGAAGGGAATTATTCTAGTCGAATAACCACCTGAAATATCAATATATAATCTCATAATAATGTAATGTATAATGTCGGACATTCTGAAACATTTTTCAAGGCCTCATCCATGATGATGAAAAACGATTAAGGCCTCGGCCAAAACCATATATCAAAAATTGGGAAAGGCCTCAGCCAATTCCACGTCTAATTGTCTAATGAGACCTACCGATGCATCGAGGAGCTATAGTGGGATCCACCCATCACTTACTAATTCCAATGCATTCCTCATATGAAAATGTTGAAACATAATCCAAACATTCATATTAAAACTAGAATACAAAATGTCAACATTTTAACCATAACCCAAGAATGGTATAAAAATTGCACATACACAGTCAAAAAAAAAACACATTAAATACAATATAGAATATTGTATTATAATATATTAACCGCAATTGATAATAATTAAGTATGTTGACATAGATGAAAATAATCATCAAAACTTTTTGAGAGAAATATCCCCCTTTTTCTTGAAAACATTTAAAGTATCACTATTTATCATGAAGCCATTTAAAATAGATTTTTGAATCAAAGTGTCCCATACCAAATTGAAACTTTTAAAAGGAATTTTAATTTTAAAACATTAATGTCTATATAAATACATCCTTAAAATGATTTTTAAAACATGCACATTAATGAGAAAGATTTCAAAGAATAAATCTTTAAAACATTTGAAATGATATTTTAGTTAGAGTTCCTAACCAAAAGAGAGAGACATTATTACAAATAATTGAGGTAGATAAACATTATAATATCATGAGAATAAAGGGATTCATGATATACTATGTCAAAGTAAAATATATACACTAAACAAAAGTGAGTTGGCGTCTAACAAGAAAGAAGACTCAATGGAATTAAGTTGAGATGAATTAACTTATAAAGACTATATCCTTAGGTTAAGGATAAATTATTGTCATAATTATGTGTGAAAAATATGAATACACTCAATATTATTGGATATTTAGTGTAAATCAATCAGAGGACATTCACACATATTCAGGTAAAAACAACACTCATGAATTGTACGTTTAACTCAATGAATGGAGATTGAATTAAAATTACTCTTATCAAGTTTATATCGATGATTTGAGAATTTATTAATGGGGTGATTATGTGTATCAAAATTATATCCACAGAAATGGGATTGTAAATTACTACACAAATAATAAATATTTATTCCAAACATAATCATGGAGTAAAATAATCAATGAAGTAAGAGTAAATCCCAAAGAGTGGAAATCAAAATTAGAATGTCCATTACCGATTTGGTGACTTAAAAAACATACACCCCATGAAATAAGGATCAGAAAATGAAGATTTAAACACCCATAAATTAATTTATATTACATAAGTAATTCAATCATGGGATGTACATACACTACCCAAAAGGAAAAAATGACAATATAGCATGATTCTCATAGAAATAAGAAGTGAGATGAAAACCATGTTGTAATCAATTGAGTCATATGAAAAAAAGTTAATAACCAAAAAATTAATCACAGAATTCCATGATTATAAATACAATAATTATAATATATATCAAATGTCAGAATACAATACACCACATGCAATAAATAAGTGGCGAACAATGGAAATCTCATGAAATTAAAAGTGAGATAAGAAACCCCTTTCCTGAAGTCCGACTGGTCTTGTATGTTCCTTTTCATTAATAAATAATATACTTAAGAGAATTTCTACATGATTAAGAAAATTTATCAAGTTTATTATTCCTTATATATCACTTATTACTTTGCTATAACAATTAGTTAATTATTTCAGTTCATATTGGATATTTTATCGATGTTCGGAACTTCAGTAAAAAATGACTTTGTTATAATTACAATTTGTTCATGTGTCAAAGGTCCATTATCGCAAAAATGATATTCATGATTTATATATAATATATATATTATATATCCAATATAAATATGTATTTATAACAGTACATAACATTTGAAGATAAGAAATTAAATGCACCGTTCATGGAGACGGTAAGCCGTACGTACGCTTGAACGCTACTTTCATTTCAATTTTGTATTTTAATGGAATTAAAACATAATGATTCATAGGTATATTATAATTCCAGTATAATATATAATATAATACAATTAACTCAATCCTTTATATGTCCCACATAAGGCATTAACGAGTCATATCACTTTGAGAGGGTGGTAGTCTGCACTTCCTCAAATGATGTTATCGCGTTTATCCATATTGGAAATCATAACGGTATGATATAAATGGAAAATACAGAATCATAAAAAAACATAAACATAATATATATCATATATAAATATAGTTCAATCTTAATATACACCATGAGAGGCGGTAGGAGATAATTGAACAATCATCGTTTCGTGAGGCGTTAGTTTGCCATCGACAGAACAAATGTGTTCTTCACCCATTAGATGGAGGTGTGTGTAAGTGGAATTTGAATCACTCTCATAAAAAATCCTATTATACTGATAATACTGTTTTTTATAAAAGTAATGAATAAAAAGAGTTTAGGGTTTGGAGAAGTAAAATAAAAAAAATAGGTCAAGAGAAACCATTGCCTTTAATTTGGGCAACTCCCTTTGGTTTGAACCAAAACGACTTCTTGAAGTGACTTCTGCCTAAGGTAAGACTTCTAGGTGGAAGATGGGGATCTTGAGAGATTATTTGGTTAGGGGTTGGATAATCCAATAGGCTTGAGAGGTGTGAGTAATGGGTAAGAAGTGGTGCCCTTTTATAAGAGAGATGAGGGGCTCTTTAGGAAAGTTTTAAAAAGATATTTTAATATAAACTTATCTTTGGTTCCAAAAGGTCCAAAAATCATTAAAGTCAAAGATAAGATGACACATGTTACAAATAAAATCATAAAATAATAATTGGAAAGGTTTTGGATATTATTTTTATATTAATAATCATATTTATTTGAATCATTTATTAAAGAGGTGAATACTCCATCATTATTGTGTCGTAAATAATTTAATTTAATTTATTTCTAAAAATTATAAAAAATCTCATAATGTAGGAAATATTTTTAGATTTCCAATTAATATTTTTAGTCCAAAAGTATACTTATATAACCCCATGTCAAAATTGATATACTAAAAGATATTTGTTAATGTCACTTTTGTCTTTACTTTAAGTAAATTAAAATAATGTCTCATTATCACTCTTAAGTGGCTCCATGAGATACCAAAATCATCCCAAGGATTCCCATGGTTGGCCATGACTCATACAATAAGGTTAAGAAATGTGTTAAGGTAATTTTGTATTATTATAATATTCTTTTTATGTTGAATTACGCTATCTACCATTAACCACGATAAATAAAAGTCAAATGTTACTATTCACCATGAAAACATTTTTATCTTATTGAACCAAATTTTACTTACTAATAACAACCATGTATGTCAGATTTTAGAAATTCAATTCAATGAAGTGGTAAAATTTCATTTAAATGAAAAATTTTGTTTTTTAACTCTTACTAAGTGGCTTTACTATCAATAAAAATTGAAGTTTTTCAGAAAAATACCAAAAAATGAGCCCAAGATATATTTGATATTCTGAATTAAAAAATTATATCTAATTTACTAAATTCAAAACATATAAGTTTCATTAATTAATTTAAAATTAATTTTCATTGTCAAAACAAATATCGTGTTTTTAAGAAACAATAACTATCAAAAGATTGACACTTGTTTATGTATAATTTCAAAGTGAACTTAATTCTAATAACCAATATTAAATTAAATGGTAAAAATATAATCAAATTAAACTTCCAAACCATTCAAATGTATAATTGAACAATATGAATTATTTTTACTAAATAATATGTCTTCAATTAAAATTTTGTATTTTTCACTATTCACCCAAATATGAAAATTCTTAGAAAAAACTCCAAAAATTTATCAAAACTAAATTTTTATGTCCTGATTCTAAATAAGAAGTTTATTTTGTCAAATTGAATATATAAAAGTGTTAGATATTGGATTTAAAAAGGGTTCACAATTAACATGCGGTCAAATTGAATTTTTTGATAAATACATCCTTTATTTGAAAAAAATGAATTTTTTCTTATATTATGTCTAAGAAATAGATAATATGAATTTTTAAATTATATGTAATATATAAAATTCATGATTCAGTTAATACGATTCATAACTACTTTTGAATGGTTAGCTTGGTAGGTCGTCATGCGCTTGAACTCGGTGTTGTGTGAGGTGAAAGCTATTGAATTACTTTAAAGAGGTAATGTACTATGAATCCTTGGGGTGTTACATTCTCCCATACTTCAATAAATTGAATCCTCTCAATTTAAGCTCGGGATTAAAAACATGGGTTTTGATATTTCAAAATATCTTAGTTGAAATCCCACATTAAAAATTGGATTAATGTGTCCTATTTTTTAAAATAAAGAATGATAAATATGAAGGTTACCAAAAATAACACATTCTATGGTTCCATGTAGGAAAACATGGATATATAAGAGAAATATAACCATCATGTTTTGATTGATAGTAATTGAAAATTTAATCATGAGAAAGTGAACAATCTGAAAACCATAAAATTGTGATGGTTTAAATGGTATTTGATTCCCCAGTAGGAAAATTAAATGGACAAAATTTTTGTGTTATGTTCCATTTCAAAAAGTTGAGGAATTTATTTTTGATATTGAATAATAATATAACGATATATATTTACTTATTAAGTATAGATTCATCCTTTAATAAATTTCCACCACTAACTCATCTTTTTTCCAAACGATGATTATTCAAAACCAAAATGGTTAGTACAAGATCAGATGATCCTCAAAAAAGGATAATCTTTTAGAGAAATAAATACTAATATTAATTTCTAAAATTAAACCAACAATGCCCAAAGTTCAATAAATACCATTCAATAAACAATTTTCCATAAAATATTTCAATACAATCCAAACTAATATTGAAACCCAAAAGTCAGAAGGACTTGATTACGTAGTCTTCAATGTTAAATTATATCTCAAAATAACATCGAATACTCTTAAAGTCACATACTTAAAGGTAATTAACCTAATCACATATTCTCTATTATAGGTCAGTAATTTCCATAAATAACCAAAATTCCAATAAATCCATAATAAAAAAATAGATAAAAACTCACCATTATTCCTCAAATGAAATCCCATAGTATTCTATTTTCCTTATGCATATAGTGTTCCCAACAGATTAAACTTCTTCCAAAATAACATTTATCACTTATTCACAAAATCATTTTCCTACACTAAGGATATCTATTTGATAAAAAAATATCCCAAATCAACTTATTATTTATCAATAAAATTATTATACTAAAAATAATTAGTCACACTTACCAGGGACTTCATGCTCAAAGTTACTATGAATTCATTGGAATCCATCCATTGACTAAAAACATAAAGCATTATGTGAGTAAAAATAGTCATAAAATCATTTAGAGAATATTGTGACACCTTATTTGAAATTTAAAACACCATAGGATTAGCCAAGGTCATTTATTCTTATCTTGTATTAAAATCCATCAAATAGGTTTGTAAAGAAAATGTAAATTTTCCTAATCATATCCCTTTGGATTGTCATAACCAAGAGTGAAACAAAGCCCTTTGTCATATACTAGGATACCCCGTGAAAAGCCCGAATCTCCTTGTTGGAGTTTCTACTACTAGGCACATCTGTGCAAGATCCGCCTCTACCTGTTCATATCCAGACAGCGATGTATTGGTTGAAAATACATAAAATCTCTACATTTCCAAAATTCTAAGATGTTCATCTATACTAATCGTCAAAGTCTATCTTAGTGTAATGTGCTCAAATAAGAGTTTATCTAAATCTAGTTTCCTAGGTTTGTACTAAACATTCTCTGATATCAACTGTAACGCCTCGATCCTAGAATCCAGATGTCAGAGCATTATTTTAATACATTGGCATGATTACAAGGAATCAAGTCCCAAAAGACCGATCAGTTTAGTAGTCTGGGAAACAAGATACATATATAAGTTTCTCATTACAACTTGAAATGAATGACAACATTAAATTATTCCATTAGAAACATCCAAGCTTCCCAGATTATGCCTGAAAGTCACTCAAAAATTACTTCTTCATATTCTATGAAAATGAAACATAAGAAAAGGGTGAGCTCAATTGCTCAGTAAGATTATGAAATACAGAGGAAGATAACATAAACATTAGGCATGATTAATAATTTAAAACACATGACTTTACAAATAATTAACATCAACATTTTATGGAAGGAATATGAGATGAGTAAATAATTCTATAATAAAACATAGTCATGGGTATTGTACTAGTCGAATAAACTAATGAAATATCAACAGATAATCTCATAATTATGGAATGCATAATGCCAAACATTCTGAAACATTTTTTCAAGGCCTCAGCTATGACATCTAAAAATGATTAAGGCCTCGGCCAAAACCATATATCAAAAATTGGGTAAGGCCTCATCTAATTCGACATCTAATTGTTTCATGAGACCTACTGATGCATCAAGGAGCTATAGAGGGCTCAACCTGTCACTTAATAAGTCCAATGCATTTCTCATATGAAAAGGTTGAGACATAATCTAAGCATTTGTATTAAAACTAGAATACAAAATGTCAACATTTTAACCACAAAACATGAATGGTATAAAAATATCACATCCACAGTCAAACACAACTAATTCAATACATTATGTAATATTTTATTATAATATATTATCCTCAATCTATAATAATGAAGGATATTGACATAGATGAAAATAATCATCAAAACTATTTGCTAAAAATATCCCCCTTTTTCTTGAAAACATTTAAAAGTATCACTATTTATCAAGAAGCCATTTAAAATAGACTTTTGAATCAAAGTGTCCCATACCACTTTGAAACTCTTAAAAGTAATTTTTATTTTTAAATGTTAATATCCATATAAATAAATACTTAAAAATATTTTTAAGACATGGACATTAATGAGAAAGATTTATAAGAATAAATCATTAATATATTTAAAATGATATTTTAGTTAGAGTACCAATCTAGAATAGAGAGACTTGAAAAAAAAATAATTGTGGTAAGGAAACATTATAATATCATGAGAATAAAGTGATTCATGATATACTATGTCAAAGTACAGTATATACACCAAACAAAAGTGAGTTGGCGGATAACAACAAAGAAGACTCGATGGAATGTAAGTTGAGATGAAATCCCTTATAAAGAATATATCCTTAGGTTAAGGATAAATCAATTACATAATTATGTGTGAAAAATATAAATAAACTCAATATGATTGGATATTAAATGTAAATCAATTAGAGGACATTCACACATATTCTTGTAAAAACAACACCAATGAATTGGATGTTTAACTCAAAGAATGGAGACTAAATTTAAATTACTCTTATCAAGTTCATTTCGATGAGTTGAGAATTTATCAATGGAGTGATTATGTGTATAAAATGTATATACACATAAAGGGGAGTGTAAATTACTAATTAAATAATAAATAGTGATTCCACACATAAACATTAAGTAAAATAATCAATGAATTATGCATAAACCCCAAAGAATGGAAATCAAAATTTGACCTTCCCATACCGATTGGATGACTTACGAAACCTACAACCCATAAAATATGGATCATACAATGAAGATGTAAATACCAATAAATTAATTTGTATTATATAAGGAATACAATCATCGATAGTACATACACGACACAAAAGGAAACAGTGTCAATATAGCATGAATCTCATAGAAATTAGAAGTGAGATGAAAACCATGTTGTAATCAATCGAGTCGTATCACGAAAAGTTAACACACACCAAATGACTAACATAATACCATGAATATAAATAGAATCATGATAATATATATAAAATGTAATTACACAATACACCACATGCAATAAATACGCGATGAACAATGGAAATCTCACGAAATTAAAAGTGAGATAAAAAACCCCGTATGTCAAGTCTGACTTGTCTTGAATGTTCCTTGTTATTCATGAATAATAAATTTAAGTTAATTTATACTTGATTATTTATTTTTTTAAAGTTTATTATTCAATATATATAACTTATTACCTTTCTATAACAATTAGTTAATTATTTGAGTTCTTATTGGATATTTTATCGATGTTCGGAACATAAGTCAAATATGAACTTTTTATAATTACAATTTGTTCATGTGTTCAAAAGTCTATTATCTCCAAAATTATATAAATGATTTATATATCATATATATATATATTATATCTAGAATATATATGTATTTATAATAGTACATAACATTTGAAGATAATAAATTAAATGCACCGTTCATGGAGACAGTAAGTCGTACGTACACATGAACACTACTTTCATTTCTATTTTGTATTTTAATGCAATTAAAACACAATTATAGATGGGTATATTATAATTTCAGTATAATATCATATATAATATAATTAACTCCATCCTTTATATGTCCCACATAAGGAATTAGTGAGTCATATCACTTTGAGAGGGCAGTAGTCCGCACTTCCTAAAAGGAAGTTATCACGTTTACTCATAATGAAAACCATAAAGGTATTCTATAAATTGAAAATACAGAAGCATAAATAGAACATAAATATAATATATATCATATATAAATACAGGTCCTTCTTAATGTACACCATGAGAGGCGGTAGGAGATAATTGAATAATCATCATTTCGTGAGGCGTTAGTTTGGCATCCACAGAAAAAGTGTGTTCTTTACCCATTAGATGGAGGTGTGTGTATGTTTAGTTAGAATAATTATCATAAAAATATCTTAGTATATTTAGGATGATTTCTATGTTAGAAAAGAAATGAATAAAAATAGTTTCTTGTTTTGAGAAGTAAAATAAAAGAAAATAAGTTAAGAGAGACAATTACTTTAATTTGGGTAACTCCATTTGGTTTGACCCAAAAGGACTTCTTGAAGTGACTTCTACATAAGGTAAGGCTCCTTGGTGGAATAGAGGTATCTTAATAGCTTATATGGGTAGGTTTTGGACGAGACAAGGGGCTTGATAGGTGTGTGGAATGGTTAAGAAGTGGTGCCCTTTTATGAGGGAGAGGAGTGGCTCTTTAGGAAAGTTTGAAAAAGTAATTTTCTTATAAACTTATATTCTGTTTAAAAATCTCAAAAACCCATTAAAGTAGAAGATACAATAACTCATGTTCTAAATAAAATCATCCAATAATAATTGTACTGGTTATGGATATTGTTTTAATATTAATAATATTATTTATTAAAATTATTTATTAATGAGGTGAATACTGCTTCATTATTATGTCATAAAAAAAATAATATATTTAATGTCTAAAAATTATAAAAGATAAAATAATGTAGAAAATATTTTTATATTTCAAATGAATATTTATAGTCTAAAATATGACTTATATAACCCCTTGTAAAAATTTATATACTAAAAGATATATGTTAATGTCACTTTTGTCTTTACTTTAAGTTAACTAAAATAAAGTGTTATTATCACTCTTAAGTGGCACCATGAGGTCCCAAAATCGTCCCATGGATGTCCATGGTCATCCATGACTCATCCAATAAGGTTGGGATAAGTGTTAAGGTAATTTTGTATTATTATAATATTCTTTTTACAATGAATTACACTATCTACCTTTAACCGTGATAAATAAAAGTCAAAAGTAACTATTCACCAATTTTTTTTATCTTATTAAACCAAATTTTACATACTAATAACAACCATGTAATTAGTATTTTTGAAATTAAATTCACATGAGCAGTAAAATTTCATTTAAATGACAAAGTCAGTTTTTAACTACTACTAAGTGCTTTTACTATTTATCCAAAATTGATGTTTTTCAAAAAAATACCAAAAAATCAACCTAATCTATATCTGATATTCTGAATTAAAAAATGATATCTATTTTAAAAAATTCAAACATATAAGTTGAATTAATTAATTTAAAATTAATTCTCGTTGTCAGAACAAATAGCATGTTTTTAAGAATCAAAAACTATTAAAAGATTGACACTTGTTTATGTATAATTCCAAAGTGAAATTAATTCCAATAACCAACATTGGGATAAATGGTAAAATATAATCTATTTATAATTCCAAATCATTAAAATGTATAATTTAACACTATTAATTATTTCGATTAAGAAAGTTTTTTTCAATTAAAATTAGGTATTTTTCACTATTCACCCCAATATGAATGTTATCAGAAAAAGCACGAAAAATTTATTGAAACTAAATTTTTATGTCATGGTTCTAAATAAGTTTATTTTGTCAAATTTAATATATAAAAGTGTCATATATTGGATTTAAAAATGGTTCTTGATTAAAAGGTGGTAAAATGGAATTTTAAAAAAAATACTTCCTTTATCTGATAAAAATTAATTTGTTCCTATATTATCTCTAAGAAACACATAATATGGATGTTAAAATTATATTGAATATATAAAATTCATGATTCAGGTAATACTATTCATAACTGCTTTTGAATGGCAAGTTTGGTAAGTCTTCGTGCGCTCGAAGTCAGTGTTGTGTGAGGTGCAATCTATTCAATTTCTTTAAAGAGATAATGTACTATGAAACCTTTTGGTGTTAAAAAAATCCATTTCATTATTTCATAAAATAATAAATATTTTCTTTAAAATATAATTATCAACCCCGAATAAATTTTGAAGGCATTTTGGATCATAGAATAATGTTATGGTTTACTACCGACACACTATAATGGGGTGTGAATAATCCCAATATGGATTTCTTTCACTTCCTAATACCCTTAGTAACATCTCATGAGATATAAAATTTAGGAAATGCAATAAACATATTTATAAATCTAGTCCCACCAATCACATATTAAAAAAACCTCTCATATGGGGTTTGGGTTCACTCCATATCCCTTAAAATCATTTTTATAATAACAAAGTGTTATTATTTGGAATAAAATAATAGTAAATTATGTTTCAAAACGTAAATAAAATGAGTCACAAGCATTGATATCTAATTTTAAAAAATAAAACATATATTAAAAAATGTTTAATTTGTTAGGGAATACTCAAAAATACAAAAAATATGAGGGATTAACATTTAATGACATGAAATATAGTTAATGAAATAATAATTATAGAGTGTTTAGAAATAAGTATTTTCAAAAAATAAAATTTAAGGATTTTATTTTTAAAATAATTAATGATTGTGTTGATGAAATCAGAGTTGGTTAATTCAATAGAATGGAATAACTTAAACACAGAGTGATGATTTTAGGGAGTAATTAAATTTTATTAAGTTAAATTGTTTGTATTTGAAAAAAGGATAGTTTTTTTAAGTGAATATTATTTACTAAAAAATAATCACATTTTGTTAAGTTTATTTTTAATTTTAAAACAAAATACTCTTACTAAAAACTATTATTTTTGAAATACAATAAATTCCCTTATAATTAAATAATTGTTGTAGAATGATTACTATAGGAGTGGGTACAAAGAAATTACCCTCACCACCTCCTTACAACAGAATAAATTCCCATAAAATTAGAAGGACTACATCCAATATTTAAAAACTAAAAAACTTTAAGGGAGAGTAAAGATATACCATGTGTAGAACAATAGTGACAAGTATTCCCCCAAGCAAGTGAAGGAAGGGTCTCTAATCTAATATGCACATGATGAAACTTTTTTATGTTCAATATGATTTTCATAGAAGCTCTTGTGATAATTCATATACATATCTTTATTATATTCTTATAATCCTCATATAAAGATACCCATAATAATCTCATATATTTAGTGGTGTTCTTGTTTTCATTACAGAAACCTTATATAAATATATCATATAAGACTTATATTATTTCTCCTACCATTATCATCCCACATTCCTCAATATAATAATCTACAGCACTCCAAACTGTATTTTGTAAACCCAAAACTAGTCAAAAACCTCATATGTATACCACATGAAACCCTTTTAATCTCACTAGAATTGTATTATATATATATATATATATATATCGATTCAGGTTGATTCATTTTCACATGATCCCAACCACCATAAAGTCATTATATCCCCAATAAAATCATTTCACATTTAAAATTACACTCTTCGATCACATTCAATCTAAAATAATGGGATCATGATTCATGTGTCAAAATCATGTATTACATGTAGATTAATTATGGATGACATGAGGATGACATAGTCTAGGTGAATCATTTGCTTAAATAAAAACATAGTTCATATTTTCTCTATTTTTCTATTACTATTATATATATATATATATGAAATAAGAAAAGAATTATTAATTCTAACATAACATTAATAATTTTATCCCCACATCAATGTATATACCAAATATAAAATCAACTACTTGGGAAATTAAACTTATGTGTAGTTTAAGTATTTATAATTCAATTTTCAAGTCAATATAGTTACCATTTTCTCATATATATATATATATAAACAAATAGTTTTGGTACAAAAATGTTATAATACCATTGAAATATTACTATCGTCAACTAGAAGTAGATTAATTATTTTCACTATATAGTTATATTGTGGAAATTTTAAAATATAAAAATGTAAAAAAAATAACTTCATTGATTTATATTTGATGATAGAATAAATAAAAATAAGCTTATAAAACAAATTTTTATATTAATAATATCTTGAATTAATTAATATTGTATCTTGTCTTCTATTATAAAATATCCTATCCTATCGTGAAATGGATACCATTTTAATATCTCCACAACAGTCATATTATTTTCCTTTAAATACTCACACTTTTTTATTCATTTATAATCACAAAAATGATTCAAATTTTCCCATTTTTATACATTCTATTTATTATCAAATTCAACTTAATTATCTTCATGATCGATCTGACTGAGCTATTCTACCACCATTAGATTTTTTTGTTTATTTTCACTTTTAATCCTCTTGTTCTCTTAGTCACAATTGATAATTTTTTTAGATTTATAATACCTTTTTAGTTTTATTTTTTCATCTTGTAATTATAGGATTATAATTTTATGAGGGGTTGATTTTTGATTAAATATTTTTTGTGCATTCTCACAAATCATACTTTGGTATGTTTTAAGTCCACTAGAAATTAGTTAAAAAACTAATATATATATATATAAACACACACATAATATATATATATATATATTCTTATTAACAATTATGGAATTTAAAATGAGAGAGGATGATGACAGTGGTGGATAAAAATGATGATGGTTGTAGAAGTGGGGGAATTGGATATGAGGCTGGGAGATGCGATGAAGAACAGTTGGGAATCAACTCGAGGATGATAACCAAAATAAAGTAAAATCAAACTCAAGGTCATTATAGAAGTTTGGAAAAAACTTTAATGGTTTATACATCAGTTATTACATGACAGATACGAAAAACATCATCCATTTTTATTTTAGATCATTATCATTTAATCGATGTAAAAAAATGTTATAACACTGTTCATATATAATTGATTCAATAAATGAGTCATTTTAAGTAAATTTTGTACCAGGTATGGGTTATTTGTTAGTTTTAAAATTCCATAACGTATAGAATTAATCTCTAAAAATATACATCATTATGAAATATTTCATAAGATGAACCAAACGAAAATACCAAATCTCCAAAAAACAACGAAATAATCACCTTAACAAAATTCAGTGAAATATATTGAATTAATTCCAATATAGTAGAATCATTAATTATTTTATAATTTTTTAATAAAAATGAGTTTATGTATATTTATTTTGAAAATAAACCAATGAAAATGAAAACATATACCAAAAAATATTCAAATCAACCAAACTAAGAATTAGTGTTTTTAGTTAATTCCATTAAAAGTGTTCCACGATTCGAATATATGTTTAATTACCATTATATTATATTATAATAGGGACATGAAATTAAACATTACATATTCATTAAAAACTATTTCTGGAAATACCTTACATGAAGTTGAGTGTTACCACTCACTCAATATAAATGATAAATAGAATTATTTTCTTACATCGGAAATGTGTGTTCACCAAATAATCTTAAAAATTTAAATTTATCTACAATGGGAGACAATAATGAGGTTTTATGAAGGCTTATTTAGTGAGTGAATATTTATGGGTGCGAATTTTAAAACATGTATCAAAATTAGGAGTGTTTACTTCTTAATTCTATTAATAATAAATTTCAAGGAATGTAATGATGAATCCCTCACTCTATTCCCCTTAAAACATGTGACTCCTATCCAATCCCATTTCATTTTCTTCCTTTGGTCTATGATTCTTATAAATGAATTATAATGAATGATGGCATTATTATTATCATTTGTATTTTTGTTGAATCCAGTCAATTTTTTTCATTATATATATATAAATTTTTTTATATTTATCTTCTTTATTGATATTTAGGTGAATAAGATGATAATGTCAATTAAAATAAATAATATAATACCTATAATATTTTTTATAATTTCACCAAAATTGAAAATATAACAATTTCACATTTAGTGATACATGTATCTCTTCCAAACTAATCACATGCACAATCAAACATGAAATAATCATGCACAATATTTTAGAGTGAGGGTAAGAAAAGGATAATATGATTATTATATGTCTTAAACAATTGAGTCATTCATGGTATTCTAAGGGATTATTAAATGTTGATGTGAAAATTGGGTCTTAAGGATAAATGTTGGATGTACAAATGAATTCTTGAGTCATATAAAAATATTTCATGAACTCTAAATCATTATGAAATATAATAATAAATGTACTCGTTATAACAGAAATTCTTTATTTCTCACTAGAAAGTGAATCTATCCAGAATAATAAGTATAAATAATCTTAGATAACTCTAAGGATGGATAAAATAATTTGGTTTATTCTCTACTGGGATTGATTTTTTTTTTTCCAGTAAAAATCCATGAAAATTATTAAAAAACAAATCCTGATAAAGAATACACATATTTGTTGTCCTTTGAGCTTTTGGTATTCAATTAAAAGATAAATATTCTCAGTAATGACTTTAAATTCAATTTTTTAACTTAGTTTCCAATTATGAAAAATTTAATATTGAAAAATAATGAGAAAAAAACTAAAAATCTTAAAAAATAAAACTAAATATTGACTTTTTTTTGTTTTCTAGAAGATAACACTTCAAAAATAAACCAAGTGAAATGAAAATTAAGAGAAGTGGTATCCACCAGACTCTACCACACCCAAAATAAAATTCTATAATAACATTAACAATAATTAGTAGATTCCATTTAGTTTTGAAGAAAAATTATATTTTTCATTATGAAATAATGATTAAATAAAAATGTATCCACTAGGATATGGTTGAATATTGTTTGTGGAAATCCCTAAGAAGATGTCATTATAAAATTTATTATATTCCAATGATATTTTTTAAGGATTATTAGTTGTTTTCCAACCACTATCTAATATATAATAAACAAGAATAGTTACTAGTTTATTAAAAATAAAACTATAGAACTTAAAATAATAGAAAAGTGAAGAAAAGGGAATATAGGTCCTGGATAAACCCACCATGTGCTGTTCTAATTTTATTATCTATCACCAAAGAGCATTGCGTCAATCCCTATTATATCGATTAATGAGTTTTATTTGGATGGAACCACCTTATACATATGGTTCCTATTTGACTCTAGCAACACCTCTTCATGAGGTTTCTCTATCCAATGTGAGGTTCCTCTAACCCCCTTCATTTTTGGGTTTATGTTGGTGGTAGAGGGATATATGGGTGGTCCTATTACTCTTTATTTCCCAATATATATTATCTTCTTACATATTTATAATTTTAATGGTTTTCTACATAATAGATTTAATAACATTAATGTTAACCACCACCCCAGTGGCCTCTTTTATCTTAACACCATCAACTAGATATTTCAATATTGAATTTAATTTTATTAATTAAACAAAAGGATTGTTAGTTTACATGTTTTATTTTAAAATTTTTATCCAAAATTAATTTAAGTCATGTACATATCTATTCTGATTTAGTATTTATTATTCTTTATAGAAATATTTGTTGTACGTTGTGATGAATTTTCCTTGAAATGCACTACCTCCAGGTTAGCCTCCATTTCATAATTTAGAGAAAGGAATGGTGTGGAATCTATAAAATTAATAAAATTGTATCCATCATCAATTCATATTTTTAAATATTAAAAAATGGTGAGTTTAGGAATGTGTTATCTCACTTAATATTCTTATCTTACAATTAGTCCTCCTTATTGAATATTACTAAAAAAACACAAGTGAGAAAGGGAGGTGGGTGTCCATCTAAGTTTTTATCAAACTCCACAATATCAAATGTCATTGTTTCTTGTTCTTCTCCCACTTGAAATGAATTTGACCTTTATATCATAATCTATAGTACATTAGATCAAAACAACACTACCTATCCCTTTAAATCATCTATATCTACTGTTATTCTGATCAGTTAATTATTAGAGACTCTCTTCTTCCTTTAAATTTTTAATCACTTCAACAATTAATATTCCTTTTAATCTTATTTTTATAACTAGAAAAATGTATATTCATTATTATAGTGAAAAAAACTTTTTCACCCCCATTCGGAATTATACTCTTGATGTTATGAAAATGGTTTTCATCAATAAAATATATCATTTTTTATGCATTTATAGAAAATTATGAAAGATAATAAATTTATTCATTAGAATAGTATTGGTAAATGAATATGAATTTAAAAAAGTTTAAAATAAAAACAAAGAAGTTATTTACTATGTTTAAGAAAAATTAAAGAGAGAGAGACATGGTCTAAAAATGATTCTGAATTTGAAATGGGTTTGTGTTGAACCCATTTAAATAATAATTTTAAATTCCGATTAGTGTAGCCTAGTGGCTGAATGTTGGATTTATACAAGGAATACCCTACTCATTTTATTCTATAGGATGTAACTATTTATTATTTTTTAAGTTTTTATTTAAAAATAAAAATTTAAAAAATGACAATGTTTTTAAAATTTTGAATGGGTTAGTGTTAAATATAGGAATTGAGAAAAAAATAAATTAAACTAATTAAAATATATACAAGGGTAGTTTAATCTTATGATAATCCCCTATGGGTTTCCTTCATCATTATGTAGGAAATGTTTTATTCATTTTTTATCTTGACTAAATTGTAGTGTCCTATTAAACATAACTATTACTAACTTTCACAATTTTGTTGGCTAACATCAAAACTTCTACAGATGAGATGAATTAAGACCCTTTTACTTCTATATGAATGACTATAATTTATAATTCAAGACAGAAACTACATAGTGTGTATTAACATCATAAATATGATGTTACCTGAAAAACCTAGAATCACTCATTTTTTTTATTTACTCCCCTTTAAAAGGATGATAAATAAACTTAGATAAGGGAATATCATTTGACACATAAACACAATAATAATATTGGAAGATAATGGAAAAGAACAAGTAAGAGTAAAAAAATAAAACTTCTTTAATTCATAAACACATATTCCTCATACTTATATTCATAATTAAAATATATGAAAAAGAAAATTTAGATTAGGAACTCAAAAGAGGCGTCCTATTCCTCATTATTTAAATCAACCATAAAGGGTGGATTGGTTCTCTATGACTATGGATGAAGACATCTTATGGGTGGATGAATTAAAAGATAATTGATGTAGGAAAATAATAATAATAGAAGAAATAGTTACATAATGATAAGAAAATAATAAGGTAAAATGTAAATATAATATATAAAATGTGCTTTATAGGTCATGAAATCTATCCTTGAACACTTGCTCCCCCAAAATTATATTTATCTGAGATGCTTCTCTCAAAAATAATAAAAACAAATCATAAGTAGAATTATCTTACTATATGAATATGAATAAATTTTATCCTTTATCAATTATATTACAATTCATTTTAGTAAATTATTTCAATAAGAGATTCAAAAAATTAACGTATATGTGTTCAGTGCTTATGTGTAGAAGTGTTATTATAAGGAGATTGGGTCACTTTAGGGTAAAAGATAATCATGTACCAATATTATGGGATATTGAGATAAATTTTGATAGTCCCCAATTTGGGCTTTGAGTTATATCTTATTATATACTCAGGTGTAAGGATGGATGACCTAGCATTATTTAAACACTACTTCAAGGATGCACTGATTATCTTAGAGATATAGGGGTGGTGTTATCCCAGACACATAGTTGGGCCATTATGATGCCTTAGGGTGGAAACTTTTGATGTATTAAAGATGTGTCGTCATAATGGTGGTCTTATATCATCAATGAGGTTAATTAATCATGGTTAAAATCTCATATTCTAGATAGTTTTTCTTACCCATTTTATTAGATTTTGAAAAACATTAAAATTTATGAGCATGATATAAAGGGAATGGGGAGAGAAGGAGATTAGTAATTACAAATTATAAATTAATTAGTCAATTTGAAAGTTAGTATAATAGTTTATAAATAACTATAAATGAATATGATCATTACATAATTATTGTTAAAAATATATGATGTGATATTGAAAATATAGAATGGATGTTTATATTTGATATTAATTTTAGAGTTGGATTAAATTTTACAATTGGTTCCTAAAAACTAGATTTAATATTTATTCAGTTTGATATATGTTTTATTCTTGTTACATATTTCTTTTCTTTTACATTCTTCATATGATAACACCAATATATTAATTTTTACATTATTATGTTATATTATATAACCACTATAATGAGATCCTAGAGACGATATGAAAATAGTTTTAATATAATATCCTATAGCCTAGACATAACATTCTAATAGGACACGAATGATCTATAATTATAAACTATTAATGGATAGTAATCATTGTGACTTCATATCATAATTTTATTTCTTTTACTTCTTTAAGATATAAGGTCATGAGTATAGACCCTCCAATTGGATATACACATGTTATATGTGTCATTAGATATTCCAATACATTAACATGTGTATTTTAACCTAGATATGAGATAATTATAAATGTGTATCATGATTCATTTACTTTGATGCATGAGAAAAACCATCAAATTTATATTCTTGTAGAAGTATCATTGGTTAGGTATGTCACAAGTGATATGATATTGATTAAAGGATTAATATATAATCATTCCCTTACAAGCCTTGGAATAATTTTTCAAAATACATTTGATTGAGAAATTATTTTTTGATCTAAAATCATTGGCTAGGATTTTCATTAACATGTTAATCGAGATATATTAATGAAATAAATGTCAAGTAGTAAGGGTGAAGCCACATGTATTCATAGAGCTTGATGAGATATCAGTTGTGGGATAACTTTTCCCAAAGAGTTAACCCTAAGAACCAATATGGATCACCCCATGACCTTAATCAAATTTCTCTATCACCAAATGATAGAAAATACTACCAATAGATTCAAAAAAGTCCATAAGTAGTGATCTGTCGTCAAATAAGGAACCAATTACATTTAATGTAAATGTATATTTCATTTTAAAATATAAAAATCCAAACATTAAGAATAATTTTTTTATGTAATCATAATATCTAATGAAAATAATACATGAATACAAAAATAAAATGAAATGAAAACTGGTCTTCCATGACATTACCATGAACAAAGAATATTTATCCACCATTAGTAGTCTTCATCTTCAAAAAACATATTAATTTCCATAATCATTTTTATCAAAACAATTGATCATAAGATCCATCTATAATGGAAAATGGAACATTTACCTTTCCTAGATCATGATAAAATATATCTATGTATACATTTATATGTATGGGTTTGGGTGAGTGTGAATATTTAGTAGGACTTCAAAATATAACACTTATACGTTCCCAACAATGACCAATTCCAAACCCTGTAATCAATTCCATTGAAAAGAGTGTTATAAATTTTAAAAAAGTTACTTTCATGAAATTATAAATAAATCCATGTTAGTGAAAAAAACAAAGCATGCCTATTTTTTTACCAAAATAAGATTAACCATTCTTGGTTTACCCAATATATAAAATCCATTATTAGACATAAAATTTATAGCATACATGAAAGATATAAAGAATTATAAATCTAAAAATACTCAACCTTATTTATAAAAAACACTAATAATAGTGTATAAATAATAAATGTGTTTTAAAAAAGAATGACCCTTACTATACATATTATAAAAATTCCTTGATACTACTGAATCATTTACCACCCCTTATATCTATTTGTAACACTTCTAGGTCATTTTAAACATTTAGATTCATTTTTTTACCAAAAATATTTCTTTTTTATTCTTTTCAAAATCAAAATCCATAAAAACCCATTATATTTAATTCAATAAAATTTAATATACAAAACCCACATTTTCTTAAAATAACCAATTCAAAGAACACCCCATGGTTTTCCCAAAATCCTAAAGTTTTATGTATAAAAATCATTATAACTAAAATGTATTTTATCCAATAAATATCAATAAAACTATTTGATGAAAATTATCATTAGGAAAATGATTAAGAAGACCACTTAACACAATACAAAGATTCATAATAAACTAAAGAACATATGTGATCCACTTTCCTTGGACACAAAATTTATGGAGATTCACAAAAACTTATATCTAAAGTTAAAAATGTTAAATTTATCAATTATAAACTAAAAAACAAGATCATCATCTTAGTTATTCCATTCATGATATAATTATTGATAAATTAATAATGATAGATCTACATAGTGGAAAAAATAAATAAAGATAGAGATAGATTAAAAAATTGAGTAGATCGTTGTTATAAAACATTTAATTGATTTTTGATCCATCATATACTAGAAACATTCATGTTTTTTAATAGTGGATAAACCAATAAATCATTCCCAAGGATCCCTAGGTCAATCTTTGTTTATAGTAGGGTGATAATAATGCTTTTATGTAGTTAAATAAGGTTTAAAAAACCAAATCCTACAACCCACATCTATCAATTCAGTTGGGGCACACAGTTCTAGTGATTGTGTGTCAAACCATTTATTCACGCACTCGAGAAACCCATAATTTTTAGTTATGTGCATGTCCCCTAAAACAATTCATTCACCCTTGAGCATATCTATATCCACCCAACAATGTCCCCATTTTTGGATACATGTTTCAATGCACTCTACAACAAATTGTGTACATTGAATTGACCCCAATGAATCCAAAATTTCAGTATTGAATACAATCATAATCCAAAGGGAACTTAGATACTATAACTGAGGTTTCACATTCAATCCCACAATGTATCTTTTTGTTTTTGATATTTCATTGATATTATTTCTCTATGAATAAATTTTACAATTACTAACTTATAATTCCATCTCTCTACCTTTTTCTTTCTCTTCCTTATATGTTCTTTTCTATCATATATATACATTAGATAATTAAAAATCAACTAACACTAATCCTTATGTCGGTCCCCTTCCAACCACTCAAAGTTCCCCATATATCAATGTTAACATTCCTAAAAACATCCATGTGATAAGAATCTTCACCAGTACCTAATTTCCACTCTATTAGGTCAACTCATCCTTAACTGGACTTGACATTATCTCTCTAGGATTAATTTTCCATGGTGAATATCCATGCATATACCCATGGAATGATGTAGGATTCAACCCCTTCAAATATTTAATCCCATAAGTCCTCCTATAAGGGGTCAACTGTATCTGTATAGACCCACTCGATCACTTTGATACCAAAAAATAAGTTTATAGGACCAAAAAATGAACCCTCTTGCAACTGAATCCATATAACTTCATACAAATGTCACAACATGTTAATTAATTCCTACCTCAATCTTTATATTGTGTATCTTCCGAGATGATCTCTTTTATTCATTATCAATCCCTCTAAACTATAAAAAACACCTAAAACCCACATAAGTTTTAGGTTTTACACCAAAAGAGGGGTTTTAGTAAGATAATTAAGCATTAGAGGCTTAAATAGAGTTAGAATTACAAGAATATGGCCACTAAGACCAATGAAACATTGATATAATAAAAAAATTGGATAATGAGAGATCATAAATGTAAAACGTGTCATGAACCATCCTAGTCTACCCCTCCATCATGTTCATGAGATGATCTATCACAATTCTCGAAGGGTGTTCTTGATCCATGTCAGAAACAATGAGTCCATGTGAATCAATGATTCATTTTAGGAATGGGGTTTCACTCAAATAAGAGTTAACAAAAAGTGTTTCTTCTACTAAAATATCATCATGGACTATTCATTCTTTGGTTGTGCATGAAAAAATAAATAAACAAAACTAAAATGAATAAATTACCAAACAATTCATAATAATTATATTTGATTAAACCCGTTTATATCAAAATAAAATATCATACAAAGTAACCACATAACAAGATACAATATAAAAAATTAAAAAAATAATAATAGACTTGTTGTCTTGATAGATATATCTCATATCAAAATAAAACAACCCCAAACCAAATTTTATGAAAACCTCCATGAAACCCAAGGATTGTTGATGTATCTCAACTCACTCATTAAAAACCTGAGAAAGTGGTAACCAAACTAAAAGGAAACATAAAATGTATATAATAAATGAAAAATAAACACACATACATTACTGTATATGCAGGGTGTGAGAAAACATTCCCCCTATGATCTCACCGTGGAGTCCATGCAGTTCATTTAATAAAATAAAGCATGAATTATAGTTTGAACTACTTTAGGAAATATTGTTTTACATTTTTTATGGCCTCAACCAAGGATATTCATAAATATATTTTAATAATGAAAACTAACACTTTTGTTTTCAGTGAAATAATTAAAAAACACTTCATACATAAATTCAATCCCCTTATTTTATAAATTCCATCCAAAACCACTTTTAATCAATTTTGTTAAAACTTCAATTTAAAATTCACCAATAATTTAAACATCATTTACATTTAAAAACAAAACTATGATATAGAATTTATAAATTTTTTTAAAGAACTAAATCTCCCATAGATGAGAGGGAGCATGAGATAAGGAGGAACCATAACATCTTAGGGGACAATGAAACTAAACAACATGAATAAGAGGAATAAAATAGTCATGAAACATAAATACCTTAAAAAGAACAGCCTACCATGGAATAAGTGTGATGTGAAACTCCCTAGGTTCTAATGTGTGATAGTTATAAACTATACCAAACCCATGGGATCAACTAACAACATTTATTTAATCCATAACACACATTCCATGTTAATAACCTATACCTAGCCTCATCACGACCATTCACTACTAGATTTATAATATTGGAAATCAAGAGGGGATTTTGAAGCATGATACTATCTAGTTTAGCATAAATCCTGACCACCCACTTAACAATCTTGGTTCCCATGAAAAAAATGTGGCGATGAGAAAAAACTAGTAGTGATCAATACCATAATCATTAAGAATGAAATATAAATCAACATCACCTCTAACACCCAAAAAAGAAACCATTCCTTTCCACCCATTACATAATCACCACATACTTAAAAGACCACAATAAAATGTCGTATAAGAAAAAAGGGAACAAGGATTAGCTCACAGGATTTCATGAAACTCCTTTCTATGAGGTTACAAATGATACCTTAAATAAAATACAACAAAAATTTCTATGTAATTTTATATTCTTAATGTTTCCACAATCAAAAAATTATTAAAAAACCACATGAAACCAATATACAATTATTTTCTAATAAAAATATATTAAAGAGATTTATCTTGATAAGAAAATCTAAAACTATATTGAAACCCTTTAATTACTGTATTAACAATATTAAATAACCTCATAACCCTTTTATAGAGGGTTTTCACAAGTTTAAATATCCAATTAAAAAGGACACCAAAATTAAATCAGAAACACTTTATATAAAGCTTGAAATACATGGAAATAATTTTCAAAACATCATAAGGGTTCCAATATGAAAATTATTTAATTAGAAAATAATCTATAAAATCTAATCATATAATGAATTGAAAAATAAAGGCATGAAATAGAATCAACTACCTAAAAGTAGATATAATCATGTTGTAATGCATCAAAATCCATGGATAACACCCTAATGAGAAAGGAAACACCATCTATGGGTGTTAAACAATAAAAAAACTTTGTTATTATTATAGTAAACCACTAAATCATCTTGCACAGTGAATTAGTGTCCCTGATAGAAAGAAAAACGAAATTAAAATGTGATAAGAGAATGAGAATGGTGAATAGGAGGTAATGGAAGAATAAATACCATGGAAACCTCTTGAAATCCATAAAAGAGAACAAAATTCAATGGTAAGGTTAGGTAATTTCTCCACGGGATCCAAAGAGGGTCATCCAAATGGTGTAACAATAGAGTGAGAGGAGAAACTTAAAACTAGATTGTTGAATAAGGTTAATTTTACCTTTAAGTGAAATCTACGAAACTTGCATGATTTGGCCTTATAATTTTCTAAATTGTGCACCAAATATACAGCTTCCACTACAAACATTCTCGGAACCTACACGGTTCAGCCAAATAGTTTCTCAGACCATATACCAACTACTCAGAACCACTTTTCCATAATTGAAACACCCATCAAATGATCAGTGATTAGTTTCTCCTAACAGTGTTCAAGTTTTTTGACAAACAAAAAATTTTCAAACTTAAAAATTAAATCTAATAAATTTAAAATACTCATATTGGACCAAAATTAAAAAATAAATTTATTATAATAGTGAAATGGGTTGTTACAATCTACCCACTATTACAATTTCTTACCCTAGAAACTCTTTTATAAAAAATACAAGGCTTTAAAATGAGAAAACTAATACACGTCAACCAAGAGGTGGGTGGGTCGAGGAAGGATCCCTAGGGGTCCAAAAAGTTAGGTAACCACTAACCAAAGAACATTACTAACCCATCCAATTGACATTATAAAAAAAGAATCTATATCATTAACCACACTAATAAAAATGATAAAAACTAGACCTCTATAGTAAAATATATCCCTTTATAGTTTCCACACTATTTTGAAGTATTATAAAATGGTGAAATAGAGGGAGAAGACATCTTGATGGATGTTTCCACCTAAGAAATCATGTTTCAAAAACCAAAACAAACCATTTTATGAAAATTATGGGTGAAGTACCAAGGAGACACAACACAAAGATTATCCAAATGGAAATAAAATGAAATAATCTGACAAAGATCATCAAGGAATGCATTAACACCATCCATAAAAAAAATGTGTATTAGAAAACAACCTTAACTAAGCTTCAATAAGAAACAATACAAAATCCCACCTCAGGCCTTCACTCCATGAGGATAAACTATGAGATAAACCTAAGGGTACCATCTCATTATTATCCCATGAAGTAAAACCCATGGAACATCCTCATTTTTATAATAATTAAAGATAATTGTCTATTTTAATTTATACGTCATATTAATGGAAATTTAATATTTTTTAACTTCTTTTTTAATATTTTTGCTGGTGTAGGGTTTACATATGGGTAGGTGATTCCTAACACCAGGAATGGTGTTCTTTGGAGTCTCATAAGAGAAAATCCTTATTTTCATGGTTTTTTATAGGTAAGGCAGATATTCTATGGGCTACATAAGAGTAAGGCCTTGTATATGTGACACATAAGGGTAATCCTTTCATTCATAGTGGTAAAACTATTTTTATATGGGTTAGGTAAAGGTGGAGAAACTCTATGTAATGGTAACTCTCATTGTTTATGGGTAATATATGGAATTCACTTCTCATGTAAGGATAATTAATTGGATATATAAGGGTAGTTCATGATTCCTAAGGTTTATTGTAACAGGCTGGACATTATGACCGATTACTTTGAAAGAATTCTAGCGATGAATGTTTTTGAGGAGGTCCTGAGGTGTTGGAATGTAAAAAAGGGGATAAATGGAGCCAATATATTAGTTGAAAATAGTTATATGGCATGGAGAATGGGGATGTGCTATAAGGAGTTAATTTTTAGTGTGGTGTTAGCTGACTGTGGCATCAAATATATATAATATAGAGGGTAAATCCTCCCACATGAGGTATTGATAACTGATATCCTATATCTTGATCAAATATATATAATATAGAGGGTACATCCTCCCATACGAGGTATTTTCACAACCCCACTATTTTTCGCTAACCAGGTTCTTATTGGGGGTGGGAAATGGGGAAAATTATTTCTCATCCTTTATTTCTAGCCTAATTGGGGCAACTTATAAAGTAGGGTGTTGTAAAAAAGTGTTATCAGAGGTTTATTTTAGAGATAGGTTAAGGTTGAGAGTTAGGTATAGTAAGGATTTCATGGGATATTAAGGAAATGATGTCATTTGATCTTGGTGAGTGACATATGCTAGGGAAGACCGACTTGGACATTGAATTTTAGGGACCTCATGATCCAACACAATGACTATGAGCCTACAAAATGAAAATGTGATGTATCACTACATGAAGGTTAGAAACCTAGGAGAGGTATGTGCATCATGATTGACCTGTGCACTAGTTTGAAGTGGATAGTTTTGGAAAGGTTAATTTTAATTAAATAAATATTAATAAAATTAAATACTATCGTGATTAGTAAATCCAATCATTCCTTTCAGCTATAGATCATAGTCATCATCTTTGTATGGATTAGGTACTATAGGTTTAGTAAGATGATCCATTTGATTGTCATACGATAGATCATATTGAGGAGGCTGATTAGTTGAAGAGGGAAATGTGAACTTTTTTGTGGTTGGATTTGGGGTATGATTTAATTGTCTCTAATATAGAGATATTGAGTTGGTTGGTGGATATTGAGATCACCTTCAGTTTTATCCAAGCCTTGGTAGAGTATTGGGTCACTTTGTTAGTTAGTCGGATATAGGGAGATGCTTGTTAGTGGTGGATGCTATATCTTAGTGAGAATAAGGAGGTGAATGTTTCTTGGAATAATATTTTGAAAGAGTTTTGGGAAGTGCTAATTTCATATACCATGAAGGAAAATAAGAGTCTAGAGGTGCTCTATCTTTAGTAGGGGATTATGTCTATATAGAAGTTGAAAATAAATTTCAAGTACCTTTTTCATTTCTCCCCTAATATTGTTCTCGATGTCGAGTTCCAAGCATGAAATCTTGAGGAGGCACTCGGTCCTTCGATCCAATATACATATCCTCCTTCAACATTTTTAATCTATTTGGATGATCATAAGAATGAGGTGGTGATCTAGCAGACTCACTCATAAGAATGAGGTGGTGATCGAGAAAATTCACTCATAAGAAGGTATTATACAGGAGGGGATCTAGCAATAATCCACAAGGATTCAAGTTTCTAGTGGCAGATTTAAAGCACTGGTTCATTTAACGTTTTGACCAATAGAGAGTTGAATCCAACAACCTTATTTTTATCCTTATGGGTATAATACTTTTTGTGATTTTCATGGAGGACTTGTTCTAGAATTCTTTGCCTATTGATGTTATAACTTTCATCTGGATTGATTCCTAGTAGTTCTTAAAGCTCCATATGGTGGAGGTGGTCATGCTCATTGCTAGTTCTAGTTATAGATACTAACAAAGCTGTTTCAGTAGTTGCAGCAATAGGTTTATGATATGCTAATAGGACATAAACATGGTATATATTGACTTTATGATGTTATTTATATTTGGAGACCTTGACTTGAGTGTGGCCATGGTGGTGTACTTCAACAGAGATAAATATATGTTGAGTGGTGGTGACATTTCCAGAGGGGTCAAAGAACATTTGAGGTATGATCTGCTTTTTATCTATCCTTGATTAAGACTTTTTTGATTTAGGATACTCTGAATCCTTTGTTGCACCAGCACTTGTCCATAATCTAGGACTTGATGAAGATATTATTCACATGCCCCACATATTTACTATTTTAGTAGTATACTTGACCAATGTGTTTGATGTGTTCTACAGGTGTAGAATTTTGATTGGACTACATCAATCAGACAGTGATATTTTTTTCTATAGATGCATTCATAGGAAATAATTCTTATAATTGACTTGTTTTATTCCATGCAGGATGTTAGTGAATATTTTTGGTGTAGAGTCATGTTCTTGTATGGAGATTTACAACATTCATTTTTCATTAGTGAGAGGGTTGGTCAGTTAGGTAGTAGACATATAGATCCCATTTCTTATTTGGTGTCCATGTTATTTGTGGATAATGTGGATGAAGGGAAAGATGAAGTTTCCAGGGTTGTTGGGGTTTTTTTGTATTTTCACCAAGAAGGTTTTTTTTTCTCCCCTTGGATTAATGGTGATTTTGAGATATAATTGAAGATTGGTGATTCTATAATTTCTAGGGATCCTTGTCAGATTGATCCTTTTGAGCTGTATGAGTTTAGGATTTAGATAGATGATTAGATGAAGAAGGGTTTTATCCAGCTTAGTGTGTTGCCATTGGTTTGTCCAGTGTTATTTTCCATGAAGGGGGACAATAGTCTGAGGCAGTGTATAGAATACAAAATTTTGAATCAGGTTATGATCAATAACCTTTACCCTCTTCTGAGGAATAAAAATATAATATAACAATTGAGTGTATCTTGTTAGTTTTCTATGATCAATCAGTGGTCCATATATCACTAATTTAGGGTGGAAGGGGATGATATCCCAATGATTTCCTCAGATGTAGGTGTGGGAGCTTTGAGTTTATGGTCACGCCATTCATTTTCATGAACCTAATATCTATATTCTTATGTGTCATGAACTTTTTGATCCATGACAAGTTTATATTCTCATTCATTGATGATATATTAATTTACTCGAAGATAGAAGAGGAGTATTCCAGTCATCTCAGAGCTATCTTAAAAGTTCTTTGATGCCATTAGCTTAATGGAATGTTTTATAAGTGAAATTTCTAGTCATGATAATTACGTTACATCGATCATGTGGTACATAGTATCATTTGGAAAGGGGAAAATCAATGTTTAAGGTGGCTATTTCTTGGGTAGCACCAAAAAATTTAGTGGAGGATTGTAGTTTCTTCAGTATAAAGGGATATAAATAGAGGTTCTTATCCCATTTTTGAATGGATTTTCCCCCATCAATTTCTCAATCTAGTAAGTAATTAAATTTTATCTAGATAGATCTATTTCTTGAAGTGTTTCACTAACTGAAGGGGAGATTGATTAGTGATCTAGTGCATCATTTTATAGAGGAAGGTGTGATGTTTTATGTTCTTTGTGAAACCTCCCATCTAGTTTTGGGATTAATCTTGATGTATAATAAATATGTGATATCTTATGTATCTTAGAAGTTACTCCACCATGAGAATAACTAAGCCACCCTTAAGATGGGGCTAACAACAATTGTTTTTACTGAAGATATGGTGTCATTACCTCATTAAAAAGTGCTTTATGGTCTCCAGTGATCACAAGAGAAGGATGTATATTTTTTTATTGTAATATAAATCTATGGTAAAGCAGTTGGATCGAGCTTTGTTTATTATTATGATTTCTAGATCTCTTAAACTGTAGGAACATGAAATATTTTGGAAAATGATTTTAGCAGGAAGTTGTGGTAGGATGTCTGTAACACCCCAGGTAAATAAAGAATATGACATTTTCATATTTATCCCTATTTGTGAATAAAATATTAATATTACTTTAAAGGGGACGCTATGCTCGATGGCGTACCCAACACGCAACGTGTTTTTTTGGGAATCTTACGTTGCACTCTAATAATATTATTTTAAATGGTAGTTAACATGTAGCCGTTGTATTGGCGGGAATAGATAGAAATAACTAAAATATGATTATATATGTTTTTAAATGTTTTTACATTTATCCAATAAAGGATAGAGGCTTAAAATACGGAAAGAATTCAATTTTAGGCATATATGCCCTAGTTTTCACTAAAGGTTCACTTATCGCCTTTTGATGGAGAACCATCATTAAATATAGTTTTGTTAACTCTTATACATTCTATTGGACCAAATAAAACTCTTCTTAATAATTGGGACATCAAAATTTACTTTGTGTAAATTTTTGGTATCTTTCCGATAATGTTCATTTTTTTAATGAATAGTGTAAAATGTTGTATTTTAATTCAAAACCTCTTTTTAATCTAATTTATTTATATGATTAGATTATACTTTTAATTGGTTTTAAAGTGAAATTAGAAAATATTTTTACCATTAAATCCAATAGTGGTCGTTGGAATTAATTTCTCTTTGAAATCAGACTTAAACTAGTGTCAATCTTTTGATACTTATTATTTTATAAAAACACGCTATTTGCTCTGACAGCGGGAATTAATTATTAAATTAATTAATGTGACTAATATGTTTTGAATTTTGTAAAACGGACTTCATTTTTGAATTCGGAATATCAAATATAGCTTAGGGTGAAGTTTTGGTATTTTTCTGAAAAACTCCAATTTTTGATGAATAGTGAAACCACTAAGTGGTAATCAAGCAATCTGATTTTTCAGTTAAATGAAGGTTTACCACTAATGTGTATTGAATTTTGAAAATCCGACATACATGGTTGTAATTAAGAAGTAAAATGTGGTTCAATGGGATAAAAATAATTTTTTGGTGAATAGTAACTTATTAAGTTTTTAATCGCGATTAGTGGTAATTAGTGTAATTTAAGGTAAAAAATGATAATATAAGAATGTGAAAACACCATGACACTTGTCCTACACCTATTGGGTGAGTCATGGCCGACCCAGACAAGCCATGGGCCAACTTGGGGACCCCATGGATCCACTTCAGTTGGAAAATGACAATAATATATTTTTATTTAATGGAAAAGTAAAATTGACACAAACATGATATGTTTTACAAAAACAATTTTTAAGTAGGGTTATACAAGTTATATTTTTGATTATAAATAGTCATTGGAAAGTTAAAAAGATTTCCTACATCATAGTAATTTTTTTATAATTTTTAGACATTAAATAAATTAAATTATTAATGACATCATAATGATGCAGTGATGACATCATTATTTAACGATTAAAATAAAATGGAAATATAATGTAATATCTATGAACTACACATGTCCAAAACTTATTGTATGGGTGGATTTCGAACCCTTATAACCTTATCCATGAATTATATCAATGTGGGACCTTTTAAAACCGAAACACATTTTCAAATAAAGTAATACTTCCTTACTTTCCAAAAGTGCCCCTCCTCTCCTCTTATAAAAGGCCCCCACCTCTACATCTTTTCACACACTCATCAAGCCTTTGGCTCAGCCAACCCCTGCCCATTTACTCTCTCCACATCCCTCTCCTCATTCTAGAGGATTCCCTTTGGGCAGAATCCTTTCAAAGGAAGCCTTTAGGCTCATATTAAAAGGAGTTACACTTTTAAAGGTAATTTATTCTCTCATGTTCATTTGTTTTATTTTGCTTCTCCAACCCCCAAAACACTTTTTATTTACTTCTTTTGTAACAAAAGCAGTATCTTCAATATACTAGGATGTTTGTATATGATTTATTCGAGCTAAACTCTCACACAACTACATCAAATGGTTAAAGAACATACGGTTTCCGTGGATGGTGAAATTCTGCCTACCGAAACGATGATTGTTCAATACTCATTTAACACCTTCAAAGGTGGCCATTATGATGTCACTATTTTTATATATGATATATGATATGTTTATGTTTTCCTTATGCTTCTGTATTTTTCATTTTTGTCTTACCTTTATGGCTTCCATTATGGGTATACGGGATATCTTCATTTAATGAAGTGCGGACTACCGCCCCCTCAAAGTGATTTGATTCGTTAAATACCATATGTGGGATGTATAAAGGATGGAAATATGATATTATATATGATATTATACTGGAATTATAATATACCTTTATATCATTATTACTCCATTCTATAAAATACGAAATAGAAATGAAAGTAGCGTTCATGCGTACGTACGGCTTACCGTCTCCATGAACGGTGCATTTCATTTCTTACCTATAAATGATTATGTAATGTTATAAATGCATGCATGTACTGGATATATATGACATATATGATATCTACATCATGAATACAATTCTGGATATAATAAACATTTGTCCACACGAACAACATGTAATTGTAAGAAGTCCACTTTCGACTTAAGAACCAAATATCGGCAAAACAAATATTATTAACTTAAATGATTACACAATGTTTATGACATGGTAATAAGTGGTATAAAAGGAATAATGAACTTGAAAAAGGTTCTTAAGCAAGTAGAAATTAACTCAAGTTTATTATTCACGACGTTAAAGAATGATCGAGTCAAGTCGGACCCGAGGTAAGGGATCCTACTCCTCTCTTTGTTTTTAAGTACACACTTTTATGTCATTCCTTTTAAAGCTCATCTTTCTTTTTATTGGGATGATATTTTATATTAAACATACTGTAATTTTTATGTTCATGTGATGAGAGACCCTATTCTCTCTCATCAATCCATTTTGAAAGTTTTGAGTGGCGTCGTTAGGCTACCGAACTTTTGTAAGAGATCTAACCTCTCTCTTTATTTTTAAGTACTCTCCTTTGTGTAACTTCTTTTAAAATCCTCCTTGAAATGTTGGGGGATTTTCTTTTCCACTTTCTGTAAATTCTATTGTAATATGATGGGATACTCTATTTGATCTCATCAGCCCATATTCGGAAGTCTTATGTGGCGCCGTTAGGCTGCCGAGTTTTCGTAAGGGATTTTTCATCTCACTTTTATTCCCGTGAGATTTATGCTACATTCGCCCCAAATTCCGTTGAGTGGTGTATGTAATGCCCATTATTCTACTCTTTGTGTAATATACTTTCGTTTATGAGTATTTACATCAATGACCTATTGTCTTTCTTTCATGGGGTGTATGTTTTGAAAGATACCCAAGTCGGTAAGGGAACCTTTCACCCTCCTTTTTTTAAAAGACTTATTTTATTGGGTCTTTTAATTTACATATTTTTATGTTGGGATATGTTCTCATACATAATTATTGATGTAAATTTTATGTCCAAGTGATGAGATACACTTTCTATCTCTCATCAACTCATTTTGATGTGATGTCGTTAGGCTGTCAAGGGAACTTTTTAACCCAATTTCGATTTCTTTGGGTTCAATTTGTAGTCATTGAATATGTCATCCATTGAATATGTGTGAATGGCCTTTTATTGTTTTACACTTAATATCAACTTATATTGGGTGTATATATATTTTTCACACATATTTTTGAGATTTATTTGTCCTTAATTTAAGGATACCTTCTTTATAAGGGATTTCATCACATTTGACATTTCTATTAAGGGTTCATTGTTGTTATGCACCAATTCACTCTTATATGGTGTATATACTGTCCTTTGGAGTATTATACCATGAATCCTTTTATTCTCATGATATTATAAAGTTCTGACTAAATGTTATTCCTCGATTATTGTATTCAAGTGTCTCTAATTTTGGTAAAACCCCTTTAACCAAAATATCGTTTTAAATGTTTTAATTATTTGTTCTTATTAATATCCATGTTTTCAAAATGGTTTTAAGAATTTATTTATATGGATAGTAATGGTTTAAAATGTTAAAAGCTTCAAGGTGGTATAGGAAACTTTGATTCAAAAATATCTTTATTAAATGTTTTAAATGGTTTTGGAAATGGTTTCTTTTTGAATGGATTCATTATTTCAATATCCTAAAATGTTATATTGTGATTGAAATGTGGAAATGTTATGTTTCCTTTTTTCATGTTTATGTGATACGATTATGCTATGGTTCTTGGGCATTGTTATGAAAACGGGTGGTTCCGTGATAAACTAAGGGCGGGTGAGCCCGATATAGCTCTCCAATGCATTGGGTAACGCGAAGGAGTGAAACGTTAAGGTTTCTCCGAAGAGATTTAGGGAATATACTGTGATGGGTATTCCAAACGTAACCAAGAGGGTTACTCCCTACATAAGAATGTTATGAATGCCTCAGGTTACCTTTATGTCTTATGTTTTCTATGATTTATTCATGGTTTGATGAGGTATGTTAAAGTGACTATGTTTTATGGGTAAAGTATGATTTCATTATTATGTATATATGAACTCATGTTTCCTTTCCATATTTTTATAACCCTTACTGAGCTTTTTATGCTCATTCCAAGTTTTTGAAATGTTTTTCACAGGTCAAGGGAAAGGTACATGATGTGATGATAGTGTCAAGGATGTGTCAAGAAAGAATCCGTGTTTTATTTTAAATATGTTTCCGTTGATGGGAAGAATGAATATTGTCTTTTATGTAACCACTTTGTTTAAATGTGGAATGTAATGCAAGTTTCATGATCTAATTCTCTAAAACTCTAAACCTGAAAAGATCCTTAATGTGTAATCTTGTAATAACTCAAGATTAAGTAAGGTTTTAAGGCTGGGGCCTTATAGTTGGTATCAAAGGTCGGTTTAGATAACATTAGAGGTTAGGGTATTCTTTAAGCATAAGTGACATTACCATAATGGTTAGGATTTCAGAAAGAGTCCTAGTTTTAGATAAAGTGAATGAGTAAGTGTATCTTAGTGTTTACCTTCCTCATTAGTACATGATGGTTTTGTTGATATACTCACAATGAAATTTCTATTTTTAGTGAATGGATGGATCTAGTAGGCACCAAAGAGACAACAGGTTTGAAGGAAACTGTGGTGGTTCGCTGATTAAGATACTAGATAAAATGGAGGATTCAATGAGGAAACTCGTGGTTGTTCTAAACCAAATATCAAGGAGTCATGATCAACCACTTCAACCTTGGTGAGTTCTCTAATGCATCATGTACGAGATGGCCAACTCGATGTGGAAATTCAGGTAATAATTATTAAGGTAACCATTAGGGTTTATATGATCCTTACTTTTTAGGTAATTGTGGGTTACTCTATGATATGATGGAAAATGAAAGGAATGAGATAAACTTGAGGTTAAAATATGTTATGATTATTATTGAAGATTTTATCTCATTTTGGGGAATGTTTTAAGAATTATATAGTTTTGGAAAAAGGACAACAGGCAGACCATGTGACAACCCGTCGCGTCGGACAAAGCTGCGGGAATCGAACCCACAACCAAAGTGCGACTTGTATTTATCGCCTACCGCTGGACTATGTGAAGTCCCTGGTTAGTTTGAGTGATTCTTTATGGTTATATGATTTTATGAATTAGGAGTAAGATGATTTTGGGTTATTTATGAAAATGATTAACCTATCATGGAGGATATGTGATTAGGTTAAGTACTTTTCAATACGGGACTTGAGGAGCAACTGATATTGTTTGGAGATAAATGTTATGATTTATCTGGAAGACTATGTGACTAAATCCTTAAAATATTTGGGTTTCAATCTTATATTGGTTTACTTTTAGGAATTTGTATAGACAAATTTGTTTATAGAATAGTCCTCGTTGAACTTTGGGTTTTGTTTGACAAATCATGGAGGTTAAGAATAGATTTTCTTTTATAAAGGGTTATCCTTTTCTGGATTATCTGATCTTGTAATAACCTTATTGGTTTTGGTTTTGGTTAAAGTCTAATGACATGGGAAGTATATAGTTCTCTTTTGTGTATTAGGTGATTCTCTAGAAGTTGATTATAGTACTGTTAATGTGAACAAGTCTTCCTAAATACTCGTCTTTTGGAGAAAATATGAGTTTGTGTAAAGAATCTAATAAAAGTTGAAATTCAATATGATAAGTGATTATGTTTCCTTATGAATAAATTCCTCAAAAAAAGTAACTTAAAACAAAAATGTTGTCTATTAACTTTTCCTACTGGGGAATCGAATACCGTTTAACCCATCACAAGTTTGTGATTTTCTCATGGTTAACTTTCTCCTAAACCTGTTTTCTATCACTCTCCATCAGAACATGACCCTTTGTTTTTTCCTCCATGTCCATATTTTCATACTTGGAATCCTAGTATGGGTTAACTCGGGTGACCTTTATACTTATCTCTCTTTATTTTAAAGTGTTTGTTTTACCAACTCTTGTTCCGATGTGGGACTTTCAAGGATGTTTCCAAGCGCAATTTTAAAATTGCGAGGACGCAATTCCCAAAAGGGGGGGAGGATGTAACACCCCAGGTAAATAAAGAATATGACATTTTCATATTTATCCCTATTTGTGAATAAAATATTAATATTACTTTAAAGGGGACGCTATGCTCGATGGCGTACCCAACACGCAACGTGTTTCTTGGGAATCTTACGTTGCACTCTAATAATATTATTTTAAATGGTAGTTAACATGTAGCCGTTGTATTGGCGGGAATGGATAGAAATAACTAAAATATGATTATATATGTTTTTAAATGTTTTTACATTTATCCAATAAAGGATAGAGGCTTAAAATACGGAAAGAATTCAATTTTAGGCATATATGCCCTAGTTTTCACTAAAGGTTCACTTATCGCCTTTTGATGGCAAACCATCATTAAATATAGTTTTGTTCACTCTTATACATTCTATTGGACCAAATAAAACACTTCTTAAGAATATGAACATCAAAATTTACTTTGTGTAAATTTTTGGTATCTTTCCGATAATGTTCATTTTTTTAATGAATAGTGTAAAATGTTGTATTTTAATTCAAAACCTCTTTTTAATATAATTTATTTATATGATTAGATTATATTTTTAATTGGTTTTAAAGTGAAATTAGAAAATATTTTTACCATTAAATCCAATAGTGGTCGTTGGAATTAATTTCACTTTGAAATCAGACTTAAACTAGTGTCAATCTTTTGATACTTATTGTTTTATAAAAACACGCTATTTGCTCTGACAGCGGGAATTAATTACTAAATTAATTAATGTGACTAATATGTTTTGAATTTTTTAAAACGGACTTTATTTTTGAATTCGGAATATCAAATATAGCTTAGGGTGAAGTTTTGGTATTTTTCTGAAAAACTCCAATTTTTGATGAATAGTGAAACCACTAAGTGGTAATCAAGAAAACTGATTTTTCAGTTAAATGAAGGTTTACCACTAATGTGTATTGAATTTTGAAAATCTGACATACATGGTTGTCATTAAGAAGTAAAATGTGGTTCAATGGGATAAAAATAATTTTTTGGTGAATAGTAACTTATTAAGTTTTTAATCGCGATTAGTGGTAATTAGTGTAATTTAAGGTAAAAATGATATTATAAGAATGTGAAAACACCATGAAACTTGTCCTACACCTATTGAGTGAGTCATGGCCGACCAAGAAAAGCCATGGGCCAACTTGGGGACCCCATGGATCCACTTTAGTTGGAAAATGACAATAATATATTTTTATTTAATGGAAAAGTAAAATTGACACAAACATGATACGTTTTACTAAAACAATTTTTATGTAGGGTTATACAAGTCATATTTTTGATTATAAATAGTCATTGGAAAGCTAAAAAGATTTCCTAAATCATAGTAATTTGTTTATAATTTTTAGTCATTAAATAAATTAAATTATTAATGACATCATAATGATGCAATGATGACATCATTATTTAACGATTAAAATAAAATGGAAATATAATGTAATATCTATGAACTAAACATGTACAAAACTTATTGGATGGGTGGATTTAGAACCCTTATAACCATATCCACGACTTATATCAATGTGGGACCTTTTAAAACCGAAACACATTTTCAAATAAAGTAATACTTCCTTACTTTCCAAAAGTACCCCTCCTCTCCTCTTATAAAAGGCCCCCACCTCTACCTCTTTTCACACACTCATCAAGCCTTTGGCTCGGCCAACCCCTGCCCATTTACTCTCTCCACATCCCTCTCCTCATTCTAGAGGATTCCCTTTGGGCATAATCCTTTCCTAAGAAGCCTTTAGGCTCATATTAAAAGGAGTTACACTTTTAAAGGTAATTTATTCTCTCATGTTCATTTGTTTTATTTTGCTTCTCCAACCCCCAAAACTCTTTTTATTTACATATTTTGTAACAAAACCAGTATCTTCAATATACTATGATGTTTTTATATGATTTATTCGAGCTACACTCTCACACAACTACATCAAATGGTTAAAGAACATACGGTTTTCGTGGATGGTGAAATTCTGCCTACCGAAACGATGATTGTTCAATACTCATTTAACACCTTCAAAGGTGGCCATTATGATGTCACTATTTTTATATATGATATATAATATGTTTATGTTTTCCTTATGCTTCTGTATTTTTCATTTTTGTCTTACCTTTATGGCTTCCATTATGGGTATACGCGATATCTTCATTTAAGGAAGTGCGGA
The DNA here is from genome assembly GCA_963277665.1 of Viscum album. Lineage (NCBI taxonomy): Eukaryota > Viridiplantae > Streptophyta > Magnoliopsida > Santalales > Viscaceae > Viscum > Viscum album. The sequence continues at coordinate 30,917,174 of OY728153.1, forward strand.
CTACCGCCCCCTCAAAGTGATTTGATTCGTTAAATACCATATGTGGGATGTATAAAGGATGGAAATATGATATTATATATGATATTATACTGGAATTATAATATAACTTTATATAATTATTATTCCATTCTATAAAATACAAAATAGAAATGAAAGTAGCGTTCATGCGTACGTACGGCTTACCGTCTCCATGAATGGTGCATTTCATTTCTTACCTCTAAATGATTATGTAATGTTATAAATGAATGCATGTACTGGATATATATGACATATATGATATCTACATCATGAATACAATTCTGGATATAATAAACATTTGGCCACACGAACAACATGTAATTGTAAGAAGTCCACTTTCGACTTAAGAACCAAATATCGGCAAAACAAATATTATTAACTTAAATGATTACATAATGTTTATGACATGGTAATAAGTGGTATAAAAGGAATAATGAACTTGAAAAAGGTTCTTAAGCAAGTAGAAATTAACTCAAGTTTATTATTCAGGACGTTAAAGAACGATCGAGTCATGTCGGACCCGAGGTAAGGGATCCTACTCCTCTCTTTCTTTTTAAGTACACACTTTTATGTCATTCCTTTTAAAGCTCATCTTTCTTGTTATTGGGATGATATTTTATATTAAACATACTATAATTTTTTTGTTCATGTGATTAGAGACCCTATTCTCTCTCATCAGTCCATTTTGAAAGATTTGAGTGGCGTCGTTAGGCTGCCATACTTTTGTAAGAGATCTAACCTCTCTCTTTCTTTTTAAGTACTCTCCTTTATGTCACTTCTTTTAAAATCCTCCTTGCAATGTTGGGGGATTTTCTTTTCCACTTGCTGTAAATTCTATTGTAATATGATGGGATACTCTATTTGATCTCATCAACCCATATTCGGAAGTCTTATGTGGCGCCGTTAGGCTGCCGAGTTTTCGTAAGGGATTTTTCATCTCACTTTTATTCCCATGAGATTTATGCTACATTCGCCAAAAATTGCATTGAGTGGTGTATGTACTTCCCATTATTCTACTCTTTTTGTAATATAATTTCGTTTATGAGTATTTACATCAATGACCTATTGTCTTTCTTTCATGGGGTGTATGTTTTGAAAGATACCCAAGTCGGTAAGGGAACCTTTCACCCTCCTTTTTTTTAAAAGACTTCTTTTATTGGGTCTTTTAATTTACATATTTTTATGTTGAGATATGTTCTCATACATACTTATTGATGTAAATTTTATGTCCAAGTGATGAGATACACTTTCTATCTCTCATCAACTCATTTTGATGTGATGCCGTTTGGCTGTCAAGGGTACATTTTAACCCAATTTCGATTTCTTTGGGTTCAACTTGTAGTCATTGAATATGTCATCCATTGAATATGTGTGAATGAACTTTTATTGTTTTACACTTAATATCCACTTATATTGGGTGTATATATATTTTTCACACATATTTTTGAGATTTATTTGTCCTTAATTTAAGGATACCTTCTTTATAAGGGATTTCATCACATTTGACATTTCTATTGAGGGTTCATTGTTGTTATGCACCAATTCACTCTTATATGGTGTATATACTGTCCTTTGGAGTATTATATCATGAATCCTTTTATTCTCATGATATTATAAAGTTCTGACTAAATGTTATTCCTCGATTATTGTATTCAAGTGTCTCTAATTTTGGTAAAACCCCTTTAACCAAAATATCGTTTTAAATGTTTTAATTATTTGTTCTTATTAATATCCATGTTTTCAAAATGGTTTTAAGAATTTATTTATATGGATAGTAATGGTTTAAAATGTTAAAAGCTTCAAGGTGGTATGGGACACTTTGATTCAAAAATCTCTTTATTAAATGTTTTAAATGGTTTTGGAAATGGTTTCTTTTTGAATGGATTCATTATTTCAATATCCTAAAATGTTATATTGTGATTGAAATGTGGAAATGTTATGTTTCCTTTATTCATGTTTATGTGATACGATTATGTTATGGTTCTTGGGCATTGTTATGAAAACGGGTGGTTCCATGATAAACTAAGGGCGGGTGAGCCCGATATAGCTCTCCAATGCATTGGGTAACGCGAAGGAGTGAAACGTTAAGGTTTCTCCGAAGAGATTTAGGGAATATACTGTGATGGGTATTCCAAACGTAACCAAGAGGGTTACTCCCTACATAAGAATGTTATGAATGCCTCAGGTTACCTTTATGTCTTATGTTTTCTATGATTTATTCATGGTTTGATGAGGTATGTTAAAGTGCCTATGTTTTATGGGTAAAGTATGATTTCATTATTATGTATATATGAACTCATGTTTCCTTTCCATATTTTTATAACCCTTACTGAGCTTTTTATGCTCATCCCAAGTTTTTGAAATGTTTTTCACAGGTCAAGGGAAAGGTACATGATGTGATGATAGTGTCAAGGATGTGTCAAGAAAGAATCCGTGTTTTATTTTAAATATGTTTCCGTTGATCGGAAGAATGAATATTGTCTTTTATGTAACCACTTTGTTTAAATTTGGAATGTAATGCAAGTTTCATGATCTAATTCTCTAAAACTCTAAACCTGAAAAGATCCTTAATGTGTAATCTTTTAATAACTCAAGATTAAGTAAGGTTTTAAGGTTGGGGCCTTATAATGTCATTCAAGAGTCTAATGATACATGGAGGGAGATAGAAGATTTAGAAGACTTTCACTTAGATGTGAGTGTGGTTTATGTAGGGGGTGTCTTGTTTCATATTATGGTGCAATCATCACGAGTGTGGTAAGTGGAGGAGTCATAGTAGGGATAATAAGATGAATAAGTGGCATGTTATTGTGTTGTCCATGGTGATTCTCTAGAGGGATGGTTGGAGGATGGTAAAAAATATAGGTTATTTCAGGGGAGGTTGTTTGTCCTAGAATCGATGTACGGGGGAGTTCGTCTTTAATTTCACAATTCAAAGATGGAAATAAAACTGGGGGTATCCATGATTTACTATTGATTAAGGATGTAGTTTTCTAGGTCTAGGCTAAAATGGATTGTGCCAGAGTTTGGCCGGATGCTTAGTTTTATTGTAGGTAAAGTCATAGAATCAGGTACCTGAAAATTTATTATAGCCCTTGGATGTTATTTAGTTTAAATGGGATGTCATATTTATGGTATTTATTATAGGTTTACAATAGGAACTGGGTGGTTATGATACTATATGGGTAACCATGGATCATTTATGAAAAATGTGCCTACTTATTAGGGATTGGAGAGCCAGGTGTCATGGATGCCTTGGAAAGGAGTCATGTAGATTAGGAGTTGCATCTGCATGGAGTCCCAAGGTCTATTGTCTTAGATGAGGAAAATATTTTTACATCATGAGTATTGGGGGGGATTGAAAAATAATTTTGGAACTTAGTTACACATCAGTACTACATTCCACCCTTAGATGGATGGGTATACAGAGTGGACTATCCAGATGGTAGAGGACATGTTCTGAGAATATGTCTTGGACTTCAGGGAATCTTGGGTAATGTACATTCCGTTGGTTGAATTTTACTATAAAAACACTTATCACTAATCTATCAACATGGTCCTATTTTAGTATTTATATAGGACACCCTGTCCTTCCCCATTCCATAGGTCCATGGTTGGGTGTCATCAGTTCTTGGTCCCGATGTGGTGAGAAATATGATTGAGAATTTTTAGATTTTTCATGGGAGGTTGAAGGCAGTAAAAAACATAATAATGGCCCATTGAAATCACAGGAGGAGGCCTTGATGTTCTATATTGTATTTCATGTGTTATTGAGAGTCCCCTCTTTAATTTTAAAGGAAAAGTTTGGTAAGGGGAGTAAGTTCTCACCCTAGTTTGTGGGCCTTTCAATTTCTTGGAATGCATTGGTAATGTGGTTTATTTTTTGGCACTCTCAACATGGCTTGAAAAGATTCATGATTTATTCTATGTCTCTTAGTTTCTTCGGTATGTTCACAATGAACCCCATGTAATTTACTGAGGATAGGTTCATATCAAGGATTACATGATGTTTGTGGAGCATCCGATGAAGAACTAGGATCATCGAGAGAAGGTTCTATAAATATGGACCATTCTTTTTGTTTGTAAGTTGTGGAGGCACGGTGGTCTGGAGGAGAGTACTTGAGAAAATGAGTTATACATGCATTCCCAAATCCTTGATTTGTTTTTAGTTTTTCCATTATCATTAATTATTTAATTATTTTATGTTTGGATCATGATGTTTTATATGATTAAACTTTCATGGATGGTGTGTTTATCATTTTAAAACATCAAGAACATGAAAAATGGAAAACCTAATTCCCAATTGAGACACGTTATACTATGAGGTGATTAAAACCATTCAAGTGAGTTAGTTCCACCCAAATAGGAAAATATCGTAACATGGAAGATGAGATTTTTCGATTTTTGTGCTTGAGACTTGTCGTTTTTTGGTAATGGTGATCATTGTGTTGGGATTTTTAGGGATGATATGGTTGTACATGTTGTTAAGTGTAAAGTTTGTGGCTTTCAGTTGATGTAGAATAGTGAGGTGATATGGTCTCGAGGGACCTATGGTGAATGTTTTTGGTTGATTTTGGCATGATTGGTTGGTGGTGGTGTTTTAGTTGTAATGAGATCCTTGAGGGGTATCACAAGGGATGGTTTTTTGGACCTTTTCCCCCTCCCTTATTAGATAGATTTTATTCTCGAGGGTGAGAATAGTTTAAGAGTTATATAATGTAATAGCCATAACATTACAGCATTTTAATTTTCAATAATTATAGGTATTAATTTACCTAAGGAGGTGTTTAGGAGTTGGATGGTAAAAAATGGGGGGGGGGGGTGGAGATTATGCTAGGATTCTAGATTATAAAACTTTTTCATCGTGGAGCATGTGGTCATGCGGTAATAGGATCCTCTGTGGTGTAGAGTAGCTGACTATGGCGTAGATAATATCAGACTAGTATTTTAATGGTTATTTTTTTTGTAGAAATGATAGGGAGTATGGTTGCGACATAGCCGTTTATGTTATATAGTGTCGGGGAGTAAGCTATAGATAAAATATTGGGGGAGTTTTTTTTAGTGCAACTGTAAAAATTCATATTGTTTTGGGCCATAGATAGGTTGAAACATGGAGATGGGTTCTTACACAAATGGATGTGGTGTAGTGGTGTTGGTTACATCATGGAGTCCTTGGGGTGAGTTTTGTGGGTTTTTTGATTTCAGCATAGCTTTGTCATGGAGCTTGGTTGTAGTGTATCCTTTTTCTTGGTTCTTAGGTTCTGCAGTCTAGTTTCTTGGGATGTGTTGTGGTCCCTTTCCTATTTTATCAGATCTTTGGAAATGATATATACATGTTTCTTAGAGGATTCTTTGAAAGTCCTCACTACAGCATGGTCCTTCCCACTGCACTATATTCCCGTTTCTTTTCATCTATTATGTAGTCTAGTCGTTGGGATATTCTATAGTCTCATATTTTTGAAACCACATATAAATTCAAAAAAACATCAAAACCTATCATTATTTCATCAATTATCATTTTTCTTGGGTGACCCTAGTGCTTACTTTAGCGGTTTTTTATTCCCCTTTCAATATATTTTTACTCAATCCTTTAGGGATCTATTTTTTCTATTTCTAGGTGAGTTTCATTCCTTTTTAATCTACATTTTGTCTCTCTTTTTCATCTAGAAATGGTTGGTTGCAAGGAAAACCCGAGGGTTTTGTTTTTTGGAAGGTAATGATTTAGAAGTTTTATCTAGGAAATTATGAATATTCACTATCATTTTTTGTGCTTGGTAGTGGTCCTCTTATTAATCCAACCTTAGCAAATAAATAAAAATTAATTATTTGAGTTAGGATATCCTTCATTTATCTTTTATTTGTATCATGTGGGAGGATTTCATGCACTTGTTATCCTTTGGGAATATAGATTTCACTAGCTTAATGATGATAAAGAATTAGTAACAAAAAATTAAAAGGGAATAGAAAGACTCGTATATTTTTAAAACCTTTTCATATTATGGATAGTGAGTTTATTCCTATTTTTTGTATGGGATTAATGAATTTCTATCAATTATTTTCATTGGGGGATTTATTTCCACTATTTTTTTTGATTAAGGAAACTTTTTTGTATGTTGTTGTTATCAAAAAAAATATAAATTATGTAACCACTTATATCTCGTTAATAAAATTGTATTCCCAAGATATTTATGTATTTTGGGATAATTCTGGTGAATAAATAAGTGTAATTGGATAGAATCCCTTGTTAAATCTAAAAACTGATATGTAAAAGCTATGTGAAATGTGTTGTGAAGTTTTTAGAAATGCATGGAAGTTATGTGTGGTTTTGACATGGGTTGGTGACGTGTGTATGATTTGTGGTTAATATGTGGTGGATGTATTAGGATGTGGTTAATATGTGGTGGATGTCTTGGGTGTCCTACTGAGTATATTATTATAATCACCAAAACTTTATACATACTATTTTTCATGTTTCTAGGCAACCAAGACCTCAAGGGTCTCCAACTAAGTAGTAAATGAAGCCCGACTAAAGGTGGTAAGAGTGTAATATAAGGAGCATCATCCAAGGTATTCTATAATATTATGGTCTAACCGAGTCAAATGAATACATCCAATGTAAAATGGGATAATCTATGGGTAGGCCCCATGATGTAACAAATGCACCTCATGTTCTTAGAATCCATACTGGAACCAAGGAGTGTATCCAAGGAATCCTATATTTGTAAAGGAGGATTCCTATGGTGTGATACTAGGAATCCACTAATATACGAGGATCATGTTCCATGGTGGGTATCAACCAAGGAAACATGAATCCTTAAATTGGAATGGCATGCTCAAGTGCTCAAGCAATTCCCTCAAGAATTTAAAAGCTAACCTGAGTCCAACCACCCCTATAATGATGTCAAGGTCCAAATGTAATTAGTCACCTTACATTCAATTCATTTATTCAGTTATTCTATATTATAAATATCATGTTTACCATTTCATATGGTTCAATCAATTAATTTTCACTAATTTTACAAGGAAAAGGGGAAGGAAACCATCTCATTAATTTATTTAAGCTAGTAAAATTTATCTGGGTTCAATCCTTTACCTTACACCATGAGTGGAAAGTCATTCTATGGAATGCATCCAAAATTCATTTCATTTGAAAATTCAATGTCATTTATATAAAAAATAATTTCTATATCCTTTAACATTTATTTATCTATATTTAAGAACTTAGCTAAGGTGGGTCAAGTGTGGATCAACACATTACTAGCCATTGAATAACTCAATATCCACTTTATATAAGAAGGCTTACCATTATATTGGTCAATTTCATGTACACCCGAATAGAGGCTCAAATGTTTCAAAACACTAAAAACCCAAATATGGCACCTCACCATACATATGGTGGCTAAAGCTGTGGACATAACCACCAACAATGATTAACACATATATAAAGTTTCTTATAACCTGATCCCAATGAATAAAATCAAGATATAAACATCCAAAATACGATGCCTGATGAAATCTATGAGACAACATGGAAGTTTATAAAACAGAAAAAATTGAGGTATGAGTTATAGACCACATACTTCATACTTGTACGACTCTCATCATCCCAGGCAAGCCTCTAGTTTGGCCTAGATTGAAGTATATATGAATAATAAATCAATGCCCTGAAATTGGGGAATATGAGTCTACATCTAAATAGCATCATTGATAGGAAGAATAATTGTTAAAGATACAAAAGGAATCGAGAATAGAACATTAATGTTTCAATTAGAAGAACAACGGTTGATTGGGACTCTGGATGGATGGTCGATCTGAAATACTAGAATAGAATTTAAAAATTCTTTAAATGTGGGGAGGAAGGTCTGTTATCTACTGGAAAACAAAAAGGAAAAGGAGTGTGTATTCAATTATATTTTTATGTGAGAAACCATAAATTCACTATATTTTTTCCTTCACAGGGTTTGGCCAAACTGTGAGAAAATTAGGCACAAGAGGTCATATAAATGGTTGTAATGCAGTATTTGGGAACATGGTTAGGGAAAACATTTTCCAACCATTTTAAATGTGCCTTAATTTGTTCAATAGTTATTCTCATGGAACTGTAACCCTAGTAGCATGGTAATAGAAAATCATGATCCCTATATCTGCCACTTTCTATCCTCACAAGGTTAAAACTAACCTTGTTTCCTACCTAACATGGTTTAATCTAACCATGTGACATGACCTCTTCTCCCAGAAAGTCAGGTTATGGGATCTGAAAAAACCCGTGTACACCAAATAAACCTTGTCTAACACATTATACATCCATATTTGGTCCAAAACAATGAATTAAACCAAAATTTAAAGGATCTATACTTGATAGAAAAATTAGTTATTATATTCTTCCCCTGTAAAAGGAACTAATCTTCGAGTTGACCTTTTATGTATTGTGAATCATTTTCTGAGAAAATTTTTTGCCACCATCCATGTAAATTGGCCTCCCAATCCCATGTTTCATCCAATACATAGTCATGATTCCATAGAACCCATACTATAGGTACATAATATCCAAAAAATCCTTCATTTTCTAGTCAACGATGCATAAAGGATCCTTCTCAAATGAAGCATTGAAATACGAATCAACTTCCTCGGGATCAAAAGTATGAGACTGGTCAACATTGTACCATCGAAGTAGTGAAATGTGGAAGACATTGTGTATGCCACGATACCCCTAAAGTAGTAGCAACTGACAAGATTTTGGGATGACTCTCTCTATGATCTCAAATTGACCTAAATAATAAGGTGAAATCTACCCATGACTATGTATCTGTCTATTCAGTAGCCTGGGTGATACCTATAGGAAAAAGTGTTTCCCAACCTTGAACAGTAGATATCATCGATGATGATTGACATAAAATTTATATCTAGAAAGAGTAGTAGGAATTTGATTTCCGATCATCTAAACCTTCACCAATGTATGTTTCATGAGATTAGGACCTAGTAGGGTTTCCCCTCCTACCTCTAGCATGCATAGGGTTGAAAAAATGACCTATGGTATAAAACATCAAAAGGATCCATCTTAATTGTAGTCTAAAATATATTATTGTTGGTGAACTAAACAAGATGAATATGTTTCTCCCAAAAACATTTGAAATCATGTATTCATTACTAGAGAATGTACTCTAGAACATGTATCGTCCATTCTGACTATCCATCTATCTGAGTCTGAAAGGATATACTCAGAAGCACCCATGTACCCAAAAACGTTTGTAATCCCTTCCAGAAATATGATGTGAAATGAGAATCCCAATAAAAAATGATAGTACAAGGACCCTGTGTAGTTTTATGATACCACAGATATAAATTCTTCCCAAGTCATCAAATGAAAAAGTCTCCTGGATTGGATTGAGGTGGGTTAATTTTATCAGTTGATCAATAATGACCCATACCACATCACTACCACTAGGAAGCCTAATCTAAGGGTTAAATCATATATCATGAAAGGACATGTTCCATGTAAATCATTGAAGATAAATGATTGAAGTTTATATGTGTCGAGATTTCTGAATTATGTTGTAGAAGTGTTATATCAATGATGTCTTAGATATAAGAATCATGAAATATCTATTTTCTGTTTCACAATATTTTTTTATTACGGATTTAAAATCATACAATGAATAGTAATAATGTTATAGAAAATTTATTTAATGGTAAGGTGATATTTTAAGGGAAAAAATATGATTCATGGAAAGATAACCCTTAATATGTGCCCAATGATGATATAATAATAGTTGAGATAAAGTGGTTGTTGATATGGGTGACCTTGGAACTGATTAGTGTGTTTAAAGGTATATTTTTTATGTTTAGTACATTTTTGGATTTATGGATGATATTTAATAATATGAGATTTTAATGAAGGAATAAAGTGAGAGATAATTTCTTAATGCATTCATGTTATCATTGATGTTTTATGGAAATTCAGGTTATTACAATGTTTTATAAGAATATATGATCGAGGTATTCACATATTTCATATGAGACATTTAGAGATACATTATGTTATTTGGGGGATTAATGTTATGTTTATTTTGGAAATTTAGTTACCTTATTTCTGTTTTTTGAATTCTAAATTTGGTTAGATGTATTTTAGAAGTGTCTTAAGGTTAACTGTTTATGGATTGGATAATGTTGAACTTTTGGTGTTGCTGTTGAGGCTTTAGAGATAAATTTATTATACATGATAAATTATGCTAACCATTGTTGTTTTTTAAAATATTTTGAGATATACAGAAAGACATGTCTTTCTTTTGGATAATATGATCCATTAAAAATAAATTTTACTACTTAAGGCATAAAAAATTATTCTAAGATATTTATTTATAGAGTAATAAATTATGTGGAATTTGATCGAAGCATAACCAAATGAGAGAAAGGTGATTATTAAATTAAAATATAACTAGTATGTATATTTAGAGGTTCTCTAAACATTAATCATAACATAATTCCAAAAATTTAGGAAAATAGTCTTGAAATAGAAATTTTATACACTTACCTTATATTTTGAAGAATCAATTGTTTTTTCACCCATCATAGATTTATGGATTTGTGGTCATGAGCTTTATTTTAGACATGTTATCTATCACTTTCTATTAGTACTTGGGAAATAGTTTTCTTCTATATGTCTATATTTTCATCTCCTATTAATTTTATCTTATTTGAAAACATATATTTACATTATTGAATATTATCTTCGTATTTCCCTTTACCACTTTCAATGAGATAGTATTATTAACCTTTTTATGATGTTGTTTTTGACAAAGGTAATTTAAAATATAAAAATATTTTTCCAAGATTAATTTAATATTATGAGGATAAAAATTGTTAATGGAGGAGGGGTGATGTAACACCCTAATATTTTTAAAATAAGAACATTATGTTCGATAGCTTATAAAACACGCTACACTGAGGTTAAACAACCCCCAAAAACAAATTATTAAATATGAACATTATAACCTAGTTATTAAATCAGTGGGTATAAATATGATTGAAAAATTTATTAATAACATATACATGTCCTAATTGACACAAATTAATTGATCAATTCATAGAAAATATGCACCTAGTTTTCAGTAAAGTTATTTGTGCTTTAAAAATACATTTTCTTCGAAATTATTTTTATTAACTTTTATATACATATAATATAATGAATTTCAATATATTTTATTTATGTTAAATTTTAAAATGGATATAAGTTTTTATATTATATTATCTATTTTATTTTAGTGAAAAATATGCATATTTTTATGAAAAGATTGGTTTTTCAGTGAATAGTGAAAATGTCCATTTTTTAAATCTATCATTTATTATACTTAAATAATGTAAATTTAAGTCTTATTGTATTATTTATTTGGTATTAGTGTTTAATTTTATCCATTTTATTAATAATATAATTAATTTCATTTGAATTAGCAAATTTCTTAATTTTGGGTAAAACATTTTTAATGCATTAAAACACATTTTCCTGATTTTTTTATAGAATACTGAATTTAAATTTTAATTAAATGAAATAAAAACTATTAAGTAAATATTTAAATTTAATCTATTGATTATATGTATATCTATATTAATTTAAATTCAGATAATGACAGTTATTATTCATTGCATTAATTTAAAACCATATTTTCCTTCAAAAATGCATTTTCCTTAAAAACAGTTTTTTTGTCAGGTTTTGAGGGATACTTATAAAATGAATTTATGAAATTTTTTGATATTTAATTTGGTAAAATTTATTCCATATTTTTAATCAAGACAATTTATATTATTCAATATGTTCAACTTAATTTTTCATCATAATTAATAGTAAAAACAATAAAAATTCATCACCATAGTAAAAGTGTATTCCGATTAACATAAGTTTAAACTAAGTGAAAAGGCCACAATTTTTCATCTTATATAATATATTATTAAGTAATTTATACCCTTATCACCTTATTCTAAACAAATATTTGTTTATGGGTGACTTTTCTATAAAAGTGACATATATAATATTTTAAGTAATAAAAAACAAAAAATTTCACCCTCTTACTTTTAAATACATTCTATTTGTTCAAATATGTAAAAAATAATGTTATGAACTAATATGAAATAATATTTTTAGATTAATGAAATTATTTCCATGATGGAAATTTATTTTTAATTTTTCTTTATGAACAAATTATCTTAATTTCTTATACAATACTGACAAAATATTAATTCAATTAATATGAAAATAAAATAAACGATTTTGAAAATATTAAAAGTAATATATCTTTAATGTTTAATAGTATAAAAAAAATTCAGATATATCTTAGATATTATCTTTGTTGGAAAATAATATATTTTAATTACATCATAGTCTTGTTTTCTCTAATATTAAATTAAATTAATTAAACCAAAATTGACATTATTGATATTTTATATTAGAAAATATTTTATTAAATGATTTAAAATTTATAAAAATATTATATTATGCTCAGTTAAGGGAATATTATTGAGAATATCATTTCTGTTCCATTTATGAGTTATTTTTCCTTTTATGGTATCATTTTTAACCCTTTACAGTTTAAATTGTTGTTTCTATTTTTAAGGTTGAAATAGTTTAACTAAGGGGTTAAACAAAAATACAGAATTTAAGAAAGCAATAAAACCTTTAAAAATTTGTTTGTTTGATTTTGTTTCAAAAAATTCACACCTAATCTTCAAATCCATGTACATTTGAAAGTATTTTTCTCTATAATGATCTTTTTATATTTTAGTCTTTTATGAATTTCAAAAAGTACCCCTCCCCACATTTTAAAAGGGAACCAAATATTATCTTTGATTAATACTTATAAAGACTTTTGGTTTGGAAAATTCCTTCCCAAATCCATTAATTACATCGCGTACCCAGTCTTATATGATTTTTAATGATAAAACCTGCTTAGGATGGATTTTAGAGAAAACCAAAAGTGGTTGTCCAAAGAAGAGGTATTGTTCTTAACAAAGAATATTTATTTTATTTATTATTCCACATATTTAATATATTATTAAAAAATTCTGATATAAAAGAATAAATATATCCTATATATTGATAATTTAATTTATTAATATCATATTCTATATCTATATCATATTCTATCAAATGTGAAATAAAATTGTTGATCGTGTGTATGGTAGACTACCGCCATGAAAAGTAATGTAATTTATTTTCCATTTATTCCTCATAAAAATGGATATAATTATTGATTTAATATATATATATACATATTTTCGTGTTATTTATTACATAATTATACATATATAATTATAATTTGGCATGTAACTATGAGAAATTCTTATGTTGTTCAAACAAATCTTTATTATTCTGTGTTTTGATGTTTCAAAAAATCCATATTTTTATTCTTATGAGTTTATATTAATTGTTTCAAATTGTATTATATTATATTATATGATATATTTATTTCAAAACATATTAATCTATTAATAATAAATGAAATTATCTTATGATGATTAAAATTTTCAAATTTTTTGAAAATTATTTTATCCTATGTGAATCCAATTTTGAGAGTTTATCTTCCATTTGATGATAGCCAGAAATATAAATTTTGAGAATTTTTCATACTATGTAATATATTATCTTATAAAGAGTTAATGTTTTTACCACTTGATCAAATATTGATATTTTAGTTAGAGAGTAGTTATGAAAATTATTTATCTTTCTCAAAGTATATTCACAAAATATTCTCTTACGAGAACCAAGAGATGTTTGAAAGATAATTATGACACACAGGTACGCAATTATCTTAAATATAAGATATATTGAATTAAAAGTTGTAACAATTTTTTATTATGCACCTTATAAGCTAAATAATTGTTTTATCTTTTAAACTATCTCAGAAATGCATTTTATGATAACAATACTATTAGTTTGTTATCTTAAAAGAAAAATATTTTGTTTAGATCATCATGGTTACTTTAATAATGTAATCATAACCACTAAATAATTCATTTAAATCTTTTAAGAATATCAAAAAATGTGTTTTTTAATTAATGAAATATCGATTTGTATAAAGCTTCATTTTTCCAAGAGTGTAAATATCTATTGAAAAATAATTCTGACATTTTCATCAGAGAACTATAATACATATTTGGAATGAATGGACACATGCCATTAAGAACCCATCTCATCAAATTTTTAATGGATTATTCACTCAACAGTTGTGATTATATCATATTTTGAAGTTCTAAATCAATTTGGAGATAAAAATTGGGAGAGTTATTAACTACATGAACATTCAAAGACAGGTGTGCACATGTACATTGGAATAAACTATTAACTCGAATGAAGAATTCATGTACGTAGAAAAAATATCATAAAATTATTGCATGATGTTCTTAAAAGATTATTAGTTGAAGTGAAAGATCATCTAGAGATTTTATTTTTAGATCAACTTCTTCTATGAATGTATCTTTATCTATTATTAGTTTCTTTTTGTAATTATGATCTGATTTTTTAATGTTCAATCATCTCTATTTTATCTACACTTTTATTAATTTAGTGATTTAATACCATGGATTGGTATTATAAAGGGAGATCTTGTTTGAAAGCTCCTGTACCTTTGTAACAAGTAACAACTTCCTTTACTCATCTAGGATCCCCCAACAAATAGATTTCATAGTAGAGATCACCAAAATCATTGAGTAGAGTTTTGGTTAAGTGGAAAATGGGATTTATATTACTTGACCAACATTAAATCACTTATTTATAATATGTTTCCACTAATATTTTATATTCACAATACCTATTTTTTAGGAAAATTCTGTAACTCACATACCTTGAAGAGGGTGGTTTTAATGTAAAGAAAATTTTCGAAACACAATTCACGCACCTCTTGAGTTCTCAATTAGGAATTCTCTTGGAAACAAATTGGTATAAGAGCTCATGACTATTGAGTTCACACCTATCCAGGGTTCATGTCTAAATATGAAATTCCATGTGGATTATATGTCTAACAAACAAGAAGGCATGTCTGTGGTTAGTGCTCCTTACATTAATAATAAGAATTAAGGTTTCTAGAAGGCATGAATGAACATATATTTGGAAAATGTTAGCTTAAATATATAACATAAAAAAATGAGGCCTTATGAAATTCCAATGACACAACCACAATGTTGGGATTCTAATACTGAATCATATTATGATAAAAATTCTAAAGCTATGAATGCTATAATATCCAGACTATTTATAGATGATTTTAGTTGAGTTTCTAATTGTCATAAATATTATGATATGTGGACTGCTATAGCATTTTCTTTTGAGGGTACAAACAATGTGAATACCCTTAGATATGATATTTGAAAACATAAGTTTGACACATTTAAAATGGATAAAGGGGAATGAATTACTCATTTGGATTGAAGAATCATTATGATTGTGAATAATTTTTCTTCTCTTGGAACAATATTTACTAAGACTGAGAAATAATTTAATTTTCAATGATTTTTACAACCTAATTGGAGTGGAATATCACATACCATTAGACAATACATAATGTTTAATAATTTTTAATTAGAATATATCATTTGAAATATAATGGACCAAAATTTTATAAATAAAATTCTCCTCTTTATTCAATGAAATGCCTTATGGTTATAAAAAACACAAGAACTTATTTGGATTTATTATATCCAATTGGATTTAAATGACAGTTAAGTATCATTACCATTGACAATATAGCTCTTGAATAGTGATCACCTTACTAGTATAGATATAGGGTTTTAACAAATCCAATTATCATAGAAAAAGGAATTGATGGCCTCAACCAGTATGATCATACAATATGAAGCCCATTGATCAATGATTTTTAGGGAGTTAAAATTTATCAGCTTTTACCTAGAACAAACTTTATATAATATCCAACAAATGAATGAAACCATTTATAGGAGAATTTTAAGCTCATTGAGATCACAACCCAAAGCATGTTCGCCGAACGACCCCATGGAAGCCCCACCATCGCACACTATACTATTGGGGCATATGCTGGTGTATTAAAGGAATATGTATCAAGAACCTAGAAATAGGAATATATATATATTATTTTTTATTTAATAATGATTATATTTTCATTCTATCATTATTACTTTATACCTTATTTTAATACCTGACTCAAAAAGCAAAAATTGTATTTTTGGTTAATATTCAAATTCAATAAATGAATTTATGAATTATGTGATTTTTTTCAAAAATTATATTTTAAAAAATATTTTAATTAAATAAATTATACTAAATATAAATTATCATATAATTTTTTTTAAGTCAACTATAATTTTTAAAAGTCTTCAAAAAAATTTATTATCAAAAACCCGTCAATTTCAATTAATTTCGGTTTTTATAGTAAAAGTAAAAATTCCCATTTTTAGAAAATTACTAATATAAAATGAATTTAATTTTTTTGAATTATGACGTTGAAACTATATAATGGTTAATTTTTCATATATTTCTGAGATAGTCAAATTTTTGTGTAATAATTATACATTGTGTAAATATACAGTGTGTTTTATGGCATCATAATGGACCAATAGTGATGTAATAAATTCAATAAAGTATATAATTATAAAAATATATGTTTTACCTTTGAATTATGGTAATTATATTTTTATTTGATTTATTTTATAATGAAATAATGAATCCTCCAAGACATATAATATATTTTAGGATTTTGAAATCATTTTTTGAGTGTGACTCACCTCCACATAAGTAAGGGAATTATTTTATTATCTTTGGCCCTTTTTAATATAAAAAAATTTAAACCACTCTCATTCGGTAGAAACAATGGTAAAGAACCATGGGATGGTTTTTGGTTTAGAATATTTTATTATGTTGTGTCCAAAACCAAAATAATAATGAAATCCCATATTTTCATATATAAACCCAGACAAGATCCTATTTATCTTCACTCAAACTCCTTGGAAGAAATGTACACTCTACCCTAAAATGCCTATAGTTTTATCAAGGTGACCCCAATCTCTCAAGAAGCCCCTACCAAGCCTTTAGAGTCAAACATTCAAGTAAGAGATCCTCTATTTCTCACTATTATTCAAGAATCTCCTCTATATTACGCCCTTTTATTTTTTAATTACTAATGATGGGGTATGTCGTATCACCCACACATACATCCCATATGATTTATAACTGATTATAAACCCCTTTATTTATCATTAATCCCTCCCAAGTACAATTGTTACCATGCTGAAATTTTGTAAGGGTTCTTTCATTTTTTCCTCTTTATTCATGTTTCTTTATTATGTTACCCCTTCTATTTCCAACAACATACATTGGGATATATCCTTAAATGTATATTTTAATGTTCAATTTATTTTCAAATGAAGATATACCCCTTTATATTCAATCAAAATATTTTATGAATTTTTAAGCAATGCTGTTAGGCTGCCGATATTTCACCATGATTTTACAGTCCAAAGAAATTGTGTAGTGAAAACCATACCAACTTACAATCAAGGGTATTCACATTAACACAGTTATACCTAATTTATTTGGGACATTAATGTTTTTATTACGCGCTCCATGATCCTGTAAAAAAAAATATGATGATGAATGAATCCATATTGCATGATCTATGTGGCACACATAAGCAAGTGATTGAAATGAATGTGATGGGTACACCAAGAATTTAAAAACACTCTAATGCAATGGGTAATGGTTATTATCATGACACACCACATTGGGACATATATTTTACCTTATTCCTTTAAGTAACATTGTCCATCATGATTTCTAGGAAGTTTTACCCTTGACTTATGTTTATGTTGTAGTGTTTTAAGTTGTTTCCACATTTCCCATGTTATGATTATCATGCTATATCATACCTTATTATTCATGTTACTTTTATAATCCATTGACATACTTATTTTCTAATATGTATTTTCTTCATCATTTTATTCCTTGTTTATAACCTTATTTGTCTTTATAGGTCAACCCATTCTTATGTATGTTCATATGTTATTCTGTGTAGTGTTAAGTATGAAGGAACATTTTGGTAATGTTATAAAAGTTTTCAATAAATATGTTTCTTATCATGTTTTAAGTTGTATTGTAATATACATAATTACCCATAGAGAATAAAACTATTGATATTTTGGGTTGTATCAAGTGTAATTTTATGTAATAAAACATGTATTAATGTATAATATATATCATGGTTGTTATAGTTTGTATCAGAGGATAGGTTTAGTTATTTTTGGGATTTGAATTAGAAAAATATAGAGAAATCCTTAGGATTAGAGGACTCTAGAGAATGCCTTAGGGATAAGACTATGTATAAGAAAACATCCATAACTTCTTATAACTGTAGAGTAAGTGTTTTATTATAAAAATACATCCCTATTTGTCTACTAAAAGTTTACATGGTTCTGGTATAGATGCACCTGGTGGTAAAAAATCAAACAAGATGTTCTGGTTGTTACTCAGGGTAATCTGGTATATGAAAAAAATCCTTACTACACATCTTATTTTACACTACCTAGATATGTGCTCTAGTAAAATAATAAGTTCATTATGAACCATTATTTAGGGAATAAATTTTTTTCCATAAGCATATATTTTAGAATATAGATAATGGATAACATATATTGAATCCAAGAAACTTACAAGTTAAGGAGATAAATGTAATTTAAAGTTTATCCCTTTAATGGATTTGGATTCCCCTTTATGTGATTAATTTTTTTTAATATACAAATTTTAAATATCCCATTTAATTCTATCTGATGGCCATAAATAGGAGGAATCATGTTGACAACTGATGTGAAGGGTAATGTGATGACTGCCCCGACGAGATGCCCATTATAATGGTAATAAGAAATGAAATGTTTTTCATGATACTCTATGAGCTAAACCATGTCTTGAATAGAATATTGGATCATGAGTAGTGCCCCAAACCTCTATAAGAGAGAAAAACTTGCAATAAAGAGCCTTATGAGACAAAGGCCTCCTACATTTAATGGATCATCTCATCCATTAATCATGGAAAATGGATCAAATTCATTAAGAAAATATTATTCATCCTTCAATTTTATGAACAAGATAATGTCCTTTTAGTTGTTTATCATATGGTGGGAGGAGATTAGAAGTAGTAGAAAATGATGAAGAATATGTAGCCGAAGGAGACGATCAAAAAAATAGAGTGGAAGGATTATAGAAAATGTTTTTTTGATAAATAATTTCAACATAATATACATATTAAAATATATATTGATATCATTTACCTCATGAAAAATGATAATGAATATATTGGGGTGTATGGGAAAACATCACAACACCAGCACAATATGCCTCTCATTTTATTGTTAGCCCCAAAAGCAATGTTGAATGCTTCATTGTTGTTCTAAATGTTAATCTACAAAAAGCCTTAGAGATCTGTTAATTTGATATCTAAGAAGAAATTGTCTCATGTGGCCTCAAATTTGAAATGGACATTGAAGAATCCCAAGGGTATTATGGGGATAATAAGTGGAAAGTAAAGTTTAATTCTTGTGGTCCAATGGATAAATCCAGTGGTGATAATAAATTTCAGCATCCCACATGTCAAAGGTGTTGAAAAAAGTACCCCTGAAATTTCATAAGTGGAACAAGGAAATGATTTAGGTGTAGAAGATAAGGGAACCTAGTCAATGATTTCCAACAGGGTAAAACCACTAATGTGAAAGAGTAATGGAATTCTCCTGTAAAACCTCAACAGGTTGTCCATTTCTTCAACTGGAAGGATCCAGGGAACTTTATGAACTACTGTTTTAAGGCAAGGGTTTTTGGAGGCAACCAAAAACCACTAAGGCAGCAGGGGAGATTTTTTTCCATCACTACTACCCAAGTGAATCCCAAAAACAAAGTGGTGAAAATTCTGTCATATATTCATTAAATAATAGAAAACATAATTTTATATTATGGTTTTACACATTCCTTATTATCAGTAAAGTTAGGTAGAACTATTTAAACACCACCACAATGTATGGAAGTAGAGATGTTGATGAAAACAAAAAATGGGGATGTTATTGCATTCCAATCATATAACTCCTCCCATGTTAATGTTTGTGGGATGAAATTCACAAAAAAAAAATATACTCCCTTTTTATGAAATTTGATACAATTATAGGAATGGATTAGATTTCCCAATATTGATCCATCATAAATTTCACAAGATAAAAATCACTCTCCATATGGCCAATTGACCCCCGATTCTGTACAAGTGAAATAAAGAGAATGAATCTTCTTTAGCACCATTATCTCAAGAATGGATATTATTCTTATATGAGAAAATTTATCTAGCTCAAATGATTAACTCTAAGGAAAGGATCTTCCTTGAAGACATGAATATTTTGATGGAATACGATGATTTGCTTCATGAGGAATTACTTGGAATTCCTTGTAGCCGAGAGGTCTAATTTTCCGTCGAGCATATGGTAGGATCATTACCAATATCCAAGACTCCATATAGAACGGTACTTTTGGAACTTGAGGAACATATGAAAAACCTATAATAGAATCTGGATAAAGTATTCATATTCCCATTTTCTTCCCAATGGGGTGATCCAGTCCTCTCTGTTAAGAATAAGGATAGGTCAATGCACCTTTTCATTGATTGTCTTATGCTCCAAAAGATCATGATAAAGAACAAGTATCATTTTCCACAGACTAATGACTAGTTCCATTAACTAATTGGAGAAAATTAATTCTACAAGGTGGATATGTGGTTGGGACATTACCAATTTAGGGTGAGGAAGGAAGATATTTCCAAGACTATATTTCATATGAGGTACACTCAGACTCACTAATGCTCCAGCAATATTCATGGATGTGATGAATAGAGTCTTCAAGTATTATCTCAAAAAAATAATTGGAGTATTTATAGATGATATTCTAATATAATATAAATCCATGGAGGACAATGAGGAACATCTATTCACTGTGCTAAAGAAATTGAAAAAGGATAAGCTATATAAATATTAATGATAGTGTGAATTCTTGTTGAGTGAAGTATCATTCTTGGGGAATATCATCACAAAAAATGGGATATCCAAGGATCCTTCAAAGATAAAAGTGATTCATGGATGTATGACATCAATATCTATGAAATATATTTATATTTTCCTTTGGTTACCAAGATATTATTATCGATTTGTGAGAAAATTCTCATTATTTTCAAACCATTCTACCAAGATAACTCAGAAGGGAGTCAAATTTTCTTGGAATGATGAATGTGAAGAAAGTTTCATGAACTTTAAATTGAGGCTAATCAAAGACTCTATGCTTATACTACCCAAAATTAAATTTTTTTTTTGTAATTTTTAGTTATGCTTCTATGAAGTGGATGGGATGTGTGTTGATGAAGAATAAAAATCCATATCCTATGCTTCATGGAAGAGGAATAATCATGAGAATAACTATCCCACACATGATCTGGAGATAGAATCGCTGATCTTCACTTCAAATATTTGGTAGCATTATCACTTTGGGGAAAATAGTTAAATATATATGTATTAAAAATGTCTTAAATATATATTTACATAGAAAGAGTTGAATATGTGATGGCGGAGATGGTTAGATCCCATCAAGGATTATGACTACTCAGTCCACAACAATTATGGTAAAGAAAATAAGGTGGAATATTCTATAAGTATAAAGGACTAATCAATTATATCATTTATGAGAATTGAGAATGATATGATCTTCTTGAATTTGAAGATGATGGAATTGGGAATCATAAAGAAACATCATCAATCCTTTTCAAAAATAATTTCAATACCGTATCATAATTAAAGTTTAAAGGATGCTCAAAAAGATGATTTGGGAATTTTGAAGATAGTGGAAACTATAAGAAAAGGTAAATCCCCATTGTTCAATGATAATGAAGAAGGAATTCTAATATTTGGGTCAAAACCAAGTGTTCTATAAAATCACGAGTTAAAGAAGGACCTATTGGATGATTCACATTGTTCGACTTTCTTCATTCCCCTAGGAAACACAAAGATGTATCAAGATCTCTAAGAGAACTATTTTGTATGGATAAAATGAAGAAAAAGATCATTAAATATACATCAAAGTGTCTGGTATGTCATAAAGTGGAGGCTAAAAGTAGTAAGTATAATGTCACGATGAAACCATTACCCATACCAATATGGATATAGGAAAACATCACCATGAAATTCGTCACCGGACTTCAAAATACATCCACGAGAAATAATAAAATCGAGGTTGTTGTACATTGTCTAAAAAAGGATACACACTTCATTTAGATTCAATAGGATTTCCTAATGGATCAAATAGAATAGATATACATTAAAGAATTGGTATGACCGCATAGAGTACTTCTACCGATTATGTTCGATCAAGATCCAAGATTCAACTCTATATTTTGGAAAATTCTCTTGATCACTATAAATACTGATATGAAAATTAGTACAGCTTGTTAACCTCAAACTATTGGACAATATGAGCATACAGTCAAAACACATGATTACATGTTGAGAGCATGCTCAATTGAATTCATAGGAGGATGGGATTTACATCTCCCTCTGGTCAAGTTATCTTACAACAGTTTCCACTTGATTAACCAAATGGCTCCCAATAAATACCATTATGTGAAGAGGTGGAGAAAACTGACTTGTTGGGATGTATATAGGGACTGATAACTTCTTGGTCTGAAAGTGGTTGAAGAAATGGGAGAGTAGGTTAAGACCATTCTGTAGCACATAAAATATGCTCAGAGTTGACAAAATAGTTATACAAACAATCATCGATGTGACATAGAGTTTGATGTTGGGGATATGGTTTCCCTCTACATATCTCTATGGAAGAATGTGATGAGATTTTGGAAGAAGGGAAAGCATATTCCAAGGTACATCGTCCCTTTTGAGATCCTTGATCACATCAAAGCAGTAGGCTATCGACTAGCACCCCCACAAAAACATTCTCAAGTACATTATGTATTTCATTTATCCCTCTTATGAAAGTACATACTAGACCCATCACATGTATACAATCCATATGTGGTACCATCGAAGAATTACCTTTCCTATGTGGAGTAGCTGGTGAGGATCTTAGATCCTAGAGAAATGGTCCTAAAAAATAAGACAATTCCCATAGTTAAAGTATTATAGAGAAAAGAAATACTTTATGAAGAAATGTGGGAACTAGAGGAAGTGATGAACCGGAGTTAACCTCATCTATTTTAGTTTAAGAAAATGAAAATTTTAAGGAAAAATTTCGAAATGGGGAATGATTGTAACGACTTGAACTTTTATGAATAAAACATTCCTTTTTACTCAATTAATTGTATTACAGTTATTGAAAAAACATGCACTTGTTTTGATTTATTATGTCCAATTATATTCAAATGACTGTTAAGAATCATTACCATTGATAATATATCCCTTGAATAATGATTTCATGACTAGTGCAAATATAGGGTTTTAAAAAAATCCATTTATCAAATAAAAAGGAAGTGATGACCACGACCAGTAGGATCATAACCTATGAGGCCTATTTATTTGAGACTCCAAGGGAGATATAATATCTAGTATTTTCCATAGACTAAACACAATCTAAGATCTAAAAAATTAAACATGAAATAAATCATTTATGGGAGAAGTTCAAGATCATCGAGAGCACAACCCAAATCATGTTCACCAAACAACCCCATGAATACCCCACAATCGTACACATTACTCTTAGGGTGTATGCTGGTGTATTGATGGGATATGTATCAAGAAAATAGAAATATGAATATGTAAATAATTTTTTAGTAGAATAATTATTATGTTTTCATCTTATTATTATTACATTATAAATGTTTTTCTATTTTTGATTCAATAAATCCCAAATTGAATTTTTGGTTAATATTTAAATTCAATTAATGAATTTATTAATTTTTTGTATTTTGAAATAAAAAATATTTCAAAAAAATATTATAATTAAATAAATTTTATAAAAAATAAATTATCATATTATTTTTAGGAAGTCAAATGTAATTTTTAAAAGTGTTCAAAAAAATGTTATTGTCAAAAACCCGCCATTTTCAATAAATGTATGTTTTTATTTAAAAAGTAATAATATAAAAATTAAAAAATTATTTAGATAAAATTAATATTATTTTAGGGACTAGGATGTAAAAATTATCTAAAGGTTAATTTTTCATAATTTTTTGAGACTGTGATATTTTTTAGTAAAAATTAAAAACCGTATAAATATACAATATTTTTATGACATCATAATGGCTGAAGGGTATTGTAATAAATAGTATAAAAGGTATCATAGGAAAAATATATTTTCCCTTTAAAATATTGTAATTTTATGTTTATTTGATTTATTTTACGAGACTTTAATGAATTGTCCAAGACTTATAATATATTTTATGATTTTAAAATCATTTCTTTGAAAGTGTGACTCACCTCCACATAAGAAAGGGAATTATTTTTTTTCTTTGGACCCTAACAATATAAAATAATTTAAACCACTATCCTTTTACATAAACCATAAGAAGATCAATGGGATGGTTTATGGTTTTGAATATTTTATTATGTAGTGTCCAAAAATATAAATAAAAAAACCTCCCTCCTTTTTTAGATAAACACACAAAAACTCTCATTTATCACCACTAAAAATCCTCGGGAGAACATCTAAACTCTTCCATAAAATCCCTAGATTCCTCTCAAGGATCCCCCAATCTCTCAAGAAGCCCTTCCCAATACTTTAGAGTCAAACATTCAAGTAAGGGGCCTCTCTTTCTCACTTTTATTCTAGACTCTCCTCTATGTTATGCCATTTTGTTTTTAACTCCTAATTATGGGGTAAATTATTACACCCCATACATCACTTATTATTTATAAATGATGATATACCCCTTTCTATCTCATTAATACCCCCCATTTACACCCATTACCATGCTGAAATTTTGTAACGTTTCTTTCATTTATCCTCATTATTCAAGTTTCATTATTATATTACACCTTCTATTTAAATTATTTATGTTGTCATATGTCATTCCATGTACCTATTACTATAACATTTATGTGTAAATGATGATATACCCATTGATCCCTCATCAAACCTTTTTATTAATTTTTATGTGAAGTCGTTACGTTACCGAAATTTCACCGCTATTTTCCATTCCCAAGAAATTGTGTAATGAATACAATACTCCCTTCTTATCAGGGGGTTTTAAATTTAAAAAAGTAATTCTCTTTTATTTGGGACATAAATTCATGTATTTCGTACTCCATTATATTGGAATAATATATGATGATGAATGAATCAATGTTGAATGATCTATGTGGCACACTTAAGAATGAGATTGAAATGAAAGTGACAGGTGCACCCAGAATTATATAGTGCTAAAATGCATTGGGTAATATTTAGTATCATGATATGTAATTTTGGGACATGGGTTTTACCTGATTTCTTTATGGTATTTTTTCCACCACAATTTCTTGGCAGGTTTATCCTTGACCTATGTTTATAATGCAGTGTTTTAAGTTGTTTACACATTCCCCATGTTATGAGAATCATGCCTTTTTTTCATTTAACTTTATTCTCTATTGATATTCCTATTGTCTAAGAAATATTATCTTCCACATGTTATGAATTTTTTATCTTATTGGTTGTTTTGTCTCACCCCTTTTGTATGCATGTCCTAAGATATCTCGTGCAGTGTTATGTTCAAGGGAAAATTTTGGTACTGTTAAAGAAGTTTTCAATAAAGATATTTCTTTTCATGTTTTATGTTTTTTTTAAAGTACCTAATTTCCCAAATAAACTAGACCAATCAATATTATGGGTTGTATGAAGTGCAGGTTTATGTTATAAAACATGTATTAATGTGTATAAAGAGTAGGGTTGTTATAATAACTCTTATGATGTATGGAGAGAAAATATAATCTCAAGATGGAGAATATAAAATGGTTAAAAAAAATTGATGCTCTTAAGGATTCTAATTCTAATGATGAAATAAAGAAAAGGGTACATATATCTAAACTTTATATGAAGAAGTAAATCCCTCACACAATTTTTGATCACACAATGAACTTGCACAGTTTTCCCAGAACATCATAATTTTCTATATAAATACAAGTGGTTTCATATAGACCTCCAACATGTATAGGAGTCATGGTGAAAATTTGAAAGAATTTAGATTCAATGAGTGGATGAAGTAAGGACATATTAGGCCAGGTTTTCATTAATTACATGAAAATATAAATAATGACAAACAATTCATCAATAAGACTGGATATAAGAAGAAAAACCTGAAAGTTGTGAAGGTCATGTGGATTCCTTCTTTATATTATCGACAATATACATCTTTAGAATCATAATCTAAAGCATTCAATACAAAGTAAAACATGTGTTTCCTATAACATTCAGATGAGGTTCACTCTTATTATTATCTGACAGGGAGTTTGAATCAAATAAGTAATGTTTATCATATTATGAATTAAATGAATATTTTACCATGTTATAAAATAAGTATGAAAGATTAAAAAATATAACAAATATCTTATTAAATTCGATAAAAAAAATTTAATGAAGAGGTGGGCGTAAAAAACAAATTTTTTATTTGTAATATCATTTAGAAAAGTATACTACATAAGATACTAAATAGGTTATAAAAATTGAGAGCCTAATGAAGGATTTTCAAAAGTTCATAGATATTTCTTGTGGTTTTTACAAAGGTGGAGGATTACCTAAGAAATATTTATAGCCAAAACCAAAATGATAAAGAACAATTTGGAATATTAAGTTAATGTGAAAGTTTAATTTTTTATAAAATCTATTTTTCACCTATTTTTTTTAAAAACCACTCTAATGTTACAAGTTTTCACTATGTAAAAATAAGACACTATGATAATATATGTAATTTAAAAAATCATCAATTTTTCG
Source organism: Viscum album (assembly GCA_963277665.1). Taxonomy (NCBI): domain Eukaryota; kingdom Viridiplantae; phylum Streptophyta; class Magnoliopsida; order Santalales; family Viscaceae; genus Viscum; species Viscum album. Next base: position 30,944,130 of record OY728153.1, read on the forward strand.
GTATTAAAAAGCATTCCCTTAAAAAAGGTTTTCCATATTTTAGTACAACTTTTTTTATGAAAACAATATTTGAATCTACCAGTTTATTGAAGCTAAGGTTAAAGGACCTAATAGTCTTTGGGTACCAAAAAGTCATATTGTCTAATTTTTCATTGTAGGGAACTATCCATGTGAACAACAATGAGAATTGTTTTTGGATAGTAGTTATTAAAGTCAACTGAGCAGAGATTTCCCAAAAAATCACTCACTATATAATATTGAAAGAGGCTATGTAACATTTATTGAAAATTAAAACAAAAATTGTTTGGAATTGGATCAGTCATAAATCTGAAATCTATTGTCATCAACAAATTAATTTAGTTTTAAGGCTTAAAGTGAAACATGAAAATTATTTCCTAGCATTGTGATGATGGTTATCCAGTTGATTTTTCTAACAATTAATGTTCAGTTCAAAATGAAAATTATTTTATGTTTTAATAAACAAGAACATATAATGTCTATAATTTAGATATTAATTCATTGTGTATACAAAATATAAATATTTTGAACATTGAAATTGATGAATCATGGATATGGAATAGAAGACTTTTAAATTGTAATGTTCATTCATTAAAAAATATAACCAAAATACATTTTATTTCTGAGTTTTAATATCATAAATGGGATAACGAAATCTATGTGATGCATGTCAAATGGGAAAGAAACACAATTCAAATTTAAAACTAAATAAAGAGGTTTATATATCTTTTCCCCTATAAATTATCCACATGGATATGTTTGGACCCATTAGAACCTCAATCATTTATTGAAAATTGATTTTTTATATTTTTGTTGACGATTGTTGACGATTTACATGAGTTTACTTTTTAATAATTAAAAGTTAATCTTGTTTTATTTTTATTAATTTATGTCAAAACTATACAAAACAAAAATGATTCCCAATTTGTGACGTTAAGAAGTCATCATGGAGTAGAATTCTAGAATTATGAATTTAATTCATATTGATTAATATAAGGTATTATTGGTAATTTTTCATCCCCTAGGGCAAATAAAAATATTGTTGTTATTGAGAGGAAGAATAATACATTATAAAAAATTTACATAAAGATGTTATATTAGTATAAAATACCCTCTATAGTTTGGGATGAAGATGTTAACACAACATGTTATGTCATTACTTGAGTTCTAATAAGACTAATATTAATGAAAACACCCTTTGAGTTATGGAACAAATGAAAACCAAAGGTAGGGTGTATTTGGATGTAGGTTCTAAATCATAAAAACAAAATATAATATTTTATTATTTGAACCAATATATGATGAAGGAATGTTACTAGGTTATTCTACTACTTGAAAATATTATCGATTTCTCAAAAAAAAGGTTAAGGACTGTTGAAGAATCAACTCATATGATGTTTGATGAAGGTGATCATTTTTACTACAACATGACTCAAACTGATGAGCTGATTGATTCTCTTAAGGACATGAGACCAAAATACCTCTTTAACAAGGATAAGAATGGTGAATTTGAACTTGATTTTCTTGATCCAAATCCAATATGGGTTGATACTAGTGAACCAGAAACTGTGTTTCCTAAACTATCTAGAAACCATAATAAATATCCTCTATAAATAATTATTGTATGTTTAGATGATTGCGTTAGACTAGAAGAAATATATGAAATCTAGTAGAATTATCTACTCTTTTATCTCAGTTATAACCTAGAACTATAGAAGATGCTTTAGAAGATGAATGTTGGGTTGTATCTATAGAAGAAGAGTTAAACTTGTTCTAGAGGAACATGGTTTTGGAATTTGTTGATAGACCCTCTCACTATCATGTCATTCATACCAAATGGGTATTTAGGAATAAATAAAATGATAAATATATGATCACTAGATATAAATATATGATCACAAGATATAAATCCATGATCAATATATATAAATCTATGATCACTATATATAATTATAGATTATTTAGAAAGCGTTACAATCAACAATAAATAATAATTTATGAAGAAACATTTTCCCATGTAGTTATTATGGAGCATTTAGAATCCTTTTAACATATACATCTTATATGAATACTAAATTATATCAAATTGATGTTAAATAAAAATTTATAAATTGAATTTTAAAGAAATAATTTTAGTTAAAAAACCACCTAGTTTTGAATACACTCACTTTCAAAAGTCGAATTTTAAACATACCAAATCTATCTACAGACATAAATAAGAACCTTGAGCTTCGTATAGGAGACTATTCTATTTTCTTTTATCAAATGGGTTTCAGTAGGAAAGTTATATCATATATTATTTAATAAAATTTCATCCTCAAATATATTTTTGGTAAAATTTCATATTGAGGATGTTATTTTGGGTTCAACAATTGAAAATTTTGGTAATGATTTTGCAGGACTAAAGAAAAATGAATTTGAAATGGGTATGATGGGTGAGTTAAAAAACATTCAATGATTTTAAATTTATGAGAAATATTTTGGAAATTTCTTACACTAAAGGATGTTCATACTTGATTTACTTAAAAAATATGGGCTTGAAAGTAGTAGGAATTATTCAAATCCCATGATCTAAAATATTAAACTTGATATGGATAGGGCTTAAAAGTTGACAATAATTTGTATAGGGGAATCATTAGAAGTGTTATTTATATTAATTAAACTATACCATACATGATGTTTTTAGTACGTCTTTGTGCTATATTTCAATCCAACAAAAAAGAATCTCATTTTCATACTTCCAAAATAATACTAAGATATTCAAAACAAACTACGTCTCTTTATCTACTTTCTTAAAAAACCTTTGATTTTAATTTTGCTTTATATTAAAAACTAATTATGGTATATGTTTAATATATAGGAAAATAACCTCATGAAATTTCCATTTTATTGGTTAATTATTATCATCATGGTCATGTAAAAAACAACACTCTATAGCATTATAAACTACTGATGAAAAATTTATTACAACATGAAATTTTAGTGCTGAAGTGATATAGATGAAACAAAGCCTAATGAATTCTGGATTTAATTTAAATTGTGTTCCAAAAAAATTTGATAATATTAGTGATATGAACATTTTAAATTATCAAATAAACTATTCTAGAACCTATAATATTGATTTAAGATATATGTTCTAAAGAGATCATGAAAGAAAGTGTGACAAATTTGTAGATTTTATTTACAGAGAAAATCAATTTCCAGACATTTTTCCAAAATAATTTCCTACTGATAGATTTTCTATTATCAAATATGAATTATATTTCTTTTAAAATTGGATAATTTAAAAATATTTTTACTTATCTAGTAACACAAATTTATAATTAAGTAAATATTTTATTTTCATTATTTCATTCATGATTTTATGTTGCAATTTTAAGTATTAGTCACACCAAAATATGACATGTCACTTTGTTTTATTATGATCACTTTTCATCTCATACTGCATGACGCTTCAATTACAATAAAGAAAAAGAATGTAAGTCAGTTCTATGTGAAAAACCCTTGAAAACCTCGAAGCCTCATCTCTTTACTATTCCAACTTAGTTTCCTTAACCCTCTAATATTCCAAACCATTTTTAAAAATGGATAAATACAAAAAATAAAATGGTGCTACCTCTAGAAGAATCAAACGTCCTTTGAGTTCTATAAATGTTTTGAGTTAAAGATATATATATATATATATATATATATATATATATATATATCATTTGGCTAGGCAGTACTGATATGTTTCTTAAAAGTTTATAAATCGTCATGGTTTGGATTTCATTTTAGATTAAAAATGAAATGAGATTGTTCATAATTTTTTTAGGGTTTTATGTGAAATTTTTATTTTATTTTTTTGACACTGAAGATTTAGTTACATCTATTATTAATATAAAAGGGTTTTCAATAACATCATTGGTAATGGATGAAGCATTAAATTTTCCCCATGATGGTCATAATAACATTACTACTTATCTATATTCTATATATTATGTAATTACATTAGAGCTAATAAACTATCCATTTGAAATAGATGATATTTAAAAGGAGTCAGTGAAATTTTTGGTGCTTGAGAGAAATGTTCTTATAAAAATCATTTAGTCTACCATTGTTCAATGGAATAGTGATTTTGAAAATGTTCTTCTTAAAGATGTTACATTACTATATATATTTATGACTAAAAAACCTATGAACTTTTCATGATATATTTTTAGGTTATATGTGTCATATTCAAAAAAAGTCATCAATTTTTTATCCCTTCAGAAGGATGTTTATCATTTTCTTTCATAAAGTTAGTATCTTTCTGGATTATAATACAAAAACACATTGACACAGTCTAACAATGTTGAGTTAAATTATGTCATGAAGTAGTGGTTTTTACCAGAGATTGTATTTGAATAAGATTATTCTAATTATTATAGAATAATTAATTGAGATATATCTCAATATTACTCATAGGGGAGTTGACGCACCTGATAATTGCTAGTTAAATTTTTTATAATACTCTTGAAAATGTTCGTGTTTATATGGAAGAAGCAATTCAAGGTATGGTTTATGAGAGATGATATAAAAGATTAATCCATCACTATAATGAAAATAAGAGTGTGATTTTTTGTTCAACCAAGGGAAGGAGCTCCCCAGGACGTTAGTTCATCACCTACTCTTGCAATAGTTCATTCCAATCTCATTTAGATTTGTTTTTTAGAGAAATATTGGCCATGAAAATTACTATATTGGTTATTTTTTGAATGTAAATGACCATCTCAAAAGTATTAGGTGATTTCCATCTATTTTATGTATCTCCATCTGGGTAGGCAAGTAAAAAATTCATAACAGAATTTGATGGTTTTATTAATAAAAATGCTTCTAGAAGAGAAGGAGAAGAAAAACTAGAATATACAACTCGAATTATTCTGTCACAACCCGACCCTACCCGGGCTCGAGCCGCAACTACCCCAAGCCCGCCTCCATAGGCCAGGGGATGGCGACCAGTGCCAAAGGCACAATAACGTGGGGAGGCCTTTGCCTAAGCACCTGTACACACACACGCAGCAAACTCAATGCAAAAGTGCAGAGTAAAAGAAAAGACAAGCAAATAAAAGAAAAGGGCAACTGCTATAAACTTACCACAAAGTGCATCGACCTCTACAAGTATAATGTACAAGGTGTAAGGAAAATGAGCAAAACACATGCCCAAGCAAAAAGTGCCACAACCCGGCAAAAGGTAAACGAAAAGAAACAGCCAATAAGTATGCCACCTAGAATCTGGCCACGACCACCGAACGCGGTCCAAGCTCCCAAGCTCCTACGCTCCACTGATGTCACGCTCCACCTGTCCGTCGTCTGCAAGGGCACACCAAGTGCGGGCAAAGCCCAAGAAGGGGTGAGTATAAAAAATACTCATTAGGATACCCCGAAGGCTCGAGGAAGCAACAGAGGAGGTACCGAAGGGTGAGCGGTAGAGCGAACAGAAAAGTAGAGGAGTACAACTGGAAGTGAAGTAAAGAGTCCAGCTCAACCCAACAAGAGGAAAGAAGGTAGACTCGTCCAACCATGAGAAGCTAGACATGGAAAGAACGTGTCATACCCAGCGCTTCTTCGCCTCAACTAGAAGGAGAGTAACTAAACCCAAGAAGTGGGTACCGGAAACAAGGTATATACATGTCCATATGCTCAAACAAGAATCCTGAACAACGTCATATGGGGATCTCCGTCCTGTAGCTCAGCCCAAGAAAACAAGTAGCCAACAGTCCCAGATATAACCCCATCATCGATGCCCAGCATCCCACACGTCTACCCTGAACTGCAATCCAAGGGGCTCAATCACCGCACCTTGACACTATCTGCTTTGGGCGGCACTGACTCACCCGCACGGTTTTAGATCGCGTCACAAGAACGCACCTCGGTGGGGAAAGCGCCCCTCGTACATGAGAGTTCTAGGAAAGTCAAACCACACCTCATCACTGCCCTGCAGTCGAGAGGTCTCCTCAAAGTCAAGCCATCACATCACTGACTCGTATAACCAAGGGTCCCACTCCGGTAAACACAGAGCAAAGCCACAGACTAGCCTAGTCAAGAGGACTGAGTCTCGAATGTCAACGGGTGTCCCACTGTCCAGCCCTGCTGGAGGGTAATTCATAACCAGATATCGGGTGACCCACTGCCCAGCCCTGATGGAGGGTAAACCCTAATACATCGTCACGCGACCCACTGCCCAGCCCCGATGGACGGTAAACCATAACACATCATCCAGTAACCCACTTCCCAGCCCCTCTGGAGGGTAAACCAAATTACATAATTAGGCGACCTACTGCCCAGCCCTGCTAGAGGGTAGACCTGGAATAAGTCGACAGGCAACCCACTGCCCAGCCTTGCTGGAGGGTAGACCTGGAACTAGATGACGGGTGACCCACTGCCCAGCCCTACTGGAGGGTAGGCCCTAAGAGGTCGTCGGGTTACCCACTGCACAGTCTCTACTGGAGGGTTGACCCTAAGTGCGTCGGGTGACCCACTGCCCAGTCTCTGCTGGAGGGTAGACCCAAAGAAGTCAACGAGCAACCCACTGCCCAGCCCTGCTGAAGGGTAAACCCAAAGAAGTCGATGAGTAACCCACTGCCCAGCCCCGCTGGAGGGTAAAACTCAGAACTGCTCTAGCCATCTCTACTGGAGGGTACAACCCTGGCCAAAAAAACACAGAGTGGGTATCGCGCAACCACCCAACTCCAGAACAACTCTCCCAAAAGAGTTGCAGCGTCAGCTCCAGCACTGGGTGTCACTAGCACCGCTACTGGTGAATCCATCGAGGACGAAACCAGGGGGAGACCACTCAACCCTGCTGGTCAAACCAACGAGCACAGAGTCAGGGGAAGAGCTCCACCCTGATGGTCAAACAAACACACAGAGGGACCCTCTACGCCGCGAGAGTTCCAAGTACGCAAAGCAGAACACGACACGCACGTGGGGCCCACACGACATGTGGCCCCAAGTCAACCCCAACCAAGCGCACGAACGTCTCAGATACGAACCACATGTACCTCCAAGCGCTCTCGTATACTCCCAGAGTATACCACGTCTCCAGCCCAAAGGCTATCGTTCACATGGCCCCCAATGTCAACGTGAAGGCATGACGTAACAACTCCACCTCAAAGGCCCAGGCACAGCCAACCACATCTCGTGAACCATTTACATCACCCTCCCAAGAGTGCGCGATCACACACCAATGGTCTGCTATAGACAAAGTAGGGTGAACCACCACTGGAGCACCTTCTATGATTCACATTTAATAATATTGCGCAAGAGGCTCCGTACAGCCAAACGGATCACACCGTTGTAATCCTTGCAGAAAAACACGCGAGTTAGACTACTCACTCGCCCGAAACGGTCAATAGGTGGAAAAGGTACTATTCACCATGACCAAACCCCTGTGCGGCCGACCCCAAGATCCCGAAACTGAACCAACGGATCACGTTACTGCGATCCCCTCGAAAAAACACAAGGGATTGAGTACTCAATCGCCCAAAACGGACACCCGGTGAAAAGTGCACTATTCACCATAGCCGGGTCAGGTGGGACCCACACCACGTCCCCGAAAGAGGTCGGGCGGATTCCGCCATCGCGATGCTCTCGGAAAAACAAGTCGAAAGCACTACTCGCTTGAGTGCAACGGATATCCGGAGAAAGGATGCATCTCGGCGCACCACACACGAGCGGTGCCACGTGGGACCCACAACCCGGTCCCGGAACTCCACGAACGGATCGCACCGTTGCGATCCTCTCGAAAAAGCACACAAGTTGGACTACGCACTTGTCCAAAACGGTCGCCCGATGATAAAGATGGAAAATCACCGTCGACGCCCCAAACCGCCCTCGTGGGCCCCGCACCATCGTGCCGAATTTGAGCGGGCGGATTGCACCATTGCAATCCCCTCGGAAAAAAACCCAACATCGACTGCTCGCACGCCCCGAACGGACGTCCGAGGAAATTTTCGCTAAAAGCTGCACGCAGCTCAAAAGACGGGCCGTGGGGCCCACACCTCAACTCCAGCCTCAATGCCTGAAACTGCACTGGAAACCTCCGCCTCAGTGCCAGGGTCACAACGCCGCTGACGGCGCTCAAAACGGATGTCGGACGCGTCCGCGCCGTCCAAAACAAGAATCCCGGGACAAGCGCTCGTCCACTTAAGGATGTGTCGCACCTCCGAGGCCCCTCTCTTCAGGAACTAAAAATTCGTGAAACCATCTCAAAAGCTTCGCCTCGACGCAAGCTCCGCGCTACCGCAGACCGCACGGAAAACGGACGCCCGTAGCCCGAAATACGGGCGTCCGAAAATTTAAAAGGAAGAGGGGGACCCTCTTCGGCTGGACCGGGCCGGTCCGCCCCACTCGAGCCGGCCCAGCCGCCTCCCGCAGGTCACACCGCCCGCGCCGCGCAGGTGGTTCTTCCATCGACCGGCCGACAGGCCGGTCGGCCTTTCCACGCGGAGACCCGTGTCGCGCGGGTCTCTGCCCAGCCGCGGGGTCGCACAGCGCGACCCCGGCCCTCCTCTCGCCGGCTCCCGCAGCCGGCGCCCTCAGCCACCGCCGCCTCCCAGAAGCGCCGCCGCCACCTGCTGAAGCCCTGGCCGACCGCCGGAGGCCCTGCTCCGCCCGGTGCCGCCCTGCGCCGCCGCGCCTCCTTCCGCCGGAGCTCCCATACCGGCTGGAAAACCTCCAAAAACCCGCAAACTTCGGCGATCGATTGCGAACGCCTCCGAACTCCGATTTCGAATCCAAAACAAGCGTCGGAAAGAGAAAATGCATACTACACGACCATGGAATTTGTTCGAAGATTAAACGACAATCCGATGCTAAAATTGCGGTTCAAAGGGGGGTTCGCGATTTAAAACTCAAACAACACCACCTACCTCGTGGGCGTTGCCCGGAGCTTCGCCGCGATCCGTCGGAGTCGCGCTTTGCCGTACCGTCTCGCTGGAGTCACCTCACCGGAGATGGAGGAGGAGAGGGGAGGGGCTGCTGCGCCATGGAGAACACCGAAGAGGGGGGGGGGGAGAAGTGTTTAAAAACAAAACACGTAAACACCCGCCCGTGGGCCCCGTACCCGAACTCTCAGCAGGGTCTAGGTTAAGCCTCCCCTGGGCTAAGAACTATGCTCTGAGTGCAACGGCGGTCTCGGAATTTTATTCCGAGACTCTGTTCAAAAGTTATTAAACTTAGCTCCCGAGGCTGCCTAATTACTAAAACACCCCCGGGGCCATTTTTCACAAACGGCTCGCGCCCGCGATACTTATACCCCTCCTAGGGTAAACGGCATGCTCCGAACTCAACGGTGCCCTCGGTTTTCCAATCCGAGCCACCGTTTAAGAGATACCTACGTTTCGCCTTTAAATGAATAAATAAATTAATTAATTTATCCGTTTAACCTTCCGAAAGCGAGCGAGGGGTCCAAACATCCCGCGCCGACAAGTTTTATGTCGTTACTAGGGTAAACACCCCATTACGGACCCATCCATACACTCTAATCCCTGACCCGAAACTCCGTTTAGGGGTTATACCAATTATTTATCATTTACAGTGTGAACACACTAAAAATTTAATTTCGGCCACTCTGGGGCTCGGAATCGCACGCCGTCTGAAGGCGCTGCTCTGGAATATCGTCAAGAATATTCCAAAGTCTTTCAATGAAAAAACCGGGTTCTTACATCATTACCTCCTTCAAGATTTTCATCCTCGAAAAGCAAAACTAGGGAGCAACACAGGGTACTAAGCCCACTCCTGGCTATCCCATACCCAAGAGAACCCACGCACAGCTCTGCGTCACCGCACACGGACCAAAGTATTTTTCCGTTCGCGCAAGGTCGGACCTTGCCGAGGTCGTGCACCCACTCTAGACTTTGGGGTTAGGGAAAGGTGATAGGGTACCTCGCCATCCCTTTGTACGATCTCAAACGGCCCGAAGGCCCGCGGGGGTAGCTCACCTCCCCGGTCAAACCTCTACGTCACATGTCGCGACTGGAATCACCACCCGCACATAAAACAAGGCTCGATGATTCCCTCCTTTAGAATATCCATATGGGGAAACACCCAAGGATATCTGGTCATGCAAGATTCCACAGTCGATGCTCTCTTACACGCTCAACAGGCGAAGGAGCCAACACCATCGACTAAAGGAAAAGGTCTCACGCCTTTTTCCATACCAACACAGCGTTACACCTGACGCTCTGCGTCACCATGGTAACACCTAAAACAAGGAGCATGGAGAAAAGTCTTTCACACGCAGAGCCTAACAATTTTACTGCAAGAAGTAGAAGAGTCACAAGGGGTACCTCCCACCATCCCATGCTCTGCAGGATCGTAGACATCCAAAGCTCGCGGCTGTCTGTGGTCCTAACCGTCAGCTCCCGGAGCCTGTTGTGGACCGCCGAGTAGTGATGGGGAGATCTCGTAAAGTCATCCCCCTTTACCAGCTCCTCCCGCTCCTCTGCTAGCACCACCTCTCTGGGGACTACTCCGATCACGGCGCTGCCTCTGCCGTGGTGGTGCGCCTGCTGCCTGCCCGAAGCTCCCAGCAACTCGGGTCGGGCAGCCTCGTGCCAAGTGACCTCGCCCGTCACAAGAATAACACCGACTCTATGGACTACCCTAGTGCCCTCCGGAGTCACTGTGGTGTACGACCACGGCCTGGGATCCACCCACGGAAGGGAATCCTTGGCTGAGGCCCTGCGCCTTTTCGCCACAGTGGTATATGACCACGTCTCCGAAACCGGCAGTGGGAAGGCCACCTGCATCGAGGTCCTATCTTCCAGTGCCTTCTAGCTACGACAGACGTCCTGGCTCCATCGCGCCCACTGCCACTACAAACCACAAAACATGACAGGAATCCCTCTGTCACTAGTGCCTGCTCTAGCCCCCTGACATATGTGGAAATGCCCAAGGTTACTATGACAGCACGAATCTCTCGGTGGAGACCCTGCTCAAACTTCCGTGCTCAGAAGTTGTCGTCATGGACCAAGCCTGGGTAAAAGCGTGCAGGGTCTTCAAAACTAGTCGCGTACTCGGCCACCGTCATCCCTCCCTGATGAAACTACAGGAGCTCCTGAATCCAAAAAGAGTGCAAGCAGGAGGGGCAAAACTCCTCACGGAGCAACAACTGAACGTCGCCCCATGAAAGCGACGACTCATCAAGAAACCGAGTCACCAGACTCCACCAACGCCAAGCTGATCCACAGAAAAGGATGGCTGCCAAATCCACTCTCTAATCTATCGGCATCTGTACAAGCCTCAAAAGGTGAACCACTACCTCGAGCCAAACATCTCCTGCTTGAGGTTCTGGCTCACCACTGAACCTCAGCGGTCTCTGCCGCTGGAACTCATGGAGTGTGCTCAACAGGCACTCAAACTCAGCCTGCTCTACTGAAACTGCCTGCTACTCACAGGTGGGGGTGCTGCTACCGGCCCACCCAGAGAAAGGGGCTCACACGATGGGTCCTGGACTGTGGCCTCATAGCTCATAGGGTCGTCATGACGAACCAAGGCCGGTATCCTGGCTGGCTGTCCTCGCGGAGACATCCCGAATATTATCAAGGTGTGCCGCGGTCACATGAGCATATATGTATATACAAATAGCAACGATGGGGAGCTGACTCAAGAAGGATAGTCAAAGACTCAATCCTATGTGATGCACAAACAAATTTCCCTACAACAAGTGTCTCAGCATGCCGAGTCGACAAGCGGGTTATCAAGGTCCTGGTGAATGGATACGTCGGTCACTGCACCATCACTGGACTCCCTGGCCTGAGAGCCGCTCTCGAGACACATTAACACTATTGCCCTAAATCCCAACCAATTCCTCTTTTAAGGACGTCCGCACAACGTCCCAAGGAATGAACCCCCTCTAATACCACTTTTCACGACCCGACCTTACCTGGGCTCGAGCCGCAACTACCCCAAGCCCGCCTCCATACGCCAGGGGTAGGCGACTAGCGCCTAAGGCACAATAACTCGGGGAGGCCTTTGCCTAAGCACCTGTACACACACACGCAGCAAACGCAATGAAAAAGTGAAGAGTAAAAGAAAAGTCAAGAAAAGAAAAGAAAAGGGAAACTGCTATAAACATACCACAAAGTGCATCGACCTCTACAAGTACAAAGTACAAGCTGTATGGAAAATGGAAAAAACACATGCCCAACCAAAAAGTGCCACAACCCGGCAACAGGTAAACAAAATGAAACAGCCAACAGGTCTGCCACCTAGAACCCGACCACGACCACCGCACGCGGTCCAAGCTCCCAAGCTCCTACGCTCCACTGAAGTCATGCTCCACCTATCCGTCATCTGCTAGGGCACACCAAGTGCGGGAAAAGCCCATGTAGGGGTGAGTATAAAAAAATACTCAGTAGGATACCCCGGAGGCTCGAGGGAGAAAAAAAGGAGGTACCGAAGGGTGAGCGGTAGAGCGAACATAAAAGTAGAGGAGTACAACTGGAAGTGAAGTAAAGAGTCCAGCTCAACCCAAAAAGAGGAAAGAAGGTAGACTCGTCCAACCATGAGAAGCTAGACACGGAAAGCACGTGGCATACCCCGCGCGTCTTCGCCTCACCTTGAAGGAGAGTAACTAAACCCAAAAAGTGGGTACCAGAAACAAGGTATGTACATGTTCATATGCTCAAAAAAGAAGCCCAAACAACATCGTAATGGGATCTCCGTCCCGTAGCTCAGCCTAAGAAAACAAGTAGCCAACAGTCCCAGACATAACCCCATCATCGATGCCCAGAATCCCAAACGTCTACCCTGAACTGCAAGCCAAGGGGCTCAATCACCAATCCTTGACACTATCCGCTTTGGGCGGCACAGACTCCCCCGCACGGTTTTAGATCGCGTCACAAGAACACGCCTCGGTGGGGAAATCGCCCCTCGTACTTGAGAGTTCTAGGAAAGTTAAACCACACCTCATCACTGCCCTGCAGTCGAGAGGTCTCCTCAAAGTCAATCTGTCACATCACTGACCCATATAACCAAGGGTCCCGCTCCGGTAAACACGGAGGAAAGACACAGACTAGCCTAGTCGAGAGGACTGAGTCTGGAATTTCAACGGGTGTCCCACTATCCAGCCCTACTTGAGGGTAATTCATACCCAAATATCGGGTGACCCACTGCCCAGCCCTGCTGGAGGGTAAACCCTAATACATCGTCAAGTGACCCACTGCCCAGCCCCGCTGGAGGGTAAACCATAACACATCATCCAGTGACCCACTGCCCAGCCCCACTGGAGGGTAAACCAAATTACATCATCAGGCGACCCACTGCCCAGCCCCGCTGGAGGGTAGACCTGGAATAAGTCGACAGGCGACCCACTGCCCAGCCTTGCGGGAGGGTAGACCTGGAACTAGACGACGGGCGACCCACTGCCCAGCCCTGGTGGAGGGTAGGCCCTAAGAGGTCGTCGGGTGACCCACTGCCCAGTCTCTACTGGAGGGTAGACCCTAAGTGCATCAGGTGGCCCACTGCCCAGTCTCTACTGGAGGGTAGACCCTAAGAAGTCAACGAGCAACCCACTGCCCAGCCCTGCTGGAGGGTAAACTCGAAGAAGTCGATGAGTAACCCACTGCCCAGCCCCGCTGGAGGGTAAAACTCAGAACTGCTCTGGCCATCTCTACTTGAGGGTACAACCCTGGCCAAACGAACACGGAGTGGGTATCGCGCAACCACCCAACTCCAGAACAACTCTCCCAAAAGAGTTGCAGCGTCAGCTCCAGCACTGGGTGTCACTATCACCGCTACTGGCCAATCCATCAAGGATGAAACCAGGGGGAGACCACTCAACCCTGCTGGTCAAACCAACGAGCACAGAGCCAGGGGAAGAGCTCCACCCTGCTGGTCAAACAAACACACAGAGGGACCCTCTATGCCGCGAGAGGTCCAAGTACGCAAAGCAGAACACGACACGCATGTGGGGCCCACACGACGTGTGTCCCCAATTCAACCCCAACCAAGCGCACAAACGTCTCACGTACGAACCACATGTACCTCCAAGCGCTCTCGTATACTTCCAGAGTATACCACGTCTCCAGCCCAAATGCTATCGTGCACACGGCACCCAACGTCAACGTGAAGGCATGACGTAACAACTCCACCTCAAAGGCACAGGCAGAGCCAGCCACATCTCGTGAACCATTTACATCACTCTCCCAAGAGTGCGCGATCACACGCCAATGGTCCGCTACAGACAAAGTAGGGCGAACCACCACTGGAGCACCTTCCATGCTCCACATTAAATAAGATTGCGCAAGAGGCTCCGTAAAGCCAAACGGATCACACCGTTGTAATCCTTGAAAAAAACACACGAGTTAGACTACTCACTCGCCTGAAACGGTCAACAGGTGGAAATGGTACTATTCACCGTGACCAAACCCGTGTGGGGCCCACCCCAAGATCCCAAAACTGAACCAACGGATCACGCCACTACGATCCCCTCGGAAAAACACACGGGATTGAGTACTCAATCGCCCAAAACGAACACCCGGTGAAAAGTGCACTATTCACCATAGCCGGGTCGGGTGGGACCAACACCACGTCCCCGAAAGAGGTTGGGCGGATTGCGCCATCGCGATGCTCTCGGAAAAACACGTCGAAAGCACTACTCGCTTGAGTGCAACAGATATCCAGAGAAAAGATGCATCCCGGCGCACCGCACACGAGCGGTGCCACGTGGGACCCGCAAACCAGTCATGAAACTCCACGAACGGATCGCACCGTTGCGATCCTCTCGAAAAAGCACACAAGATGGACTACGCACTTGTCCAAAACGGTCGCCCGGTGATAAAGATGGAAAATCACCGTCGACGCCCCAAACCGCCCTCATGGGCCCCGCACCATCATGCCGAATTTGAGCGGGCGGATTGCACCATTGCAATCCCCTTGAAAAAACACTCAACATTGACTGCTCGCACACCCCGAACGGACGTCTGAGGGAAAAGTCGCTAAAAGCTGCACGTAGCTCAAAACACGGGACATGGGGGCCACGCCTCAACTCCAACCTCAACGCCTGAAACTGCACTGGAAACCTCCGCCTCAGTGCCAGGGTCACAACAACGCTGATGGCGCTCAAAACGGATGTCGGACGCGTCCGCGCCGTCCAAAACAAGAATCCCGGGAAAAGCGCTCATCCACTTAAGGATGCGTCGCACCTCCGAGGCCCCTCTCTTTGGGAACTAAAAATTCCCAAAACCATCTCAAAAGCTTCGCCTCGGCGCAAGATCCGCGCTGCTGCAGACGACACACAAAACGAACGCCCGTAGTCCGAAATACGGGCGTCCGAAGATTTAACAGGAAGAGGGGGACCCTCTTCGGCCGGACCGGCCCAGTCCGGCCGGTCCGCCCCGCTCGAGCCGGCCTGCTCCGGCCGGCCCGCCGTGACTGCGCCCCAGCCCCCTCCCGCAGGTCACACCACCCGCGCCGCGTGGGCGGTTCTTCCATCGACCGACCGACAGGCCGGTCGGCCTTTCCACGCGGAGACCTGCGCCGCGCGGGTCTCTGCCCAGCCGCGGGGTCACACAGTGCGACCCCGGCCCTCCTCTCCCCGGCTCCCGCAGCCGGCGCCCTCAGCCACCACCGAAGGCCGCCGCCGCCTCCCGGAAGCGCCGCCGGCGCCTGCTGAAGCCCCGACCGACCGCCGGAGGCCCTGCTCCGCCCCGCGCCGCCCTGCGCCGCCGCGCCTCCTTCCGCCGGAGCTCCCAAACCGGCCGGAAAACCTCCAAAAACCCGCAGACATCGGCGATCGATTGCGAATGCCTCCGAACTCATATTTCGAATCCAAAACAAGTGTCGGAAAGAGAAAAAATGCATACTACACGACCATGGAATTTTTTCTTAGATTAAACGACAATCCTATGCTAAAATTGGGGTTCAAAGGGGGGTTCAGGATTTAAAACTCAAACAACACCACCTACCTCATGGGCGTTGCCCGGATATTCGCCGCGATCCGTCGGAGTCGCACTTCGCCGGACCATCTCGCCAGATTCACCTCGCCGAAAATGGATGAGGAGAGGGGAGGGGCTACCACGCCAGGGAGAACACCCAAGAGGGGGGGGGGGGGGAAGTAGTGTTTAAAAACAAAACACTTAAACTCCCGCCCGTGGGCCCCGTACCCGAACTCTCATCAGGGTCTAGGTTAAGCCTCCCCTGGGCTAAGAACCACGCTCTGAGTGCAACGGCAGTATCAGAATTTTATTCCGAGACTCAGTTCAAAAGTTATAAAACTTAGCGCCCGAGGCCGCCTAATTACGAAAACACCCCCGAGGCCATTTTTCACAAACGGCCCGCACCCGCGAAACTTATACCCCTCCTAGGGTAAACAGAACGCTCCAAACTCAATGGTGCCCTCAGTTTTCTAATCCGAGCCACCGTTTAAGAGATACATGCGTTTCGCCATTATATGAATAAATTAATTAATTAATTTATCCGTTTAACCTTCTGAAAGCAAGCGAGGGGTCCAAACAACCCGCGCCGACAAGTTTTATGTCGTTCCTAGGGTAAACACCCCATTCCGGACCCATCCTTACACTCGAATCCCTGATCTGGAACTCCATTTTGGAGTTATCCAAATTATTTAGCATTTACAGTGTGAACGCACTGAAAGTTTAATTCCGGCCACTCCGGGGCTCAGAATCGCACGCCGTCTGATGGCGATGCTTTGTAATATCGTCAAGAATATTACAATGTCTTTCACAGCAAAAACCGGGTTCTTACATATTAAAAAAAATAGAGATCTAGATATGAATCAATAGAACTATCTCATATGGATTAATTACAAGATGCTGGTGAAAATAAATATGTTTATAAAAATCATAGAATGAAAGTTCATCCATACATATTCTATTCTATTTATAAAACACATACAAGTTCAGAACTTCCAAAAGTATAATTTTACACTATAGATAAAAGAGTCAAATAGAGATATTACAAAATGATGTTTGATGTGAAATATTTGAAAAATTATTCAGTTGAGTCCATAGGTGAAATTCAGACTCTTTGTGAGAAAATTTATAATATTTTAGTTTAAGTGGAATCAGATAGATTTAGTATCACAGGGTTACAAAAAATGGTTGGATAACTGGAAAATAATTTTCAAGTGTTAGAGTATAAGTTTGAAAATATTCATCACTAGGTAGCAAACAATATAATATATGATTCACTAGAAGAATAAGTATAAGATGATTAAGATGCTTTTAGTGAACACGAGGAACATCAATTTTCCTCAAAGTAAAAACAGATAAAACCTAGTGATTTATCTTTTGTTTTTTCAAAAAATAAGCATAAAATGTTGAATAAATTAGTTATCTATTGTGTCAGAAAAGGAGACATGAAAATTTTCTTTCAAAATTTTTCTTGATGTGTCTTGAAAGGTTTTAATACCCTCCTAGACTATTGTAAGAATGATATGGTAAAGGGAATTCACTCATGTGTAAATGCACCTGTTCTTTTTTAGGAAGCTTTTTCCATGGACCTTCTATTGTTGATTGTTATGCCACTACACGCCAAATACTAAAGAAGATTTTCAACCGAGATGAAATATGTGTTAGGGAAAATATTAGGTTTGAAAAGATGATGCCTTATCTTTACTTAAACCCTCTTCTATGCTTTAGTTTATCCCAATAGGGGAATTTGATTTTGAAAAAATCTCAACATACTGCTATCAACATTCAGTACACATAAATAATGTTTACTCAAGGTGATAGAGTTAGACTTGGAGGATCTTTACTAACCTTGTTTGATGTTGTTGTATAAAGTGTTGATGCTCCCATGCCTCCATCCTGCTTACCTATTATCCAACCAAAATAGTTCAAAATATCCACCTAAATCATTTTTCGTCTCAAAACTGAGATGATTTCATGATTTAATTATTTAGTAAAATGGAACCACACAATCATTTGAATGGTGTATTTTTTTTAATATTTTCCTAAATATATATTAAAATTTTAAGTCCTGTATTACTTTTAGTATATTTGTAGTTTATAGTGAATGAATTTATTGATATTCTCAATGTCATAATATTTTACTCTTAAATTTTATTCACTACACTTGTTTTATGTTTCATTATGCTTTATTAGATTTCTTTAATTCTTTAATTATTTTTTCTGCTCGATAATTTTCTCAATAAATATTTATTCAATATAATGTTCCAATTTAGTAGTGTTAACTATTTACACTTGTTCGCATGGAATACTGATTGAATTCGTTTTTTTCTACTTATTTTTTGATATCATAGAGATTTGGAGAAGAAAAAAATGAGAATATGAAAATTGAGATATATTTTATAGAATATTTTATTAATTTGTTTTTATTCAATGATTTGAGTGATCATAAAAAGGGGGGAGATTTTTGAAAAAACTTATGTTTTCCAACATATCTCAGTTGTTATATGTTTTTATGAATAAAAAAATTGCTTTTTTATTCTAATGAGTTCATCTTAAATGTTTCAATATTTATTATATTATAATATATGAGTTATTTTTTCAATGGATTTTATTCCATTATTAATATAAGTGATTATCTTGTGATGATTAAAACATTCAAATCCTAGATAAAGTATTTTATCATATGATAATCAAGTCTTTATAGTTCTTCTTCTATTTTCATAGAGTAAAAAAACTTAGTGTGGAAAATTTATCATAATAAATAATATACTATCTTACGAAGAGAATATATTAGCTACCTCTTATTCAAAGATAGATATTTTTGATAGAGATTATTTATGGAAATTATTTTCTTGCAAAATGGTTATTTAAAAAATATTATCATATGATCACCAAGAGAATTTTATAATGTTAATTGTCAGACATTATTAACATAGTTCTCTTATTTAGAAAAATTATTCTTTATAATTTTTAATTCAGTTTGTCTCCCACATCGTATAATTGAATGATCTATTTTATCTTACAAATCTTTTCATTAATTTAATTTACAAGAATAGTACTATCAATTTTTTGTCTTATGAAGAACAATTTATTGTGCATATCATCAGTATTTCTTTGATAATATTATAATATTATATTAATAAGTCATTTCATACATTTAAGTATATATAAAAAGGAGTTTTTTAACTAAGGAATGATCGAATTGTGTAAAGTTTCATTTTTCCCTTCATGAAATTATCTGAAGAAGAAGATTTTAGACATCACCACTATAGAATCATATTCCATATTTGTAAGGAATGGACACATGAAATTAAGATCCCATATCATTTAATTTATATGAATTATTCACTCAACCATTCTGATGATCTAATATTCTTATGTTCAGAATCAATGAAGAGATAAAACTAGGGAGAGTTTTCTGTTGCATAAACATATAGAGACTTAGATGTGAACATACATATGAATACTCTAATAAATCTATTGAATAATACTTCTATATAGATCAAATATCATACCAAACTCATATGATATGATTAAAAGTTTATCAACTGGAACCAAATATCATCATGATTTGTGATTTTTATATCATCATATTCCCATGAAATATCTTTATATGCTGTCTGTTTCTATCACGCCCCCATTACCACAAGGTGTACCCTTCCGGGGTCGACAACGTGTGAAGAGAGATAATGACCCCCCGAGTCTTACCTCCAGTAGGCCCCAGGTTGGCGACTAGCACTGAGGGTATAGTAAGCATAAAAATAGGAGGCATTACCCTTTAAGAGAACACATGCGAAAGAGAGAGATAAGATATACACCAACAAAATCCAACATAGACTGAAATATAAAATAAAATCCAAGTGCACATATGTAATTTCATGAAAATATACTACAACTGAAATGAGAAAACTTCAAGTACCAAAAGAAAGTAAAAAAAATAGTAACTACAAGCCCGAGCAGCTCCTGCAACCCCAGGCTAGTAGAAACCAGCATGATCTCCAACCTAATCCAGGAAACCTGAAAAATAGTTTATATAGCCATAGGTTGAGTATAATAGTATACATAGTAGGATCCTCCATGGAGCCTCTCATACAAAGGTAATGAAATATTTCTAAAGCACAGTGAACAACAAGTGAAACTAACTCATCACCTAAATATGTATAATAATTTCTCAGCCTCACCATGGTTGCTATCACCATGTATTGAATTCAAAGTTATATAATAAAATAAAGAATATAAGCTGTAACCCATGACTAATTCCCCCTGTTTTTCCGCTTTGCATGAACATCACACGTCCTAAGCATCTCTCTCCAAAAATTATTGCATGCAGACACCTTGGCGAAGCAGCACAACATGCACCTCATGCAATGAAACCACCACATCCACGTAAGTAAAGTAACTAAGTAGTTTCTGGGAGCCACCATAGATCACATAATGTGTATCAAACATTGGGTATTCAACCTCAAGCCATTATATCCCATAAAACAAGTAATAATCCTAAAACCATCTTAGTTTATACACGTTAAACCTATAGTAGACTATAAGAAACTATATCCAGAATATATATCTATGAATAACCAAAATCCCTTACTGCCCTCTACACACAAATATGGGGAAAACTAACTATTGTGCCTACCAGGGCAAGTAACTAACAAGAGAAGAGAGTGGGGCCAAAGGGGGTAGTCAGCCATGCATCCTCCCACATGAATGTTATAGAAAACAACCCCTAGGGCTTGGAATCCTCAGGGTGTGAGTTTACCTAACTGACGGGGTGGAATAATGTATAGAATCAAAAAAGTATAGAATATTCTATAACTCACAACCACACTATGGGCATAACCTAGTCTTTAAATCAACTCCAACTAACATTTCTAGGACTCTCAGCTTCCACTTATAAAACTGGGTATCCTATAACCACACAACCATTTAAAGATATTTAATTAATTAATTTATTCCCTTTTTATCAGTTTCACGTTACATTAATTAATTCTTTAAACATTAATTAACCATTAAAACTCTACATTATATTTCATTAACATCAGACCCAATGTTCTTTGTCCCTTTAAATTGTAACCTCGACATTGTGTCCAAGCAAAATCCAACCCCTTGGGTTAACATCATTTATTCAATAATTTATTGAAAACATTATTACTTTACAATATTCCCAGTTATTCTAGAAAAACAATCTAATCTACTAAACATAATGGGCTCAACACTATGATTAGATGAACTACCCATCAAGTCCATGCCACATATAGCAAGAGCATTGACCCATCCTCCCATGGGAAGCTAAACACAAGAAGAACGTGGCATACCCTGTGCATCTTCATCCCTTTTGGAAAGAGTGTAAGAAACCAGCTGCCTTGAACAATGGGGAATATAAGGAAGATAAACAACATACAAAAATCAGCATGTATCCAAACATTTACATCCAACCCATTACATCATCCCCCGGTGTCCTCCCCAACACCCACATGCATAAACGGATGCATCTCTTCACTCTAGGTTTGAACTGATGCCAAAACCAATAGGCCTCCATACCCCCACATATCACAATAGCCATCAAGGCTCACATCACAACAAAAGTAGCAGGAAAATCGACAGTATATCGATTGGGAGCTTAGACCTTAAACAAGCAAGAGCATAACTCAGAACACTATAAGGGATTTTCTTTTATCAGACAACCAATTCTTTAATCCATCTGGAATTAACCAATTTATTATTCGTACGTTCCAACTTCAGGTAACCTAAACTGCAAGCTATCACAAATTGATTAAACATGCTTACTGCATCCATTTGACTACCATAAAATTATAAAAACAAAAAACATATTCATTCACATGCCTCTTTATCTTTATCCAAACAAATATCAATTAATTCTAGCTATATGTTCAATACCAATTTCTATTATGAATGAAAATCTAACAAGCAAGAATAGATATCACACTATCTAGAAAAAACAGAAGCAATAAAATATGATCGATATCAGTTTATTTATGAGGTTCAAATATATAAAATGCCAATTCCATTGTGATCTAGTGGGCTAAAACATGCTATCACAACAGTTGGACATTAAAGAAAAGAGAAGCAATTAATCCCCTCCCTAAAACTGTTCTTGATGTTCTTTATATGAGAATGACCCACACAACGGGTTATGATATCCTCCCCTCGTGAAAAATGTATCCACCCAATGATACAGAGACGCCACCACACCGGTCAACACCCAAGAAAACCCCATTATGAAAATGGAGATAACATTCCAAAAAAGGGAAAGGAGAAACAGAAGGATATGAACCCCAAAAAATAACGATAGATTGTACCTTATATCGAAGATTGATCAATACTCATTGGTTGCTTAAAAAGAACAAGGGAACCAATAAAAGGAGGAAATTTCGATCGCACAACTCCTATAGGAAGGAATGGAAGGTTTGAGTGTCTCACACCCGAGAACAAGGAGGAAGGAATGGGGATGAAGATATCTCGTCCCTTTAGAATATTTATTGGAGCAGCAGTTTAAGATATGCTGGATTTTCCATTAAAAGAGAATCACATTAAACCACATAGTTTAACTAAGTAAAAGAATCCCCAACCAAAGGAAAAATTGATATAGGAGTTATGGAATTTGAATTGGCCTTAGAGTCTTTAAAATGAGGATTTAAATGAATTTGATGTTAAAGGAAATGTCAGAGGGGAAAACTGTAGGAAGATTGAAACACTGATCATGAACTCAAAATTTAGAAAAGGAAATAGAGGATACCGTTGGACCTCACCATTTTGGAAATAGTGTTCATGAACTTCAAATTTGGAAAATGAAATGGAGGATACCATTGGACCTCACCATTATAGAAACACTATTCATGAACTCAAAATTTGGAAAAGGAAATAGAGGCTACTATTGGACCTCATTGTTCTGGGAACACTGTTCATGAACTCAAATTTTGGAAAAGGAAATAGAGGCTACTGTTGGACCTCACCATTCTGGAAACACTGTTCATGAACTCTAAATTTGGAAAAGGAAATAGAGGCTTCCGTTGAACCTCACTATTCATATAAGGCTACCATTGCACTATTCACATAAGGTTTCCATTACACTGTTCACAAAAGGCTACCATGCACTATTAACAAAGGGATACCGATGAAACATTTCACAAAAGGTTACCATTGAACTGTTCACATAAGGCTTCCGATGACACTATTCAGATAAGGCTACCATTGAACTACTCACAGAACTAGAAACACTCTTCACATAACTATAAATTTGGAAAAGTGTTGGGGATAAGTCACCTTGACCTCTTGGAACACCTCAGACACAAGATTTTAGCAATGGAATGGACCTGAGAGGTTTGAGCCATTACATCAGATACCTATAAACACATTTTCATCTTCAAGAATTCAAAACCAATCTTAAAAGGAAATAGAAAAGAGGTCCGAACAACCACCCATTGAGATACCTCTCAAAAGAGAGCCACCCACAAGAAATAACCAAAGAAATCCATCTTATAAACATGAATGGTCTACAACCACAAAAGAACATTGTTACAAGATAGAGTTAAACATCAAACAACTCTTTGTACTGAACACGTATCTGTGACTCATGTTCCTAGGTACTATCCTCCATGTCACCGTATCACCACAAGACATGAACCAAGGGGATAAAATGCCTATGAAACACCTTGTATTTGTGGTCTTGGATCTCCATAGGTCGCTCCTCAAATGTCACATCACCATTAACATCAATCTCTCTCCAATCGATGATGTGAGAGTCATCATGGAGATAATGACAGAGCTATCACACATGAAAAACATCATGTATTCAGAACATCTGTGGGGGAAGTGCTACTTGATACACCACAACTCCAACAAGAGCCAAAACCTCCAAATGAACAACAAACCAGGGATAAAGCTTATTCCTGCGACCGAACCTTCACTACCCATGATGGGGAGTCACCTTCAGAAACATGTGATCGACAACATAAAACTCTAAAGTTCTCCTCCTTTGATCGACATTTGATTTCTGATAATTTTTCACTATCTTCATCCTCTCACAAATCACCTAAAACATCTCTGTCATATTATGCACTAGTTCCCTTCTGAGAATTACTGAATCTATGACCCCAATACAGAAAACAGAAAACATCAAGGTTTCCCATACAAGGCTTAAAATAGCGCCATACCGATGGTGGAGTGGAAACTATTATTTCAAGAAAAATCCACCAAGGGTAAGTGCCTCATCCACAAACCTCAAAAATCTTAGACACAAGAGCATTACATGTCTTCAAGAGTCTAGATAGTCCGCTATGTCTGAACATCCGTCTGATGATGAAAAGAAGTGTTATGGCAGAGTTGAGAGATGAAATAATGTTGGAAACCTCTCCACACCTTGGAGGTAAAATGAGGATATAGATCAGAAATGATCATCCATTGGACTCCATGAAGTCTCACCACCTCCTCTAGATACTGCCTCGACAAAACATATACTAATCTTGACTCCTTGATTTCAATAATGTGGGCCGATTTTCTTATACAATCCAATACAACCCAAATAGTGTCATGTCCTCCCTGGTCTCGGGT
This sequence comes from Viscum album, assembly GCA_963277665.1. NCBI lineage: Eukaryota > Viridiplantae > Streptophyta > Magnoliopsida > Santalales > Viscaceae > Viscum > Viscum album. The sequence goes on from OY728153.1 coordinate 30,968,618, forward strand.
AAAACCCGTAACAATGTCCATTGAGATGTCCTCCCACTTCAATTGAGGAATATATAATGGCAGAAGAAAACCACCATGAACACAGTGTTCATCCTTCACCTTTTGGTATACCAAACCTCGAGACACAAGCTCTACAACTGCACACTTTATCCCAGGACACCAAAAATGACTCCTCAAAGCTCGATACATCTTTTTCACCCTAGGATGCACCACTAAATAAAAACTATGGAACTCTCTAAGAACCATCTCACACGTTGACAATGGAAAAAAAAGGCTTCTACGATGCAACACTCGATGTTGTTCATCATGAAACCAACCATCTGGGGCCTCAACACAAACAACTCGGCCTCTCTAGGCCTCCACCTAAAGATCCCCCATCTAGGACTCTTCCATCATCTGCACTAGATATGATTGCACCATCAGCTGGAAAAGACAACCTCTACCCCTAACTTCTCCCATAATGATATGTAATGCTGACAGTTCTTCCATAACCCTCTAGAAATCACCAGATTCACATACTACATCACCGTGTGACTTCCTTCTTAGCACATTAGCTACAACATTCCCCTTTCTAGGGGTATACAATATTTCAAAGTTGTAGTCATATAAGAACTACATCCACCAATGTTGTCGCAAGATTAAGTCACATTGGGAGAAAACATACATGAGGCTCTTATGATCGGTGAAAACCAAAAAGTGCTCGCCAATGAGGTAATGTCTCCACAACTTCAGAGAAAACACCAAGGATGCCAACTCATGATCATGGGTGTCATAGTTACTTTCATGGGGACCTAACTGTCAAGACCCAGAAGAAACAACCAATCTATGCTGCATCAAAAAACAACATAACCCCATATGTGAAGAATCTCAGAAATCATCAAATTGAACTCCCTCTACTAGAAGATAAATAACTTTAGTACTTAATAACTTCTATTTTAGATAGTCAAAATCATCCTGAAACAGATCACTCCACACGAACACTTGCTCCTTCTTATTCAAAGATTTGAGAGGAGTTGAAACTCAAGATAAATTGGCTAGAAACCTCATTTTGTAGCCTGTGAGGCCAGGGAAACTTTGCACCTCTGATACAGTCTCTGGGGATACTCAAGAAACAAATGCTTCAATTTCTGATGGATCCACAGCTACACCCAGATGGGACACAACATGACCCAACAAACAGGCTTCTCGAGCCCAAAACTCACACTTTGACAACATCCCAAACAACTAATTTTGATGAAGTACTCCCAAAATGGTGTGTAGATGTTATGCACGCTCCTCCTCAGACATAGAGTACACAATGATTTCATCGATGAAAACAACCAAAAACATATATAGGAACTCACAGAACACCTCATTCATTAATCCCAGGAACATATATGGAGCATTCATCACAAATTAATCGAATTACAACGAACTCGTAATGCCCATGAAGACAACTGAAAGCAGTCTTCGGGATATCCTCATCCTTCACATGCATATGATGATATCCTGACAGGAAGTCGATTTTTGAGAACCAAGTTTCACACTTAATTTGATTGAATAAATCACCATTCTTTGGAAGTGGATAGTGATTCTTTATTGTCACATTGTTTAAGTTAAGATAATCGACACACGACCAAAAACATCCATCATCCTTCTTCATGAAGAAAACTAGTGCACCCCAAGGGGACACACTCATCTAAACAAAAATTGATTATAATGGACCATATATCTATATACATAGCTCTTTTAACTCAGAAGGGGTCATCCTATATGGAGTCATAGAGATAGGAGGCCCTTCTTGTTGTAGCTCGATCCCAAACTTGTTCTCTTGTCGAGGGGGTAATGCTACGACCTCTTCTAGAAAGACATCTGGGTACTCTCCAATGATCCCCAGAAATGCCAACTACTGAACCTCTAAGGAACTCAGCATCAGCTTAGCCATCATGGATAAAAAGGTTGGAACATTCCTCTGACCCATCTGAGGGTCTCGCTCGACAACAAACACCACCGAATCTCCATCCACATTGAAGAAAAAAACTTGTCTTTTGAAGAAATATATTATAGCCTACTCCGAATACAATCAACCCATCCTAAGGATGAGATCATATGGTTCTATATGTAAACATAGGAAATATACCTAATAGCGGTGCTTCCCCAACAGTAGCTCACAGTCTCAACATACCACAAACAAGTCAGCTCGACCTCTAACTAGCATAGTTAATGCCAAGGGCACTAGAATCCTCTCTACATGAATTCCCAATGTATGGAAGAGGGTAGGTGATATGAAGTAGTGTGTCGCTCTTGAGTCAAACAAGGAATAAAAAAGTATAAAACAAGCAAAGGTTACCTCAAATGATGTCTGGATCTCTTGGAGATAGCAACGCTAAAGCATGAAGCTGACCGTGACCTCCTCCACAGCCTCTCTGACCCTGATGAAGACCACCACTACAACCACACTCTTATCTCTGTGGATGGGGATCATTAAACGGATTCCCTATGATGAACCCATCTACCCTATGCCAATCCAAATTTGGTGCAACCTACTACTGCTGCCTTGGCAGGAACTACCTCAACAGAGGAACTTGGAGCGGAACACCTGGTGCACAATGACTGCTCTAAAAGTCCGGTCACTCTCTCTATTGATGACCTCAACCACCACAAGAAAAGAAGAGCATGTTCCCTTAGAATAGGCTTGAGAGATACCGCCGCTGGATAAACAAGATGCTGAGGGGCTAGGACCTACCCCCGGCTGAACGAAAACTATTATTTCCTAAAAACAGGGAGCCCCCCACCACAGCTCTGCTTCGTGAGGAGTCATGAAGTCTCCCCTCTCGTGATGATCTAGTTATTTCCAATGTCCCATGAATGACCTATTCCCTTGATAGCACCTCAAGATATGTCTTTATCATAAGTGGTGTGACCTTGAACTGGATATTTGAACGCAAATCCTCCTTTAAATGCCTTGCCCTTGCCTCCTCATTTGGCAACTGGTCTGAAGCATATATTAAAAGTTTCCTAAAAGAGATTCCAAACTCTCGTACACTGGAGATCCCCTTTTGAAGGGTAAGAAGCTCTTGGAAACTGGATGTCTTTGAGTTTGAAGAAATAAACTCGACTCCAAACTTGTCTCGAAACTCCTTCGATGAGATCACTAACTCCTTACTATCCCCAAGGAACAAGAACCACCACTTCTTCACTTCTCCACGTAACATCATCACAACCAAGGACACCCAGTGCTCCTTTTGAGCACAGATTGAACTAAAGCCTATATCAACCTCCTCCAACCATTATTCCATGACTGCATCTGAGATGGTGCCTTCATACTGTTGCAGACTCTGGCGCTGAAACTCTCAGAGTGTCCCCCTCCGAGTGTCGTCGTCATTAACCTCTACCTGACGGCGATCTACAGGCACATCATGCTGGACATCTTCTATGCGATTCTAACAAGGACGTCGACCTGGAGCCATACCTAAAAAATAACAATTATTTAGAGATATTAATCCTATAATATAGAAGACTCAACAATAATTAATTAATTTTTGTTTTTTATTCATTTTAGTTTAACCTATTCCAAGGTCCACCCATTCAAACACAGGCACAAGGAAGAATGATGCATGATCCTTTCCAAGGTCTCTACCCTACAAGTAGTATCATCTTGTTTAGTTCCCATTATAAACATAAAGGTCCATACAACAGATCATAGTGGGAATTAAATGCCTACAGATCAGATGGTCTTCAGTGTTTACATCACTTGCTAAACATGACAGACAATATTGCCCTACCAACCCATGTATCCTTTCTCGTGCATAACACCAAAATCTATCATATCCCTCAACCAGATATCTGATACCACTTTGTCACTACCCCTCCCCAAAAGGTGTACCCCCCTGGGTCGACAATGTTAGAAGAGAGATAATGACCCCCCGAGTACCACCTCCAGTAGGCCCTGGGTTAGAGACTAGTGATGAGGGTATAATAAACACACATATCAGAGGCATTACCTTATAAGTGAACACATGAAAAATAGAGGGGTGAGATAGGAACCAACCAAATCCAACTCAAACTCAAATATTAAATAAAACCTATGTTCCCATATGTAATGTTATGTAAAACAACTACAACTGAATAGGGAAAGCTGCAAGTACCAAAAGAAAGTAAAAAACAACAACAACCACAAGTCTGGACAAATCCTGCAACCCCAAGCTAGTAGAAACCAGCTAGATCTCCAACCTACTACAAGAGACCTGAATAAAAGATTATATAGACATAAGGTGAGTAAAAAGTATACTCAGTAGGATCATCCCCAGAGCCTGTCGTGCTAAGTTAAAGAAAGAATGCTAAAGAAGACTGAACAATAAGTGAAACTAAATCATCATCTAAATAAGTATAATATGTTCCCAACCTCACAATGGACACTCTCAATAAGTATCTCATATAAGAGTATATAATATAATAAACAATATCAAGGGTACCCCTCTACTACTTCCCCACTGTTTTGTTGCTTTTCCCCAACGTCGCACGTCTTAATCATCTTTCTCAAAAAAGGATTTCCCACAGACACCTGGGAAAATCACCATAACATGCACCTCATGTAACAAAACCACCACATCCATGAAAGAAAAGTATCTAGGTAGTTTCTAGGAGCCACTAGAGGTTGCATAACATGTATTATATGTCAGGTATTAAACCTCATTCCATTATAACCATTACACTGAGTAAGGATACTCAGTCCATCATAACCTATACACATTACACCATAATAGTATATAGGAAACTATATCCTAAATATATGTGTGTGAATAACCAAAATCCATTAAAGCCTTCTACACACATATATGGGGAAAACGAACCACTGTGCCTACTATCAGAAATAACTACCAAGTGATGAGAGAGGGGCCAAAGGGGGTAATCATCCATCCATCCATCCACTGGAATGTTTGGGAAAACACCCCCAAGGCTCATAATTCCTGGGGTGTTAGTTACCCTAACTGACGGGGTGGAGTAGCGTATAGAAACACAAAAAGTATAGAATATACTATAGCTTACAACCACACTATGGTAACAACCAAGTCATAGACTCAACTGCAGATAATGTCTCTCGGACTCTCAGCTGCCACTTCTAAGACTAGGTATCCTATAAGCACACAACCAGTTAAAGAGATTTAATACAATACATCATTCCCCTTTTATTAGTTTCAATGTATGTTAATTAATTATTTAAACATTAATTGACCATTAAAATTCAACATTATATTTCATTAGCATCACACCCAATATCTGATGTCCCTTTAAATTCTAACCCCAACATTGCATCCTAGAAATCTCCAGGCCCTTGGGTTAACGTCATTTATTCATTCATTTATTGACAAAAATATTACTTTCCCCTATTCCCAGGCATTATAGAAAATCATTCTAAGCTATTAACCATAAGGGGATCAACATGGTGAGTAGATGAACTACCCGTCAAGTCTTTACCACCAATAGCAAGAGCATTGACCAATCCTCCCTTGGGAAACTAAAAATGGAAAGTACATGGAATACCCAATGTTTCTTTCCCATTTTGGAAGGAGGGTAAGCAATAAGATTCCTTGGGTAGTGGGGAATGTAAGGAAGATAAACAACCATCAATAATCAGTAAGCATCAAAACATTCACATATATCCCATTACATCCTCCCTTGGTGTCCTCCCAGACACCCACATGCATAAACCGATGCATCTCGCTACTCTACGAATCAATTGTTTCCAAAACCAATAGGCTTCCATGCCCCCACATATCACAACAGCCATCCAGGCTCACAACAAAACAAAAGCAGTAGGAAAAAAAACATCATACCAATTGGGATTTTGGCCCATAATCAAGCAAGAGGGCAAATCAGAACCCTATAAAGGATTTTCTTTTATCAAACAACCTATTATTTAATCCATATTGAATTAACCGATTTCTTATTTTTAGGTTACAAATTCAGGAAACCTAAATAGTAAGCTATCACAAATTGATTAAACAATCTTACTACATAAATTTAATTAACATCAAATTACAACAACAACAAATGGATTCATTCACATGCCACATTATCTTTTTCCAAACAAATATGAACTAATTTCATCTTTATGTTCTTTACCAATTTCCATCCAGAACGAAAATCTAACAAAAAAGCATACATATCACACTATCTAGCAAAACTAGAGGCAATAAAATATGATCAATATCAATTTATTTATCTGGTTCAAATTTTTAATATGCCAATTCCATTGTTATCTAGTGTGATAAAATATAATAACTCTACAGTTTCATATAATATAAAAGGGAAGCAATCAATACCCTACCTCAAACAGTTCTTGACATTCATTGTACGAGAATGATCCACACAATGGGTTACGATCTCCTCCCCCTGTGACAACTATATCCACCCGAGGATGCAGAGACACCACCACACAAGTCAACAACCAAAAAAACCCATTAGTAACATGGAGATTGTATTCCAAAAAAGTAAAGGAGAAACAGAAGGAGATGAACCCAAAAGAACGATGATAGATTATACCTTATATCAATGAATGATTTATAATCCTTGGTTTCATCAAAAGTAGAGGGGAACCAATCCTAGGAGGAATGTTTGACCACACAACACCTATGGGAAGGAATGGAAGGTTTGAGCATCTCACACCTGAGAACAAGGATTAAGAACTAGGGAGGAAGATATCTCATCCCTTTATAAGATTTAGTGGAACAATGGTTTAAGATATGCTGGATTTTCCATTAAAATAGGATCACATTAAACCACGCGGTTTGACTAAGTAAAAGCATCCCAAGCCTTAAGAAAAATTACTATAGGATTTATGGTCATTGAATCAACATTAGAGTCCTTAAAATGAGTATTTCAATGCATTTTACATGAAAGGAAACATCGAACGGGTGAAAATGTAGGAAGTTATAAACACTATTCATGAACTCAAATTTTGGAAAAGGAAATAGAGGCTACCATTGGACCTCAACATTATAGAAACATTGTTATTGAACTAAAAAGTTGGCAAAGAAAATATAGGCTACAATTGGACCTCACCATTCTAAAAACCCTGTTCATGAACTCAATATTTGGAAAAGGAAATAGAGGCTACCATTGGACTGCACCATTCTGGAAACACTGTTTATAAACTCAAAATTGGGCAAAGTAAATAGATTCTACCATTGAACCTCACCAGTCACATAAGGCTACTATTAAACTATTCACATAAGGCTACTGATGACACTATTCACATAAGGTTACCATTACACTATTCATATAAGGCTACCAATGAAACTGTTCACATAAGAGTACCCTTGTACTGTTCACATAAGGCTACTAATGACACTATTCATATAAGGACACCATTTAAATGTTCACGGAACTGGAAACATTGTTCAAAAAACTGAAAATTTGGTAAAGCATTGCGGATAAGTCACTTTGACCTCCCGAAACACCTCAAACACCAGATTTTAGAAATGGAATGGATCAGAGAGGTCCGAGCCATTATAGTTTCTTCTTGAAACTGTGTGTTTCATAGATTATTTTGAGTTCATTAATCTCTATTTTATATAAATTCATTTCAAGTGTCTGTGTTAAGACCATGGATATGTTTTGAAAAGGGAGATCTTGGATGAATGCCCTTATACCTTTGCAATAAGTAACCATTTCTTGTACTCATTTGGGAACTCCTATAAAAAATTATTTCATTGTGAAAATCAACAAAAATGTGGAGTAGAGTGTTTTTTAGTGGAATAAGGGATTTATATTCCCCAAACTACTATAAATATCTTGTGATAATTCTGCTTCCACTATGATTTTATATTTTCGGTGCTTATTTTTATTAATGAATATATTAGAACCCACATACCTTGAAGTGGGTGGTTTAAAAGTAACAAAAAATTTATTAGCACAATTAACACCCATTTTATCTTTTATATATCCATTATTTAGGACAACACTAATTTCTTACATTCTTTTTTTTAAATATAATTTCACTCATGTGTAACTGTGGACTACCACCACCAAGAATCAACGTGATAAGGCTTTTAGGTTATTTTGACATGGATTTTAATATAGATATATTTTATGAATATATTTGATATGTATGATATAAAATTTTTTTCTGAAAGGAAAATTATTATTTACCATTCTTTTGTTCCATCCATCAAAAAAATGGATCAATGGTCATGCGTACATAGGGCCTACCATCTCCATGAATGCCTTAAAATATTTTTATATCTCCAATTTTATGGTTTATTATAAATATTTGTATATATATAATGAATATATATTATATTTATATCTTGATTAACATTATTAAATTAGTAAACCATGATCAAAGTTTAAGTATCCAATCTACAAAACCAAAATATACATGAAAAACGAAGCAATTGTCACTCTAAATATTGATTTTAATAAATAATTGTCAATAAAAGGGTGATAAAAGTTTTATGTAAATAATATATTGAATTATATATATATGAGAATATTTATATAATATATTTATAATAAATATATTTTAATTATATAGGGGGTTTTAAAATTTATAATGGATTTCGGACATGAGGTAAGGGATTTTCACCTCATTTTTATTTCTGTGAGACACATGCCATATTCAACCATTATTTCCTTTTTCTGGAGTATATATTTTTCATGAATGTCTTTTATTATTATTATCATAAATATAAGGGGAATTTACATATCCATATATTTATATTTAATTCATGGGTATCATTATTTAAAAGATACAAAGTGTAATGCGATTTATAATGAAATCTCAATTCTAATTGCGATTATATCTTATTATGATTCAATTGATGAAATTTATTAATATACCTCTCAAAAATATATTTAAATTTTGTTATTATATGGTTATTTATATATAATTCATGTTTACATTCAATTTACTCTCTTTAAAATCTAAATAGACAAAAATAAATTTTTATGGAAATTGACAATAATTCCATCACTGGTTAAAAATACTTTCACTTCCATGACCATGTTTCTAGAAAATATATTTACTACTCTCCGATTTTTTATTAAATATATTTTTCCCCAGATTTAATTTTTACGAATTTGTTTAAAAGTAATCTTCTAGTAATTTAAGTAACATGGTACTTTTGAACTTTTTACTAGAAATGTGAAAGGAAGTAATATTTTAATGATTATAAAATGAATGGAATTTCCAACCATCATGAATGTTCAATGAATGTTTCCATGGTCATATAAAATGAAAATGTATTTTAAGAATTTTGTTTGAATTTTATGTTTTAAAATTGAAATTTTATTCAAGAATGTTTTAATTATATTTTAATAGAATTTTTATTCATAATTGAAAAAAACCTTTGGAATTGCTTATGTTTTACTGGGAATATGATCCAGTGGTACCAAACATACTATTTATCTTGATGGTTTATGATTAGTGATTATGAGATTTATTTTAAAAACATTTATCTTTATTAGGATATGCAGTGATAGATTGATGAAATATTTTTGAAATCTGTTCTCGTTGCCCGAGTTATGTTATAATGATATGATAAATTTTTACGATATCATGGAGAACATATTTTTAGTTTTAGTCTTTTTATGGGTGGGCCCAAGATTATATAAAACTCCAATGTAGTAGGAACATTTTTATGTCTCTTGAGATAATTATGGGAAATAAGTTGATGTTCTTGATCCTTTATGGGAAAAAATTCCATTTTATTGATATGATATATGAATGTAGTAAATATAATTGATCTTTATTGGTAAACAAATTGATGTTCTTGATCCTCTATGAGAAACATATAGAGACCATGTTTTTTCCTTGTCAGACTTTGAAATATTTCAATATATATATTTCAGATCTAGGTGTTGAGACGATGAGATATTATGAGGCTCAATGTAACCAAATTTTTTTTAGAAATATTAAATATATTTTATATTACGGACATGTGTTTTTAATGAAAATGGAAAATATCTTAAACACAATATAAGATAATAAATCAGATACCATGGTTGATTCTAGAATGTGTTTTTACCCTAGGTGAATCCTAAAATAGATAGACATGGAGCGTTCAAAAACCTCACTCGTTGGCAGTATGCTCAGTGGATTAATTTATCAATTAATTAATTTTTTACTTAAATTAAATGTTAATAAATATATTTACATTTCTATTTTTCTAGGGTTATCGTCATAATCATGGTATCTACCGAGAGCTTTTCATTCTACCTTCAGTTGGCAGATAACCTTGAACGACAAAAAAATGCTAGATCAGAACATATCAAGACATAGTGAACAAAAATACTTCCATTAATCCTTGGAGAGTTCATTTTTTGATGATGAATGATATAATATCTAGGTAGGACTCATCAATTGAATATTTATGCCCTTTTGATTAAATATATTGGGCAGATTGATCCATGTTCTTGGATCTGTGACAATTGTGGCCAATTTCATACACTTTCATACTAAAATTTTATTATTATAATTTTGATCTAAACCTAGTTTCCAATGTTCATGTTTTTTGGATAAGAAATTTTTTAAAATGGCGGTGATACCTTTTTGAGGTATCCTTATCACTAATTTTATTTGTGTTCATCACTGGTAGGACACTACAGTCCTAGTTCTTCATTTCTGTGTGGTACCAATCCTGATCAGACCCCCAGAATCATTATAGATTGACAGATGATGCATGGATCAATGAAATAACACTATATTTGTGGTATTTGTGGTGTAAGGATGGTCATTTCAACTATGAAAGATTGATTAAATTATGATCGATTGATAGAGGCTCGTGAAACTTAGGATGAAAATATTATAGGTCACCGGGAACTTATTTCTAGAAAGATATGACCATAAACCAGGAACCATGCCAAGATCTGATGTTTTTGGGAGGATATAAAACTGAAATCAAATCAGAAATGCCATATATAAGGCGTTGATCATGGATATAAGTTTTTATGGAAAACTTGACTACAAGCCATGTGTAATGATGACCAAACGTTGCCTAGCCCCCAGAGTATGGAAACTAGGGTTTTGGAAATCTATACATATATGTTGACATGTATCCCTCCTACATGTTGTGTACATCATCCCTAGGTGGACATGTCGTCTAACAAATCACATGACTATGATTCCATGTGGGAATATATGGTCATGCACATAGTCGTGTACCCAAGTACATGGACATAAGTTCTTGTACACATACATAGGTTCATTTACATGGAAATATGGTCATATACATGGACATAAGGTCATGTACATGGACACATCCCGGTCTTGGGAATCATCAACATGCCATGTTTTCCACCCACATGGTGTGTACTACTGTTTGGGTATGGAGCCATGCACCACCAAGGAAATAACATGGTGGTGGAGTGGGACCACACGTCATGTGGGTACCCTCACACATCGTGTACCCCTTGGTTCCTTCGTAAGAAACTTAAATGTTACATTTATCCTTCATTCATACTCAAATTTTGGACCATGAGTATCCTCTCCTGAGTGTATTTCAATGTAGAACTTGATGGGTCCATCCATTGTGAATTTTGATATAAGATGTAAAATTTTCTAGTCATGAAACATACTGAGGTGACACCAAATGATGACTATGATAAAAACTGATCACTAAATTATTCTTACGAGTGGAAACAACATATTAGATTGGGAGATGATCCTTGATAATCCTATTTAAACACCTCTTTAACACCATTGTGTGGGTTTTTGAAAACATGAGTAGAACCCTCCATCTACGTGGACGTGGGCCCTCTTCATCTACCTTTTAAGTGGAACCCCCCTAACGCACTAGGGCACATGTCCTTGATGACTATTGTCGAATCCCCACATAGTACCATCGAATTATTCCTCAACTTTAGGTGTAATAACGGTATTAGGTAGGGCATAGGTCCTCGATGATCAGAGTGGAACACCACATCAACATGTGAGCGAGTCCTCTGCAAATACCTACTTAGTGGAACCATCTACCAGATAGGGCATGGCTCCTTATGACACTAGAGTGGAACCCACTCATATCGGGCACAAGTTGTGTACATATATTTATTGGGTGGAACCCCATTGATGTCCTATGACCTAGGTCCTCAACTTAGAGATTATAACCCCTTGATTGTGAGATATAGTGATGAGGTGTGGATTGACATGGATGATTACTTCTGGGTAGACGTGTGAGATGTCGGGCATCATTGATGGACTTTTGGAAGTATTGTATACTCTTCTTCTTGGGATGAGTTGTGATATAGAGATCCATTTATCTCTCGTTTGAGGGTATTTTTATGAAGCATATATATATATATATATTATTTGGTACCCATACCCTTCAATTTGGTTAATCTCTTTCCATGAGAGGCAAAAAAGTGTGGGGTATGACTTGTACTTTTCATGTTTAGCATCTCGTAGTTGGATGATTATACTATCCTACCATATGTGGTGAAGACCTGACATGTTTTTCATATACTCAATGTGTTGCAACCCTTGGGAATATCTGAGGTTAATCTCTCTTGTTTTGGGTGGAGATGATCTCTATCATTGTATCTTTCATCCAGTGTACAATATTTTTCATTTTAATTCTTATTCCATCTCTAAATACCCCCCATTCAGCCTTCTGGGAACCCTTCTGGTTATGTTTATACTAATCCCAACATGGGATTTTCCTAACTGTGTTGTGTCTTATGTAGATGACAGAAATGTTGGTGGTGACTTCAAAAGAACTTAATGATACTGGGTGCTATGGACAATGGACGGTGGTTATAGCTTCCAGATCAGGAGCTTGGATCGCTTAGTTGTTTACCATTTTCTAGTTTTTTTATTTTGGGAAATATTTTTGGTTGGGCATGTATTTTCCATCTTTACATTCCACTTTTCTCTAACGTACACTTGTAAACCCTATAGGTGTTCACGCATGGTTTATTTCTAGCTGTGTTGTATCTTATACTCCTCTCTACACATTATCATCGATATGGCTATGTATTTTCATAATGGTACTCAAGAAATGACCTCCACATGTTAGATATTCTTTTAACACTAGTTACCACCCTCTGGCCAATGAAGGTAGACTTGAGGTAGTTATAGCTCAAGCCCCGACTTTGTTCGAGTAGTGAGATATTATTATCAGATTAAGTTCCTTCTAAGGGACATTGTTCGGACTAGTCCCCTTATTAGGATTTGGTTGGTTTAGTACAACGATGTAGAAGTGTCTTGAGTGTGGATCTAAGATAAGGTAATGTAGTGATGGTGTTGGTGGTCGGTGTATCCCTTCACTGGGACCTTGACTATCTACTTGTCGACTCAATATGTCAAGGAATTAGTTACTGGGTTTGATGGGACATTCATTATATAGGATTGAGTCTTTGACTATCCTTATTTAGTCATATCTCCAATGTTGTTATATATATATATATATATTATCATCTGACCATGATACGTTTTGATGAATCTTAGGATGCCTCTTTGATTACTAGAGCTAGGACACCAACTCCAAATCATGAAGAAGATCTAATAAGTGATGAGGCCTCAGTTCAGGCTCCATCATTTGACCCCTTTTTCCATGTGGGAAGGTAGAAACACCTCCATCTATTGAATATCCAATCATCCTAGAAAATCTGGACGATGATGCATATATTCTTAGAATTCTTCTAGAGTTCCAGTGCCAGTGACTTTTGAGGTTACGTGGAAAGCAAGATCCTCAAGAAGCAAAGGGTTTACTAGATTCCGTGGTCTATATCATTATGAGCATTAGAACATTGACAGATAATATCATTTCATTGGAAGATATAATTTTCCATAGTGCAGTCGGATGATGGTGGAGCCTTATTACATAGATGAATGTTGAGTCAACCCTCTCATGTAACAAATTTCAATAGCTATTCTGTGATGAGTACTACCCATCCTTCTTGTAGCCAGTTTGGATTAATAAGCTTTGGGACCTACATCATGGAGGGATGATAGTGAATGAGTGAATAATGGGATTCATGAACCTTGTCGGATACTCCTTTGAGAAGACCTGATATGAAAAATTCTGATAAAAAAAGATTGATCAAGGACTCTACAGAGAGATTCATTCTTGCATGGTGCCCTTGTGCATTCCCACCCATAACGAAAAGATAGAGTGGGAAATAATGACAGATATTTTTATATACGAGGTATACCAGATAGCTTGATATTCTTGTGTACATCATAGAGACGAGTTGCCTATAGAATATAGAAGACACAAGATGATAGGATCTCTAAGCGGGACACCTTCCCATGATCAGACATAGGCTCACAGTCAAGAGTAGTGTGGAGGAACAAATTAGCATAGAGAGGGGTAGTGTTTTCATTTTGATGAGTGGGGTCACCTAGCATGAGACTTCTTGACCAGACATGCTGAGTAGCACAAGCAGGTAGCTGACAGACCTCCAAAGTAGAGGCTACACCATGATCAGAGATCTCATAGGAAAGAGAAGGGTGGTCCCCGAGGTGGAAGAGATGGTAGAGGAGTTTTTGGAGCTTTGGGTGGTGGAAAACACTATGGGATCATTCCATCACCATCACTAGTTGGGCCACGTTAGGCTCAAGGAGTTGGCAGTTGGGGTCATGGATAACTATAGGATTTGAAGACTTTAAACACCACAATGCACGAGATTATTATAGGTATGATTTCTTGTTTAATATATTATTACTTATGTATTATTAGACATAGGTACCCATAATTCCACCATCACTATAATATTGGTGCAAGAGATGGAACTCCCAATTGAGGTGCTAGACCAATAGATTCATCCTGAGGTCCCTATAGGGAACACTTATTCTATATCTTTTATCTGCTGACTATGTGAGCTATTGATTAGTGGAGAGTGGGTCATGTGAGACAATTTGATCATTATAATGGAAACCTATGATATCATCATGGGTATGGATTTGTTTTACACTGTTTGATCCCAGATTTACATTAACCCTAGATGAGTCAAATGCCTACACACTGATGGGATAGGATTTAACATTATGGTTGAGAGAGACCACTTATATGGATTAGTGGGTTCTATGGGAAGGAGTCCAAAACCCATAACCCATTAGTTAGAAATTATATCTCTTGTTATAGTAGGCTCTTCAGACATTTTGACTCCTTTAGTTCTGTGCGATTATGTGGACATCTTCCCCAAAGATGTTCTAGGACTACCTCCAATGAGGGAGATGAAGTTTTACATTTACTTACATCCCATTAAACCCTATGAAATATTTTTAAACATATCATATGTACCCTACTGAGTTATGTGAGATGCAGTTTTTATTGGAAGACCTTCAAGATAAGGTTTTTTATTAGAGCCAATGTGTCTCCCTAGGAAGCTCTAATCTTTTTCATGAAATATAGAGATCATAGTTTGCAAATTTTCATGGATTATTGTCACCTAAACTAGTTCATGATGAAGAAAAATTACCCCTTACCAATGATTGAATACCTCTTCAACTTGTTTTGGGGAATGCGATTGTTCTCAAAGATCAATGTCATGTCTGACTACAACCAATTAGGGGTTTGTGTGGATGATATTCCATGGTTATCATACAGAAGTTTCTATAGACACTATGAGTTCTAAGTGATTCCCATTGGTGTCAGGAATCCACCCTCGTGTTTATGGATTTGATGAACCATGTCTTCCACCGGTACATGTACTAGTTTGGGGTTATCTTCATTGAATACATACTCATATATTCTGCATCTGAGAAGGGTATTTCATAACAATAGAGGATTGTTATATATTTTCCTTAAGAGAACTGGCTTTATGGAAAGATCTCTAAGTGGTAGTTTTATATACATGATGTTTAATTTAAATGGAATTTACTTTATGATTAGGGTTTATCCACGACACTAGAAAATATTTATGAAGTGCATGATTGGGTGACTCCTAAGAATGTGTTAGAGGTGAAAATATTTCTTGGATTGGAGGGGCACTGCAAAAGATTTTGGGGGAGAATTATCTATAATTTCATCCCATTTTGTCACCATGATGTAGATAGGGAAGCAATTTACCTAGTCTGAGTAGGGCTAGAGGGAATTTGAGGAGGTCAAGTTGAGGTTTAATAGTGCTCTAGTGTGGAGGCTACCGGAGGAGGGAATGGAGTATGTGGTGTATTGTGATGCCTCCATAGCTAGGCCCTATTGCATATTGATACTATAGCTAATAGATATAACATATGGATCAAAGAAGTTGAAACCCCATCCGAAAAACTATGTGACTAATGAACAAGATATAAAATTGGTAGTCTTTTCATCAACTATGTAGAGTCACTACATTCTTTGGGGGCACTTTTTGGTTTACTCAAACAATCAGAGTCTCCGGTATATCATCACATAGATAAAAATGAACCTAAGACAATGATACTAGTTTGAGTTACAAAATAACTATGACTTTGAGATATTATATACTATGAAGAATACAACATTGTAATATATTACCTTAGCAGGAGGTCTTAGGGTTGATTGGTGTAGGAGGAATCATAGATCATGGCATCACTTTAACTCACCCCGGTGGAGTAGAGGGGTGAATATTTCTGCAATCGATGTTTTTCAATCCCTCGCTTATCAATCGTGTGAGAGAGTCCTAATTGGGATATATCAACCATGAGTTCATGTATGACCAGATACCCCTGGGAGATTAACCTAATATGTATTATGATGGAGTGAATCAAGTCATCATGTTCCAACGGAAAAAATGGTTCCAATTATGATTTGATAGGAAGTGATAAAATAGTTCCCCACCTCTCCCCATGTTTTGGATCCCGTAATGGGAAAGAATTACATAGACATTAAATGGTAGTTTCGGTGGTGTGGAATGATATGAATCATAGTTGAGTTCGTTTTTCGATGCCTCACAAGTCAGTAGGTGAAGGAAAAAAACCATGTTCTGGCATGATTTTTACATCACCTTGAGAACCTATAGTGGATATGGGATGTCATATCCATGGAATTTTTGATAATTCTTACACACATAGTGAAGGGCCATGAGGGAAGATGGGAGATTATTGACTAACTCATGAAATCAATGTAGTTATTTGCTATTAGGGAGCAGAGTTCATTCGAGAGTTTGGGGAAATTGTATGTATGATAGATTTTTTTCTCTTATGGGGTTCCCTCTAAGATTTTATTTTATCATGATGTTCAGTTTTTGTCATGATTGTGGAGAGGTCAATAGGAGGCATTCACGACCCAAATGAGGATGATTACAACCTTTCACCCTAGATCAACTGGCTAATTGAGCGCACTATCTAGGTGTTAGAGGATATGCTAAGGGCTTGTGAGTTAGAAAATATACAGAGATTGGATTATCACTTCTACTTGTTATAGTTTGTTTACAAAAAGATTTACTACTCAACCATCAACATGGAACATTTTGAGGCCCTATATGAGAGACCCCACACGTCATCCCTATGCTAGAAAGAGATCATAGAGATATCTCTTACGGGGCTATAGATGGTGAAGGTGACAACTGAGATAGTTCAAGTCATCCATGAGTAGATCAAGATGGTCCATAGTGGAGTGAAATATTATGTATATCGCCATCATAGGCCTTTGAGTTTGGGCAGTGACACTGTCACACCCTAATATTTTGTGAATTATTTATAATAAATTTAGCATTTTGATATTTTGTATTTCACATCACAATATTAATTTTTAGTAATATATTTATACATTAAAACACTATTTCAAACATCCCATTCAAATACATCCAAATTGGCTTGCACTAAACACAATATTTACATGTCTTGCGCAACCAGCAACACCGACTTGGCGTATATTACATGTGATATCAAATTTCTACAATGCATCATTTTATTAATTTTTAAATGGATATAATTATATCCTTGTCGTTAAAATTAGTTATATGAATATTAATTAATAATTTTAAAATAATATTTATAATTGTTTTATATAAATAATACATATGGATAATGAAAGTTAGAATTTTTTGGTAAAGTCCTGATATGTTTAAAAATAATATGAACTACAATTCTTTTCTTTCTATGAAAAATAATAAAATTAATTTTAGACACATAGATAAATTAAATTATATAAAATAATACTTCTTTTCGAATTTATAATGATGAAATTATATTAGGGTGATTTTTGATATTATTCTATGAAACATTATTTTTGGATGAGTAGTGAAAATACTACTTTTTAGTTAAAAAATGCCTTTTCATTAAAATAATTATTAATGTTAAATTATATTTAAAATTTTTTAAAGGTAAAATGAGATCAAATATAAATATATTGATACAATTGAGGTCATATAATAAATTTAACATTGAAATTGTATATAAAAACAAAATAAACTTTCGAACATCTATAGACTTTAAAAACCTGTAATTTCATCATGTTTGGAGGATTGACATTCATCTTATTTTTTTCATATACGATAATTGAATTTCATAAAACTAACATACACCATTTTGATCATTATAATATCTAGATTCAAATAATATCAGATTATTTTTTGACCAAAAATATTAGTGAACATGATTAAAATTAATCTCAGCAATTAAAGTTAAATTAAGTTTAATTGGGGACTAAACCTTGATCTTATGGGACCAAATGACCTAGAAACTTGTCAGAAACCCATTTGTTGGACATATATCATCTCTAAAACTTCCATTATTGATTTATTTTTTGTTCTTATTACTTTATTCAGGTAATAACATGTGCACACTTAACCTGTTTTGAAAAATTCCAAGTGAGTCTTTTTCCTTCCCTGTAAAAGGACACTAATTCTCTCACATCCTCACACCTCTAAAACCATATAGGGTTGTTTAACATATGCATAATACACATACAAAATTTCCAGACTTCCTAAATTGTAATAATAAATCCATATATGGTATTATATATAAGAATATGGTTCTTTAAAGGATTTATTTTAAATATATCTATTTTATATAAGAGGTTTTAATGAGAACAATAAGAGTAAAGACATAAGGTAAGATGATTTTATCTATATTTTTATATCTATGAGAAACATACATTATTAACCACCCATTATTTTTTTTGTGTGTATACTGACCATGTATGTGTAAAATGATTATTATAATTAAATTTATGGGTGTTTAAATATCCATTTTATGATATTTATTTCATGGGGCTTATGTTTCATAAGTCACCAAATCAGTGAAAAGTTTTTGTCTCAATTTTCCTTATTTGAGAATAAAGTTTTGTTATCCAACTAAATTCTTTTTCGAGGTGTATAGACTTCCATGTTATATCATTAATCTCATTATTTTCATGATATTTATATCTTCATGTAAATTCCTTTTCTTACATGGAGTGTATGATCCCATGTAACCAAGCGGTAAGAGATTATGGAAACAATCTCTTCATTTTTCAATATAGTTATTGATTATTCTTCGTTGATGAAATTTTAAGATCCTTCTATCATGAACACTCAGGATTTTCTCTATCCTGTATTTATTCAAGATATCCTCATTTATTTGTACCAACTTTCAAGAATTTTTTACATAATAAATTATTTTTTTATAAAATCTTACTCTCTCACTCTTTAGTCATAAATCTATTGTATTCAAAAACCATGTTTTCAAAAAAAATTAAAAAATGCATTAAAAAATGAATCAAATTATCCTTGAAGAAAATTTTCAATGGAAATAGATTTTAATTTTATTTTATGTTTTTCCAATATTTCATTATATCTTTTATAATATATTTTCAATGAAAATGTTTTTTATAAATTTTTTCAATCTCCTTCTATATGTTTTCATGGAAAATAGTTTTTGAAATGTTTTTTTCAATATTTATTTATATGATTTCCATGAATTACAAAAGTAATGGTTTTCAAAACAATTTTCAAGATTTATTTATAATTTTTTGAATCATTTTAAATATAATTGTTTTCAAAATGTCTTGAATATTTATTAATATAATTTCAATGTATTTTACGTGCTATGGTTTTCAAAATGTTTTGAAAATTATTTTATAAGTTTCCAAGGAAAATGGTTTTCAAAAGGTTTTTAATTTTTAAAAATCATTTCTCAAGAGGAAAGGATGTTTTCCGCAAGAAATTTTTTCAAAATATATTTCAAAATTATTTTCCATATAATATTACATCTGATGATGTTACTCATGCCTTTATGATAAATGATCGAAGGGTTACATTCATATTATTTTCTGAATGGTTTATGTTTTCAAGTAATAATGATTAGGACAAATTTTTATCTTCAATGAGTTATACTCTTTTAAAACCCAATTATTTTCACAAGTTTTTCTTTAATGAAATGGTTTTGAAACGTTTCTATTTTTCATAGGTTATGATGTGATTTCTTGGGATATGATTTGATTTTTATAAAAACTATCTTTTTTTATGGTTTAGGATATGATGAAAGTTTAATTATCTTATAGCACATGTATGAATGATTTTATTATGAGATGGGTGGGACCTATATCACCCTCCCATGTATTCAGAAATGGAAAATGTTTAATGCGATCAAAGGGTACATGGGAGGACATCCCAATCCCAAAAAAAAGGTTATATGAGAGTGCATCAAAAGAATAAAACAAGAGGGTATACAAGAGTGAATCCCTTGACTGAAATGAGAATGCATACAAGAGTACATCTAAATCATAATACAAGTGGGTATATGAGAGTACATCCCAAGCCTGAAAAAATAGGGTATACAAGAGTATATCCCAATACCGAAATAATAGGGTATATGAGAGTACATACCAATACCAAAATATGAGGGTACACTAGAGGACATCCCAATCCTTAAACAAGAGGGTACACAAAAGGACATCCCAATCCCAAACAGAGAGGGTACATGGTAGGACATCCCAAACATTAAATAAGAGAGTGCATAAAAAGATATCCACAACCCAAAACAAGAGGGTACATAATAGGACATCCTAATCCCGAAACAGGGGGGTACACAAGAGGGAATCACAAGTCCAAAGCACATACATTGGTTATTAACCCAAGACTAACATTTTAGAAAGGCCTTGGTAGGCTACCTTGGTATAGGGTTTTTATGTGTGTTTCCACAATCCCACATTTTATTCCTATGTTATGATTTCATGGATTATATAATTTATTTCATGATGGTTCATGTATTATAATATTATAGAATTTATTATGATATTTAATATGAAGGGTACTTTCTTCAACTATTATGCCCTAGTTCCATACCCATTTGTTAATGTTATGCTTATACATTTCCTTTATTCTCCATTACTGAGAATCTAATATCACTCTATTATTATATTTCATTTACCTAGGTTATAAAGAAATGTTTTAGGTATAAATACCATGTGTAGATATATTTATAGGAGATATTGAAGATATTTCACCAGGATAGAATATTTTCTTTCTTAGTTTCAAAAGTCACTAAACTATTACAGTCTTTAGTCATGTATTTTTTTAATGTAATAAATATTAATCCTAAATGATGTAATATCCAAGAATTTCAATACTATGTCAATATAATTTGTATCAAAGAAATGGTTTAGTCAAATTTTGGAAACTAGGTTGAGAAACATTTAGTGAAAACCCTAGGTATATTTCTAAGGGTATGTATAGAGATGTATCTAAGGATATGTATAAGAATTATTTAACATTTAGGGGAATTATAATATAATTTTAGTAAATGATAGAGTGAGTTGTTTCTAATAAATAAATATCTTTCTAGATACTATAAGTGGGCATGCCTCCGGAACAGATGTACCTAGGATAAAAAACTCTGACATGATGTTCCGGGCCTGACTGGGGGTAAACTGGTACACAACAACAGGACTTGTTGTACACCTGGTTTGAAAATCCTGAAAAATATTCTTTGGGAATTCACAAGCTCTTCATAAACTATCATGAAGGAATTATATATAATTTTTCTATGAGTAACATAGGATAATCCTAATATATCATAGTTCAAAAAAGGTGTTATAGTTTAGACATCATATAAGTGGGTTTCATGAATATTTGGTTGCTCACTCTCATAACTATTTCTTACTATATGATTTTGGATTTAGTCAATAAATGAAAAAAAACATTAATGGTGATTTCTATGAATAATTTTGTGATTTTACTCCTCATCATCAAAATTCTATGGGGACAAGAAAGTAATGTATCATTTCTATACTAACAAAAATTTCTAATGTTATGAACCTTGACAGATTCCCATAATTGCAAAGGATGGAACAACATTCTGTTGAGTCCTTCATGAGGAAACATCTGTATTATTTTAGTGCGTATCATAATCCAGTTGTTGACGAAAAATGCCTCAATGCCACTGAAAAGATATTTTCTTTTCTCCAATGTTTGGAACATGAGAAATTCATTCCATATGTTTATCGGTTAGATGGTGAAGCAGATTAGTGGTGTAATCTAATCATGAATATGAGGCATAAATATAAATTTGACTCAATGGTTTGGGAAAACATCCAAAACTTATTATTTAATATGTAATTTTCTCAAATTCTTCATACAAAAATAGAAAATGAATTCATAGAATTTAAACATAAGGTTGGTGAATCTATCATTTATTATGATGAAAATTATACAAGGATTTTGATATACTCTTCAATTATTACATTTAAGCATGAAAGAAGAAATGATCAATTTTTTGATGGTCTGAAACCTATTATTCGAAAGGCTTTGGATATAAGAGACATTAGAATATATGAAGATGTTTTTAGATGTGCTATAAAGGTGGAAATTAAGGTTGACGTTGTGCATCAATCTCATGGTTTTGTGATGAAAATGAAGAAATAGTTAAAAAAAATATAACAATAATGGAGAAAAGAAAAAAATACTTCCTTTATGAATAAATTATGGGAAGAAACACAGAGGAAATTCTCTTAAGGGGGATACTAACTGTTTTAAATATTTACGGGAAGGTCATCGAGTGGCTAAATGTGAAACTGATGGGAGGAAGTTAGATAATGATGAAAATAATGAGAAATCCATGTAGAATGAACCTCCTTCACTTTAGTGTTGAAATTTCATAGAGTTTGGACATTAAGCTAACAAGTGCCACAATCAAAGGTCTAATGTTAATGATAATCCACATAAACCACAGAAGATAAGGATAAAGGGAAATATTATACGATCATAATGGATGAAGTAAACCAAGATGATTAAGAACTAATTATCCTTCCCTCCTTTGTCTGGAATTTCTCTATTTGTTTTTGTATCAATAATCCCTATAAAAGTTATATTATTCATCTTATGGTGAGATTTCATGTGTTTATCTTTCCCTACATGGATTATGGAAAAATAAAATCCCATTTCATATTCTATCAGTAAAAGTATGAACCCATGTTTCTGATAAAAATGTTTTTGTTTTAAGGTATGATCTTATTTAAGGAATAAAGGGTGGATTATATTTTAGAAGGTTTACCAAATTAACCATTTAACAAATTTTTCAGATGAACATCAGTTGAAGTTAGTAATATTAAAGGGTTATCTTTCCATATGAGGATTTATTCATTTTGGATAGCCTGTTCAGACTACTCTGTGCTGATGATAAATGGGGTGACATATCATGGATATTATGATCTGTTAGTACTCTAGTCATGAAAAAGTCACCTTAGTTTTTTTGAGAAAGTGTTGAAGTGGGTCAATAAACAAAAATGGGCGACGTTGTTCCAAAATCATGAAAGAATATCTTTTCATTAAAATTCTTCAACATTTGGAAAAATGATATTGAAACCAAAAATATTGATGTGTACCTATGTTTCTAAGGAATAAAAAGGTCCCTTAGGTCATCATAGATTTATGGATGTGTGATTTAAAACATTTTCCTGACATTGTTCTCTATTACTCTCCATCAAAACACGATGATAATATTTCTCTTCCATGTCAATGTGTTATCTTTCTACCTATGTTCTCCTATGTGGTAATATCATTTTTAGTTTCATTGGGTCACAATTATGGTTACAAAATTCCATTTAAGGGTAGTTTTGATATTTATTTTAATGATTTTAGATTCTATGAATGAAAATTTCATGTATTAATCCTTTGATATCTCATACAAATTTGGTGTGAAAAAATAATTTTAAGGGGGGTAGAATGTAACACCTCGATATTTTGTTATTTTTTAATTAATTTATCTTTTTGATATTTTTCATATCATGTGAAATTGGAAATAATTATTTTTATATTTATATATTAAAAAAATATTTTAAAAATTCTATTCACATGACAGTAATTGGCTTGTGCTACATGCAATATGGACATAACATTTGCTACTCGCTACACCGACTTGGAGTACATTACACACAACATGGAGTTTCTATGAAACTTCGTTTTTTTATGATTTTTTGAAATGATTTAATTATTATATAGACATTAAATGTAGTGATATGAATATAAATAACTTCTTTTCAAATATTTTTTATAATTATTTAATAGAAATAAATCATATGGATAAGAGAAGATATATTTTTTTGTAAAGTCCGTATATGTTTAAAAAAACTATGAACTACACTTATTATCCTTCTAATAAAAACAATAAATTTAATTTTAGACACATGTAGAAATTTAATTTGATAAAATAAAAATAATTTTTGAATTTAAGATTCTAAAATGAGCTTATAGTTAATATTTTGCATTTTTCTAAGAAATTTCATTTTTTATGAATAGTGAAAATACTGATTTTTAGTCAAAAGACATCCTTATTATTTAAATAATTATTAATGTTATATTATAATTTATATTTTTTTAAGTTCAAATTTGATCAATTTTACATATATTAATAAAATCTATGTCATTAAAAACAATTTCACATTTAAATTGAATATAATAACTCAATAATCTTTTGAACTTTTTTCTACATTAAAAATCCATTATTTCTTTATGTCTATAATATTAGCATTAATCTTAATTTTAACTCTTCTGTGAATTTAATTTTGAAAAACAGAAATAAACTATTTTAGTCAATATAATTTTTATAGTCTAACACAATAAAAATATTTTTTCACCAAAAATATTAGTAAATGTAATTAAAATTAATGACAACGATTAAGGTCAAATTAAATAAAATTGGAGACAAAAACTTAATCTTAACGGCCCAAATGATCTATGAACATGTCAAAAACCCATTTTATGGACATATTTTGGCCATAAACATTCAATTCTTGATTTATGTTTCCTTGTTATGACTTTTTTATGTAATAAAATGTGTACACCTAACTTGTTTTCAAAAATTACAAGTTATTCCTTTTCCTTACCTATAAAATCCACTACCTATCCCACTTATTCATACATCTAAATCCTCTTATATTTGGAAAATATCTTCCCAATAAACTTCCCAAAATACATCCTTTACTTTTACAATACTTCCCTTGGGAAGATGTCAATACTAGAATCCTTTTTCCACAAACCAAAAGGAGTTACCTAATTAAGAGGCAACGTCTTCTCTCAAGCTTCCTTATTTTATTTTTCTTCAACACCACTCCTCTCTCTTTATTACATAATTATATAAAAAAATATGTTTCCTGAATTTACTAGGATTTTGTTATGGTAATTTTTCAACCTACACATACAAACACCTCCATCTAATGGGTAACCAACATAATGTTTATGTGTATTATGAACTTCAGCCTCACAAAATGATGATTTTTAAATATTCCTTACCGCCTCTCATGGTAGAAATTATGAGAGACAATGTATTTATATTTGTTAAATATTATATTTATTATGTATTTAATATTTCATAATCCTTTTAGAAAACATATCTTTTTTACATTTCATTTTGTGTAAATATGATAATTTCGTTTGAGGAAGTGTAGATTACCGCCCCCTCAAAGGGATGTGATTCATTCACACACTACATGGAAAATATTAAGGACGGGTTTAATGAAATTATATGATATACATGATCAAATAATTCTATTGTAATATATACATATATATATATACATATATATAGATATATTCATATATTTCATTTTATTTGTTTCTTTCAACATGGTAATAAAAATGTAAACAGCATTCATGTGTACATATGAATTATGTAGCCCACGAATGATGTATTCAATTTTATAATTATATATTATAATGATTATTATAATAAAAATATAATATATATACATGATATTTATTTCAGTGTTTACATTCAGAAACAATGATATATGTATAAGGACCAACTATATAAAAAATTAAGACACATGAGAAAAACAAAGCGAATATTACCCAAACCGTAACATTAACATGAAATTATTAACAAGAGGGTAATATAAAGTAAAAATAAATAAATAAATATATATATATGGTATTATATATAATAATATGGTTATGTAAAATATTTATAATAAATTTACATTTATTTTATAGGAGGTTTGAATGAGTACGATTAGAGTAAAGGCACAATGTAGGTGATTTCATCTCAATTTTTATATCTATGAGATACATGCTTTATCAACAACCCATTCCTTTGGAATGATGTGTATTCTAACCATGGATCAGTTAAATGACTCTTATAATTAAATTTATTGGTATTTAAATATCTACCATATTATATTTCTTTCAAGGATTTTTGGTTTCAAAAGATAGAAAATATGTAAAAATGTTTTCTCTTAATTTTCTTTCACTGAGACTCATGTTTTTTTATGCACCTGAATTCTTTTCCAAGGTGTATATACTTACATGTTATATACTTAATCTTATTATTTTTATGATATTTTAAGATTAATTTAATTTCCTTTTCTTACATAGAGATTATAATCCAATGTAACCATGTGGTAAGAGTTTCCTCAAAGAATTTCATCATTTTTCAAGATTGTTAATGATTATACATCATTAATAAAATCATATGATCTATATATCAAGAAAACTCATGATATTACTTATCATATATTTATTCATAATATCCTCATGTATTAGTACCATTTTTCTAGCCTTTGGTACTTAAGATAATTTTTTATGAAAAATTGGACCATCTATCTATTTAGTCTGAAATCTATTGTATTAAAAATCATATTTTCAAAAAAATAATAATAATAATTTAAAAAAACTTTCAAATGATCCTTGAAGGACATTTTCAAGGAAAAGGGATTTTAAAAAAGTTAAATTTTTTCACATATTTCTTTATCAGTTTTCTAATGTTTTTTCAAATAAAAGTATTTTAAAAAGGTTTTGAATCTGCATTTATAAGTTTTCATGGAAAATGGTTTTCAGAAGGTTTTCAGGTTTTAGAAATAAGTTTTTTTTAAAAAAATATTAGTAAATGTTTACAAATCGATTTTTAATATTTCTTTATAAGTATTCAAAAAAATTTAAAAGTAATAGTTTTAAAAAAAATTAAGCTTTATTTATATGTTTTCAAAGTATTTTCAATGAAATTTTACTCAACATGTTTTCAAGGTTCTTTTATATGTTTTTAGGGGCAGCCGTTTTTAAAAGGATTTATATTTTTAAAAAGAATATTTCAAGAAGAGAGGATATTTACCTCAAGAAATGTTTTTAAAATAAAATTCAAAATTACTTTACATTTTAGATGACATCTATTGATGTTACTAATGACTTTAAAGGAAATGATCTAGAGGTTCCATTTATATTCTTTCTTGAATTATATATGTTTTGATGGAATAATTCTTATAAAACCTGTTTCTCTTCCATGGGTTATATACTTCTGAAACCCTGTTCTTTACAGGTGTTATGATTTATTGAAATTTTTATAAAACCTTTATATTTTCCATAGTTTATGAAGAGACTTCATGGGTAATGATTTAGTGTTTATAAAACCTATCTATTTTTACAGGTTGTGATATGATTATTATCTTGTGGCGCATGTATGGATGATTTTGTTATGAGATTGTTGGGACCTATATCTCCCACCAATGCATTGGGTAATGATAAATGTTTTATGAGCTCAAAGGAAAGATGATATGGAATCCCAAGCACAAAAAAAGAGGGTATACGAGATTACATCCCAAGCCTGAAACAGGAGGGTATACAGGAGTACATTCCAAGCCCAAAACATGTGGGTATACTACTATAAATCCCAAGAAAGAAACAATAGACTATATAGGTGTAAATTCCATGTCCAATTTGAGTGGGTATAACAGATTGAATCCTAATCCCAAAACAAGAGGTTATACAGGTGTAAATCCCAATCCTGAAACAAGAGGGTACACGAGAGGACATTCCAATATCGAAACAAGAGGGTACACAGGATGAGAACCAAATCCTGAAAAAATATGTTACACGAGAGGAAATCCCAATCTCGATACAAGAGGGTATATGGGGGGTCATTTCAAGCTTGAGATAAGTGGGTACCCAAGAGGATATCTGAATCCCAAAACAACAGGGTACATGAAAGGGCATCCCATGTTTTATATAGGTACATAGGTGAGTAACCCAAGCCTAACATGTTAAAAAGGCCCTCATAGGCCACCCTAACATAAGGTTTTTATATATTTTTTCCATAATTCCATGTTTTATTCCAATTTTATGCTTTCCGTACTTATGTTATTTATTTCCTTATGATTCTAGCCTTATGTCTCTAATATATAGGGTATGACATTCAAATGTTATGCTCAGATTCTATGCCCCTTTGTTCATGTAATGCTAATACATTTCCTTTATATTCCCTTAGTGAGAATCTGATCTCACCCCATTATTATATTTAGTTTCCCTAGGTTATAAAGAATTTTTTTGGTATAAATACTAACGGTGGAGATATTTATGGGACATGTTGAATAACCTTCACTAGGATAAGGAATTTTGATCCTATTTTTCAAAAGTCACTAATGAATTTTGGTTCTTAGGCATGTATTTTTCTACAATAGAGAATATTCATCTAAAATGATCTAATAACCATGTATTTCATGATTGGGTCATTATAGTGGCCATGTTTTTCTGAGATCCTCCCCATAACAATGATTTTAAAGGTTTACATGAGGATCCAAGCTATCCCAAAGGTTCATCAGGCCATTTGAGATCATGCATAGGGTTGGTGATGTTGCATTCCACCTATCCCTATCCACATAGCTAGAGCGGGTTCAAAATTTATTCCCCATGTTGAAACTGATGAAATACTTGCATAATACATTTCACATCATCAACTAGGGTGAGTTGGACATCAAGGATGGAGGCACCTTTGTGGAGTACCTGTTAGTGATTCAGGATCGATTGGAGAGGACCTTGCATGGAAAGACCATCCACACGGTTCGCATGTTGTGGTAGCACGAGAATGTGCATGAGAGTTTTTTTGGAGAAAGAGATCCATGTGTGGGATCAATATCGTAAGATGTTTGGTTAGTTTTTCTTTTTAAGGATGAAAATCATGAAGGGGAGAATGATGTAAAGACCGGATTTTTTCCATGTAAAACTTTGATATATATATATATATATATATCTAGGTATTGAGATGATGTGTGATTCCAAGTCCTAGTGTACCCAGAAGTAATTTTATAAAAATATTAAATATATTTTCATTATGAACGTATAGTTCAAAAATAAAACAAGATAAATATTAAACAAAATATCAGGTTATAAATATGGGACCACATTTTATTCTGGAATGCATTTTTTACCATAAGCGCGACCTAAAATTGGTCGGCACAAGATGTTCAGACACCTCACTCATTTATGGTACATTTGTTGGTCAATTAAATAATTAATTAAATAATTTTAACCTAAAAATTCTTATAAATATATTGACATGGTGATTCAACTATGGTAAGCCTCATAATCTTGAGATATTCTGAGAGAATATACTTCCTCTTTCCGTTGGAGGATCACCTTGGATGGTGATGAAACACAGAGATAGAGGATATTGGGAAGAAACAAATATAATGAATTCCTTATATCATTTAAGGATTCATTAATTGATTAAAAATGATCCAATATGTAGTTATGACTCTTAAATTGGTGATTTATACCATTTTGATTAAATGTATTCAGCAAATTGATCCCTTATCTTGGACCTATGCCAAATATGTCCATTTTAATGCAACAATGTACTAAAATTTGATTATTTCAATTTAAATCTGACCAAAGTTTCCTTTATTCTTTATTATTTGACAATAAAACTTTTAAAATAATGGTTAAATATTTTTTGAGGTTCATTTCTCCTGAAATTTCTTCACATTCATCAATAGTAGGACCACACAGTCCCAGTTTGACCTTATTGGGTGTTACTGATACCAATTAGACCATGATAATCATGAAAGATCAATGAATGAGGCCTTTATCGATGATATAAGACTATATATATGATTTTTGAACTGCATGGATGGTTGTTTTGAAAATTAGAGATCAATTAATTGATGATGGAATGATCAGGGGAACACAAATTTCATGATTGAAATCCTCTGGGTCAACGAGATCTGATTTTCACTGATCAATGGCTAAAAACAACAAAACATGGAAATATCTAATTTTTTCAGGTGAAGATCGGTCCATAATCAATGCGAAATGGATGAATATGAGGCATATATCACATATCATATATTTCTTTGGAAAACCTAACTTCATCTCATGTAAAATGATGAACACATGGCATGTAGCCCCTGATTGCTATGTCTTGGGTTTTAGAAAACTATAAATATTGAATGACATGTAGCCCTCCTACATGTTGTGTACCTCACTTCTAGGTGGATGAGAGATGTGATGAATCACATGGTCAGGACTCCATGTGAGAGCACACAACCAAACAAACAGTCTTGTACCCAAGTACACTTACACTTTTTCATGTACAAAGTCACTAGTTCATGTAAACAAACAAATGGTCATGTACATTGACACATGTTCATGTACATGAAAATGGCCAGAAGGACACAGATCAGTCTTGGTAATCTTGGAGACTCTATTTAATCCACCTACAAAGCTTGTACAACTACTTGGTATGGGATCAAGGTACCTGTAGGGACACAACATTGTGTTGGAGCAGGACCACATACAATGTGGTCCCCTCAGATATTGTGTACCCCTTTTTTCTATTTTATAATCATTAAAATTCCTAATATCTTTAGTTTGGAATCATATTTTGTCCCATGACTAGACTCACCTGAGTATTTTCCACATAAAACATGATTGTTCCCTCTATTGTGGATTTTCTAGAAAATATGTGAAATGTTTGAGGAACAACACTTACTAAGGTGATGCTTGAAAATGATAGTGAAATGGATGGATCAACATAGGATTATTTAGAGTGGAACTCCCTATCAAATAAGGTGGTGGTTCATAATGATCATAGTACAAGAAACTTTTACACTATGGAATGGGTCCTTGAACACTATAGTGGATGACCCCATTAGTGTGGGTGTAGTTCATCAACAACAACATTCTGAGTAGAACCCCCATGACGCACTAGGGAATATTTCCATGATGACTAGAGTGGAAACCCCTATTTGGCACCAGGTCATGGATCCTTGACTTTTGGGTGGAATCATTTTATTGGGTATGACGTGTGTCCTTGATGATTAGAGTAGACCCCCTATCCATCAACATTGGAAGATGTCCTCTACAAATACATACTGAATAGAACCACTATAATATAGTGTGTGTCACACACAATTTTTTATTTTTGACCTCAAATCTAGTTTATATTTTTTCATTGGGGTTATTGTTCTTGTTTCTAATGTGACAATTTTAAATTTTGAGTTTCAGGGTGTTTTTCTCTTGCTTCACGGTCAGCACATGGTTTGGGAAAACAATAGGACATTCTCTAAGTAACTGTTCAAGCCTTAGTTTGATTCTAGTTGAGGGCACATAGACTATTTATAATTATAAAAACTGTGTGGTAGGTATGTGGGGATCCAATTTCTCGTGAAAGAACCATCATGAACAGTTGGTGCACGATTTACCAAACCATGTAAGGTACCCTGGTCATTGAAAATGTAAAATGACTCTTTTTTACCTCCTAGGTTATATTATCCCTAATCCATTCATTTCATCTTGCATTTACTTCATATAACCATATGGATAATCCTCCTTGGTTCATCAAGCATCTCTTTCCTTCATTGGTGTAGATCTAAGGTGATTTATCATGTTTCAGGGAAAATTTCCCAATGAAATATCCTCTCTTCTCCTCCCTCTTCATTTTTATTCCATTTTCTCTTGATATATATTTCTCCCTTGGTCATTTGGATATATATTTCATGTTTCTCATCATTTATGTTGGAGGTTTTGTTTGGCAAGGGTTCCTTTTGATAGATCCTGGCTTTTGAAACCTTCATGGTGTGTTTTCGGGTGTGTGTTATTGAAGATATTTCGGATAGAGGAAGGTTTCCCATTTCACATTCCCTTTTGATTTAAGATTCATTGGTTTCTTAACCTACTCACCAACCTTATAAGATAAATATTTATTAATTATATTTGGAATATTTTTTTGTTCTTCAAAGTAATTATTTATCCCTTGTTTTGTGATACA
Organism: Viscum album; assembly: GCA_963277665.1. NCBI lineage: Eukaryota > Viridiplantae > Streptophyta > Magnoliopsida > Santalales > Viscaceae > Viscum > Viscum album. The sequence goes on from OY728153.1 coordinate 31,000,953, forward strand.
TGGATTTTTCTGTTATAAATGCGCGCACCAAGTGTTCGATAAATGGAATGGTTGGATTTATCAGGTAATTGGTGGATTTTTAATCTTGGGTTTTCTTGGTAAGCGTTGTTGTAACATTTGGATGGTGTTTTTAGGTTCCTTAAATATATTTATAATATGTTTTGATTTATAAGTAGTGTGTATTCAGTTCTTTAAAAAGGACATAGCATGTGATGATGATAAAATGCACGTTTGGAATTTTTTACAAAAATGTCTTTTGAATGAAAGTGTAATGTGTATATTTAGAAGATATTTGTGAAGAAATTGGGATATTGAAAATTTTGTGTTCAGACCACTTTTAAAAGGTTATTGGGTTCTTTCATATATAATGTTTTTGTGGAAAGAGTATGAGGCCCTTTTTAGCACTTTGATGAAAGTGGTGAAAATTGTTATCATAAAAACCCTCAATTGATAATTCTATTGAAGATTTTATTTAAAATGGGTGGGATTCCATCACTTTGGAATCATCTTGGATCATTAAATTAGTGTCAAAATGAGAGATCCTTAGTGTGGGCTCATTTTTGATTTACGAGTTGAATTGTAAGAGATTAGTCCTTGGGGTTATTCAGGTAATTCTTGTTGTGTTAATTACTATATATGTGTATGTGATTGGATTTTCAGTTTTCATCAATTGGCCCACTCTTCATTACATCTTAACATAGAGGACAAGTTATTACTATTGATTTTTTTTATATTGATTTCTCCACTAGTTAGGTTACTCACTAGCTAGTGGCCCATAAATGGGGAGATCTTTTGTTATTATTGTTATGGGATAGGGCCCCTCGGTCTGTACCATGTGGGAGTGGCCGATCATGTTATGGATCATTGTTTTCATGGAGTGAGGCATGCTTTTTAGGATGAGTAAACATGTATTAGTATGTTCTGGATTATTCATAAGCTCCTAGGTTCCTCCCATGTCTATTGTCACTTAGATAATTATGACCGATGATTGAGATACATGATTGATTAGATACTCTTATGTGATATCTTCCTTTTTTCTTATTGTATAATTGTTGATATTGTACTTTTAATTGTTTTGATTATTTCTAAAAATTATAAGTTTATTTTCTAGTGATTATAGAAAATTATTTGGAAAACACTTTACACATTCTTTCATACTTTATCTTTGAAATAATAATGGCTTCTTTTTGAAAAAATAATGCATGTTTTAATGGAAAAATGGGAAATAGAACGTGATTTATTTTAATGTGGAAAATTGTGGAAAAATAATACTTTTATATTTTTTTCAAACTTGAAGATAATGTTTCTTATATTTTAAAATAATTGAATTGTGAATAGATTTGTTCAAGAATTCATAATGTGTTTTAATAATCATGTATATATTTATTTATTGTTTTTAGACATTTCTGCAAGTTTCAACTTGGTTTTGATCGTTGTGGGTGATGGTGGGTCTTAGTATTGGAGAGTGACCCTCAGGGTCAAATGGAGCAATTATTGTCATTACATTAAGTTGGGTTGATTGGTCATTTTTCTAATTTTTTGTTTTTTGGTGAAAGATGTTAAGTTTGTATATTTATATATTTTGGGTCTTCTTTGTTGATTTATTTCATTTATTTTTTTTCATAGAAATAATTCCCTTTTCACTCTATTGATTCTATACACTAGTTTCTATCCCATGAGGATAATGAATTCCCTTTCGTGGCTTGCCACAAACTGGCTTGGGTGACCAGTTAAGGGTCGAATCTAGTTGGTTCATGAAAAAATGGAATCAAAGTGAGGTTGAACTCTTTATAGGACCATTCTTTCAGAGAAACCTTTTTTATTTGAGATGTCAAGGTAGATCGAGTAGGACTGTCAAAACATGGGGTAAAGGTAAAGGGTAGTGTTTGGCCAATAATTTATAGACTGAACCTTGAGTTACCATGGGATGTCCGGTTTTTTGGTGCCTTTGGTTCTTGTGGTTGATTGATGATTGGGATATGAAAAGGGATTTGGTCTAGTGATCTCCATGAGCTCATAGGGCTGGGAATGCCATGTGGAGCTGGGGACATCATCCTAGAATACTCTCAATGATGGTGGTGTGTATTCCATATGACCTCCGACCATATTTTCAAGTCACCCATCGAAATTAGTTTCCCCTTACGAGTTTTCTTGAGTTCCTTTTGATTTTGAATTTTATTTTTGGAACTCTTTCTTTGAAATTATAAAAATTATATTTTTAAATGGAAATGGATATGGTTTTGGGAAAATGGAAAAGAATTTTTTAGTTACATTTTGATGAAAAGTATTGTAAAATTAGAAGTTTTTTCTAGAACATGTTTTAAATGAAAATGAGTGGTTTTTTAATCAAATTGTTTTTGTAGAATGAGATTTTGAAGCTACTAAAAATGTTTTGAATTGTATTAATTAAGATATTTAATTGAATTAAATGTATTGATGTGTGACTTTTGAAATTGATTTTTGATTGGTCAGTGGAGATATTTTTAAATTTTTATTAAATTTTTTAAATGTGAGGTGGGCTGATATTGTGAAAACAGGGGTAGATTGTTTTGTTTTGGAAAAAGTTAATGTTCTTTTTCAACCTTTGGTATCTCCTTTGGATATCACATTCATAGATGTGTATGTAAAGTGGTTAGATGATGATGTGGAATGATCAGTGCATAATATCGCATGATTTGATGGTGCCCAGGTAGCACAAGAATGTGCATGTGAGTTAGACTCTAAGGAATGAAATTGGTGATTGTAATAATCCAACATGTTTTATTTATTTTAAAAACTTTTTTCAAGAATAAAATATTAATGTTTGATAGTGAGTAGTTGCGTTGATTATTTTCCTAAATTTAGGGTATGTTTCCTATGTGATGTTTGAGCACTAGAACCATTGTTGATGAGTTGGTTTTGATATATATGTTGTATTTCTTGTTGTCCAATGTCTTCCCCAATACATATTCGATGGATTTTCAATGTGATTCTATAGGTATTTACCCATTATTAGGACTTCCAGTTGATTAAACTAGGTATTTTCATCATGATTTAGGAATGTTAAATGCACATCTCTTTCATGGTCATGTTGAGCCTCTCTAAGGGGAAGCGTGGATGTGGAAGATGAGAAGGTACTTTAGCCTCATTGAGTTTCCATATTCTTTTAATTTTATGATTTTGACTATCATCCTTCATGGTTTTCACTAGAAGTTATGGAAGTTAGACTCTTGAAAAAATCATCTAGAATATCATACCTAAGATTTATTTATGGTTTTGTTCATCTGAAAGTACTTCTCTGAGATGATAAAGGTGAGGAAGGGTGTGTATAAGTGTTTTCTACATTAGGGGGATGTGTTGGTGTTATAGTTATATAATCACTTTGTGGACCAAGTTCTTTATGACCCATGGTATGTTGTAGATGATTCCTTGACGGTTTTGGGTTTTGAAAGTGGGATTAGTCAAGATTTATTTTCTATGGTTTTAGAGTCCAATCTAACTACATTTTCCAATGTGTTATGGAAATATTTCCATGTTGATATCATGATGGAGGTAGGGCTTGAGGTAGTCTTCCCTCCTTATATTGGCGGAAGAAGTGAGGGGAATTCTAGTATAGAACTGAGGAAGTGTCAAAGAAGCTATTGGTGATGGTCATGGAATTAAAATGCATTAAGATATTTCTTAATATTCTTATGGGAGTGATGTTTTTGCGTGTAATCAGTGTGGAAAGAGATATCATAAGAAGTTTCCATGACGGAGTGCACCGAAGACTTTTCATGCTTCTAGGTTCCTAGGCCACTTCAAACTGTTATATCAGGGTGTTTCCAGGGAACAACATGGGGATAGTTCACAGGAGTAGAGTGATGTTTGTGCTTTGTTAATGTCCCTTTCTATTGTAGTTATTCTATCTATTATAGTTGTTACTACCGATGGTGTTTAATTTTTCTTTTTATGTAATGGGATGTTGTGGATCTATTGTGAACTCCTATTTTAATGGAAGTGCGTTCTTATTTAATAATTTCTCTATCATTATCTATTATAAATAGAGGAGTCTCTAGTGTGTACCCTTTTGAATTCTTGTCTTAGTGATTGGATATTTTTACCCTCTTACAATGAGGTAGGAGATTCTTCAAATATCAGGGCTCCTCCAATAGGACCCAGAGTGAATCTCTTACGTAGTTATGAATTCCAGGGGTGTGAGGGAACATGTATTCTCTTTTCCTCAGTGTGGTAATGGAGAATGTTTAAGGTTCTTTATTGATGTTTTCTTTATTGCAGTTTAATTACTACTTATCTCAAATTTTTGTAGCAGGGCCCCTTTTGGTGGGAGTGGTTTTCCAGTGATTAAATGTTCTTATTTTGTCCTTCATTATTAGTTCAATCTAGTTGTTTCTTAATGTTTGAGAGTCCCACTATGGGTATTATTAATGTTTCTTCTAGTTTTTATTAGTATTAGTTGATTCCAAATGGTTGGGATCTCGTTCAATATTCCCATGCTGATGATTCAGTTTGGTTTTGTATATTGTCTGGTAGAAAGTGGCTTCTTTTGAGGTTTCTTGATTTTTGAGTTCTTTTTAGACTGTGTATCCCCTGGGATTCTTTGGAGTGTTCACAACAGTTTTTTCGAAGCACGTTTTAAGGCGTTTTGGCATAAATTTCACATTTGTTCTCAAGATGTTTGTTTAATTTAATAAATTTTTTTGTGAAGGAGGAAAAGTTCATTTTATTAGTGTTTTAAATGTTCATGGTTTAAATGGTTGAATCGTGTGGTTATGGAATCCTTAGTCTTTGACCAATCAACTGGAAGATGTTGTGACTTTATGGGGGTGGGGGTAGAAAGAGTTAATGGTATGGAGAATTTTCACATTCTAATTTTTATATTTGAATTAAGATCTAGTTTATCTTTTTGCCTTGGGGTTATGTCTAATGTCCTAGGTGTAATAGTTTTATATTTTGAGTTTTAGGGTTTTTTTCTCTTGGCGAACAACCAGCTCATGATTTGGATAAATCATGCGGTTTTTTTAGGTAATTGTGTCAGACTTGTTGTGCTTATGGTTGATGGAATAATACCAATGAAAAATTATATAAAACTTTGGGTTTGTGACCGATGATCTACTATATCATGGTATAACCATCAAGCATGGTTGGTGCACTATTAAAAAAACTGTGTGAGCTTCCCAGGGTATTTAAAATGTAAAATGAATATTTTTTCCTATTGAAATTTTTAGTTCCAATCCACACATTTCTTCCCACACCTAGTTTTTAAAGATGTGGGGAGTCTCTTACATGGTTCTTCAAGCCTCTCCTTCCTCACTTGGTGTGAATCTAAGGTGGGTTTTTAATGTTTTGGTGAACATTTATCAATGTAATATCCTCTATTATCGTTTATATTAATTATTTATAGATTTTATCTTTATATATCTTTCTCACTTGGTCATATAGATATAGGGTTCATGTTCAACTTTATCTATGTTCAGGGTTTTGTCTGTCTAGGGTTTTTCGTTATAGATATTGGTTTTTGGAAACTATTTGGGGCGTTTTCGGGTGTGATTTATTGAAGTGGTTGTTGATGGATGTGGGATTCCCTTTCCACATACCCTTTCAATTTAAGATTATTTGGTTTCTTTCTCTTCACACCTTCCTTATATGTTAAATTTTGAAGTATGATCTGTATAATATTAATTTGGTGTACAAAGTTGTTATTTATCCCTTATTTTGTGATAAATGGATATATTTTTTATAAATATCACACCAATTCTTTTATAAAAGTCTTAGTTGGATTTCACATATAAGTTGTGAATTGTTATTCATGTATTGGATTTTTAAATGTTTTTGTGACATATTGACGGTGTTTTTGAGTTCTTAAAATGGATTTATAAGAGTTTTGGACTTAGAATTTGTGCGTGTTTAGTTATTTGAAAAGGAAATGGTAGGAGATGGTGATAAATAGACCATTTTACATAAAAAAGGATTTATCTTGAAATTGTGATCTTAATGTTTAAAATTGATTTGTAAAATGAGTATGGTATGGAAAATTTGATGTTCACAACTTTTTCAAAAGGTTTTTTCCTTGAGAAATAATGGTTTCATTGAAAGAGTTTGAGGACCCTTTTTAACTTTGATAAATGTAGTGAAATGCTTATTAGGAAAACCCTCCTTAGATAATCCACATGTAGAGATAATATAAAATGGATGGGATGTCCTCAATATGGAATCTGCATGACTCATTTATTTATTAAGAAAATTGTAGATCCTCAGGATGGGACCCATTTTGATCTATGTGTGTAATAATAAGAGATTAGTCCTTATGGTGATTCAGGTGATGGTTGTTGTGTTAATTACTATACATGTGTATGTGATCTAATTCTTGGTTGGAAACGATTCACTCACCCTCTAATTTACACCCTGACATGGGGAACTGAGAATAAATATTCAATTTTCTGAGAACGATTGTTTCACTAGTTATGTTATTGACTAGATAGTGGTCTGTAGTTGGGGATATTTTGTTATCATTTATATTGGATATGACCACTTGGTTTATACCATGTATGGTGTTCCTAATCATGTTAGGGAACTTGTATTTCATCAAGTGAGGCATGATTTCCGGAATGTTTCAACTTGTATTAGTATGTTCTGGATTGTTCACAAGATATAAGGTTACTCCCATGTCTATTGGCATATAGGTAATTATAATGAATGATTGAGATGCATGACTGGATTTCTACTCTTATGTGATATCATATATTTCCAATATTGTATAATTATTGTTCTTATTTCGATGAATAGTGTTCCTTCTTTTGGAAAATGCTAAATTGTATTTCTAGTTTTTTGGAAATATTTTTGGAAAATGCTTTAGTTTTTTAACCTTTCTCTTTGAAATACTAATGGTTCATTCTTGGAACATGTTTGTGGTTTTTAATGGAAAAATAAAAATAAACTATGATTTATTTTAAATAGGAAAAGTATGTGAAAATATATTACATTTATATATTGAATTTCAAACATGAAGTTAATGTATCTTTTATTTTAATGGATGCTCATTGGGAATATATTTGTTCAGGCATGCCAAATTTGTTTTAATACTCATGCCTATACCTCATTCTTGTTTTTATCCTATGGTGTAGGTTTCATCGTGGGTTAGATCACTATGGTTAATGGTTGTTCTTAGTATCATAGAGTGAACCTTGGTGTCACATGGAGGTGTTGTGGTTATCATGTTCAGTTGAGTTGCTTTTTTTTATTTTTTTTAGTTTGGTAGTAAAATATGTCCAGTTTGGATATTTTAATGTTTTTGGTCTGTTTTATTGATTTCCACAATGTAGATCATTTATTATTTTTATGATAAATCACTACTTTGTATTTTTTTATCTTAAGAACACATTTACATCCTATTGGGATTAGAGAACCCCTTCATTCCTTTCCATGAATCATCCCAGGTGACCTGTTCGAAGTCGACTCGTTTTGGTTCATGACATGTGAAGGTCCTCAGGACACTATAGTGGAACCCCCCAACAGCTTGGGCATTAGTCCTCCAGATATACTTATATAGTTGAACCCCCATAATGTAATATGGCATAAATCATGAACTTTGAAGTTTCAGAAACATCAATATACAACATAGTGATGAAGCATCGATTTAATTACATGTTTATTTCTAGGAAGACAAGTGAAATTTTGGGCTTAATTGAAGGAATTTTGGAACTATTGGATACTATTATTCTTGGGATAAGCTATAAGATGAATATCCCCTTTCTCACCCATTTGGTATTCCTTTTAATGAGAATATATATATATGTGTGTGTGTGTGAGTGTGAGTGTGTGTGTGTGTGTGTTCTTCTCTATCCATAACCTTGGATTTGGTTACTCTCCTTCCATGAGAGGCAAAGATGTGTGGGGTATTCCATGTGCTTTCTTTGTTTATATTTTCATAGTTGTATAAGTCTACTCTCCTTCAATATGTGTTTACTACTCAAAATTTATTTCATATAATCACCATGTCATTCCCATTGTTCTGGGAAGATGTTACTCTTTCTTGGTATGGGTTGGCATCTTCTCTTTCAATGTATCATGCATCCTATTTACTATATATTCTCTTTCAATTACTATAGCATCTCTTACTCCCCCCACCCTCAACTTTTGGGGAATCCTACTAGGTATGTATACACTCACCCCTTCATGGGATTTTTCTTCATGTGTCATTTATTATGCAGACTACGAACAGATTAGCATTGCATTTAGAGGATATTGGGTGATGTGAATGTCTTATGGTGATCATAGCTTAAATATCAGGAAATGGAATCCCTTGGATGTTTATATTTTTCTGGTTTTGTTACGTTGGTACGTATTTCTCGTTGGGTATGTATTTTTTACCCTATACATTATAGTTTTCATCATGGTACTCTTGTACACCCAAAGGGTTTTGAATGATTGGTTTACCTTCTAGCTGTGTTGCATATCTTACTCTTTCCCTATGAACATGTATACTGAGATGTATGTGTGTGTGTATAAGTTACTTAGGAAAATTCCTCCACATGTTTAATATTCATTCGGTGCTAGTATCAACCCCTCGATATTGAGGAGGGCTTGGGGTTTTTATAGCTCGAGCCTTGGCTTGGCTCGATTTACAAAAAAAAATCGTTATTATTGATTTGAAATGAGAATCAAGTTTGTGTTCTAGATTCACTATGGGGAATAGGTATTGATGACTGATCCATTATGTTTTTATGGTCTTAGTGGTTAAAATTGAAATATGAAGTAGTTTCTATACTTATGTTTTTTCCACACTTTTATAACTTCAACATATGGTTCCTGAGTAATTTGGGAAGATTTATCACCCTTATGATTCCGATCAATTGAAATGATTAATATTTATTCTATTAATCATGTTTATAATGATTAATTGATAGGGTATGAACTTGGTAATTTATGATTAGGATTTCATACCCTTATGCTTATCATAAGCCTTCATATGATCATGGATTCAAATCTACCTTGATTACCCTTACTTAACATTTGATATCATTTTTTTACTATGTTTGATATCCCCAGGGTATGAAAAAAGGGATTTAGTAGGGTATTTATATGAATAATACTAAATTTGAAGATATATTTGGAATATTTTGGAGATATTTCATATAATAATATCATTATGTATCTAGTCTCAAATGACGTGAAAAATTTATGGTCCTTGGGAATGTATTTTGTAAATATATTAAAAATCATCAAAAAAGGTGTAATATTTATTTATGAAAATTATGGGTCATTATAATGATCACTCTACTCAACCGACTCTTATTTATCATTCCTAATAAACCCTTATTTAATACTGGATATGACTAATTCAGATCACTATTGTACAAGTTATCATTTATTTGAATCTTATAGAATCATAAATCTATCATGTCAAATATATAAATCATTTCATCAACTTATTCAAATTTCATGTCCTTTAATATGAATTCTAGATATTAATTTTGATATCAATGAAAAATAATCAAATGTTATCAATATTCATAATACTTTTAATACGAGAAATGGTGCTCAATATAAAATATTTTCTTCTTAACCACTATCTCAAGCACTATTTCCATTGATCACAACAAAGATTTATTCACAATAATTTATGTGTAAAATAATTATAATATATTAAAAGAATAATGAAAAATAAGTATCATAGTTAGAAACTTATCAATATATTATATATTATTCAATAAACACTAAAAAAATAAACTAATTAATGGTGTGGGGACACTAAAATAAATTATCTACACAACACTAGAAAACAAAAAATTGTGTTTATTTTAAAAAATTTCATAAATCCTCATTGGAAAACAATTTTCAATTATAGGAATCAAGGATATGATGAATTATGTACCCTATATTATCAATTCCTTATACAGATTATAATAATGGTAAATTAAATTTTACAAGCTAATACATCGTATATGTTATTTGATTTATAGAAAGATTAAAATGTGGAATATTCAACGAATGGAGGACCTATTTTTATGGTAGATAATAAATAAAACATTAAATTCATTTGACTTATAATATTTATTGAACAAAAAAATAAATAACTAATGATGAATATAAGTGTAAATTTATGAAATCCACCACTCATGCACCCTTGATGAGTGTTATTATTTCTTAGGGAATACTTCTTATCATCTATTTGAACATAATATCCAACAAACTCTAAAATGATGAGACAAGATCATTATGTGTTCTATTTGATTCTTTGGACTCATCATTAGAATTCATACTTCTAGATGAAAGTGTATTAGGATACGATAAAAATGATATAAAAAAGTGTGTAAGGTATTTGATGAATTGTACCATGTGACATAAAAGGATAATGAGAATTATGTCACATATAGCGTGTCCGAACACTAAACCTATTCCGATATTACATACCTGAAAATAAAAAAATCATCTCATTTATTAACAAAAACCTTACTTACATTTATTAGTATAAAAATCTTACAAACTCCATTCCACATTGGTCATATTTTTATAAGGTTATATTGTCAAAATTATTTCTTCTTCTTCTACTTTTAAAAATTCTTCTACTTTAAACACCCACATAACACTGCAATTTTCAAATAGTCAGGTATAGAAAATTCATTATATTTTCATTGATGGGGTTCACTTTCTCAAATTAAATCACCTTTATCACCCATATCATACATGCCTCTCAGTTTTATGTAGACAATAATAGTCCATCATTTTCCATGATATTATCGAAATAATATAATTTTTTTTATTTCGATTCCATAATATATGGATTGTGTTCTTCCCACTGACTAGAATCAAATCATCTAACTATAATTGACATAAGAAAATGTTAATAAGGATTTATTTATATCCCTATTAATATTAACTCGATTATATTTAAAAAACAACTAAAAATATACCATGATAATTTAACTCAATAATATCAACCAAAATATTATAGTAACCATGATCTAAAACTATGAATATACCAAAATTTCTTGGTTTTAAACCTTAATTGTACTCAATATTATGAAAATTGAAACTTCCAATATTGTAAGCAATGAATCTCCTAGCATGTATCCATGGGACTTGAGTTACAAACATAAAATATTCATATAATTTATCTTGATTATTATCATTCATTACCCATAGATGTTCATATTAATTTTTTAACATAATTTTCAACATATTCAAACACTGTATTAGATTAAGAACTTATATGAAATTAAATCCATTCAATAATTTATTGGATAATTTTTTTTTTCTTTTCTCTACCTCGTTATCAGTTAAGCTCATATGACATATTTTTTTGTGTCCTTAATTGTTAGACATGTGTGCTTGTCCAAATTTTATATAGCATTAAAAATGACATGACTTCTCCAACTTCATGATTTTTTTTGGAAACATTAATGACCTGTTATTGAACTTTGATTGACATGGATCATCAAAAACCCATCCAAATATATTAAATCTTATCTCTAATAAATTCAAACACCTAGAACAAATGGTTAGATAGTATTCAGTAAAGTAAACTTTTACAATAGAACTTTATAGATGAGATTTATATTTTCATATCAGACATCAAATAACCATGATACGAAATTAAAATATATAAGAGATTAATAAATAATGTTTTTAAATAATTTCTAATACAATATTAATTTTTAATGAATATAAAATTAAAATAAAACACCTCTCCATGGTATATATCAGTTAATATTATATGCCCCCTCTAATTTTACCATCTTAGAACAAATTCACCATCAGCTGTATCATAAAAAAATTATATGGGAAAGAACAAATCAAATGACATAGCATCCATAAAATTATATCTGAAATTTTATACAATTTATTGGGGTATAAAGACTTCACACATAGCTATCAAAAGAATGTTGAAAAGTTGATTATAATAGTGGATATTATTTTCGGAAAAATATTATGCATTTAAAAAGGTAGAAACTACTCCATCCACACATTTGAGTGATGAATTTACTATCAATTTATCTTATATTGATTCAAATAAATATATCATTAAATATTAATAGATTATCCATCAGCCACATTCACATTTTTTAATAATTGAATAAAAACAAATTTATAATGATTTTTCATTTTGAAAATAGTTGTTGGATACATCCGATTATAATTTCTCCAAGATAACATTTTACATTTATTTCTTATATTTTTTATGATCATTTAATTGATCCTTTGATGTTCCCTTATCCTTAAGAAATTTCAAAAACACATTATCACACACATTCATCTCAATTTTCAAAACATCAAGATTATGACATAAAAAATGAAAAATATGCTCCTTTTATTCCATTATAGGTCTCTAATTATAACTACTATTTTCTATCTCTTTTTACACATTTAATAAATTGAAAATATTTTTCAAACATTGAACCAATATTATTTAATTTTACCTTGATCTATTATTCCAATAATAATTTTGGTGGAATCCTTAGATTGGTTTTACATTAAAACATGAATAGTTTAACTAAAATAAATCAGATTTATCAAGGAAGTGATTATAAAACATGAAACACCACTTTATTATATAAGGTATCCATTGGGACTCAAAATCAATGTTACAAACTGGACAAGTCCAACTAGTGTGTCTTTTTCAACTTAATAGATTCCATAGTCTAGGATATTAATTAATTGTCCATATAAGGGTGAAATGAATTTTAAACATTTTCCTGGTAAATACATCATATTTTTCTACACCATCATCGAATAACTCTTATAATTATTGAATAAGGGGATAAAGGTATCCATTAATTTCATATACATGCATTTGATTTCTTAGAATAATAATTGATATGTTGAATGATTTCTGTTTCATACATATCAAGGGAGGTTGCATATATGGTATGAAAACAGCTAGCCAAATGCTGTATGTAATACATAAATACCAAAAAGGATTTACTCCATAATATAGAAATACAAATCATACAGTTCAAGGATTATAATATAAATCTATATGTAATGAATTAAATATCTTCTATGCTATTGAATCATTGAATTTCAATTGAAACCATCATTATGATAATAAAATCATGCCACTTCTTATGTTAAATAGTTTTATATGACATAAAAACTCTTTGAAAACATAGTTTTATTGGAATTTAATCTAAAACCTTCAAAGTAAATTTCTTTTTTGGTTTCTTTGTGGTAGTACACAGAGTCTAACAAACGTCATTATTTATTGATTTTCATCTATATGTACAACATCTTTTTCACCTACCTCTATTAAAATTTTATTTTTTATAAAGCCTACAATCATTGGGATGTGTTTTTATCTTTTTATAGTTGATTCTAAGATTAATAATTATCATCTCCATCATAGAAAATGATATTGGGATATTATATTAAACAAATTAATCACACAATAATTCAAATTTCCTAGAAATTTATTTATTTTTAATTCAAATTAAACATTTTTCATGGTACAACCATTTTATTAAATAAAATTATTAATATATAAAATATACTTCATATAATTGTTTATTTACATCTTCAAGTAATGTTTGAAATATAGTTCTTTCTTGGTTAATTTTTCCCTAATGTTAATCTCCTCATCGTCATCCATTATTATGTTATCATCTTGATTATGTTGTCCTACAATTATTCAAGAATAATTAATATTAGAAACCTCAACAATTGAATCACCAGATATGTTACATTATTGATGGTATTTATTAATATTCTAAAAGCATCATTTATCATGTTTTGAATTTCACTATTCCCTATTGGTTCATCCACTTGTTAATTATGACTGTATAAATTACTGCTTCAATTGTCTATAATTTTTGATTCTCTTTGCCAAATACAATTCACATATTGAGGAGGAAACTGTTTCAATATCAAATACTTAGTCTCATTTAAATAATGATCAGAATTATTAATTAATATATGAGAATTTGATTCTTCTATCTATAGATTGATTTTCAAATGAAAAATCCAAAAACAATTTCAAACCTATAACATAATGAAATGAGTTTTGAGGATATATAATCCAACATTTATCCAAATGTACTTGAATTCTTACACTTACAATATAAAATATTATAATAATATAATATGTAAAATTAAAATAAATTTAGTCACAAAAAGAATAAAATTACAAATTTTTAAATGACGATACACATATTAAGAGTTATAATTTAATCATTCGCATGAAATTTTATTTATTAAATTATATTAAAATATTATGTAACAAATAGAACAGGAAATAAATATATTTTTAGAATCTATAAAAATAGTTTATTCTAGAAAACACATTTCATGATTTATTTCACCATTTATAAAAATAGATCACACAATTACAAAACCAAATAGCACTAAAAAATAAATCAATCACACGTAAAGTTATTAATAATTATTTTAATAACATTTACATTAGTTTCATGATTTATTTCTTCATTTACCCAATTGAACATATTTTTTACTTGTAATTTGACTTTACTTCCCTTAATAAATTTCATATATAGTATTTATCACTTATAAATTCATTTGAAATCACTCTCAATCAATTAAACTCAATTATGAAATCATTAATTTCGCACTAAAAATTAAAACATATGAGCAATTCATAATTTTTAAAAAATCATTGAAATAAATATTATAGTGTCAAACAGATTACCTATCTCAAATGAGAAAAATACAAAATACTAAGAATATATCCATAACAACCTGTTAAACACATAGAATTAATAAATCTGATAAACTACAAGAATTTAAGTAAAACTAGAATTGGTAAATTACTAAACATAACTTCGTTGCACAATTCAACCCTAAAATAGAGCAGAAATTCAAATACACGTGAATAGGGAGAAATGAATCCAAGAAGCATCATCCGAATGTAGTGAGAGGGTTCAGTGGAATAGAGGAAGAGAGGAGTTAATGATCATGATATCTCACTGAGGCCGAGAGGGATTATGGTGTCACATCAAACGATGTAAAGGGGATGGCTGAGATGGAGTCTATCATCATACAATAGAGAAGGGGAGGCCAAGAGGGGATAAAAATTGATCAGCATTAAGTGTTAGTCCATGTAAGGTATAGGGGTCTCAGACCAGCATCAAGTAGTGGTGAGTGGGAGGTAGAGGATGAGAGGCTCATACCTACATCATGTGATGGGGAGGGAGAGGCCAAGGTGATAAGGTTCTGATTATGCGTGTGTGTTTATGTGGGGATCAAGATATGGTGATATTATTTATTTATAATATAGAGTTGGTTTTAATGAAATTCTCTTGGAAAAATTTCTATTTTATTAAGTGGTATCTTTAAACAAAACCACTACTAAATACTAATGCGATCCAAAGGTATCATTTTAATGGTGATTGAAATATATTTTTTTACTTTTTGGATTAGTTTATAAAACCACTACAAAAAAATCACTATAATTTACTACATTTATTATAGGTATATTTCCCATTTCTTCCTCAAATAATTGACATTTTTTCTAATATATTAAGAATAAAAAAATCCATAAGGATTCGTCAATACCTCCCAAAAATTCTCTGGACATGTTATTTTATTCTAGAATTATTGTGTGTCATATTTTATTAATAACATAGGTAAATATAAATATAAGAAGGGTGAGGTAAAATGCTCAGAAAAGTGCATCTTATACCAGAAGATATCTTAAAAATTGCATGAATAATATGGAAGGAATTTTTTTTAATAAAACAATTCCATATAACTAATCAAATGAGCTTGAAATAAATTCTTGGATGACATTAAAATATAAATAGCCACCTGGATAATAGTAAATATATTCATAATAACTGAATTCTTTATTTTTAACTTGCCATGTCCTTATTCTAAGTCATTACATTCCATAAGGCATCTCACAAATGCATCTAATTTCATTCAAAAGAACAACTATGATATCTAAATAAATGGACAAGAATACACTTAACACTTAAACTAGTCTATCTCACAAGACATACTGATGCATTAAAGCGATATTGTGAACCCCACTATTCACTAATTACAGTGATTGAAGTCATCATATAAATGAATGAATAAACTATAAAATAGAAATCTAACATGCCTTGTAAATTATTAAACATCCATATAGAAATGAAAAGATTAGGGATTGTCAATATTTCCCCATTCAATAAATTTAATAGCTCCTTATGTAAGCATCCCTCCAAATAATAGTGTATAGAGTAGTCGGTAAATGGTTAAGAAAATAATTTTCACAAACAATAAATGATATAATACGATCATAAGAAATATATTAAAAAAATGGGGATTGTATTATTAAGGAATATCCCATGTTTAAAATAATAGCTTGGACGAATGATCACATAGATGAAATAAAGTCCCAAAAAAACAACACTTTAAATTGTATCAAATTAGAAGGGAATACAAATTATATTGTATGATGCTATTAGTATAATCCCACAAAAAATAATATTAAAAGTTATTTAATAGATAATCTATCAAACATAACCCCCTAGGAGATATATTCCTTTTAACATAAAGATGAAAATGGTAGTGAAATATTAAAATAGTTTTTTTAATATTTTATTATTTCGAATAAAAGATGGAGTTATTGTTACATTGAAATATAATTTTCTAAAAGGTAATGTAAAAAAGTTTTTAATTAATTTACTATTGAAAATAACATGAAATAGTTCTTCCTTGATATATATTTAGAGGAAATCCAAAGGTAATTTTTAGTGGAATATAAAAAAAGGAATATAGAAGGAACACCATTTTAATGTACCAAACCACATTTTTTGAAATACCATATCATAACAAGGGTAAAAAAACTACCTTTTAAATATGGGTAATGGTAAATGTGAAGATAACAAAATATATCACACAATTGGGTTTCCAAAAATAATGAAGACCATTGGATGGAATAGAAATCATGGATATGGAAGGCAAAGAGATTCCCTAAGAAGGATGAGAATTAGTCTTAAAAACGTTATATTTTATGAATTATAAATTCATCTTGGACGAATATTTGAATTAAATATTAATTTTTACCAATATATAAATATAAACATAGATGAAATTAACTCATAATGTGAGATAAAACAATCTTTGAAGAAATAAGTTCAAGATGGATCATTAGAACTCACCATAATGGTATTGAGTTAAGAAACACACTAATGACTTTGATAAATTCTGAATCAAAATTATATGTTAGTGGTATAATGATATTGGCATGTAAATACCATTAGTGGGACATAAATGATTATAATATGTCTAAAAGTGGTATTACGTACAATATATATGAAAATTTTGATTGTAATAATAAATATTCCTCAAGGATTTAATGTGTAGACAAAGAACCCCTTCAACTTTGGTATATTTTGATTTAAAATATATTGAAAGATAGAATGTGAGATGAATTTATAAATATGTTTAATTAAGTGGAAATTGTTAAAATATAAAATTCATGTAAAATATATATTCCACAAAGTAATATAAGTGGTGAATAAAAATCATATCTCAACGAAGCAAAACAAAGATGAAAGAACTATTTCGTTTTCTCTTGATTCATTCCAAACATGCACCTATATTCTCAAAAAATAAAAATAAGAATATGAAAAACAATATTCTGACGCATGTTCATTTGAATTTCATTTTTACAGTCTGTTTAACATGATGTGTTATTTTTTATTAAATATTTTTCTCTTATTTTTGTTTCTTTGAGGGAGGGGTTAGTAAATTTCTAGGAAACATTATCGCTATATTGACCATAGTCAAATGTGCTATAAAGTAGATTCAAAATGACCATAATTTTATTGTCGTAATCATTTTATTATTCAATTATAAAAAATTTATAACGTTTCTTAGGGTTTTATATGGTGGACTCAAATTATTAAAAGTTTATTGAATTTTTTGTTTTTGTATGTTTTGTTTAATATAACTATTTAATATTTAAATAACATATAGTATTCAAGTATTATATTTCCAAAATAAATATATCGACATAGGTATTAGTTTTATATATTAATTTTTTTAAAAAAATTATGCATTTTAAAAATTAATGGGAAAAAAATCCATCATTCTGTAGTGACGGTTTTTCGCAAGTATACACTAAAGATGATATTGTTTTCATAGAATGTTAGGGAGGTAGAAAATAAAATAATACATCATTTAAAAATATTAACAATGATATAAATATTATATTTTTCATTAAATAACTCTTTTTAACTGTCACGACCTGTCCCAGTGGGGCCCGCGCGGTGACTCCCCATGCCCGCTTCCAATAGGCCAGGGGATGGTGACTAGAACCGAGTAGGCATATTACTAACATGGGAGGCATTACCTATGTACCTGTACACATGAAAACATATCTAAGCCCAAAAATTTTGAAATATAAAAACCACTAAGGAAAAAGAATGAATGCATACAACTAAACCCAACCAATAGAGTACGAAGAAAGGTAGAGTACTGTAAAAGTAAACTGGGCCAAAAATGAAAGCCCACCAAAAAGCAAACAAACAAGAGTCTAAAAACTGCAAAGTCCAACCTGTAACCATAGAAAGTACTGGGAATGCTGCTCATAGCCGTAAGAACGCCTCGGCTTGTAGGGAACTTAGAAATATCGGTCCTGTCCTTGCCCGCCCTGTACTCTATCAAAAGGATGCTCGTCTACACAAGACACCAGACGTGCAGGCAAAGCCCGTGCAGGGGTGAGTATAACAATACTCAGTAGAGGACCCTGAAAACCACAAGCAATACAAAGTAAAGGGACTGTAATATATGCACAGTATATGTCTACAGAACATATAGAACAAACCAAATATAATCAAAACCCAGACCCATGGTCTAGAGACAAGTCACACAACCGCATAACCCCATAAGGGATTCTGTTTGAAGATTCTGTGATGCACTCGTTCTGGGAGAACACACTCCAAGAGTCTTATAGCTCTGATGACGTCCATCCGAGAAGTGCTGTTTGTCAGGAACCTTCACGATATATGGCTACACTCATTACGGGAGACAAAATCATGATTGGAAAGGTTACGATAGATAGAAGCACTCATTACGGAAGACACACTCCTGAGTGTGAAAGATCACGATACACAGATGTGGATCACTTCCAGGGCCATGGTGGATACCGCGACTCATCCGGATTCACCAGTTAGGTGATGCACCAGATAAGTAGAGGATCAATGCCCGGTAAGGTTGGTCACATCGATGCCTAACTCTACCTAGGGTCAATAATGGATAGAGGATCTCGATCCGGGCCTCTCGGATGGATTCCTGACTCTATTACAGAAAGTCCTACTGAAGGGATCATAATATTAAGTGGTAAATAATACTTGACCTTCAGGGGAACAAGAAGGAGGGGCACTAATCCAAACCAAATATGTCCAAGGTACGGTGAACGAAAGGACCATGTCGTTTTCCAAAAATTACACGGCATGTAGAAAAGATACAGGCCGTGTTGTCTGACCCCGGGTACTGCTTCTGTACAATGGCCGGTGTCATAGGCTGGTCATTCAGGAAAAACTAAGTACACGTTGTGTAGTATGGTGTACACGCCGTGTCTGGGTAACAGGGGTTGGCTCCATGTACTTTGGCCATATGCCTGTACACGATCATCAACCCGTGTACCCCAACCCGTGTAATCCGCACACGGGGTGACCCGTGCTGCAGGCCTCACCTGGCCATGTGATGGAGTACACGTTCATGTACTCCATCCCATGTTTGCATATCCCTGAGATGCACACCGAGTCCCACGTAGCCGCTTCTGCCAAGTTGTACACGTCAGGTCGCCTGAAGCTGTGTAGATCATCCTGTGTCGATGTACTACCCAAAGTACATGCCGAGCTTCGGGGAAGGTCCAACATGCCATGTCACCAAGGTCACATGCCGTGTGATTATTCTATGACCCCAAAACCCTAGTCGCCGCTTCAAGTACTACATGGCGTGTTCCTCAGAAGTACACACCGTGTATTTTGGAAATTTCCAGAAATGGTGCTCCTCACTGGCGTGCCTCTCGTGCTGCTCCGATCATTGATCCAGTCATCCGATCGCCACGAAACATTCAGGTTTTGGTCACCCCGACACCACAAGCCGCTTATATCGTTTTCGGGCCTCCGATCGGCTCCAAAAATGTGTTCTGATCTTCCCACATGAAGAACGATCGAAGAACTCTCTTTCCGATCCGGTCCGATTCGCCATCCGCCATCGTCGCCGCACCTTCACAAGGTCGTTGTGATGTCGAACCCTCGATTTGGGATCGTTGCATTGCAGAATGGATGTGTAACGATCCATTGTTCATCGCCCCGTGAAGAATGTGATGAACACGCGAGGAAGGAAGGGGGAAGATATACAAATAAAAAAATTGAGGAATGAACCTCCACCATCCTTTGTCACGACGTTGATCCGCTCCCATTAATGGGCTTAAACGGAGCAAAAATCAACAACAATATAAAGCATGGATCAATTCCCCAAAATCATCCCAAAGAAAACCCCTCCCTCAAGAACGCACGAATCTGTAGATCAACTTGTTCGTGGTTTATCCACGTTCATCGTTTACAATCAAATACGGGGAAAAGAAATTCAAATAAAAACCCTACCTATTGGAAGGATTGATCGTTGATGAAGGCGCCGCACTGCCATTGTCGTCGAGATCCTTCAACGTTGTTGGCGTAGCGATTCTCGACTTCGATCCATCATCATTCGTCGCTGAGAGTTTGCTCCAACAAGCCACGAATTCGGTAGAGGTTCCTCTCAAATGTCACCAACGATCAAAAATTGTTCACCCCTTTAAATAGGGAAACAAGATTGGCACATAATTACACGGAGATATTAATGACTCTTACTTGCCAAAACATGAGTCATCATGACACGCCATTAGTTTAGGAAACATACATCCCTTCACTGCGTATTATAGAGTCCAGATTTCCATTTATTTTCCATTATGACACATCATTTAATTAAGTAAACATCTTCCCTTTTAACACGCTGCATCGGTTGTTTCCATAAAATAAAATAAACATTTAGGTTTTTATTTTATTTTATTTTATTATTAAAAAGTCCTAAAATTATCTTTTTCCCTCGACCCGCGCTGGTTGAGGTTAGCCTCATTCTTCAGTAAAGTCATTGTCTCGGACGCAACGATGCACTCAGATTTTTAATCCGAGCATCCGTTTGGAAGCTTCCACAACCGCACACAAGTGCTGACCTACTTAACTTAAAAAGTTCAAACCACCATTCCGGGCTCACTGGACCTCAGAATGATGTACCGTCTTCATGCCCGGTCTCAAAATAATTCTATATAATATTTAAAAATAATAAACGGAGAAATATGAGACATTACATTCTCCCCACCTTGGGGCTTTATGTCCCCGAAAATCCAAAACAAGGGCTACTCAAAAAGATGTGGGTACTGGGCTTGGATCTGAGCCTCCCGCTCCCACATGATCTCTTGGAGATTTCCATGCTGCCACGGGACGCGCACCAAGAGAAACGATCACCCATAAATGATCCTCTCCTGCTGATCCTCGATCTCCACCGGGTACTCAGCAAAGGTCACTCCATCCTCGATGTCCATCTCACCCCAATCGATGACGTGCGATGGGTCGTGTACGTACCTCATTAGCTGCGACATGTTGAAGACATCATGTACCCGATGAAACTGTGGCGGTAGAGCTAGGAGGTATGCCACTTCACCAACTCTACTCAAAATCTAGAAATGTCCAATGAACCTCATAGATAGCTTTCCTCCTCGCCCAAATCTCTGCAACCCTCATCGAGGTGATACTATAGTCAACGGAACTCCATGAAGCCGAACTATCTTCTGCATGTAGAGGCGTCCCAAGCTCTCTACGGAACTCTGCTCCCTGATAGCTAAGAAGTGGGCCGACTTGGTGAGTCTGTCAACGATCACCCAGATGGAATCATGCCCCTTGGACATCCGTGGGAAGCCTATCATGAATTTCATCGATATTACATCCCACTTACACTCTGGAACTTCCAGGGGTGAGCTAATACTGCTAGAACCTGGTGCTCAACCTTCACCTTTTGGCATGTGAGGCACTGAGAAATAAAATCTGCTACTGCCCTCTTTAGGGCTGACCACCAAAACTGTCGTTGGAGATCCTAGTACATCTTTGCCACACCAGGATGTACCCCCAAAGGGGATTTATGGAACTCCCTCAGGACCTCCTCCTGCAACACCACTGGTACAACAGTGCGTCCTCTGAAGAGAAGTATGTGCTCCCCACCCTGTGAATATCCATCAGGAGCATGTCCTGTGGATAACTAAGCACGTAAAGCCATATAGTCTACATCCCCAAGCTGTGCCTCCCTAACTCTCTGTAAGAGTGGTGGGGTGACAACCATCGACTGTAGGTAAGCTGTAACCTCTACTTCCACAAAGGATAACTGTAACGCGAATAAATGTTGTGTTGAATCACTCAACAGCTGTGAGCTCGACCTTCTGCTAAGAGCATCTTCCACCTTGTTCCCCTTTCCCGGGGTATATATAATATCAAAATCATAGTCCTGGTGGAACTCTAGCCAATGCCTCTACCTCAGATTTAGATCCTTCTATGAGAAGACGCACTTGAGTCTCTTGTGGTTAGATTTGACAATGAACCACTTGCCCATAAGGTAGTGTCTCCACATCTTCATTGCGAAGACTACCACTGCTGACACGAGATCATAGGTCGCATAGTTCTTCTCATGTGGCCTAAGATGGCGCGAAACATAAGAAATAACTGCATGCCGCTGCATCAAGACACAGTCGAGCTCGGTCCCTGATGCGTCGTATAAAACTATGCACTCGACACCCTCCTCCGGTAATATCAAGACTGGGGTGCTCTTCAAAGTCTCTCTCAGCTGCTCAAAAATATGCTAGCACTTTTCCATCCATACGAAGGGTTTCCCCTTCGTGGTCAATGCTATCATCGGTGTTGATATCTGGGAGAAGTCAGGAATGAACCTCCGGTAATAACCTGCCAATCAAAGGAAGCTCTGCACCCCCGTCACGCTCCAAGGTGGCTCCCATGCTTGTATAGCCTCCACCTTGGCTGGGTCCATAGCCACTCCATATTCTTAGATGACATGTCCCAGAATGTGGGCCTTCTGAATCTAGAAATGACACTTTGAGAGCATTCCATAAAGCTGGTGCTCCCAGATTACGTCCAGAACCATCCGCAGGTGTCTCGCGTGCTCCTCCTCTGACGCCGAGTATACAAGGATGTCGTCGATGAAGACCACCACGAACTAGTCCAAGTACGGCTGGAAGATCTGTTTCATCAGCCCCATGAACTCTGTGGGGGCAATCGTCATGCCAAAAGGCATCACCAAGTACTCATTGTGACCATAGAGACATTTGAAAGTCGTCTTCGGTATATCCTCATCCCGCACTCGTAGCTAGTGATAGCCCGATCGAAGTTCAACCTTCGAGAACCATTGTGCCCCTCTTAGCTGATCGAAGAGGTCATCGATTCTCGGAAGTGGATACTTGTTCTTCACTATCACCTGGTTCAGGTGCCGGTAATCTATGCACAGTCTCAAACTCCCGTCGACCTTCTTGGAAAACAAGACTGGGGCCGCCTAGGGTGAAACGTTGGGTCTTACGAAACCCTTGCTCTGCAAATCCTCCAACTACAACCTCAGCTCACGAAGCTCTGCGGGAGCCATCTGATAAGCCGATGAAGAAATCAGTGTTGTCCCAGGGTGTAAGTCGATGCAGATGTCAATTTCCCTGTGGGAAGGTAACCCTGGAACATCTTCAGGAAAGACGTCCTCATACTCTGCCACCACTGTTGGGAACAGAGAGCTCACAACATCTACTACTACGAGGGTAAGGCTAGCTAACTCATGAGTGATCGGTTGCACCCTCCTATGCATGAGCCCATTTTGTGCTGCATGGGTTTCCTTTTCTCTGACAAAGGAAAACCCTGTTCCATCATAGAGGACACACCGCACCCTTCGCCTAAAACAGTCAATCTGGGCATGGACTGCAGATAACCAATCCATACTAATAATGATGTCGTAAGGCCTCGATGATACCACCAAGAGGTTACAACTGAAACTATCACCTCCATGGGTAAGATCACACTATCTACAAAGGTGTGTGATCATCGAGTCTCCTCGCGTAGGTGTCTCTAATCCTAAGGATCGAGTCAATGGTTCTACAAAAATCTTGAGGTTTTGTACAAGACTTGTGGATATAAGGGAATGACTGGAACCTATGTGTATGAGTACGGAAGCTAAGGTAGAAAAGACACAGATCATACCTCGAATCATCCCTGGAGCGCCTGGGTCATATGCCTCGACCGTATGCAGCTGTCCTCACCCCTATCCCCCAGCTCCATGAGCCTGGTACAGACCTCCTGGGGGTGGTGGTGGAAGTAAGTTGAAGCGTCTACCACCACCTGCAGATCTCCCTGCTCCTCTGCCACGTCTGCCGCCTAGCGGGTCTGCATTCTCTATTCTCTGCCTCTACCTCAGTGGTCCATCCACCGCTTCCCTGTCAGCAGCTCGAGAGTTTGAACAATCTCTAGCAAGATGTCCCCTACCGTCGCATGCATAGCATCGCTTCTCCCCTAGGCTGATTGGATCCAGCCTGAGAGCCCTAGACTATCAATCCCCTATCCTGAGTCCTCCTCTGACATCTCTCACATCCTGATCCCTGAGTCTGACGTCCGGTCCCCGCTACCGATGTCTCCGCACCTGTCTGCCTGCTGCTGATTTTCGGAGGCTGTCTCTACTCCGCCAAGAAACTCTCGATCACCAAGGCACGCTCAAGCTCTCCAGCATAAGTGGAAATGCATAGAGGCACGACACAAGCTCGGATGTCATGCCATAGACCTCACTCAAAGGTCTGAGCTCTGACGTACTGTTCCCTGACCATATCCATCAAGTACTTGGCGAGGTTGGTGAACCTCGATGAATAGTCAGCCACTGTCATACTACCCTGCTGGAGATAAAGAATCTCATCGATGCGCACAACTCTCAGCATAATCGGAGAGAACTCCTCTTTGAAGAGTCACTCAAACTCTGTCCATGAAAGAGTCTCCTCGTCGTGAGTCTGCGTGGTTAGACTCCACCATCGTCCCACCGAACCCTGAAGAAGGCTCACTCATAGGATCACCATCATGTCTGCTGGTGTCCTCACTAGATGGAAAACTCTGGTCACCACCTCAAGCTAGTCCTCAGCTGCCTAAGGGTCGGGCATGCCTCAGACCCTGAGGGGCCTTTGTCTCTGGAACTCGTGGAGCACACTAAGCATGTGCTCCTCACTGGCTGGTACTGAAGGTACCACTGGCTGCACCACTGGTGGTGGTATAGCAAGTGCACCACCTGGTGAAAACACCTAGGGAGCTGGTCCCTGTATCGAAACCTCATTACTGAGGGGGTCAACCTCGTGATCGCGTTGCTGAATCCTAGAAGATATGCATCACGGAGGCATCCTGTAAACAAACAAGATGTACCATGCTCAATGAGTATATCTGGATAGATGACACAAAGGACATGGAAAACACAACCCATTCCTATATGATGCCTGTAACTTTTATTTCCCTGCAACCACTGTTTTCATGAACCGAGTCTAAAAGCAGGTTATCAGAGTCCTGGTGTATGTATACGTCGACCGCCACAAAAACACTGGGGTCTCCGGCCTGAAATCCGAACCCGAAACACTCAACACCATTGCCCAAAACCAAACTCACAGACTCTTGGTCCTAAGGTATAACCGACCACCTATAATACCACTCTGTCACGACCCGTCCCAGTGGGGGCCACACCGTGACTCCCCATGCCCACCACCAATTGGCCAGGGGCTGGTGACTAGCACCGAGTAGGCATATTACATAATGGGAGGCATTGCCTATGTACCTGTACACACGCACACATCTTTAAGCCCACAAATGCTGAAATATAAAAACCAATAAGGAAAAAGAATGCATGAATATAACTAAACCCAACAAACATAGTACGACGAAAGGTAGAGTACTTTAAAAGTAAACGTGGCCAAAAATGAAAGCCCACCAAAAATCAAACAAACAAGAGTATGAAAACTACAATGTCCAAACTGTAACCACAAAATGTACTAGGACTGCTGCTCGTAGCCATATGAATGCCTCGGCCTGTAGGGAACTCAGAAAGCTCGGCCCTGTCCTGGTCCACCATGGACTCTATCAAAAGGCTGCTCATCTGTACAAGACACCAGACGTGCGGGAAAAGCCCGTGCTGGGGTGAGTATAACAATACTCAGTAGAGGACCCCGAAAACCACAAGCAATAATAAGTAAAGGTACAGTCAGCTATGCACAGTATATGTCTGCAGAACATATAGAACAAACTAGATATACTCAAAACCCAGACCCGTGGTCTAGAGACAAGTCACACAACAGCATAACCCCGTATGGGATTCTGTTCTAAGATTCCGTGATGCACTCGTTCCTGGAGAACAAACTCCACGAGTCTTATAGCTCTGATGGCGTTCGTCCAAGAAGTGCTGTTCGTCGGGAGCCGTCAAGAGAGATGGCTACACTTATTATGGGAGAAACACTCTTTATTGGAAAGGATACAATATATAGAAGCACTCATTACGGGAGACACACTCCTGAGTGGGAAATATCACGATACACAGATGAGGATCACTGCCAGGGCCATGGAGGATACCAAGACTCATCCAGATTCACCAGTTAGGTGATACACCAGCTAGGTAGAGGATCAACGCCAGATAAGGTTGGTCATGTCGATGTCTGACTCTACCTAGGGTCAATAATGGAGAGGGGATCTTGATCTGGGCCTCTCAGATGGATGCCTGACTCTATCACAGAAAGTCCTACTGAAGGGATGATACTCCTAAGTGGGAAATGATGCCTGACCTTTAGGGGATTGTGAGGGAGGGTAACTAACCCAAACGAATTATGTCCATGTTACGGTGAACGAAAGGAGCATGCCATTTTCCAAAAAGTACACGGCGTGTAGAAAAGATACAGAATATGTTGTCTGACCCCGGGTACTGCCCGTGTACAATGGCTCGTGTCATAAGCTGGTCTTGGAGGAAAAACTAAGTACACGCCGTGTAGTACGGTGTACACGCCGTGTTTGGGTAACTGGGGTTGGCTCTGTGTACTTTGTCCATGTGCCTATACACGGTCATCAAACCGTGTACCCCAACCCGTGTAATCCGCACACGGGGTGACCTGCGCTGCTGGTCTCACCTCGCCGTGTGATGGAGTAGACGGCCGTGTACTCCATCCCATGTCCGCCTATCCCTGAGATGCACGTCAAATCCCGCATAGCCGCTTCTGCCAAGTTGTACACGCTGTGTCACCTGAAGCCGTGTAGATCATCTCGTGTCCTTGTACTACCCAAAGTACACACCAAGCTTCGGGGAAGGTCCAACACGCCGTGTGACCAAGGTCACAAGTCGTGTGATTATTCTCTGACCCCGAAACTCTAGCCGCTGCCGCCAATACTACACGTCGTGTTCCTCAAAAGTACACGCCGTGTATTCTTGAAATTTCCAGAAATGGTTCTCTTCACCAACATGCCTCCCATGCTGCTTCGATCATTGATCCAGCCGTCCGATCTCCATGAAACCTTCAGGTTTTGGTCTCCCCAATACGACGAAGCCGCTTCCGTCATTTTCGGTCCTCCGATCGGTTCTGAAAACATGTTCTGATCTTCCCGCACGAAGAAAGCTCGAAGAACGCTCTTTCTGATCCTGTACGATTCGACGTATGCCATCGTTGCCACACGTCCACATGGTAGTTGCGATGTCTAACCCTCAATTTGGAATCGTTGAGTCATAGAACGGATGCGCAACAATCCATTGTTCGTTGCCCCGCGAAGAACCCGAAGAACACACGAGGAAGGAAGGGGGAAGAAATCCAAATAAATAAATTGAGGAACAAACCTCCACCATCATTCGTCATGGTGTTGATCCACTCCTATTAATGGGCTTAAACATATAAAGAATCAACAACAACATAAAGCATGGATCAATTCCCCAAAATTATCCCAAAGAAAATCCCTTCTACAAGAATGCACGAATCCGCGGATCAACTTGTTCATGGTTGATCCGCATTTGTTGTTTAAACTCATGTACGGGGAAAAGAAATTAAAATAAAAACCCCTACCTTTTGAAAGGATCGATCATTGACGAAGGCGTTGCACTGCCGTTGTCGTCGAGATCCTTCAACGGTGTTGGCGTAGCGATTCTCGACTTCGATCCGTCGTCGTTCGTCGTCGAGAGTTTTCTTCAACGCGCCAAAAATTCAGCAGGTGTTCCTCTCAAATGTCACCAATGATAAAAAATTGTTCGCCCCTTTAAAAATGGAAACATGATTGGAACTTAATTACACGGCGATATTAATGACTCCTACTTTCCAAAACTTGAGTCATTATAACGCCCCATTAGTTAAGGAAATAGACGTCCCGTCGCTGCATATTAAAGAGTCCAGATTTCCATTTATTTTCCATTATGACACAACATTTAATTAAGGAAACAAGTGCCCTTTTAATGCACTGCAGTGGTTGTTTCCATAAAATAAAATAAACATTTAGATTTAGATTTTATTTTATTTTATTATTAAAATGTATGAAAATTAACTTTTTCCCTCGAACCACACCGATCAAGGTTATCCTCATTCTTAGGTAAAGTCGTTGTCCCGGACGCAACGGTGTGGTCAGATTTTTAATCAGGGAATCTGTTTGGAAACATCCACAACCGCGCACAAGTGCCGACCCACTTAACTTAAAAAGTTCAAACCACCATTTTGGGCTCACAGGACCTCGGAATGATGTGCCGTATTCACGCCCGATCTCGAAATAATTCCATATAATATTTAAAAATAATAAAAGGAAAATATGAGACATTAAATTAACCATCATTTTAAGGTGATGATGAAAAATAAACCACATCATTAATGGAGTGGGTCTTCTTCACGTACGAATGATGAAGTATTAATTTTTTGAATAGTATTGGTTGAATTTAGAAAAGTAATATTAAATATGTATAATAATATTTCATAATGTTATTTGAAGTAATGAAATAAAAATTTTAAGGATATACTAGGTTTTTGGGGTAAAAGAATAAAATAAATGAGAGAGATCTATTAAGAATATTACCTCTCCCATTGGATGTTCTCTATTAGGTAAAACATTAATAAACCTTATATTGGTATTTTAGAAAGAAAATTAATTCTAGGAAATGGAGTGAGTGTTGAACTGATACAAGGATTGGGTTTTTTCTAATATAATGCTTTGTAATGGGTGGATATATGTTGTTGAAATGGTCTATTTTTATAAGTAAAGAAAATGGCATTTTTGTAAATAACCATTACATTTTCAATCATAGTATGAGAAAATTAAAGGGTAAATGGCTCTAAAATTGGTAAATAAAAAAGTTCGGGGTGATATAATGTTGAAAAGTCTTCATTCATTTATTTTCGCAGATGTTTTTAGCATGTATCATGTATTTTACCACTAAAAGATTAAATTTTATCATTTTGGTTTTTTAACCTTGTAACTAGTTTTTACTCAAGTAGTTTATATTTTCTTTAAAATGTACAATAACCCAAATTACCAAATTTTAATTTCCAAAACCTAATGTTTTGATCCATATAGTATAAATAAATTTATAAATAACAGAAAACTAATGTAGAAATTTAAAAAATTAAAATAAAAACATTTATTTTTATAAAAATACTATATTCACCATTAAATATTCTTAATATTATATAAGATTAATAAATAATTAAATGTTTGACAATATATATATATATATGTTTAAAAATCATATTAAATTAATTATATACATTCTATAAATTGAATTTCTTAGATAAAAATTAGACCATATTAATAAGACAGTTCAAAAGAAATAAACCTTCCACCATTATCAAGGTCATTAACTTTAATCATAATAATCATACCTTTATTTCAAAAAATAAAATTGAACATATTCAATACTATACACATACTAATATAAAATATGACTTTTACTTTTTATGATTTAATTTCTAGAAGTGATGAAACTTTATTTTTAATAATAATTAATATAAAATGTTTTTAGTGTAAAATATTACTTACATTTCCAAAAAATGAAATGCATGGGTATTTATAACTATAGAATAGTGTTTAATTATTCAGGTACATATATTTTTACCCTCTAATTATATGAATATATTTTATCTGTTCTATATTATTTCTTTGTTTTTTGTTCTTTAGTGTTTCATGTGAAGAAATCTATTGAACACATTCGAATTTACAGGAAAATATGATAAAAAATCTCAGGGTGTTACCTTCTCCACCATTAAATATAATTTGTCATATGAATTTTAATTTTCACTTAATAATATAATAGTTGATAGTATCTATAAGACTAACTGGACAGATGGATTATGTTATACTAAGATATCAACCTCACTATCTTAAGCAAGACTATGATCCTATATGTTTCCACATAATAGACCTACGCATTGATTTTTATTTGTAACATCAATTTATTCAAAATATGATTCGTTAGTTGGATGAAATAACAAAGTGGTTTCTAGAGGCATAGACTTCACAACTTTATTCTCATGATCTGCTTCCAAAATACTAAAAACAAAATGTTTATTATAATATCCCAAAAAATCATAGTAAATTCTCATATGAATATGAAAACTCAATAAAAATTTATTCTAATGTGGAACATTCTTTTCAACCAATAATTCTTTTTTTAATATATGATATAATTATTTTAATCAATGGCTTCATTAGTTTAACACATTTTTTCCATGATCATTTTCATATTAGGTTCTCAAATATAAATATATTCAAATACCTCATAATTTTTTATCATGATCATGTGAATTTAAAAATAATACCCACTTAGTTTGTTTATATAGATGTATAGTCTTGAGACCACTCATCATGCACCAATTTAAGATCAAGATGATAATAAACAATAAGATTTCATGGGGATTACCCCTAGTTCAATATATTCAACAATATTATCCATTTTCAGTATCTAGAAAATGACATAATCTCTTGGAGAACCACATAATCTCTATGGTGAACGATTTTTTGGATGTTTTCTTATACATAAATGTATTCAAAATGTTTTCAGTAATGTTTTTTTATTATAATTCCTATACAATGTAAAATATCCAATATTTAGACAACTAACATAAAGATTTATCTATACCTTTGAAATTATGATCATTCACAATTTATTAACACAAGATGAAATTTATAACTTTTATATTTTATGGAACCAATAATATCCTAATATAATATGTTATCTAAACCTTAATCTAATACCGACTATGACATAATGGATTTAATTTTCCTATAATCACATTGCTTATAGTAAATAATTCATCATATAAAATCCCATATACTTATAGGTTTATAACATTAGATAATTAAGAAAAAATGTTATTTAATAAATACCATGTCTTTATTAACAAATGACCTTTTTTTGATAAATTAGAAACTACTTATACCATAATACGTATTTATAATCTCCCGAAGATTCTCTATAGATGATACTTTTTCAAAATATCATGTGTAATAGCATTCTTCATAATATATAGAGATGAAATAATAATAAGGGTGATATAAAATTATTAGTAATGGAAATAGTATATCATATGTTATTATAGAATAAAAAAGGAATTAATAATATGGAAGAAAATAAATGATAATCAAATAATTCAATATAACATGTCACATGAACATGAAACAAATCCATGGATGAGATAAAAATATATACAATCCCATGGATAATAATAACTAGTTTCATAATGATAGAATGTATAATGAAATATTTTTCATGGTATTTTTCCAAGAAATTATATTCCATTAAGGCCTCATGACATGAATCCACTTTCTATAAAGATCAAAACTAATACATCTATATAAATTGGTTGGAATACACCAAATACTAAAACTAGTTTTTCTTATGAGACCTATTGATTTATCAAGGGGTTATTTTTGTGCTCATCAATCACTAATTATGTATAATTCATTCATCATATGAAGCAATTAAATAACCATACAATACAAAAGAAAAATTCTTTAATAATAAATAAAATATCTTTTGAAATGAAAAGTGTACATCTGATCAATATTTACCTAATTAATAAATATAATAACCCTCTATATAAGAATTCCTTAAAATAACACCACAAATGGTAGTGGGTATATGGTTAAGTCATTAACTTCCAAAACAAATAAATGGGATTATATGATTATATTCTAACTACTGAAATAAGGTTTACGGAATTGTTAAGGAATATCCTAAGTGTATATAATAACTTTGATGGATATTGACATTTTGACAAAACCTTATTAATAAAAACACATCAAAAAATATCACATTATACGGGAACAAGAAATAGATTATTTGATACCTTGAATTTTTTCACCTTAAAAAATATTGAGATATGATTTATAATGATATCCATGAAATATAAATCCAAATGAGGTAATGTCCATTTGTTATAAAGAGGAATGCATAAGTGCAATAATTAATTAATTTTTATAAAACACTGTTATTTTTGGAAGAAAAGCTAAAATTTTGGTCACAATAAAAATTTATTTTTAAAAAGGTGATGTGAAAACTTTTTAAATAATTTAGATTAAAAAATTTAGTAAATCCTTGAGATAGGCGTAAAAATGATTTCAAGGAAATGTGGAGTGGAAGAAAAAAAAGGAATATAGGAGGGAGGACATTTGAAAATGTTAATAAATATTTTTTAAAATACCATAGGGTAAAAAGGTTAATAACACCAAATTTTTAAAAGTGGAAAAGGGAAATGTGAATATCACAAGAGATATAACATAAATGGGATTCCAAATATAAATGTGAAAACTAGTAGGAATATAAAATATAGACATGGTAGGTAACTATATTACATGGGATGGATGGGAATTATTCTAAAAAAATGTTATAATTTTAGGATTAATAAATTCATTGTGGAAGGATATTTGAATTAAAAATTCATTTTCCCCATAGATGAATATAAAATAAAATGAAAAAACAACTTATGGATGAAGTATCAAATCATGCAAGGATGATTTTCAGGAAGTAGAATTATAACTCAATGAAAGGTTATTGAGTTATGAAACACCCTTATAGCTGTGGTATTTTTTCATGAAAATGAATAAGGTTATGGGATAATGAAATAGACTTGTGAATAACATTAATGAAACTTTAAATAAGAAAAGTTGAGTAAAAGTGTAAGTAAGTACATTAGAAAATAAAACATTATATGTAATAACAATATTTTTCAAGGTGTAAATGTTGAGACAAAAAACCCTTACAAAATTGATTCATGAAAGTTTCAAGAGTAGATGACTCACTGATTTCTTCATCACCAGTAATAGTTTGTTTTAGTAAAGACTTCATTTGAAGATATGTTTTGAAAATCCTTATTCACATTATGTGGTTTTATGGTTTTAAACTATGTAACATGCTATATTTTGAGTAGAATGTTTAAAAATCATTTTTTCTATTTTCTGAAGAAAATAAAGCAAGGTATAGATTGAGGACAATCAATATTAAGTGCGGGGATGTTTTATTTGGCTCTAAAATCTAGATATTTTAAACATTTATTCATTATGATTTCAATCATTTAATTAAATAAATTTTCACATTTTTCCAATTAATTCTACTTTAATAATTTTAGTAATAAATTTATTATTTAATATTTTTTATAATTAATATTATGTTTTAAGTATTTTAATCATTAATTTTGTTTTTAGTTATTTTTCCATATAAATTTTATACCTTTATTCAACTCTCATAATAAATTCTCATTTTTTGATTTTTATCAATTATTCAATTAATAATTTTTTTAAATTTAATTAAATAAATATTTAATATAAAATTTAATAATTTAATGTTGATTTATAAAAAAAATTCACAATATTAATTTTTTCAATATAATTATTTTAAATTTATTTTATTTAGTTTAATAATTTTTATCCATAAAATTGAATATATTAATTATTTTTATAATTTGGACTTTAATTATTTTGTTTAATAACATAGTATGTTTTTAATTTAAGTCAAGTGTTTAGTTTTGATTTGTTAAATCAATTTATCATTTAATTATTGTAATTTTTTTAATTCTAGTTTTTAATTAAATAATTAGTTTTTATTTTTTAAGTTTATAATTTCATTTAATTTGTTTTCTGGTTATTTATATTTTTCAGTGATCATGTTGTTGTATTACCACTATTATTCTAACTGTGACTCGAGTCCCTGATCCCCCATTGTCCTATCAACATTACAATACACTATTGGCATAGTTACCATGTACTAATGCACCAGTAGCACTTCATTGTACTGACATTGATGACCTATCGACATTGTCTCATCAATGATTTCTTTCTAAAAAACGCCTTACCAATGTATTGTCATACTAACTCTCAAGCTATGACCTGTCGACACTGTCCCTTAACC
Source organism: Viscum album (assembly GCA_963277665.1). Classification (NCBI taxonomy): domain Eukaryota; kingdom Viridiplantae; phylum Streptophyta; class Magnoliopsida; order Santalales; family Viscaceae; genus Viscum; species Viscum album. The sequence goes on from OY728153.1 coordinate 31,035,336, forward strand.
AAATGTCTCACTGGTCCAAGTGTATCATCTTCACCACTCCTAACTCTTCGTCACTGGTAGAATCAATCTAGCACAGATCCAAACTTCTAACATCCAAATCATATCTACATTTTTTGTCCCACACAATCAACCTTAATCCCTCATGAAGCTTCATGGAATATAGATCTACATTGGAGGAATATATTATGTATTTGTATTAGTTGATGATTACACTAGATTTACATGGGTCCAATTTCTAGAAAAGAAATCATAATATTTTTCTTATTTCAAAATCTTTAGAGCCCAGATTAAAAATGTGAAAAACCTTTCATTGATAACTATTCATAGTGATCATGGAGGTGAATTTTAAAATTTATATTTTGGAACTTTTTGTAGTAGAAAAGTTACTACTCATAACTTCTCAGTTATAAGAAATCCTCAACAAGATGGTGTTGTTGAAAGAAGAAATCGTATTCTTCAAGAGATAACATGAACACTATTGAGTGAATATTCTATTGCTAAACAATTTTGGACCGAAGCTGTAAGTACTATTTGTTATACTATAAATCATGTTTTAATTAGTCCTTTTCTTAATAAAACTCTTTATTAGTTATGTAATGGTATAAAACCTAGACATTCCTACTTCAATGTATTTGGTTGCAAAGTATTCATTCTGAATACTAAAGATAAATTACAGAAATTCGCACCAAAATATGATGAAGGAATTTTCATAGGTTACTCTATAAATTCTATAGCTTATAGAGTTTTGAATAAAAATACATGTACTTTTAAAGAAATAATGCATGTTAAATTTTATGAAACAATTCATTTTGTTTTTAAAGTACCTCAACCAACATCCTTGGATGTGTTTTAAAAAACTGATTATCAACCCTTGATAGAAAATCCTTATGATAAGGAAAATCTAGAAGAAAATATTTATGAATTATTTACCGGAGAATACTTCCTTCCATATGTTGATGAAAAAGTTTCACAAAACCTAAATAAGTAGATTTTTAAGAATCATCCCAGTGATAGTATCATTGGTGATGTAAATAACCCTGTATGGACTAGAATATCCTTATGAAATGAATTAGAACATCTATAATTCATCTCCCAATTAGAACCAAAAAGCACAGATGAATCTTTAGGCGATGATGATAGGATTAAATCCATAAAAGATGAATTAAATAAATTCGAATGGAATAAGGTCTGTACCTAGGTGGAATGATCTAAATAAACCAATATAATTTGTGTAACAAACCATGTTTTTCTAAAAATAAATATAAATGCATGGATCTTTTTTTTAAATCGATATATTTAATTAGCCTTTAAAACATTTCTTTTTTTACTTCTATGTTCTGAATTTCACGAAACTGTCATCTACATTTTTGTTTAGTATGTTATTTGGAGTCTATTGGAACCAATTTTTTTTGGTGATTAGTAAGATACCCTTATGAATATTAATATGAATAGTGATATGGCCCTAATGAATTGTAAATTTTAATATTATTTTATTTTATTATGTATTTAACATAGTAGCATCTAGGTTAGTTTTTCATTGTGATATAGAAGTAGTTACATAATATAAATTGTTAATTTTTGAATTAAGTATGATTTTATTTAAATATTAAATTAATAATATTTAGAAAATTATTTTCAAAAAATGGACATCATTTTTTAAAAATACACGTCAATAAAGGGTTAGGGTGAATTTTCGGAATTTTTCTAAAACAATTGATTTTTCGGTGAATAGTAAAAAGTACAGTTTTTAGTTTCAGTGTGTTAACGACATCATTAATGAGAAAATAATTATTTCATTAATCTAGTAGACATATTTATAGTCAAATAAGATGTGAGGTGTCCCAAGTTGCATATAACAAGGGAAAATATGATGGGAAAGCCCATGGTTTTGCAAATACCACTCATGAGGTGTCCCTTGAAAATTATTAAAATAATACCTCACATTTCCTATAAATACCCACTCTTCAATTCATTGAATTCATTCCCAATTCTCCCTAAATAATGATCTTGCCTCCATACCTTTATATCAGTCCTCATAAGGTTTCCTCAATCCCCCAAGGTCCCAACATTCATGTTTTATGGGTTACTCAACAAGGTAAGAAAATTCTCAATTTCTTTCTTTTTCCTTTCAAATTCTCTTTTATATGGTATAATTTTCAAGTTTCTATACCATGTTCTTATTTACTTCTTATTAATTATCTTCTCTATATTATGATTCATGTCTGGATTGGTGAACCTTTTCCCCTCTATTTTTAATATTTTTCTAAATCCATGTTGTGTAGCCGTTAGGTTGCTGAATTTTTTGTAAGAGATTTCTCACATTTTCTTTTATTTTGAGTTCCTTCCTTATTTTTTCTTCATATCTCCTTACCCAAGAAGAATGAAATCTCTATAAATCATGTATACTCTAGATTTCATCATGTTTATGAAAAATTAGTTATCTGTATTCTTCTCCTCTACCACTTATTTAAAGAATAAAAACATTGTCCATTTGTGTCGATTTATCGACATCGTGGACTCTGTTATTTCAATTTAGATTAATTCTTTCAAGTCTCATCATGAAACCATTTATATGGTTGAACAAGGTTATAATATATCTTTTACGAATCACCCATGGTTCTGAAATTCTTTTGTACTCATGGTTCTACGTTATTAGACAAAACAAGGTTGTTATTATCAAAGAACAACTTAAAGGATCAAAATGAACATCATTAATGTTCTAACTTATGAATCATCCTCATGTAAGAATTAAAATTGATGAATGGAATAATTTATGTTACTGGTTATATGAAAATACTACTCCATTCCAATTATGGTGTTTCACTTCCAATCGACAAGAATTCCCACCATTAACCAATCATAGAAATCATGTAATGAATTTAACCAAAAACAGTGCAAGGGGAAAAATACTAACAATTAAGTGAGAAAATATGTAATTAAATGATCATATAATATGCTATAAACATGAAAATGTTTCTGTAAAATATTAATAAAACTCTTTTAACCATTATACAAGAGGTTTAATCTAGTTGGAATGAAGGCAAACCCGAGGTAAGGGAATTCTTAACCTGATATCCATACTTTGGGTTAAACATATACTTCATTATTTATGTGCTATTTAAATTGTTTGTGTGATGGGTTATGTTTATATTATGTTTAATTATATGTATTTACGTTATATATACATAATCCATCCACTCTATTATGGATCTTTTCATATGTATGATATTTATAAGGGGATTTTCTATAAAAATCCTCTTTTTAAATTTAGTTTTACAAAATTCCAAAGCAATGTTTTTATGGAATTATTCATGTTGTATGATTATATTTTGGTTCTTGAAAATTATTTATGATGAATGGTGGGACCTATATTTCCCTCCAATTCATTGGTTATGAGTAAGTTGGAGTTCGGCCTTATGGTTACTACAAGTGTAACTGCGATGGTTATACAAAGTAAGGTAGCTGTGAGGGTTAAAAATCATAAGGTATCCAAGAATGGTTACAAGATTATGTAAGTAATTCCCCAATATTCCTTTACGATTATATTTATGTTATCATTTTTTGTGTGGATCTTGTGTAAATCTCATGTTAAACAATGTAAGTATATATGGGTGACAACAATTTCTTTTGAAAATACTTTCATACGTTACGAGTATTCATGGAATAATGTGCTCTTTTCTTCCTTTATCATGCCTTACTGAGATTTATGCCCATACCATGTTTTTAAATGATATTTCATAGGTTAATGGATGTGTAATAAAAGGAAGGAAGACACGTTAAATGTTGAAGAATTGTTAAGGAGTCCTGTTTTAAGTTTTAATGTTTTATATTTTGAGAAAAATAGAAACTATTTTTATGGTATCCACTCTGTAACAATGTGTAATATTATGAATGTTTTTTCCTAATTCTCTAAAGCTCTAAACATGAAAATATTCTCAATGTAAATATAAGTGTTTTATTAACTAAACTCAAGATTATGTATGTAATAAGGCTGGGACCTTATAGTTGGTATCAGAGGATTTTTTAGATTACTTTAGGGGTTAGAGTGATGTTAATAGAATACCATAAATGATTTTCACTCTTTGTTTAATTTTTTATAGCATTTAAAGATTACCATGTTGCTTAATCCAAGATATATTTGTTCAGAATGGATTTTGCAGAAGGAATAGGGATGCTGAAGTGGAGAGGCACTGACAGAATGAAATCCTTCTAGAAATACAACCCGAAATGGTAGGGAATGGAACTGAGCAGTTTGTGACAGCAATTGTTCAGCTAACATAGACAATAAATGGTGATGGAATCCATGCAAGTGAACCAATAGAGGTACCACAACATAACATGATTGTAGTGGAACATTTTATGAGACAACATCCTCTTGCATTCAATGGATCTTCTAACCCAGTAGCAGCTGAAGGATGGATCAAAACCCTTGAAAAGTTATTCGATGTTATGGGATGTTCAGACAATCAAAAGGTAAGTCTTGCCATTTATCATTTTGAAGGTGAAGCTGATTACTGGTTGTTAATGGTAAGGAATATCAGGGTTATAGATGATTTTGAAGCCTTAGAGGGGGATGAATTTAAAAGTCTTTTCCTTGAAAAATATTTTCCTAAGGTGGTGCGACTAAGAAGGGAGAAGAAATTCCTTAAATTGAAACACAAAGAGGAAGATTCAGCGGCTGTGTATGAAGCTATCTTTACCCAACTAGCGCGGTATGCTCCAAATCTTATTTTGGATCCTGATAGAAAAATCAACTGCTTTTACTCAGAATTGAAGCCAATGTATCGAAGGACGTTGGCCTCTCCGGAATTCAATAGTTATGAGAAACTTGTCTGATGTGCTGAGAGGGTAGATATTGAGGTTTTTGATGATCACATGCGTTTTTGAAACATAGAGAATAATAGGTCTAGTTGGAAAGAAATGGATAATAATTAACCAAATAAATCTAATGGTAAGAAAATCCAATTTCCTGTTTTTGAAAAGTGTGATAAGAAACACCCTGGGGAATGTCTTAGAAAAATAGGGAAGTGTTTTAAATATGGTAAGTTTGGATATATGGCCCTGATATTGTAATGAAAATGATCCTATGAATAATCATGATAAGAAAATTGTAAAGTGTTTGAAATGTGGTGAGATGGTTCATTATGCAAATGCCTACCCAAAGAGATATCTGAATGATGCAAAGAAGCCAGACTACAAATAGAAAAGTGTAGCAAGATCCTTTGTGACTACATCAGTAGATGTCAGGCCATCCAATGATGTTGTATCTGGTACTTTGTTTGTTCACTCATATTTTGCTAAAGTTCTGCTTGATATGGGGTCTACACATTCCTTCATCTCTGAGAAATTTTCCGGTAAATTGGAAATATCACTTCAACAAATGAGACCCGATATTATTGTTAAAACACCAGGGGGAAATATTATAGCAAAGATAAATTATAATAGTCTTTCTATAGTGGTCTATGAAAATTCTTTACCTGCAAACCCATTGTTATACCCTTAGACACGTCTGATGTTATTTTGGGGATGGACTGACTTTTTTATTATCATGCTAAGATTGACTGTAGATCTAAAGAGGTTGTTTTTCAAAAAGATTTTTAGTTTGTATACAAGAACGAACCCATACAATTAATAACATTTTAGGAAGCTGAGAAACAATTGAAAGATGTAAATTAAAGTTATCTTGCCCATATTATTTAAAATAATGGAACTATTTTAATTAATTATGTTCCAGTGGTAAATTAATACCTTGATGTTTTTCCTGATAAGTTACCTGGTGTTATACCTAATCGAGAAGTCGAATTCACAATTTACTTAGTTCTTGATGCTAAGCCAATTTCAAAACCCCCATATCGTATGGCTCCAATTGAACTTCTTGAATTGAGAAATTAGTTGTAGGATTTTCTTGTCAAAGCTTCATTCGTCATAGCACTTCACCATGGGGAGCCCCTGTTTTTCTTGTTAAAAAGAAAGTTGGTTCCATGAGATTTTTCATTGATTACGGAGATTTGAATAATATCACTATAAAAACAAGTATCGTTTGCCTTATATTGATGACTTATTTGATCAGCTCTAGGGAGATCAGTACTTTTCCAAGATTGACTTGAGATCTGGATACCATCAGCTGAAGGTGAAGGAAGATGACATCCCGAAAACATCCTTTCATACTAGATATGGGAACTATGAATTTGTTGTTATGTTGTATGGATTAACTAATTCACCTACTTTATTCATGAATCTAATGAATAGAGTATTTCATGAGTTCTTGGATAAGTTTGTGGTTGTATTTATTGATGAAATTATGGTATTTTTTAAAATTAGTAGGAGCATTAAGAACATCTAAGGGTTGTTTTACAATCTTTAAAAGAAAATAAACTATATGGAAAATTCATCAAGATTGATTTCTGGTTACAACCGATTTATTTTCTTGGGAACATTGTAAATAAGGATGGAATAATAGTTTATCCTTCCAAAAAAGTAGATGATGAATGGCCAAGACCCCAAAATATTACATAAATTTGTAGTTTTTTAGGATTAGTAAGTTATTACCGATGGTTTGTTATGATCTTTTCATGGTTGTCTAGCCCGATAACTAAGTTAACATGGAAAGGGGTTAAATTTTTTTTGACAGAGGAATGTGATGTTTTTTTCAGGAACTGAAGAAGAGATTGTTGAATGTTCCAGTTTTGGCCTTACCTTCCCAGATTGGTGAGTTTTTCATCTACAATGATGCTTCTTTTATGGGACTTGGTTGTGTTTTGATGAATAATGATCAGGTAATTGCCTATGCTCATAGACAACTTAAAACTCATGAAGTAAATTATCCCACACATGATTTGGAGTTGGTAGCTATGGTTTTTGCTTTGAAAAATGGAGGCATCATCTATTCATAACCAAATGCCAAATATATACTGACCATAAATTCTAAAGTATATATTCACTCAGAAATAATTAAACATGAGGTAGAGAGGATGGATAGAACTGATAAATGATTATGACTACACAATCAGTTTCCATCTTGGAAAAGCAAACAAAGTAGTGGATACCTTAAGTCGGAAACATCATTCATCATTAACCATGATACGTTTGGAACACGATTCCTTGATTAATGACTTGATGAATTTTAGCTTCGAAGTTGTTGGTGCAGGGAATACATCTATTTTGTTTCAGGTTTCTGTGCAGTCTTTGTTGTTAGACAGAATTAAGTAAGCGCCGAAGGAAGACAGTGGGCTACAAATAAAGGTAGAATTGGTTAAAGTGGGTAAGTTTCCAGAATTCAATCTTGATAAAGGCTTTGTTTTAAGTTTTGGAAGAAGGTTGTGTGTGCCTTTTGATTCCCATTTGAATAAATAATTGTTGTGTGAAGCTCATAGTTCTCCATTTTCTCACTACTGAAAAAACGGACTATACCGACGGTTTTGGGAACAGTGGGATGAACATCATCGGTATAGGTGTCCTGCCACCGTGTCCCCGAAACATAGCCAATTGCCACGGTGTCAATAGATTTTACCCACGGTTTGAAAACCGTGGGTATAGGTCCTACAATAATGCAGCCACCGAGTTTCGATCTCGCAACCTCTTTGCTGGAAACACTGCATCTAACCACTACCCTAACATCACCTTTATATATATATATATAAATATAGTTAAATATAGTTATACAAACCATGGGTATAGAGGGAATAACCGTGGGTATAGGGTTCCCACCAAAACTATTGATATAAGGGGGGTATATCCCCACGGTTTTGGGGAAAACCGTCGGGATAGGTCCATTTTCTAGTGGTGTATGTTCATCCCGGTAGTACTAATATGTACAGATACCTTCAAGAGTATTATTGGTGGGATGGAATGAAATGAGATATTTTTTATTTTACCATGAAATGTTTGATGTGTCAACAGGTTAAAGCAGAGTGACAGTTACTAAAGGGGAAGCTTCAGCCTTTTCCAGTGCCATAGTGGAAATGGGAGAATGTATCCATGGACATTTTGGTGGGACTATTGAAGACTTCTCAAGGTAACAATGCTATTTAGGTTATTATTGATCATCTAACAAAGTCTGCACATTTTTTATCAATTCAATATACAATGTCCTTGGATCAACATTCTCTATTTTACCTCAAGGAGATTTTCAGGTTACATGGAGTTCCACTTTCAATTGTATCTGACCGAGATCCCGGGTTCACTTCTAACATTTAGAAGGGAATCAGAAGTCGTTGGGTATAGAGTTAAATTTCAGTACACCTTTTCATCCTCAATCAGATGGGAAGTCAAAATGAATGATTCAAGCTTTGGGGGATATGCTTCGAGCTTGTTCAATGGACTATCAGGGAATTTGGGATCAACATCTTTCATTAGTTGAGTTTTATTATAATAATAGATTTCATTCTAGTATTAAGATGGAATCTTTTGAGGTCTTGAATGGAAAGCGGTGTTAGACTCCATTTTTTTGGGATGAATTCGGTGAAATTTTTTTGATGGGGCCAGAATTAGTTAAAGAAGTGGATGAGAAACTGAGGATGATCTAGCATCACCTGAGGACAGCTCAGAGCAATCAAAAAAGTTATGCATATAATAGAAGGAAAGACCTATCATAGGAGGTAGGTTACTATGTTTTCCTTAAAGACTCTCATTGGAAAAGTGTGATGTGTTTCGGTATGAAAGGAAAGATAAGTCCACAGTTCATCAGTCCTTTTGAAATTTTTGAGAATTTTGGAACAGTTGCATACCACGTAGCTCTGTCTCTGAGTTTGTTTCAGGTACATAATGTTTTTCATGTTTCGATGTTGAGAAAGAATATGCCAGATTCATTACATGTCTTGACCCCAGAAGTAATTCAGCTGGAAGAGAACCTTTCTTATGAAGAGGAACCATCTCAGATTCTTGATCCAAAAGAACAGGTTTTGCGGAATAAGGTAATCCACCAGGTAAAGGTTTCTTGGAAGAACCAAATGGTTGAAGAAGCAACATGAGAGTCTGAAAATTCTATGAGATGAAAATACACTCAGTCGTTTAATAAGTAAATAAAATTGTGATGACAAAATTTCAAGAAGGTGGGGATAATGTAACACCATATGTTTTTCTAAAAATAAATATAAATTCATGGACCTTTGTTTTAAATAGATATTTTTAATTAGCCTTTAAAACATAACATTTTTTACTTTTATGTTCTGAATTTCGGGAAACTGTTATCTACATTTGTGTTCAGTATGTTATTTGGAGTCTATTAGAAACAACTTGTTTCTTTGGTGAATAATAAAATACCCTTATGAATAGTAATATGAATATTGATATGACCCTAATGAATAGTATATTTTATTATTATTTTATTTTATTAAGGCTTTAAGATAATATCATCTAGGTTAGTTTTTCATTGTGATATAGAAGTAGTTACATAATTAGAATTATTAATTTTTGAATTAAGTATGCTTTTATTTAAATATTAAATCAATAATTTTTAGAAAATTATTTTCAAAAATTGGACTTCCTTTTTGAAATCTACGGGTTGATAAATGGTTAGGGTGAATTTTGGGAATTTTTCTGAAACAATTGATTTTTTGGTGAATAGTTAAAAATACAGTTTTTAGTTTTGGTGTGTTAACGAAATCATTAACGATATAATAATGATGTCATAAATCTGGTAGACTTATGTATAGTTAAATAATATGTGAGGTGTACCACGTTACAAATACCATGGGCAGTTACCATGGGAAAGCCCATGGTATTGCAGATACCACTCATTAGGTGCCCCATGAAAATTATTAAAATAATCCCTCACTTTTCCTATAAATACCAACTCTTCCCTTCATTGAAATCATTCCCAAATCTGAATCAACGAAGCTGTGGCCTCTTTACCTTCATATTATTCCTCCCAAGGTTTCCTCAATCCCCCAAGGTCCCAACCTTCATGTTCAAAGGGTTACTCTACAAGGTAAGAAAATTCTCAATTTCTTTTTTTTCCTTTCAAATTCTCTTTTATATCGTATGATTTTCAAGTTTCTATACCATGTTCATACTTACATATTATTCTTGATCTTCTCTATAATATGATTAATTTCTGGATGTGTGACCATTGTCCCCTCTCTTTTTAATACTTTTCTAAAACCATGATGTGTAGCCGTTAGGCTGCCGATTTTTTTGTAAGAGATTTCTAACTTTTCCTTTTATTTTGAGTTAGTTCCTTATTCTTTCTTCATATATCCTTACCCAAGAAGCCTAAAATATCATGAAATAATGTATACTCTGGATTTTATAATGTTTATGAAAAATTACTCATCTTTATTCTTCTCCTCTCCCACTTATTTAAAGAATAAAAACATTGTCCGTTTGTGTTGAATTATCGACATCATGGACGATGTGATTTCAATTTCCATTAATTCATTAAAGTATAGTAAGTAAACCATTTATATGATTGAAACAAGTTATAATATATGTTTTATGACTCCTCCATGGTTCTGCAATTCTTTTTTACTCATCATTCTAATTTATAAGACAAAACAAGTTTGTTATTATCAAAGAACCTCTAAAAGGATCTAAACAAACATCATTAATGTTCTAACATATGAATCATCGTCATGTAAGAATTAAAAATGATAAATGGAATAATTTATGTTAATGGTTATATGAAAATTCTACTCCATTCCAATTCGGGAGTTTCACTTCCAATCGACAAGAATGTCCACCATGAACCAATCATAGAAATCATGTAAGGAATTCAACCAAAAACAGTGCAAGGGGAAAAATACTATCAATTAAGGGTGAATAGATGTTATTAAATGATCATATAAGATGTTATAAACATGAAAATGTCTCTGTAAAATATTAATAACACTATTTTAACCATTATTCAAGATGTTTAAACAAGTATTAAGTAAGAAAACCCCGAGTTAAGGGGATTCATAACCCGATTCCCATTCTTATGTTTAACCTTCAACATCATTATTTATGTGCTATTTAATTTGTTTGTGTGATGGGGTCTATTTATATTTTGTCTAATCATATATATTTACGGTATATATACATAATAAATCCACTATATTAAGACTCTATTCAACTGTATGATATTTATAAGGGGCTTTTCTTTAAAAATACTATTTTTAATTTCGGGTTTACAAAACTCCATTGTAATGATTTTACAGAATTATTCATGTTGTATGATTATGTTTTAGTTCATGGGAATTATTTATGTTGAAGGGTGGGACCTATATTTCCCTCCAATGCATTGGGTATGAGTAAGTTGGAGGTCGGCCTTAGTGTTACTCCAATTGTAACTGTGATGGTTAGACAAAGTATGATAGTCGTGAGGGTTACAAATTATAAGGTAGCCATGAATGGTTACAAGATTATGTAAGTAATGACCCCAGAAACCTTTATGATTATATTAATTTTATCATGTTTTGTGTGGATATTTTTAAATATCATATTACACAAAGTAACTATATATGGGTGACAATAATGTTTTTGAATATGCTTTCAAACGTTACGAGTTTTCAAGGACTAATGTGCTAGTTTTTTTCTTTTTTATCTCTTACTGAGATTTATGATCATCCCAGGTATTTAAATGATTTTTCACAGGTTAATTGATGTGTAATACAAGGAAGGAAGACACATTAAATGTTGAATAATTTTTAAGGAGTCTTTTTTTAAGTTTCAATGGTTTATATTTTGAGATAAATGGAAACTGTTTTTTTGGTATCCACTTTGTAACAATGTTTAATGTTATGAATGTTTTGTCCTAATTATCTAAATCCATAAACATGAAAATATCCTCATTGTAAATGGAAGTGTTTTCTTAACTAAACTCAAGATTATGTATGTAATAAGGCCCAGTCCTTCTAATTGGAGTAAACTAGGTCTTTAGAAGTAAGTGCGATTAAAATGGAATCATTGTGAGAAATAAAGATATATTAGTTGATAAAGTATATAGTCAACAAGAAGGAATAGAATATGAAGAAACCTATGATCTAGTATCCAGAATTGAACCTATTCATATTTTACTTGCCTTTGCAGCATTTTTTAAATTTTAAACTATTTCAGATGGATGTAAAATATGCTTTCCTTAATGGATTTTTTCAAGAGGATGTTTTTGTTGAATAACCTCAGGGTTTTGAAGACACAAAATATCTTTAACATGTTTTCAAACATAATTAGAATTACATGTACTTAAACAACCCCCTAGATCTTGATATGATAGAGTTGTAGGATTTTTGTTACAAAACAACTATGTTAAGGGAAATGATGATCCAACAAATTTTATAAAGAACGATAAGAAAAATGTTTTGATTGATCAAATTTATATTGATGAAATTATAATGGTTTCAACTCAACAATATTTAACCAATTCGTTCGCAAATCAAATGAAATATGATTTTTAAATGAGTATGATGGGTGAGTTAAAATTTTTCCTAGGTTTTTAAATTCTCAAAAACCAGAAGGAACATTTATATATCCCAACATAATTATATTAAATATCTTATTAAAAAGTATGGATATGAAAACACTAAGAGTATAAGTACTCCCATTGGTACCTCAAATTATCTTGATCTTGATGAAGCTGAGAAACCATTAGATCAATCATCATTTAGATGTTTTTTACGAATTTTACTATACTTGATAACTAGTAATCCAACCATAATTTTTCAGTATTCATACATTTAAGATATCAATCCAATCCTATGGAATCTTATTAAAAGGCAGTGAAAATAATTTTTCACTATTTAAAGGGAACTATTGATTTAGGACTATTTTGTTCTTCAAGAAATGATTTCTTTTACAATATTTTTGGATGTTGACATTGGGGGATGTAGAATGGATAGGAAAAGTACACCTGGAACTTGTCAATTCTTTAGAGATCAATAGTTTCTTGGTGATGCAAAAAAGAAACACTTAGTAGGACCTTCCACTACTAATGCTGAATATGTGGAAGCTGTAAATTTTTGTGCTCAAGTTCTATGGATGCAAAACACACTCACAAACTATGGAATGAGTTTTACCAAAACAAATATATTGTGTGATAACACCAGTGCCATTTCCCTATGTAAAAACACTGCACATCACTCTTGTGAAAAACACATAGATATTAGGCATCACTTTCTTAGGGATAACACACTAAAAGAATATATCATTCTTTAATTTATTATAACACAAGATCAACTTGCGGATATTTTTCCAAAATCATTACCCTATGTTAGATTTTAATACATTAAAAAAAAGTTAGCAATGATAATCATAACGTAATATTCCATATTAACTATTTATTGTATGTTATCTCCTTACAGTAAGAAAGTCTTTTTCATAGGGGGAGTACGTTTTCTTGTTTAAGAAAAAATTGCGTAATCAAATGTTTTTTGAAGTGAAAATTTTTCATAATCAAATATTTTTTCATAGAGAAAATTTGTCGTAATAATTTTATTTTCATAGTGAAAATTTTTCATCATAAGTTTTTTTTCTAGTGATTTTTTTTCAAAATCATATTTTTAGTAATAAATTTTCACAATCAAAAAGTTATTCATGGATAATTTTACTCATTAATGATAATTTTTCCTAGCATTCTAGAAGGTATATTGCCCTACATAAAACATTCAGAATCAAATTTTACTTGTTCGAATGTTCATTTTGTTTTACAAAATTTTTTGGATCCCCTTTCCTTAAATCCGAATGTTTTACCTCAAAAACATCAAATGATATTAACATACCAAATTCCTTATTAGGGTATCATCTCAACTTTCAGATCTGATCAAAAGTGTTTCTAGCATTGGATCTTTTTTGGAAGATGAAACGTCAACTCAAATGCCTATATAAAGATCCCCTGATAGTTTTTTCATATATATTTTCAATATTTGGTGTGCTAAATCCATACTACTCTTCTTAATGCCTGTTCTGAATCTTTAGGTTTTCCTCAATACTGAATGTTTGTGGAAGCTTCTCCTTAGAATCAAATGTCTTTAGTAGAAGAAATATTTGAATTGCAGATATATAGAGAAAGGTTAGTAGATCAAAAATTCTATGCCAACTATGATTCTATTATCTTGAAAAAAATCAAGTTGAATGGATGGAAGAGTGTATGTGTATCCATGCCGAAGGCACATGATCTATTTTATCTACAGCTATTTATTGAAATCTATAAAGTAGTAAGTTTCTTCAATGAAGGAGGGAGATAATGGTTTTTGTATAAGTGATACAGAAATACCTATTTCCTTTTCTAAAGTAAGGTTTCCAATATGATTGTAATTATCTATGTTGGTGAAGTTGACTTCTGTACCCATAAGTTACTAGATGTTTCATGTTCGTTCGACAAAGAGAAGGCTCTAGCCTATGTCGGCTTGAAATAAGTGAAGAATCTGAAAATTGATCATATTTCTACAAATTTCTGGATTCTTTAGTTTTAGGGATTTCTTATTCTTAGAAGAAGAGTGATATTTGTGATTTGGACTTTCCAATGAATCTCTGAACGATTAACTTGGTGAAGTATGTCTTACATTCAATCGATAATATCAAGAATGGATCTCTCAAATCCTAAATAATCTGGTATCCAGTTATTATCTCCAAGATTATAGTTCTTTGTCTAGATTCTTTTAAAATCCCCATGAGCTCAAAGCTATGGAATTTCAAGGTTATGTTGCTCAGTGATGATAATTTTAGAAGAATGATGGTTGGTTTTTCTTCTAAATATGGTGAATTCTATGATATGTATGAATTAGAAATAATGTCCCTATCAAAGAAACCGGAAGTAGCTGCGAATTCAAATAAGGGTGGTAAGAAGTGGATAATGAAGGAATCGGAAAACAAAGAAATGTATTCTACTATTAAAGAAACTCAATCAGCACCACTTAAGATAATGATACAAAATACATATCTGGATAAAGTGGTTGCTAAGTGGAAAGTATAAAAGAAAAAAAAGAAGGTAGGGGAGCCTAGTTTTGTCTTGGACCCTACTATGGAAAAGGCTTTAATGTTAATGGATGATAAGGATTATGAGAAGTAAGAAAAATAAGAGAAGAAAAATAAGAAAATGTTTGAAGCTGAGATTGTTCAATCTCTTCTCAAGGCTATGGAGAAAGCCTCTGAACAAGTCCATATACCAGAATTGTTATTTCAAGAATCTCTCCCAGTGACTATAGGTAAGAAGATGGTGTTTCTAGAACATGATATAGAATTTTTTTTGTGAAATATAAATAAATGGATGAAGAATAAGAGGAAGGAATTGATAATATTGATGATATGATAAGACAAGTGAAAGAATATCATGAGAAGAAAATTCCCTCTTAAAAGTTGTCAATCCAAACTTCTCAAGATGAATCAACAATAATTATTTCACTTGGAAAATAGGATGAAGATAAGGAAGAAGTGAATAAGTCATCTGATGATGAAAGAAGCAACCATGATTCTTTTCAACCAGAATATCTAGTGGCATATGCCGAGAAAGAAAATATTAAAGAAGATAAAATAGTTCAACAATCAGAGTGTGAACATGAGTCTCCAAAAGCTGCAATGATCATTACGAAAGATGATAAGGGAAAATAGGTGCTGGTTGATACACCTAAGATATCCGTGGTGGCTAATAAAGTTTTTGGTGGACCATCAAAGAGAAATACAATTGAGATATAAAATGAATCCTCACCAACCGAACAAATGTAATTCAAAATCATCCTCTATTAGACATGACTTTGTTCTCCAATCTTTGAAGAAGCTGGTTGATACCACTCCCTTGTTTCCCAGAATAGATTTGAGATGCCAGATGCTTCAACACTCATTTAACCAGAAATCAGATTCATTTATCATTCTTATGGATATGTTTTTCATTCTTGAGGTCGATTTCCAAACCTTCTTCACTGGATATGAAGTTCACAAAATATCATGGGAGGAAATTACAAAGTGGTAATGGAAAAAATCGAAGAGATGAGAATCCTTTATGATTTTCAGGAATGTTTGAAAGATTCTTTTGACATAGAAGATGAATTGTTCAATGGTCTCACTAAAAGTTCTGAGGAAAAGCTATGTCTTGAAAAAACAACCTAGAAGTAGGAAGTCAAAGAACTGAATGGGAAGCTTAATTCAGTGGAAATTAATTGGAAAAGAGAAAGAGATCTTAGAAATTATTTTGAAGAAAAATTCAGTAAGAAAGAAGATCTTTTAAAGGCTCAAGAATAAATTCTTAAGGCTCAGGAAGAAAAGATCAAAGCCTTGGAGAAGTAAATTGAAGACCAGGATCAGCTGCTCAAGCATGTTGAAGAGGATCATAAGGAGCATAAGAGTCTGAAAACTGTTGTAAGGAAGTTAATTCCAAAGGAGAAAGAAGGATAATTTTTTCCCAATCTGGTATTTTGTTGTATTTTTTTCCCTATACAAATATTTCTTATCATAATGAAATTTTGGTTGTTCTTAAAATGTTCTTTTATATAGTACTAATATTTCAGGCACCATATTTTTTTTCCAATTATCTTTATTCCTTTCTAAAATCCACAAAGGGGGAGAAATGAATTATAAAAATAATACTATGTAAAGAAGATGTTTCCCTTAATAAGGGGGAGTTCATATAATGGGATGTTCTTATTAGAGATGATTTTAATATGCAAGAAAATGTAAAATCTCATTAATGAAATCAAGAATATAATCCATAGGGATTTCAAAACCAAAGGGGGAGTTAGTCATATTCACTATGATCCATATGTAATGGGATATAGGTTTTTATTTTCATGCCCATAAAGAAAATTTTCAAAGTTCTTATATTCTTTTTCGTAAGGATGTTTGTGCTTTCAAAAAATGGGGAGATTGTTGATTCAATAAGGCTTACTTATGACTTTTCCATTATTATATGTTTTGAAATTCACAAACACTCTATCCTGAGGAAGATTATATTTTCCCTACAGACTATTTTCATAAGGAAAATTTTCCTTCTCTATGGAAATTTTATCATTACCTATGTTTTAGTTGTTCATTTTATAGTCTATCTAAATCTAACTCATTTTATTTCTATGTTTAAAATTAGGGTTCACATATAAAACCACAGAATCTAACATTTCCTTTGATATAGAGTATTCTATATTCAGGCTCCAAATTCCCTAAAATTCGTACTCAGAATTACCTGAAATTCAGAAGCTGAATTCTCTGAAATTCAGAATCTGAATTCTTAGAAATTCAGAGTTCGAATTCATTGAAATCAGGACTCTAAATTCTCTGAAATTCACACTCTAAATTCTATGAAATTTAGTCTCATTATTCTCTGAAATTAAGACTCTGAATTCTCTGAAATTCAAACTCCGATTTCTCTAAAATTTTGACTCCAAATTTCTTAGCATTCAGACTTCGAATTCGTCAAAATTCAGACTCCAAATTCCCTAGAATTTGGGCTCTGACTACCTTAGAATTTAGACACCTAATTTTTTATATATTAGATTCTAAAATCATTGGAATTAAGATTTGGAAACCATAGAATTCAGGATCTGAATTATTTGAAAACATAATCTGAATTTCCATGATTTATAGTCTCTAAATGTTTACGTGGTTAGAATCTGAACATTATTCATCCTTAGACTCTGTAAAATTGATTTGGGTGAGTAAACATATTTTTCATACACTTACACTTGTTTTGAAATGATTTCATAAAATCTATTTCTAACTAATCATTGGTTGAGTGAGACATGTACAGGTCCCTCTGAAATCAAAGCAAAAATATGACCGTTGGAGTAGGGAGTCGACCGTTGAAGAAGTGCCTATAAATAGAATCTCATTTGAAAGAGATCAATAACTAGTTGATCACTCTAGAGAACACATGTTGTTGAAGTGATTTCTTGAGAGTGAGACTCTCATATTTTTTGTGTACTGAACACCATGTTCATATTTCTTTGTGTGACTCTGATTATTACTATGTAAAATCAAGGACTTCGTAGGATAGAAAGACAGAGTTTCCAACTACCTTGAAGCTATAATACTTTTGGGGATAAGATGATAGAGGTTCTGACTACCTTAAAGTTAGAGGGCTTGTAGGGATTACAAGGCAGATTCTGATATTTCTATCCAGGGATTACCCTGATATGGGTATGACATAATTTATTCAATGTATAAATCAAGGGACCTTTATCCAAGGTTGTTGGATACACAACTCTTTAGGTTAAAATATTTCATACGTGTTACTTGTATTGTTTAAAGTTTATTTATACTATAATTTTTGAAAAAGGATGAGGTTATAACCTTATTATGATTTCTTTTACTTTTTTATCCTCTGACAAGTAAGATTCTATATGCTTTAAGTTAAAATATTTTATTTTTAAACTTTCCTTAAGTTTCATTTCTCGAACTATATTTCCAAAACCTAGTATGTTTTTTAGTATAATTAAAATATGTCCTATGAATATTACCTTGTTTAACATTGTTAAACATAGTTTTCCTCATGCTTAAAATGAACGTTTTTAAATTTACAATTTTACCCCCTCTTGTATTTCAGCATCTACACCATTATTTCGATCCTACACTCTGGTCATGCTCATAAACATCTCCATGTCTAGGTATATGGCCATGTATGTGTACCATGTTGTGCCTATGTACTATGGTTTTTTACATGTTCATGGCTATGTCTATTCCTATATACCCTAGGGGTATACACCATATCATCAGTCTTGGGACACATGGTTTGTTGTAGGTCCCACATGACAATTTTTCTTTATACTACACATCTTCTAATATATGATTTTCAATAAAATTGAAAACACCATGTGCCTTATGTTCGTTCCTCAATGTCTACTAAATCCAATAAGAAAATCAATATAAAAGATGAATAAGAGTTAACCATACTTCAATCTTCATTAATGGATGGATTCTGGAAAAATATTCCACTTAAAAATCACCCACCTTCATGTCACCCTTCCAAAATTCCAAAACCCATGAATTTGCATCTCCCAAAAAGATCCCAAATCTCCATTGTCATCAAGAACCTATAACCACCCATACATCTCAATCCCACACCTAATGGATCAATAAATTGTAAAAAAATATGGGTTTGTCAAGGATTAAAGACATGCTGTTTTTAAAAATGTCAACCAAAGAAACATCTAATGATGAATATATGAAGAATGGGGGAATAAATTACCAAAAAACTGAAATAAAAAAGAACCTTGAACATTATTTTGGTTTGATTCAATAAGTTTCCATTATAACAATGAATGAATAAAAATTAATCAAAGGATATCAATTCTAAAATTATAGATGATGAATTTTCTCCTGTAAAACATGATTAAAAAACGAATCAATATATTAGTGGAATTGATTTTTGTTCATCATGGGATGATGAAAGAAAGATTAAACTAAAAAAATCAAATTCCCTACCTTGAGTTTGGATCAATGCCTAATTATGAATAGTTGATGTTGTCATCAGAGGTATCCATGAACAATATTGGTATAGAAAATCCAAGGAAAAAATGTCAATGATCCTCAATTTGGTTTTCACCCACCATAGATCTCCTCCATGATCCATAATAAAATCCCTAGGATTATGTTGTAAACCCAATGGTTTTGAAATAATCATATTTATGGGGCTGGTCTATGTTTTGGATTTTAAAAAAATTAAATAAATTAATGAATTTATTTAATCATTATCCCACCCACAACAGCACTCAACCAAGATATCTAGGCCCAAAAAATATCATATCTCACTTAGGGTAACACCTGTGTTATAGATTTTATGGAGGTGTCAAATTTCCAATCTAAGAGTTAATTTAATAGTTATTTCGTTATTGTAAAAAACTATATTTGTGTGATATAATATATTTAATATTTTTAGTGTATCAATAATGAGTATCCCTAGCCCCCAGAATCCCTCAACAGCTCTACACCTAGCTCAAAAAAGAATTTTCAAAATACTCTAAATCTTTAGAAGGAGAAATCAAAGTCGGTACATTCTACCCACCACAAAGATTTTCATCTCAAAAATAAAAATGTATACTTAAAAAATTATGGTATAGAGATGATATCTTCTTCTCCCAATTCTAGGTGTTCTATTAACAATTCCCATGCTTCCATTAGACACAACCTATGGGAATCTATCATCTATGGATGATTTCTCCCATTGATCATCAATCTCTATAGAGTACATTGAAAATGTAGCTCCAAACTCAATGTCTAGATCCCCAATGTTGATAAGGTGTGACTGGTTGTGAACATACCTCCTCAGCTCTGACATAAGGAATACATAATTTACATAGTATTACTACAATGATATATCAAAACGGTACACCACCTTTCTAACCCCATGTCGTATTTTTGATGATCCAATAAAACTCAAATATATCATTCCACCCTAGACAAAAACTTTCAATCATCACTGATGTGAGGATTTCAGAAACACATGGCATCCCTCATCAATCATCAAAGATTCCCATCATCAATCGACATAAGTATTTTGATGGATCGGAGTAGTCTTAATCTAATTCTAGATGATCTTCACCATTCTATTTTTCAGTCTCACCAAATATGGTCCCATGAGTGCAGACCCCCTTGATCCATTCAAAACAGTGGTGACATGAATAGTCTCTTATAAAAGGCCTTGAATAATTCCATATAGATGGTGGAATGGTATCTGTTTATCTAGGAACAATCAACCAGTGGTATATTACTCTACAAACTATGACCAATGTCCAACTTATAACCCCATAGCATATGCCCTATAACCTGAATGTTCTGCACTATCTGGTCATTAGTATGGGTGTGAAATGATGTGCTAAAAAAACTGAGTCCAAAATTTCTCATATAATCCTCCCTAAAACTATGATGTTAAGCGAGTATCAAGATATAATACAATTATTATGGTAAAATTGTGAATATGGGATGTCTCCAAAATGTAGAGGCATCATATGGTCTCTAATGATCTCAACCGTCATATAGTTAAGAAGTAGCCAAACATAGTGATTTTCTATAAAACCACCCAGATGATATCATGTCCTTTAGATGATCACAAGATCCTCATCATGAAGTCTTTCGGGATAGAATGCCACTTCCACTTTTAAACCACACGGGGTTGAGCCAAATCAACTCGAACCTGATGGTTGTCCTTCACGCACTGAAATGTGAGGCATTGAGTGAAAAACTCAACTAAAAATTTCATCATCCTCGGACATCCAAATTTATGTTTAATGTCCTATTACATATTTGCGACAACAGGTTATAATAATGATGAGGATGTATGTAAATCATGAAAAAACCACTCTAGAAACATCACTGGTACCATCATACACACTCTAAAAATAATGATGTGCTCCCCATATTCAAAAAATCCATCTAAAACATGTTTATTAGATATATGAATAAGAATGTTTTCATAGTCAGTATCCTTATGTTTAACCTCCCTGACACATTGTAGAAGTGGTGGCACAAAAACCATTTATTAGAGGTAATCAACACCATATTTTTCTACAATAGATAACTGCAATGAGACTAACTACACCGACACCTCTCTTGAAAACTGTGCAAAAGAACATATATTGGGAGCATCAACCACTATGTTCCCTTCACAAGAGTATAGAATAACATGTAGTCATAATCCTAGAGGAACTGTATCCATAGACTCCTTCTTATGTTAAGATCATTTAGAGAAAATATATACTTGAGTCTCTTATGTTATGAATAGATGATGAACTAATCAACTATAAGGTAGAGTCTTCACATATTTTGTTAGAAAACCACCCCTACTTGCTGAAGAACGTAGGTCTTACATTTATTCTCACGGGGTCACAAATACCAGGACCCATAAGTAATAACTTCATTCAACTACAATATAAAACTACCAAGTGTAGTCTTAGTTGAATCTTAGAGCATCACATACCCAACACCCTCTGCTCGCAGTCTCAATATGAGAGAGCTCATCATCCTCTATTGCAACTCATGAAAATTACGGTCCGAAAAATTATTCCAAATGAAACACTTCCCCTTATAGGTAAAAATAGTAAAGTTTTCTAATATCCAATATAAATTGAGGAAAAATATCTGACAGTAGCAAGAGAAAATAAGGAATCCCTATAACTAAAACACACTCTTTGGTGGCTCCCAAAATAACTCTACCTCAACCTTGGCTAGGTCCACTGCTAATCCATCTATTAAGATAACATTTCCATGAAAGCATACCTCTTGAATATAGAACTGATAGTTCACAATATTCCCATAAAAATGGCTTTGTTGAAGTATTTCTTGAACTATCCTCAATTATATCGCATGCTCCTCCTCCGACACTATGTAGACCAAGATATTATTAATGAGGATTACCAAGATCCATCTATGAGGGGATGAATGTTCTAGTTCATGAGACCGATGAAAATCACCGTGGTGTTTTCCCTCAAGAAGTGTATCACAGATTAATCATAGTGACTGTGATGATATCCAAATGCTGGCTTTGATATATCATCATCTTGAACTTAGTTATAGGGATATCCTAAGATGAGGTATATATTTGAGAACCATATCAACCCCTTTAGATGTTTGAAGAAGTCCTCAAGCCTCGGTAGAGGATACCTATTCCTCATGGTCACCTAGATTAGGTGATTATAATCCACACACAACATCAGGATCTCATTTTCCTTCATGGTGAACAAAACTGGGGCTACCCAAGGTGACAAACTAGGTTTGACAATGCCTTTCTTCAGTAAATTATCTAAATTCAACATCATCTCATGAAGATCTATGAGATCCATATGATATGATAGTTCACATATTGGGGGTATTAAATGGGTGTAGGTTTATGAAAAAATCTATCTATCTTTGGGTAGGTCATCCATTCATGTCCCCATGGAATATTCCTTCATATTTAACCACCACTACATGAAACTGATAGATGATTTTATCTTATACACCATCAGTTTTTGTAGAAAACTAGTGATTAATAAATTGAATCTTTCTCCATATCAGATCGTACTGATCTTAAAGGGCTTACTATTCACCCACAAAACAAAACCTCATCCCATCACTATGGAAACACCGCATCCTCCACCTAAAATAATCAATCTTTGAATGAACATTGGATAGTCAGTCCATACCTATGATGAATTCATAAGGAATAATCACTAATATTAAGAGAAGCCATAAAAATATCTCTCCTCTAATACTCAGATCCAACCGCAAGAATAAGTTTTTGATAGTTTAATCCCCTCTCCTAGGAGTCTCCAACAAAAAATGTAAAGCCAAAGGATCCACTAGAATCTCTATGTCCTCAAAAAGGGATGTGGAAATGAAATATTGGCTCACTCCAATGTATATGATTATTGTATAAAAAATAAGGGAGACATATAATATACCTATAATCATCCCTATAGTCTCATGTTCATAGGCTTCCACTACTTGTAACTATCCACATCCCTAATCCCCAGCTCCCCCAGCCCGACGAGGACCACCAGGTTGTGATGGCGACAGTTGGTCAAACCAAATGCCACATCCACCATATCTACCCAATCCTATACTACACCTACCTCCCTATTAACCTCCATAATCAAGATTATATCTATACATTGGTGGTCCACTGACCATATCTCTATTAGCTACATGATGGGTCAGAAAATCCCTCATGAGAGGTCCCCAACTATCACAGGAGAAACATCGACTCTCCCTTTGATGAACCGATCCATCCCAAGAAACCTAAAATGAAGACACTTTATCTTGAGTCTCTCTTGTAAATAATATCATGATCTCGGATCCCTATACATGTGATCATGTTATCGATTGTGTCAAATTAGAAAATTGATTACTATAATTTCTATAGTATAGTATGACCCTAGGTAATATCTCAATGGATCCTTAGATAATTAATTTTTAAACAAGGGTTTGATTATAGAAATAATGGGGAATGAGGTTTTATAAAAAAAATTATTTAAGATTATTATTGATATAATAAAGTGGTAGAATAAATCATTAATTAACCAATTTGATTACGTATAATCAATCTATGGAAATCTCATGATTCTCCCGCTTCATCACTTCATGTGATAGGGTTTAGATCTTTTAATAACTCTTTTTTAACAATTATGACTATATTTTTACTAAATTTATACAATGATACATACTAGGATTAGGGTGAAAACCCAATATGACTCATTGAATACTCAAAATTATTTGGGGACTTGTGTCTGACTTCATAACCAAAACTCACCAAGCCAACACATAAAGAACTCGATGTTTTGTCCAGTTTTTCTGGTTATTTTTTATTGATACAATGAAATAAATGTACATGTAAATTAAAGGGTTTATGTGATTTCAAAATACCATTATTAACCAAAACAATTACAAAATTTAAGGGGGGAATAAGAAGTGGTAAATAGTGTTTGAAGCATCACATGAATATATACCCATAATCACGTTCATATGAGTTCACATACAAAATACCAGTATGTAAATAAATTAAATAAGAATATAAGTTGAATAAAAAACCATAAATTTATCATATCATTCAAAAAATAAAAACGCGAATCTTGAGATTCCCATCACATTCCACCTCAGGCGATTATAATGAGTTTGGGAGTCTATAAAGGGAAGGAAGAAAATATGTTTATGAAGAAAATCCTAAAAACTCAAAACATACACTAAGGTCAAAAATATCTTGAAAAGTAGAGGGAAGATTCATTTTATAAAAATTACATCAAAATTTCCACAATAAATATGTCAAGTGTCTCAGGGAGTATGTGACTATTCGTGGAAGACTTTCCCCCTCTAATTTTTCTGGATGGTTGAATGGTGTAATCACCAAATAATGAATATAATTTTTTGTAGGTTTGTCTCTTTGACTAAGGTATCCATTATATGTCTAATGATCCCAACTTGTGGTCTAAATCATTAGTTATAGGACAATCAATATTAGTAGGTCCAATCCATCTCACGCAGGATTTATTCACATTGTGGTCCTATTTTGGGCCTCTTATGCTTAGATCCAGCCTTTGGTTTAGTTTTATTTTTTGAATCACCATGATCATATAGTCCTATAAAAGATTAATTTTCACATTTTGAAGAGTGTATATAATGTTATACTAAAAAATATTAAACTATTATAATATTTTCCCATTATTAATGACATGTTTTTATGAAATTTTAATTTCATGAATTCTAAATACTCATTGAGTGAAAAAGGATTTAATAATGGGGTACTAAATCCAAAAAACAATGAAACAAACAAGTATAATGTTGTTAATATATGATATATCATTAGGAGATCACACCCCCACTCTTAAACCCTTGTAATGCATAGAAATGTCTTATATCCTAATCAAGTCCCAATCACTAAATAAAATGCGGGGAACATAAAAAATTGGTCGAAATGTAGTACATCATATATCATTTATGAAATCAATTTTTCTTTCATTATTACTATCTCACTTTAAAAAAAATCAACTTCATTTTTTTAGTCATGAAATATGTTGCAACCTACCTCACATGAAAATTTTCCCTCTTCACTCTAGGAACATATGAAAATGGAGTTATGATTATTTTATAATGTTAATGTTATCAAATCATATGATTGTTGAGATTTTTAGTTTTATTCTAGTAGAAAATATTGTGAAAATAAATAGAGAACTGAACATGTTTTTCTGAGGTTTAAAGGTGGTGGTATTTTATTTTTAAAAATGTAAGGCTAAGTAAGAGTGTTTAATATCTTAAATAAAAGGTATGTACAATGAATCAAGTTTTCACAATTAATATAATAAATCAACCATTCATAGAGTGTATTATATCACATTAACTCCTTAAATTTTTTCTTTTGTGTGGGTTACAATCTAGAAGTGAATAATAATCAGTAAACATCCTCTTTCTTCCATCTCTTTTCATTATTTTGTTCTATTTATTTTTTTATGTATAAAACATTAGTTTATAATTTTTTTAGAGATGAAGTGGGAAACATGTGCAAAAAAATCATATTTTATGGATTTTTAACCCACTATAGAAAAATAATATAGGTACCCTTTAATCAACTCATACCAATGAATCATTCCCTATAATTTCCATGCAAACACCCTCTCCAAAAAACCTACTAAAAATAAAACCATAATGTACATAAGATATAGGTAGGTAGGGATAAATTAGACTATGATGTGGCTACGTAAAAAGAATTTCATGGTCTTTAAGGGTTAAGAAGTATGAAATGTTATTAGGGAAAAAATAAGAGTTACTTTTTCAAAGGTATTTTCCATTGAACGATGACCACTATCGTAGTTGTAGCACACTAGATTCTTATGGATTCAAATAGAATCCAGTATAGTACTATTACATTATCATGACCCAAGACTCTTAATAAATTTAATAAAATGATTAATATGAAATAATGGTCTTATAATTTTTTAAAGGGATTTGAAATACTGTTTTGTGCTAATGAGGCTTGAGTTTCATAATTCCATTAAACTCCATTAAATGATTTTAAATAAAAAATTCTAGAAAAAAATTTATATCATCATTAATTTGAAATAATTTTTCCAAAAATAATGTAATTTTACACTGAATCAGATCATGCATGAAAAATTATTTGGGATATTTTATTTAAGATAAATGTTTATGTAAGAACACAAAACAAAGAAAAAAAGGAAACACAATGATATTTTTTTTATTGATTTTGTTTTTTTAATTTAAATAATAAAATCCATATTTCACACTCCCTAGAAAAAAAAATACATTCTTCTTAATGCAAAAAATAGAAATAAATATAATATTAAATAAAGGTAGGGAGAAGGGACAACCCACTAAGTCATGTCACATGTGGCATTTGTCAGCTAAATTTTCCCTTCCCTATGATTTAAAAATTCCTCATATAAGTTATTCAGCCTCTACCCATGATGAAAATGGTCTAACCACACTTTTCATGAAAACAATATAATTTAGTAAAACATTATATATCAAGGTATTAGGAATGAAGCATGCCTGGGTGAATTTTTGTCCGGGAATTTTACATGAGGGCCTTCTCACCAATATAAAACATCCACTAATAAATCACCTAATCAGGGGTTGTCTTTTTTATACTCATTATAGATGAAAACATTCTCATATGCGTCGCTCCATATTTATTGCAACTGTAGAATCTATAGTATTCTATGATCACCTCGATTTGAGAGATTAATATTTGATTATTTAGAAACCCAATATGCATGGTTCAATACCTCTATAAGAAGGTTAAAATACACTACAAACAAAATCCTATACGGTGACATTTTGTTTGGGGTTTTAAAAGATGTACGGTATTCCCAAAGTGAATAATCCAAGCATAAACTCCAATATTTCTTATAGGGTTGCACAATTCCTTCCAAAATTCACTTAAATTTTTGATTTGAAATTTACCCTTTTCATTTAGTTTTATGGTGATATATAGTAGAGAATTTTTTAAAAATCTAACACTTATAGATTATTTTCATTACATTATTATAAAGATAATTTAATCCCGTTTTATTAATAATGAATCTAGGAAAACCAACCCTGATGGAAATATGATATCTCCAAAAATTGAAAACTGCTATGGAGTTATCTATCCTTGTAGCCTTTTATTCTACCCAGTTACAGACATGAAATATTTTCAATATGATTTATACAAATACCAATGAATTTTGGAGAGGACCTATAAATTAAATACCAAATTCATCAAAGATCAGAAAAAATAATATGTCTTATTGGGTATTGCATTCCTTTTAAAGATATTCCCTATGAATTGATATGATGTTCATGACATATAATACTAATGAAAAAGTCTATAAGATTCTGGTAAATAATGTCCATATTCAAGGACCTTTATAGAATTACGTTCCTATCCAAATTTTCTCCCATAAGGCATAATATTGATAAAATCTAAAAAAATTATTTAAACTCATGGTTAGAGACAGAATGTGAAACAACACAATAACTATAAAATATACATAATTATCAACCATCCGAAATATACCATAATGAACAATGTCTAAGTATTTTGTACTGTGAAGTGATTAAACCTTTATATACACTCCATGTAGTTTAAAAAAATTAACAATGTCTTTATACTAAGTGGTAAGGTTAACTACATTGTAATGGTGCTCATCTAGGATGAATTCTCTAATTAGGATGGATGAGTCAACATGGGTGTCTAATGGTGGTAAAATCCCCCTAATATCATTAGTTAAAACATTTTACACTCTTATCTTATATCAAATCATTATGTAAATCTCTTAGATGAGGATCCTCCACCGTGTGACATTGGTCATAGCTTTATGTTTCTTAAGAAGAAACTGAAGGGAACTATAATCAGAAGACAAAATTAGTTTTGTCCCAAAATGTTATAAAAATATTATAAATATAATTTTAATATGGTAAAATGAATATAAATAAGTTAATTTTATATTTTTGTGGAGTTTTCATATGTGAGTTGAAGGGTATGAAAGGTATACGAGATGACATGATGAGATATCTCACCCATTTTTCACAAAACACCCCAACTAAAATGTTAGAGGAATATAACGTAAGTTTTAACAGGAGATCCCACCTCCATAGTTCGATGATGTCAGGTGATGTGAGACTCCTTTTTGGTGAATTAAATTCATTCCCAAAATCTCCATAATAAAAAATATAATCTTTTATTATAAATAAAGATAAAATTTTTTAGTATTTCTAATGTCATTAATTAAGTGGCTGTAAAAACCATCCTAAACCTTGATTGATCACACCTCATTCAATTTTTTTAAAAGTGAGGAAATTATTTAAATTTTTTATTTATCAACTTGGAATCCCTTAATCGAAATAACTTTCCTATGAACTATCCCTCTCACAACAATGAATTTTAATTTCTTTTAATTTAATATGAGATATTTTTCAATGCAATGGCAGAGGACATAACCTAGGTATTTCAAATAGTCACCAACGGAAGACAGATAAACAATTAAATAATCCAAAAAAATCCAATAAAATGCTAAAGGTTCTCAGAAAATATACTCAATATACCATTATAAAAATTGTTATAACCATTACATAGAACAAATTCCATGTTCCTATATGAAACTGTGCTAAATAGAAAGGTAATTGTTTTCTTTTAGTGATCCTTATAAACTATATGGATATGAAAATAATGTGAATAGCCATCAAGGAAACAATAACAGGACTTTATATCCAATGATTCTAATTTCTGGTCAACTAATGGTAGAGGAAGGTGATCTTGTTTCCTGGCTTGATTTAGTTGATGATAGTCAATACAGACTCAAAACAAATTGAACATGTATCGGTACTAATTCCTTCATATCATTTAACAGTACTATTATTCCAGTTTTTAGGCACAAATTGCAAAAGGATGACCCATTTACTATCCAATATTAGATAAATGATCCCATCACAACAAAATATACTAATGTGTGATTTATAACTACTTAGTGGGTGAGATTTAACTAGGGTTGAGTTTTCATCAGAGGATTATCCACTCATCTAAAATTATACAGTGGATGAAAATAGATGGACTAATCCTGGGAATATTAGCCAATTCCATCCTAGAACCTTTTTACACTCTCTTAAAAGGTTTATTAGTTTTTATTCATTACATAGAAAGTGGATTTTGTAAATAATGATGGGAAATTGGTCAATTACATCATGATAGAAATATTCTAGATTGGATGAAATTGGTTTTTATTTCAACAATGGTAGTTTTTGGATTTAGGGAAAGGATTTTGGGGGAGTGAGGTCCCTAAAACTCTATATCTAGTCATGTTTATTCTCAATGAAATTAGTATCAATGTAAATAGGATTTGAATAATAATAAATGGTCATTGGTACATCAAAATGAAAAATCAATTAAAATATAAATATCACATTTTCCCATGAACACAAAAGACTCAAAAGTGAATTATAGATCAAATCGTTTTGGAGTTTATAATAAGAAAATGAACCAGATTTTGGATCCAAGGGAGAATGTTGTGTCTGTTTTTTCATTGGAGAGTACTTCTGTTGAATAAATAGGTAGTGCTGATTTATCTTCAATGAGATGTTTTATAGTTTCAAGGATATAGAAACATACAATTTCTCCTCGAAAATCCACGGACAACATTCCATTATGAATATTGATGATTTTATTTTCTATTTTAATGAAAGGAATTACATATATGAGTGTCGCATGAAATTGGGTTAACATATCTTCCATATCAAGAATGTAGAAGTCTATATGGATGATGTGATTCATTACTCAAACAAGTACATCCTTTGATCACTTTTGTAGGGTGTGTTGTGCTTCGTTATCATGTTCATAGAAAATTCACATTGGCTAACTCTCTTTTTCAAATAAATAAACATACATAGAGTGTGATATTACATTAGTAGAAGCACATAAATCATGAATTTTATTAGAAAATAATGTCTCCCCTATGGTGAAATGTTTCATAAAAATTATTGAATACTTTAATTTGGTTGAAATCGTTGGTTTCATCTAGGATGAGAAATTCCTACCAAGGTTGAATGAATCCTTCCACTATATCCACTTTCTTTGGGTGCAATTTTCATTAATAAATTTGGAATAGTTAAGTATATTTTTACCTTCATCCAAAATAGGAATGTTAAGTTTTACCATTTTTAATTTATCCATGATATCTTTACAGATTTGTTTATTAAATTTTTTCATAGATTTAGACAGTCTTTAGAGAAGGGGAAGAGAAATGTATTGTTTAGAAGAATCCTCAATGATAAATTTTTACCCTTTTTATTTTTGTTTCTCATTTAATATTTTGATGTTAAAGAAATAGAGTTTTAAAAGGTTGGACATACAAGTGGTGCAGGTTCAATTGAAGTATAAATTTACTTACCACTATGAAGACTTCTTTAACATACATGGCCTTTTCTTCGTGGGATAACAAATAGTTTGGGATAGTTTTATTTTTTAACCATATATATTTATCTCACCAATGGTGTTTTATATTTGTCCCACTTGAGTTTGTAGGTCATGAAAAACTGATTTTATTGTCTATTGGAACTAGATGTTCTGGGATACCATTTTCTCCACTATGTCCTTGAGGATTAATTCAGATTTTGGAGGAGGAGTTTTGTTCAATGATGGTAAAGGATAAGAATAATGAGTAACTTGTTCATAGTGATATGAGTTCTTTTTGGTGGTAGATTGAGTTGAAACATTGTTCGTACTATGGTTATCCTTGCCACATGGGTTTTGGATTTGGTCTAAATTATTCTTTCTTGATTGATGGTGCTTATTGAAAATGAATTCTGGGAAAATACTAATTCACATTACTAAGATAAATCCTGAGGTTGTGAAAACTAATCAAAGAAATAAGTGTTATCATAATAAATACAACAATTCAATTGAATGGGTATAGAGTTTGAATTACCTCTAACTTGAAATAATTTTCATAGAATGTCAATAATTTCATCATTTGTGTTGTCTAAATTTTTTATAGGGATAACTAGCTTACCTTATAATCTCTTTAAGTGGGTATAATTGACAATGTACCAAATTTTGGTACACATTGAGACATGTTCACTATTATTTCATGAGTAGCAGTTGGGGTTTTATCCAATTGGAACAACTAATAGTACCATCAATCCTGAAATTTTCAATGGAGAAAATTAACTCATATATGTATTTAATTAGATATTATTTAATAATGTGGGGGTGTGGGAGACTTAAATTTTTTTTGAATATCCCCCAATATTCATAGAGAGTATCTGCTTTTGAATAACCAATTCCACATATTTATTTTCTAATTGAAAAAATTAATTATCTATGGAATAACATGTATAGAAAGAGTCATTATGTTCATTCCATTCCCTAATTATGGTCGGAAAATAGTATAGTCAGTATTTGGTGACACCTTCAATGGTGAGAAGAAAGTACCTAAATTTTATGAGGTCCTCAGACACATTTTTTTCATTTCATAGTGGAGTATAATATATGAAATTCCTTGAGAAATTCATGGGGGACCTCAACAAGAAGACAATGGAATTTAGGAAGGAGGTGGATGGGGCCATATCTCATCTCAAATTTTTATGTTTCCTTAATATATTGGGTGTATGTAGGTTTATACTCCACATATTTGGTGGCAAGTTATTTTAAGGCCCAGTAACCCAAAACTGTGTGTTTATAGATTTTATTTGTTTTCATTTTTGATTTTATTAATACCACTTGAGGTTACACAAAATTGTAATCAGTCTAACACCACTATCAATCTCTAGATAACCTAATTTGTAATGAAGTGTGTTTTCTATTTCTGGGATAATTTAATGTAATTTTGTTTATAGATCTTGTTATGAAACAAGGATGTAAGGTTTTTTTTTTGTTTTTGATGAATGAAAGGAGGAAATAAAAAAACAATGAGAGTAAAGAGGAAAATAAAGAAAATATAAGAATAAATAAGAAGAGGAAAACTATTTTTATAAACAATATAAAAGTTAAAATAAGAGAGTGTGTGTGTGAGAGTGAAAATGAAGAAAAAACAAAAGTAATGGAGAATTTTTATTTAAATGATTAATAAATAAGAATTAAGATAAATAAATAAAAGGTTAAAATGACTTAGATCCCCATAAATGTCACCAATATTTGATCTTGTTGTTTAGAATTTAAAATTAGAAATTATTTTTACTAGAATATTTATAACATAGTAGGAACCCAATTCCATCTATTAATGGATCATCAGATCATTAATTTTAATATAAGGTTTTTAATATGAAGTTAAAATAGGAATTAGACATTATTAAACTTGTTTTTGTTTATTTAAGAAGAACACATATATAAGAAAGAGATAAAAAAAAGAAAAAGCAATCGATTTGATTAAGCATGATCAACTAGGGGAAATCTCTTGATTATCATCCTTCATAACTTCAAGAGATAATGTTTAGATATTTTAATTGTATCATTTTAAAACCTATAAATATTTATATATATTTTTTATAATAGAATACCTCCAAGGTTTTGGTTCTAAATACAAAATGTTTCATCGACTACCACCGATTATTGGTTGATTTGTTTCTGACTTCTTAACCAAAACTTACTACGGAAAACAATAAAGAACTCAACATGTTGTCCTATTTTTTTTGGTTTAATAACATGAAATAGATCTTTCATTTCCATGACAGTGTTTATATTAATTCAATATAATAATATTAACCACACAAACACCACAATTAAAAGGGGGAGAAGAAGTGGCGAATGATCTGTGAAACATCACATGAATGTGCACCCCCAGACAAGATTATATGAGTTTCAATATGAAATATAAATGTATAACTCAACTAAAAAATAATATATTATGAATAGAAACAAAATAAAAATATGTAATTTAAAATATCATTCAATGAAAATACAAACATAATGCTCGAGATTGAAATTGAGTTCCCCCCAGGTGATCATATGGGATTTAGAACTCCATGGACGTGAAATAAGACATATTTGTTAATGAATATTTTACCAAATCCTCTAAAATTAATCTATATTCTAAAATCCTTTAATATGGAGGGTTAATAATAATTTCTTGGAAATTACATTAAAATAAAAATAAAAAGAAAGAAATTGCATAAGGGACTAGGTGATTATTCATAGAAGACATTCACCGTCTATTTTTTGGTCAGTTGACTACAATAATCACCGAATATAAAAATGAAATTCGGGGGACAGGTGGAAATTCTTTTTATATATCCACAGATGGTATAATCATCCAAATTGGATGTCTATAGCTTGAGTTATGGCTCAATCAATATAGGTATGTCCAATATGCATCACCTGGAATTTCATTGCATAGTGAGACTCTTTTAGAACTCTTTTGATCAACTCCATCCTCTAGTTCAATTGGCTAAATTGAATCCACAAGATCATAAAATCCTAAAAACATTTATTTTAATATTTGAATAATTGTATTTAATGTTATGATAAATGTAGTGAACTGCATTCAAATTAAACTTTTGTACAATTATATCTTTTTAATCATTTTTTCTACACATTATTTCAAAATTTACAATTAGTGAAAAATGATTTAATATTGGGATATAAAAACCCTTATGAAAGGAAATACACCAGTTTAAGGGTGATAATATATAACATACCATTGTGTGATTAGTCAATCATAAACTACTCACGGCTGAAATCTAGGCCCCCATTTTCTGACAACCAACACCTATTGTCAGCATCTACTCAGTTAGAATGATTTTCACCACTAAATATTTCATAAAAACCCCATTATATGTAGGAATATATAGATATATCAGTCTAGATTTGATAACATTGAATATTACCATCTCAAAGTTCTACTCCCATAAGAGTTTTTCATGAAAAACATGCAGAGAGTGTTGTGAGAGTTTGGTGAACCATGTAGAATACTATACCACAATCACACTACCCTACAAAAGTTGCAATAGATTCTAGATGTGCACTACCCATAATAAGGCGGGATAGTACTCCTCCCTGAAGAGAGTCTTGAACACTATAAAATTTAGGGTTGTCATATCATGTATCTGTGTCACTAGAATCCAAAAATTCCTAAATGATCTAAGAAAAATACTCATCACTTAGACCATCATCAGATATAGAGATATCATAGCAAAGAAGAATGATAAAGAAATGGTCTCAAGATAGTTCTCTTATTTTTCTAGATCTAGATTTCCCTAGAACCTTAAAGTCACTAATATTGAAACTCACGATGCATGCTCAAATTGTGCACTTCCTCATCTAGTACATATGGCACTACCTTTAACTCAACATGAGGTGGTAAATATAGAAAAGAACATAGAGGTACAAAATCCAACATAGGTCCCTATACTAAAGCCTCATTACTAGGTATATCATTATCATGACCCTACTATGGAATCTTGGTATGATATCATCTTTTGGGAATCAATGAAATAATAAAAAAAACTATGGTCGAGGATTACATCTTGGGAGATGACTCAAAAAGGAAATGGAAACAACAACCCATTCCAATATGATGCATATACCATTTTTTTACCTATAACCAATGCCTACTTGTATCACGTTAATAAGTTGGTTATCAGAGTACTAGTGAATGGATGCATTAGTCGGGACACACAAAATGAATTCACATTCATACGATTGAACGTTGGAAAACTTTAAAACTATTTTTTTATTTTCTAAACCAAACCTCATAGATAAAAATATCTAATATATGGTCCTAAAATAAAACCCCCTTTCGTATAACACTATCAGGATTCGACCTAGAGGGGTCAACCTAGCCAACAATAAGATGAGAGTGACACCCCAATCCTAGATCTAATTTTCAAGGGGTTGGAGAAAATCACCAAGTATACGTATGAAACTAATGGGAGGCCTTATACCTATTGGAGTTGGTGGTCTAGAACCAACCACTTTGTACTTTATTCATTAAATAAAAGCCTTATCACATCTTGATCGTTCTTCTACGTGACATGTCATGTGATAATGTCCTAAGGACAACTGTTGCATTAAAGGGTCGTAGCGGATCCCTGCTATGATGAGAACCCGAAAGTGCCATAACACTGTTCTTGAATGTATGTTCTATGGCCGGATGATATTATTTGAGGGACACAAATAATACAGGTCATTAGGGGTGAGGACTCATAATACTTTGAGGCACCTTCTCATGGTGTGCGCCCTTGGTAATATCCAGTAGGATATTATGAGAACGAGACCCGCTAGTAGGAAATCCAAATTTCATAGTGTCGTTGGATGTTCCTATCTACGGACGTGTGTATTGATCCTTAGACTTTATGATTATTATTAATGTGTATTACAACTCGCGCACTTAGATGTATTGATGAAAACTGTGACGACACACTGTTCGCAGTGAGGTAGGATACGTTGGGTGCGTCATGAGTAATACCGCATTAATAGATAATGCGAGAAAGGATTTGTACCTTCCGTTCCATAATGGAAGTAGATATCTCAGACCCTTTGATGGAATTGATATAGCCTAAATAAATCCATGGCCATGGTAAGGTATGGGCATGTTCAATTCCGGGAAGTCAAAGAAAGAATAATCAAGCACATGGGTTGATGGCACTAGCATGCAACCCGCTCGATTTGAGATATCGAGACAAAGGGATTATATTACACGGTAAGTGTTCGCAGGAGGTGACACGTCATTGCAGCGTTAACTTCTTTCTCTATGGGTGCCTTGGCGTATTGCTAGACACTAACCTTGGACTTTAGGCAGGTTCAACCTAATGCCACTGAGAAAGAGGCCTAGAGGGTCACACACTAAGTGTGTCCATGTATCTCAGTTAAATATTAATTTAACAAGTTAAATAAATATTATTACCGACTGTGGTTTAATAATTATTTAAGGATGTCTGATCGCATTTATTTTGACACTAGTTATTTGAGAGAATATACTGTGGATAATACAATATATTTACTAGTGAGTAATGCAGTTACATTTATTTAAGAAAAAAATAGTCATTACTCAAGGTCTAATAAATGTGGTGGAGAAAAATGGATAATAAAACTACACGCCGTGTAAATTAAGTATACACGCTGTGTAGTTTTATGGAAAGCAAGTACACGCCGTGTATTAATTATTACACACCGTGTAGTTTTTTCAATTGGGATTTTGAGGATTTAATATTGTTTTATTAAATGATATTTATTATAATCTGCGTGGGCGCATGTCATGGAATTAATAATTCGACATGGGGGTTTTAAATAAGAGTTAATGAAATAAATCAAACATGTAACACATTTATTTATTGTCATAACTCTATTAACCTCAAACCTGATTATAAATATCCTCGCAACCCCAACATTTTTTGGTAAGCCATTGTTGTGCACAACGGATTTGGAAAATACTCTCAAGCCAAAAGAGAATTCCCTTTCCACCAAGAATTCCCTCAAGTTACGAGAGCAAGATCCTCCACCGGATCAAGGTGGTCGAAGGCGGACATCGCAAGCGAAGGTTCTTCCGCACTAGCACCTGGAGATCTCTTCGGAGACGTCCGGATATACATGACACACGTGTGGATCACCGCTAGAGGAATCATACACTTGGATTCTACGACGCAACGACGGATCACCGAATCATGACCGGACACATCAACGAAGAAAGAATTCCAACGAGGTAATTCTTATGAATTAATTAAATTAATTATAATCAACATATGATGATCCTCCTCAAGGGTTATGGGACTCATCTTTTCTTTTCTTTCTTCATTCTATTTCGAAGATTCGGCGTTTTATATCGTGACAGATCTCGGATTGAACATTGTTTAACGAAAAATTAAGTTGAGCATAACCCACCAACACGCTTCCGTTGCGCCTTGAACCTTCAAGTGGTATCAAAGGGCGGTCATATCATTGGTTATAATTATTTAGTTTTTTGTTGGTGATTTACGCTTTTAATAATTTATTTATTTCAATTCATGTTTAATCGTTCTGGAAATCTAAATATCGAGATTTGTTCCTCCTCTCTCGTTTCTCATTCACCTCCCAGAAATAGATTTTTCTTTCAATTTTGATTAAAATAAAATAGAGGAACTCATCCGGAGGAGCCAAATGTTTCTGGCCGTATAACACCAGAATACACGGCTTGTATTCGGAAGTACACACCGTGTAGTCTAGGTTCAATGCATTGACTGATCCGCCAAATTAGGCCGTGTATTGTATTCTTTCTAAGAATTTAAGACACCGTGTGTTGACCAGAAATAGGTGGCACACAGTTTCCGGAATACATGCCGTGTGGTCCAATGATCATGGCGTGTAGTCCCTTTGGGTTAGGGTTGGGTCGTGTACTCCGTACATAGCCTGCCCTGCTGGAAACCGTGTAACATGGAAAATACACAGCGTGTGTCCCACTGTACACGCCGTGTACTCCGAAAATTTCTGAAGTACATTAACACGCCCTATCCGCGGGCGTGTATTTCGAATGGACGGTGAAGAAAAAGTACACGCCGTGTAGTCAGAACTACACGCCGTGTACTCACCCAAATTACGCAGATTTATTAAAATTTATTATTATATTATACAAACCCTTGAGACGTGTACCATGGTGCAGGCGTAAAGCTGAGGCACAACACGTGATAGGTGTTTTATATATATGTGTTTAATTTAACATTTGCGTAATAAATGGGAATTCACCGGGTTGCCTCCAAGGTACAAGTTGTGTACAAGGATAATTTTAAATGAATTTATTTGTTTAAAATTATGATTGATGAGAATATCAAGGAAATTCAGAAAAGGGATTTAAGATAAAAGTATTGATTAATTAAAGATAATTAATTGATTCGAGCGTGATTTATCTTAAACAAGAACGATTAAATAATTGAATGCTAGTTTTATTTATGCGTAAATATCGTTGCATGTATGGATGATCATGAGCTAGACCGAGACCTTTGTATGTGAATGGTTTCTTTTAATTTATTTATTTAAATTAAATTTGTTGGCCTGCAAGCCATCTCCTCATTAATATGAAGGGCCTGCGCGCCCAAGGATTCTTTTATGTAAAAACCACTTTTTCCCCCTCACCTGTGTGTGAGATAAATGCATATGTAATTGATGGAGCTCCCAAGCTAGTGGAGACGTCTCAAGTTAGGAGCCAAGATGAATCCAATCCAAGGAGATACAATGGTGGACAGGTGGAAAGGTGTAAACAGGAACCCGAAAGGTTCATGGTGTTTCTCCCCTAGGTCTTGGGTTAGTTTATCAACCGCTAGATAAAATAACCAATAGAAAAGCTCATGATCGTACCATTTATTTTATTTCTGTCGGTTTCATGGTTTATTTATTGTGGGTGTGTTGTCACGATCACACAATTAATGAATTAAACAAGCATGCAAGATGGAACTAAAATAAAATTGGCTTATACGTAAATATTATCTTAGACATGGTTAATCACTTAAGTATATCCGACATAATATTAACAGGCATGTAATCAAAGATAATAAAATGGTAATTTACGTATAAGGATAAAATCCCTCAAAATATATATTATGTTGGCATAGCCTTCCATAATCTTGGTTAGAATCGAACCATAGTTCAAAGTGCTTGACCAACCCTAGTTGGGGTGCTTTCAATTATCGGGGAATTCTAATTCAAGGTTTTGGGTTGACTTGACATGGTTCGCATCAAGGGTTGACTACCACAGCAGGACTTAGTGTGACTAAGAGGCAAAGGTTGAGGAAGTCCAAAAAGGATTTTAGGATTGGGGAGTCCACTCAGCGGATCAAGGAACTGCGAGTTAATGCAGTTGGCATTTGGAATGCCTACCTAAAACCCTTCAAGTTTCTTGACCAACCCTAGTTGGGGTAATGCGAAGGGCAATATGGATCGTTGCCACTAGAATATTCACACAATAGAATATTCCTAAGTCAATGGTGAGGGCTATTGGATTTCGATAAAATAGTGGGAGACTAATAAGTATTAATTTATTTATTTGTCTCAATTTTTATAATAAAGTACTAAACCTTTGCTCATCTTAAATTGTAGAAATGGTAAGAAAATGACTTCAAAAATATCAATGCGCACCATACTCGAAAAAGAAAACCTTCTCACCGGCACCAATTTCCAAGAGTGGCAGAGGCGTTTACGCAACGTCCTTCGCCACGAAAGGAAATTATATGTGCTGGAGGAGCCTATTCCAGTTGTGCCTGGGAAAGAGGCTAGTGATGAGGAATTATCTCTCTACATGAAACACATGGATGATGCCACAGATGTCCAGTGTTTCATGCTATCATCCATGTCTAATGAGCTCTTGAAGCAACATGAAAACATGGATGCGTATAGCATGATGTCTCACCTTAATGATCTCTACCAAGAGAAGGAGAGACAGGAGAGGTATGAGAACTCCAATGCTTTGTTTACCACGATGCTTGGAGAGTCTGCGCCAGCTGGGCCTCATGTGGTCAAGCTTATTGGCTACATTGAACGCTTGGACATCTTAGGGATTAAATTCCCAGATGAGTTGCATACAGATCTCATCGTATCATCATTGCCCAAGACCTTCTCTAGCTTCATTGTCAACTATAACATGAGAGGCAATGAGAAGAGTCTATCGGGGCTTCTGACCTTGATTCGCCAGGTAGATAAGGACATGGGGTGTGACAAACCCGCGGTACTTATGGTGAACAAGAAAAGGAAGGACAAGGCAAAGGTGCCAAAGACTTATAAAAGGTCTGAATCCCCTGAGAACCGTCCCTCCAAGAAGGGGAAGATCCAGAGGTAGGGCAAGGAACATGAAGCAGTGTGTTTTGCATGTGTAAAGCAGGGCCACTGGAAGAGGAACTGCACCCAGAAGCATGGGGACGCTAAAGGTGCGTTCGTTATCAAGTGAAATCATTCTATTTCTACACATTGGGTATTAGATATAGCTTGTGGGGATCACATCTGTATTCAAATGCAGGAACCAAGTAGATTTAGAAAGATCACCAGAGGAGAGGTGGATCTTCGAGCTGCCAATGGCACAAGGCTGGCTGCGTTGGCTATTGGTGACTATCACCTCTCATTGCCAACTGGCATGATTTTGGTTTTACAAAACTGTTATTTTGTGCCTAGTGTTACCAAGAACATAATTTCTGTATCTTGTTTGGATATGGATGGATTTATTTTCAAGTTTGGAAATAAGGGTTGTCTCTTTTATAAGAACAATGCATGTTATGGTATGGCACATTTGAATAATGGTTTGTATGTTTTAAATTACGAAAACCAAGTGTTGGAAATCGATAACGAATCAAATTCACATGACCCATACATCACCCAGTTATGGCATCACCGCCTTGGTCAAGTGAACGAGAAGCGTTTGACAAAGCTCGTCCAAGATGGCTATTTAGACTCTACTGAGATAAAACCACTTGATAGATGTCATGCTTGTTTACAAGGAACAATGACCAAGCCGCCTTTTGGTGGACAAGGTGAAAGGGCCACAGAGCTTCTAGGATTGGTACACACAGATGTGTGTGGACCACTTCCAGTAGAAGCTAGAGGTAGATATTCTTACTTTATTACTTTTACTGATGATTTGAGTAGATCTGGCTATGTCTACTTAATGAGGTATAAGTCAGAGTCCTTAGAGAAATTTAAGGAATTCAAGAATGAAGTAGAGAATCAACTTGGTAAGAAGATAATGAAGCTTCAATCGGATCGAGGTGGAGAATATCTGAACCAAGAGTTCGTCTATCTTCTACGGGAGTCTGGGATTCTATCTCAGCTCACTCCTCCTTATACACCATAGTGGAATGGTGTTAGTGAAAAGAGGAACCACACCTTGTTGGACATGGTGAGGTCGATGATGAGTCATGAGGATCTTCCATTATCCTTTTGGGAATATGCATTACGAACTGCAGCATACACATTAAACCGAGTACCAACTAAGGCGGAAAATGGAATTCCATCAGTGTTATGGAATGGAATGAAACCCACTTTGTCGCACACTCGTGTATGGGGATGTGAGGCGTTTGTTAAGGCCTTCTCAGGCAACAAACTAGCACGTCGGGGCACGAAGTGTATCTTTATAGGATATCCCAAGGAAACAAAAGGATATTACCTATATAACCCCCAAGCCAAGAAAGTGACTGTCTCCAGACAAGCCATCTTTCTTGAGAGGGAGCACATCCTCAAGAAGGATAGTGGGAGCAAGATTAAATTCAACAAAGTTGATGCTCAAGATACACAGGAGTTGGTACAGGAATAAGTTCAACGGGTCCCCGTGGAAGAGGTTCCAGAAACACAAGTACTGCGTAAGAGCTGAAGAGAGGTAAGGGAACCAGAGAGATTTGGTTTCCTAGTCACCAAGGATGGTGAATCATTATTGTTGGACAATGATGAACCTCTCTCCTACAAGGAAGTAGTAGAAATCTCAGAAGATGCAAGATGGCTAGAAGCTATGAATTCTGAGATGGATTCCTTGTATCAGAACAAAGTTTGGGTTCTGGTCGATGAGCCAGTTGATGTAAAGCCTGTTGGATGCAAATGGGTATTCAAATGAAAGCTGGACATGGAAGGTCAAGTTAGCACCTATAAAGCAAGGCTAGTGGATAAAGGATTCAGACAGCGTCAAGGTATTGACTATGATGAAACCTTCTCGCCAGTTTCCATGTTTAAATACATAAGAATCATACTTGCCATAGCAGCTTACCATGACTACGAGATTTGGCAGATGGATGTCAAAACAGCATTCCTTAACGGGAACCTTCAGGAATATGTCTATATGACAGAACCAGAAGGGTTTTTGACACCAGGTGAAGCCAAACAGGTTTTCAAGTTGCAAAAATCCATTTATGGATTAAAGAAATCATCCAGGTCATGGAACATTCGATTTGATGAAGCCATAAAGGAATTTGGTTTCATTAAGAACGAATGTGAGCCATGTGTTTATAAGCGGTTTAATGGGAATGCGGTCGTCATCCTAGTGGTATATGTTGATGACATATTGCTTATTGGAAACGACTTACCAGCCTTACAGTCAGTTAAGGACTGGTTGAACAAGTGTTTCTCCATGAAGGACTTAGGAGAAGCAGCCTACATTCTAAGGATCAAGATCATTCATGATAGTTCTAAGAGGCTGTTTGGACTAAGTCAGGTTACATACATTGACCAGATACTAAAGAGATTTAGTATGGAAAAATCCAAGAGGGGATTGGTTCCAGTGTCACATGGCTTACATCTTTCTAATAAAATGTGTCCCCAGACACAACAGGAGAAATATAGGATGAGCAAGATCCCATACGCTTCGACTATAGGATCCATCATGTATGCCATGTTATGTACCAGGCTTGATGTTTCCTATGTACTGATCATGGTAGGTAGATATCAAGCAGATCCTGGAGAACAGCATTGGACTGTTGTTAAGACTATCCTTAAGTATCTGAGAAGAACTAAGGATTTTTTCCTGGTGTATGGAGGAGATGAGGAGCATGTCATCAGAGGGTATGCTGATGCTTGTTTTTAAACAGATCAGAATGATCTGAAGTCGCAATCTGGATATGTTTTCTATCTCAATGGAGGAGCTGTGAGCTAGAAGAGTTCAAAGAAGCTAGTTGTCGCCAATTCTACAGCGGAGTCCGAGTATATAGCGGCTTCTGATGCAGCCAAAGAAGCCGTTTGGATT
Organism: Viscum album; assembly: GCA_963277665.1. NCBI lineage: Eukaryota > Viridiplantae > Streptophyta > Magnoliopsida > Santalales > Viscaceae > Viscum > Viscum album. Next base: position 31,078,304 of record OY728153.1, read on the forward strand.
CGAAACATTGTCCAGGAGCTTGATGTAGTGCCTAGCAGTAAAGATCCCATTACATTGTATTGTGATAATACTGCAGTGGTGGCTCTTGCAAAATAACCAAGGTCACATCAACGGACAAAGCACATACTCCGGAAGTATCACCTCTTGAGAGATTTCTATCAAAGGGGTGAAGTTGCAGTGAGCAGAGTGTCCACGGAAGAGAACATGGTGGACCCCATGACTAAAGGACTATCTCAGCAAAAGTATGAATATCATGTGAGAGCAAGTGGGTTTAAGGTTGTTAGCATTTGGCTCTAGTCCAAGTGGGAGTCTGTTGGAGTTGGTGGTCTAGAACCAACTACTTTGTACTTTATTCATTAAATAAAAGCCTTATCACATCTTGATTGTTCTTCTGCGTGACATGTCATGTGATAATGTCCTAAGGACAGCTGTTTCATTAAAGGGTCATAGCAGATCCCTGCTATGATGAGAACCCGAAAGTGTCATAACACTGTTCTTGAATGTATGTTCTATGGCCGGATGATATTATTTGAGGGACACAAATAATACAGGTCATTAGGGGTGAGGACTCATAAAACTTTGAGGCACCTTCTCATGGTGTGTGCCCTTGGTAATATCCAGGAGGATATTATGAGAACGATACCCGCCAGTAGGAAATACACATTTCATAGTGTCATTGGATGTTCCTATCTACGGACGTGTGTATTGATACTTAGACTTTAAGATTATTATTAATGGGTATTACAACTCGCGCACTTAGATGTATTGATGAAAACTGTGACGACACACTGTTCGCAGTTAGGTAGGATACGTTGGGTGTGTCACAAGTAATACCGCATTAATAGATAATGCGAGAAAGGATTTGTCCCTTTCGTTCCATAATGGAAGTAGATATATCAGGCCCTTTGATGGAATTGATATAGCCTAAATAAATCCATGGTCATGGTAAGGTATGGGAAAGTTCAATTCCGGGAAGTCAAAGAAAGAATAATCAAGCACATGGGTTGATGGCACTAGCATGCAACCCGCTTGATTAGAGATATCGAGACAAAGGGATTATATTACACGGTATGCATTCGAAGGAGGTGACACATCATTGCAGCGTTAACTTCTTTCTCTATGGGTGCCTTGGTGTGTTTCTAAACGCTAACCTTGGACTTTAGGTAGGCTGAGCCTAATGCCACTGAGAAAGAGGCCTAGAGGGTCACACACTAAGTGTGTCCATGTATCTCAGTTAAATATTAATTTAACAAGTTATATAAATATTATTCCCGGCTGTGGTTTAATAATTATTTAAGGATATCTGACCGCATTTATTTTTACCCAAGTTATTCGAGAGAATATACTTTGGATAAAATAATATATTTATTAGCGAGTAATGCAATTACATTTATTTAAGAAATAAATAGTCTTTACTCAAGGTCTAGTAAATGTGGTGGAGAAAAATGGAAAATAAAAGTACACGCCGTGTATATTAAATATACACGCTGTGTAGTTTTATGGAAAACAAGTACACGCCATGTATTAATTATTACACGGCGTGTAGTTTTTCCAATTGGGATTTTGAGGATTTAATATTGTTTTATTAAATGATATTTATTATAATCAGCGTGGGCGCATGTCAAGGAATTAATAATTCGACATGGGGGTTTTCAATAAGAGTTAATGAAATAAATAAAATGCGTAACGCGTTTATTTATTGTCATAACTCTATTAAACTAAAACCTGATTATAAATATCCTCGCAACCTCAAAATTTTTTGGTGAGCCATTTTTTTGCACAACGGATTTGGAAAATACTCTCAAGCCAAGAGAGAATTCCCTTTCCACCAAGAACGCCCTCAAGTTCCGAGAGCAAGATCCTCCACCGGATCAAGGCGGTCGAAGGCAGACATCGCAAGAGAAGGTTCTTCCGCGCTAGCACCAGGAGATCTCTTCGGCGACGTCCGGAGATACGTGACACACGTGTGGATCACCGCTAGAGCAATCCTACACTTGGATTCTACGATGCAATGACGGATCACCGAATCGTGACTGGACACATCAGCGAAGAAAGAATTCCAACGAGGTAATTCTTATGCATTAATTAAATTAATTATAATCAATATATGATGATCCTCCTCAAGGGTTCTGGGACTCATCTTTTCTTTTCATTCTTCGTTCTATTCCGAAGATTTGGAGTTTTATATCGTGACGGATCTCAGATTGAACATTGTTTAACGAAAAATTAAGTTGGGCATAACCCACCAACGCGCTTCCGCTGCGCCCAGAACCTTCAATAACAAGGTCCCTATACACACACATACAGAAAAACATCTTTAATAGAAAACTACAATAATGACAGTTAAAATAAAACTAATAAACAATTTCATTCATACATCAATATTTCATAATCAGAGTGTGAAAAAAAAATTTAGAATGAATGAGGGGATAAATAAAAGCACACACAAACTATAAAAGAGTCCTAACTACCAAGAAGGGAAATGAATGCCATCAAATATATCTCCTAAAATGATGCTTGGTCTTTCAAGTTCACTCAAATCTACCTAATCATTTTCTACCACAGACTTTTTGAAATACCTATCATTGGCATAGGAAAATCCATTTGTGGATAGATCCAATATTGTGGTGAGAATAACAACATCCATTAGTAATTACAAAAATCACTACATATAAGAATCAAGAGATTAAGATATCATCTCATCATAATATAGGTGTGTTAATTATAAATTAAGACATAACAATAATATAGTAACCGAAATATTCTCAATATAGACTCCATGTATCAAAGAGGTTACAATCATTCAACCAAGAAAAGGATTTTGCTCGAGGTTTCAAGGAAACACTCTTCTGGTATAACCCACTTGCTAAAACTAATATCACTAGGGGTTATTATCTAATAATTTGGTATCATATCTCCTCAACATGAAGAATTTCTCACTAGGACTCAATGTATCTCAATTCATAAATAGAGTATCCCACCCAAGGCCTCTATGGTATACCAGACACTACCCATAATAACCTGATAAGTAGAGGATTATAATCTTGTATATGTTAGTCATTATGATCCACCGAACACCACATTGATATGTATATGTGATAGAGGATCAAACCCTAACCACACAAAGGGATTCACAAACTCTATCTATGACTAATCTCTAAGAGGGGATCACATATTTTACTAAGGATGTGACTTAACACTACGCCCTCATAGAGATGGACCATGGGGAAACACCAAATATATATTATTCCACATTGATGAAAATAAGGGCCCCATACTACCCAGGAAAATCACACAAGTCCTGTGAGTACACTCCATGCCTTTTCAACACCATTTCTACCTATGTGCTTAGACCCATGCTTATGTACTTTGGTCATGCATGTGTACTCTATTCATGCCCAATTACCTATCCATATCTAGGTAGTTGGTCTTGTCTGAGTGTTGAGATGGGGATGTGAACCTTGAATGTACACATGGAGTCATCAATCATGAGTCACATGATGTGTGGTTATTCCAACTTGACATGTAATATTTTATTTTCCCAAGACCCTAGTCACTGCATCAGGGGTCCTAGATTGCATATGTTCCTCAAACTACATGTTGTGTATCGTGGGATTTTCAAAAAATAGATAAAAACCACATGCCTTACTCTCACACCTATTCCAAAACTGAATCTTCTATAAGACTTTATATAGAATCCCTATAAGATTTAATCAAACATGTATCTTCACCGACATCCAAATTATGACCATATCCTCTTCTTGGGAATTTCCCATCATCATGAAATCCTGTAGGAACACCAGAACCCATAAACATGAATCTCATGATCAGATATGAAATGTACACTATTTCCACACACTGAAAACATTCCTTTGATTATGAGCTACAACCAACATTATTGATCCATTGTTCCAAAGAATGGCAGAGCGATGACCAATCACTCGTTATTTGCAAAACCACTGGCCATAGAAAAAGTCATCAAAAAACATAAGAAGAACAGGGGAATAACTTCATAAGACAACATAAGATGAATGTACCTAAGGCATTTTTTGGGGATTCCTTAATTTTTTTCCACTAGAATGATGAATGAAAAAATAATAATCAAAAGCTAGATATTCCAAAATCTTTGGTAGATAAATTTGACCCTATAAAACATGATTTATCCATGAATCAATTTATTATTGAAATTGACTCATGTTCATCATGGTATAAAAAAAGGGATTAAACCAATGAAAATAAATGTCCAACCCCAATTATGGAACGATCATTGATAAAAATGGCTGATGTTGTCTTCAGAGAGATCCACAACTTAGTTGGCGTATACAATCCTTGGAAAATTGGTTTCCAATTCTCGATCTTGTTGTCATCCTCCGAGGCTCTCTTGTATGATCTTTGAATCAAAACCCCATGATTTAGAATTTATCCATAGGGTTTTTGACTAATCATGTTTATAAACATAGTGTATAGTTTTATGTTTTAATAACAAATAAATAAATTAGATAATTTTTTAAAAATTATTCTTTCCACTATATAGATTAAGCTAGACACACGACACACATAAATGTAATATTGTGTCCAGTGTGAAACCCATGTTTCATATTTATGGTGGTATTAGATTTATGATATGATACTCCATTCAAGGGTTATTATATTATTTTAGAAAAACTACTTTTGGGTGATAATATATATTTATTAATTTTAATATATGAATAAAAGCATCCTCTTGCCTTAGAATCCTGCGCTAATTTAGTTCCTAGCTCATAAAATATTGACAATAATATACCAATGCTTTAAATGAAAAAATATAGAGTAATTAAAAGGTGTTGATTCATAGGTGTAGTCATCATGCACCATGTTCAGGCTGATTTGATACTCCATGATCCTTTTCTTAGGTGATTACACATTAGTGCACCTATGTCCCAACCACATCCACATTCTGGTATCTAGAAAGGCCTGTAATTTATGAGAAAATCACCCAATATCTACTTTATCATTATTTTAGGATGTTATACTATACATATACGTATTCCTGGGGTTTTTAATAATTTTTTTTCATTCTAATTTCTTGAAAACATAAAATTTATGATATTACATACAATAACATAAAGGGTAATATATACCATTGAAATTATTATCAACCTTAAATTGTTAAGCCTTGATGACATTTATAACTCATCTGTTATTTTAAATTAATAAAATCCCAATATCTAGATCTATTTAAACCCTACTCTATATAAATAATTGTTTCCCTGTATGAAACTGTCCAAAATTACATGAATTTTATTAGGTATTTCATTTCAATAATTCCATCAACTATTTAGGTTTCTTTCTTTAAAAAATTATGACAAAATATTAACTGATAAATAACATGTATTACTTATCAAATGGATTTTTTTATAACTAAATTAAGAACTACATAATTTATAGTAAGTCTTCAACCAGTCCCTAAAATTTTATACCCGTGATATATTTTATAGATATATAATGTGTAATAATTTTTTGTATAACATAAGTAAATTGAAACATAAGAAGGGTGGGATCTATTTTTCTATAAAGGAATGAATATAACAACCCCGTTCATTGAAAAAACATTGCATGAATAATTTGGTAGGAAAAAATGATGATAAAATAATTCCATATAACTGGTCACAAAATATTGAAACAAATCCATGGATGATACGACAATATAAATTATCACATTGATAAAAAAATTGGTTCATAATGATAAAATACAAAATATAAGACTTTTCAATGACTAATGCCAATACATTCCACTCAATTAATGTCAGATCCCAAGTAATCTACCTATTTTATATACCATAACCAGAAAATATTAATAAATTAACATCCATACACCAAATAACAAGAATAATTTGTCTCAGGAGACATACTAATGCATCAAGGGGCAATTAAGGGCCCAAATCATCCCTAATTATACAGAATGATTTCATCATACAAAGGAATGAATAAATAATAATATAAAAAATAATCATTCCTTAGTTATCAATATGTATTTTTATTAATATGATAAGTATGAAAATTGTTAATACTTACTCAATTTAGAAATGGAATAGGCATCTCACATATATACACCATATATAATAGGGTGTATAAAGTTTAGTAAAAAATTAAAACAACAAACAAATGAAATTAAATGATCATACAACATCCAGATAAATAAGGTGGATGGTATTACTAATACATATCTCCTATATAACATAATAAAATTAATTAATGTAGAAGCAGACGTAAAAAAATTCCTAAGAATAAAAATTCAGATAATATAACCTTATAAAGGAACATAAATTATATTGTTTGATACCAAGAGTTTAATCCACAAAAGAAAATATTATTATAGGAATTTGAAGGTAATTCATGAAACATAACTTTTAATGGAGTAAATTCTATTTAACATATGGAATAAAATGGAAGGGAAATTGAAAATTATTTTTTATAAAATAAAATTATATTTGGTGTAAAATATGAAGTTAAAACCAATTTAAAAAGTCATTTTCAAAAAGGTGAACTGATAATTCTTGAAATCATTTAATTTTAAAATTAAATATCATTCATGTATCCTTGATCAAAATTGTGAATACTATCTTAAGGAAGTATGGAATGGATGATAAAACAAAGGAAAATGAAAGAAAAACATTTTTAAAATATATTAAAATAAATTTGTTTAAATCCAATATTATTAAACTGGCCTTAAAATATTATTTTGAAATGTGGAAAAGGGAAATTTTAGGATAAAAAATTGAAACACATAATTTGGTTTCCAAATATAAATGATATCATTTATGGTAATATAAAACATGGATATATAAGACAAATTGACTACATGGAAAGGATTAGAGTTATTTTTAAAAATGTTATAGTTTTATGTGAAATAAAATAAATTTTTAAGGAGATTAAAATTAAAAAATAAATTTTTTCAAAGAAGGGAAGTGAAAATATATTGAAATAACATGTTAATGATAAGAAAACTAACATTTTAATAAAATATTTTATTAATTAGAATTATAACTCAAGTAAAGGGTATTGAATTAAGAGACAACCTTACAAAATTGGTAATATCTAAATCGATAGAATATGAAGGTAGGATAATAGAAAAGTTCTATAAATATTATTACTGAACCATTAATGATGAGTAGAGAAGTAATTGTGGATTTAATTACACAGAAGATATTTTACGGTGTGTAGTAATAAATAATATATGGAGAGAAAGATGATAAAAAGTATCCTTACAAATTTTGTTCCTTCGAATCAATTACCCATGAAATATAGAATGTGAGATAGATTTTTTGAAACTATTTAATAAAATTAAAATTATTAAAAAATGAATTCCATGCCCAATAAACCCACCCAAAACGAAATACATGGTGAATACGAATCAAATCTCTACAAAAAATTGTGATGAAAGAACTCTTACCCTTTTCCCTGATTTTCTTTGGGAATAAAACTAACTTATAGAAAAAATAATCTTCCATTATTAAAAATAATATTAATAAAATTTTCATCTATATTTATTATAAGGCCTATTTATTATCATGAGTTATTAATTTATTATTTTTATATTCTTATTTTGGTTACATAAGTTGGTTCGGTTAACTTCTATAAAAGTTACTTTGCATAATGAAGGTGGTAAAATGTGTTTTAAATTAGATTTATAATATCCAAAAATATATAGGTGAATGTATTTTCTAATTATATTATAAATAAATTTACACATTTTCATAGGATTCTCCAAAATGGACTCAAATTTAGGAAGGTTCTTTGATATGTTAATTATAAGCGATTAAGATTTTTATTACCATTTATTCTTATTATCGCTTTAAATGTCAAATATATGCATTCCAAAATAATAATAGTTTCATAAATACAATATTTATTAATTAAATACATTTTAAAAGTGTTGCATTCTAGGAGTTAAAAGAAAACAAAATACATCATTCCAAAGTGGCGATAACCCACACGTTGACACAAAAGAAACAATCATTTTTCAACGAATGAGAGGGAAGTAAAAAAATAAAAGTACAAAAAATTTAGAATATAAATCATATTATAAATATTATTTTTTTCATTGAATAAGTAATTTTGACCAGTTGTGTAAGGTGGTGACTAAAAATCAATCATGTCGTTAATGGAGGTAGTATTCCAAACATACAAATGATGACAGCTTTTATTGTGAATATTTTTGTGGGAAGTTATCAAATTGATATTTGATTAGTATAATAAAATTTTAGAATATTATCAATAATTATTTTATTATAATTTCATTTATAAAATACAATTTATGGTCTAATAGAAGAATATATTTGAAAGTGATCGTTTTAGAATATAGTATTTCTCTTTGGATATTCTCCGTTGGGTGACACCTTAATAATCTTTGTATTGGTATTTTAGGAAGTTAAATGAATATTGGGATTTGGGATGAATTTTATGATAGAATAGGTTAGAGTTTTGGTCTATATATGTATTTGTAATGAGTAGATAAATTTATTGGAAATGATCAACTTTTATATGAAAAGACAATGACATTTATGTAAACATCCATTACTTTTCAATGTTGAAATGGAACTATTCAAGCGTAAATGGATTAATTATTGAGAAAATATTTTATTTTACTGATATTAGGTCAATAAATACTCTACTATTAATTTTCAATGATTTTTAAACATGTTTCATTTCTTTTACCATTAGTTTTTTTTATATTGTACCATTTTGTTTTTACCTTGGTAACTAGTTTTTTCTCAAGTAATTTATATTTTGTTTAGAATATAAGGCAACTAATCCTACCAAATTTTGATTTTTTAAACCTAAATTTAATATCTATATAATCTTCTTCAAAATATAAATAATATAAAATTTCAATTTCAATTAAAAAATTTTAAAAAATGAAAAAAATGAATGTCTTTTTCACAATTAAGTGTTCTTGAGATTATATAAAACAAATAACCAATTAAATGAGTGATAATATATTTATATATATGTGTGTTAAAATCATATCATATTTAATATATAAAATTTTTCATATAAATTTATTAGATAAAATTTACAAAACATTAAAAAAATAGATCCTTTAAAATAAGCCCTCCATAATTATTATGGGCCTTATCATTAATTTTTTTAATCATACTCTTACTCTTAAAAATTAGATTGAACTTATTAAATATTATGAATATTTTGATGTTAAATATTAAATCCCTTTTTTATATTTAATTTATATAATCATTTAAAACTAATATTAAATATTACCATATAGAGATATATTTAGATTAAAATGTTACTTAAGCTGTTAAATTGTTAAACATGGATCTTTATAAATTAAAAATAATATTTTAAATGAAATTATTTTAATCTTATATAAATTTATATTAAAATATATTTTCTATTTGTTTTTAAGTAAAAAATTATTCCTAATAAAGTTATGAACATTACTTTATTAGTAAAAACAATGTAATTTCCATATTGAAAAAAAATCAATTATTTCTAAAGGAGGTTTATGAGGCATAGAGTTATATCATGGGAGATTACCTCTAGTGAATATGGAATATATGTTATTACTAGAAGGATATATTGCATTTATTGGGATTTGAGATGATATATATGTGATTCCCTTCGAAAAAATATTTTACTAGGGTTTGTTTGAAAAAACATTACAAGGCTAGAGACCCACAAGAGGTTAGGATATCATCTGGAAAGTATGTCAATAATAAGAACGTTGATCCATAATGTATTTCAGATTTGATCTTTAGAGATGTGGCTTGAAATCATTAGGGTGAAGGTATGTCCTATGAGCTCAAGGGATGATTTTTCTCTTCCATTTATCATTCTGCTTCATGTCGGATCATTAAAAAAAGGAGACATGACTCGTGTGATGGAGAGGCAGGATGTAGTCTCAGAAAGACTTAAACCCTTTTGTCAATTAATCATTGTACAAATCATTCTTTCAAAGGGTAAATGTCCATGTAAACTCAATTGTTTGGTTAAGAAACATTTCTCTATATCGGGCTATTCATACTAGAAATTCATTCCACTAAGACGCATCTTATACCACATTTTTTCCATGTTCATAACTCAAGAAAAGAAAATCGGGATTTGGTTCAATATCTATAAAATTAGGTATGCTCCGCCTACAAGATTGGAATCCCAATTTTAATACCTTTGATTATAGAATTACTTATATGTAAATATGTCTAACATTTTTTGTCTGGAATTTAATTTTATGGCATCCTAATTTATCGTTTGAAATTTCTTTAAAAATTTGTTTTCTAATAAAAATGATTAAGAACACAAACAAGGTTAGTTTTGGCCACTTTTCGTGAGTTATAATTTAAGTAGACATGAATTATATGATAACTGGATAGGTAGTGTTAATTACACTATTTGAGGATTTAAAGATCTGTGACATGTGTTAGAGTTTACCTTCTTTCTCTTCTACCTGTAAGGTTGTTGGGAATGCCATAAATTCTTCTATAAAGTCCATAATTTTTCCAATCCATTCCTCTGGTGGGAAAGATTCCAATTTTTGTAAGATAAAGATTCATAAGAAGGAAAATGGTGTCAATATTAAAGGTTTATATTTCTATAAATGGAATAAGGAGAAGGCGGCTAGAAACAAAACATGATTTTGATGTTAAATAGGGGAATCCTAGTCACACTAAGTTGAATGAAATGGGTTATATCCCACAACATCCATATTCTTCATATTTCATTGTTTTTTAAGATCTCCGGAATGTTTTTGTTCTTAAATCGGATGATGATTATGGTTTAAAAGCCTAAAATAATGGCCATATTTTGGAAAAGAGTGATCCTTCTAAGAAAGTTATGTTGAGGTTGTCCAAGGAATGTTTGGATCCCCAAGATGTACTGGTATTCTTTAGTTTTAGACTGGGAAGACAAAAAATGTGATTGATTATTTATCCTTAGCTTGTAAAATAGATAAATCTAATGGGGGATATGTCGATGATACAATAAAAGGAGAATTATTGAATGTAAATCCCATTAAGGTGATATTGGACGCTTTATATGATGATTATCACCAATATATAAATGAGGCAAGAAACACCTCAATAATTACTGGTAAATGGGGGAAAATTTCAAAACTGGATGAGGACGACATGATGTTAAAGGATAAAAATTCATATATGGAAAAATTAATACATGTTAAGAGGTATAATGACTTGGGAATATCATATTCTACTATGAGGAAAATTATTCCAAGGAAGGACTACTCCCACCATATGGACACCATGAGTACAAGGTACATACCCTTTTATGTGGGAACATTAAATCATTCTAATATGTTTATCACCTTGAGTGAGGAATCTGATTGGGGTGATAATGGTGATTCTTATCAAGGTGATTATGAATTTTAATATCATTTTCTCTTGAAACCTTATTATTTGTCTCTGGATTTTGGTCGAGGGAAGAATTGCTTTAGCCAACCCCTATTTTATTTTTCATGTCCAGTTATGATTTTCATTAAAAAATTATACTTTGACCCTAGAATTTTACATCAATAGTTTTTGAAAAATATAAAATATTCCTCCTAAGATTATTTTTAGATGAGTAATTCAAAATAATGTTCATTTTTTAGAATAAAAATATAAATTTTTTTATTTTAACTTGTAAATAAATATATATATATATATAATAAAAACAACTTTCAAAGAAGAATAAAATTTTAAAATATTGGCTATTATTATTATTAGTTCATATCAGGTGTTAATCAAATTTGTGTTAATATATTATTCTTATAAAGTATAAATTTTTCACATAATATATTTATTTTATCTATCAAAATTCATTTCTCAATCCAAATTCCATAAAGGACACATTTTGATGATTATATCATACTTATTAGATATTTATATTCACTAATTAATTTTTAAGATGTCTTAGTATTAATAATTTCATTTATTTTTTGTGCATATATTTCAAAATTTTGATACCTATTTTTTACCAACAATTTCTACGGTTACTTTTTAATAGTTATATACTATTTTGTGGTTCGTTTTTGGTTTAGTATTTCATATTAAAAAATCTATTGAAGAAATTAGTTATAAATGGACAATATAATTTATAATATCAGTGTATTACACCAGAAGACAACAAAAGGGAACCCAATAACTTAATGAAATTTTTACCATGGAAAATAAATCATAAAATATTGTAACATATCATCCCATATCAAACCTAAGACTTGTTTGCATTAAAAAAACATATAAATCTTATGATAACATTCTAAAAGGAACACCTGATTGTAAAAAAATATTCTCTCTTCACAAAGTAAACAACCAAACACTTGAATGACAATACTCTTACACAAACATGAACTTCAGTTCCAAAAGGCCACTTTCTATTAATATAGAATTCAAGGATTCAATATTGACTCCCTCAAAATAAAAAACACTACTCTATTAAAACATCAAAAAATCTTTTTTAATTAACTTCCCCTGAATGAGGAAAAAACACACCATTTTTTTCAAGTTTAACTTAGGATAAATCCGCTAAATGATCATTACCATTAGGAACACCATATAGAGGGTCCATAAGAAGAAAATGTTGTAATTAAAACACTCTATTTGGGGTCTGGGTAGATCCAGGAATTAAAATTAATACTAAATGTTATAAAACTATTCCATGTAAAGATTATCCTTAAAATAAATCCTCTAAATTACTTAATGAACATTCTAGGAGGAATTTTCAAATTAAAACAAGACAAGTACCCCTTTAATTCATGCCTCATAAATCAATAAAAAACAATTCTAGAATACTAAGGGTAAATTCTAAAGACATGTTACCCTAAAATAAAAACACATTTGTCAAAAATTAATTTCATTAAAATCGCAAATATAAAAGGAAAGAGTTTTAAAAATATCTTTTAGGAAGGCACAATACTAAAAACTAACCACCCTTTTTTACCACATTAATCCTTGGTAAAAATTCATTTAAATTTAAACTAGAAAACTCATCCCCTGACTTTACTACAATTTCAACTTGTGTTTATGTGAAATAAAATTCTTCCAAAGATTTAGTATAAATGATCACTTCTTCCTACATTTGTTTCCACACACCATAATAAAATTATCCAAAATAAAAAATACCTTTTAGAAATTTATAAAACCCTTACAATTTTTCCGACCTTATTGAAAAAATAATGAAATCCATTTATAAATTTATTGAAATTTAAAATAATTCCAAATAAATTAGATTTCATTAAAACATGATACATAAATAACCATTTTAGATATTGAACACTTTCCAATTACCGTAATTAAATCAATCGTTTTATGAAATAATGCATGATAAATATGATAAATAATTCTCAAAAAACCACAAAAACATGTTTTGAAAATCATTCATTTTATAAAAATTTCAATTTTTATCAAACAAAAATCACCAAAAAATTAAACACATGTGTAGAATAATAAAAAATCAACACCATATCCAATGAAAAACCATTTCAACAACATCAGGAGACCATTACAATCCAATTAGACTCATATTTATCAATTGGAAACCATATTTGGAGTAATTTGGAACCATGGTAGATAAATAAAACAAATTCAAAAATATTTAAGAGCTGTGGATGGGTTGGAAACATGGTTTAATAGTTCATAAACAAGATATATGATAGTATTTGACATAAATTATAAGAATATCATTATGGGGTCTCCATGGTTTGGGGCATTATATTGGATAAATATGTGTCCCTGGTTTTACATCAATTCTCTCCCAAATATTCATGGAACCCTCAAACCCACTATCCAAACTCATCAATAATCTATTTACCATCCTATCTGATATAAATACACCAAATAATTAATGTAAAAATAAAAAATAAAGGACTCAAATCCCAACTATGAAGGTAAATCATGGTTTTTCACGAATCAAATACAGCTAAACATTCCCCACACCCTCCACTAAAGTAACCACATCTCAATATCCATAATAACATGAAATATCCCAAATAACAACATGTATCTCTAAAGAACCTATACCTTTGTACAAACTAAGGATCCGATACCTTTTTTATCATGAATAAAACCAGGCTACCCCTCAACTAGGATCCCATGCTAGCCTGTAACAAGCCTTTTTGTTAATTCTTAATCCTCACATGTTGTTAACTTGTTCATGGAAATTGAAGAATAAATTGTTGAATATTTTGTCCCTCAAATAATTTTTAATTCATGGAAGATATTTTACCAAAATTATATCATGAACCATCCATACATTAAACCTCAAATAAAATATTTATGCATAATCAAAATTAATCAATAAACCAAATGAGTCATAATCAAGGAATTTTGTTCAACCCATTTATATAAAAATTAAAATTATCCAAAATAATAATATATAAAGATAAAAAATGCATAAAAAATTATGCAATATGTTCCAAAGGGAAAAAATATAGGATTGAAACTTTTTATTTAGAATCATAAGTGACATTTTGATGTTATTAATTAGGGTCTAAAGATAAAATTTAATGTTATTTATTATTCATTAATATTTTATATTCTAGAGAAATATGTTAATTCGTAGGTTTATGGGTGTTAGAATGATAAGATCGGTAACTATTTAGTGTCCTAAGCAATGGAGTCACCATATTAATATTTTAATTAAGTTCGAAAGAGGCGAATAAAAGTAAAATATTGTATTTTTCATTCTTAATGGAACTAGTAACCCTTGTATTTACCGACATTGAGAGGACTAATTACCTATATTGTCATGAATTTATCTAATGGTATAATGTATAAATTGAACTAAATGTGGCTTAGTTTTTTTGTAATTTGATAATATGAAAATGAGGATCTAAATTTTATATATTCATCTACTTTATCATTGCTATCATTGATATTTTTTTCCAATGAACATTATTATATCTTCATGAATTATAAGGCACATTAAGATATATATATATATATATATAAATGTTCCCTTAGAATATTGTACAGTTTTTTATTTGTCTTAAAAATTGTATTAATATATATAATGATTGTTGAATAGGTCATTATGCTTATAAAATGATGAGAGGATATTTAGAATAGAACATTGTTTAAGATAATGAAGAAATGTTTATTTTATTAGATGTAAGAGAGTTATTGGATAGATAAGTAAAAAAAGAAATATGTTTGAAATGATTAGAATAATATTTTTATTAAATAATTTGTTTTTGTTGGAATGTTATGTTCTTCAATTCCTTTTGAGAATTACATAAAAAACATGGTCTTAATTTGGAACATGGGGTTATACTATCCATGGAGAATAATCTATAGTGGAGTAGGATGCATGAATATCCACACAATGTTATGGGAATCACATAGACACACATTTAATTTGGATGTTCAATTCACTATAGGATCTATTCTTAGTGGCCATTGGTGAATTCTAAACCATATCAATAATTATTGTGGGGAGTGAGGTAAACATTTGTTTATTAAGAAGTTTTATAATGATTCAAATTCAAATGTTAGAATAAATTTAACCACAACAAAAATAAATTTTAATATGTCACTCCAAATCATTAAATTGATGTTGTGAAAATTTATATACCACCATGTTTGTCTAGTAGCCATTTTATACCACCTATAAATAATAGAATGGAATCAACCAAACATCCCATATTCCTAGTAAACATATCATTTGTTTATTGGTACTAACCACACATGTACCATATCCTTTATATAGTAAGTAAAAACTGCAAGTAAAAGACTAGATTGTCCATGTGATGCATCCAAGATACGACATGAACAACAGAAAAATTAATTGTGTTGGAAAGTATCTCTAAATATTCATGGTATATTAGCTATCACCAATTATAAAAACCAACCATAATGAGTTACCATGAGAAATAATGGAACATAATTATAAAATATATATATACTTTATAACAAATTGGGTTGATCCACTATTGAGAATGTGTTGATTCAGTAATTTATTTAAAGCGTTTTTAATTTTTGATCTTTCGAAGACGCAAATTTATTTTACTAATAGAGATTATTTTAATTGAATTTCAGAAAGATGAAATTAATTATAAATTTTTTTATTTGGTAATTCATTCAGAAGTCATTAAACAATGGGAATTTTATTGATTAAATATATTGCACGTGTTTTGAAAGTAATCAAGAAACAATGTTCATACCTTTCTTTCAGATTAGAGGGTATGGATCTTGTACCCTATGTTGTTGGAAAAGTATGGATACAAAGCCCTACATTTTAAAGAAACCATATGTTTGAGGAATAAACATATTGTTTTGTCATCCCTAATTTAACAATTAACCATACCTTATCAAAATTTTATAATTTATCACTATATTAAAGAACACTAAGTTTGACTTTTTCAATGATAAAGTTTTAAAATAAAGATATTTTCTGTGTTTTCTTCAATGGTCTTAGAAGAAGTAAAAATATCATTAAATCTATTTTATGATATATCTAAATGTTAATAATCAATAAATTAAATCAATAATATTGATATGTTAAGGTATGAATCTATTTAATGATTTTTGAATTTAAATATTCTTGATTTATTGTGTGGTATTTATAGAGATAGTTTAACCCAGAGCCGTATGACTATCATATTAAATAATATGGTGTTAATATTTTGAAAATAAAAATATTAAAGAGTTTTGATCTTATATATAATAGTGTTTCATATCTTTCAATGCTACACTTTGGAGACATATAATTTTTGATCTAGTTGATAAAATCACAAATTTTTCTCTCACTACTGATGTATCTTATTATTAAATATTCCTATTCAAGTTCAATAAAAGAAATTTCAGAGTTAAAATCTGGAGAAATGCATGACTATCCATTTGTATGGTGTTTTCTCTATTTCTTTTTAAACCAATCCTATGCATAATTAAATATTATCTTGTTTCTAATGTATATTTTATAAGATCAATCACATCGGTCATTTTGCGCTACAATGGTGAGTAAATCATACTTTTTCTCAATCAATTAAATATCAATTTATTTATTGATGTTTTGGATTCTCAAACTTTGTCATGGTGGTGGTGGAGGTGTATCATCTTCTCAGACTAAGCTATGGATTTTCAGTTCCCTATAAAAGAACCAGAAGGCCTTGTAAAAGTCTTATTATATAGATATCAAGTACCTGTAATCACTTGTATAAGTCCCTTGTAAAAGGTATTACTAGTAAAAATCACCAAGTTCACAGAGAGAGAATTGGTTGACTTGACTCAGGGATATATGTGCCCTAAACCACTACACATATTTGTGTACTTTTCATTTTTTATATCCATTGATTACTTGTTTTTAAGAGAGAATGAATGAATCACCATAATTTAAGAGATATGTTTTCAAACTACTAATGATTTTATTGAATAACAATTCACCCCTCTTGTGTCTTCATCAATGCAATTATAAACTAACAAGTGGTGTCTATACAAGGGATCTATTGGTATATTTTTCATTTTGAAAATCCTTTAAAAAATTTCTTTTACTATCTAATACCAATATATAATTATAAGGGTTGTACTCCATTTATAAAATCCTTTATTGGGCATCCTAGAATATTATAGTTGATAATATCAAGTGCATTAATCATTTGGAATCTTAAGTAATGTAAAAGTGTCATTTAACTTTAATAAGTCTGATTTAAAAATACAGATGAAGTAAAATCTTGAAAGGGGTGATCTTAAAGAAGGTATGTTGATAATCCATGCTCCTTAATTTAATGGTGATAATTATAGATGCAGTAACATCACATGATTATTTATTTAAAAAATCATGAAATACGATTTTATTTAATATTTTTGAAGACTTATTAAATTTATAAGGAATATGTCTAGAAATGTATTAATGATCAAGAAATAAAATATGATCACAAATTAAAAATAAATGATTATTATTTTATGTGGTTTAGGGATTGATAATTTTAATGAAGTTTTTCAATGTACTACTATATATGAGATGCAATAGAAAATTTTTGATGACTACGAAGGAACCTAGAATATCAGACAACTGAGGTACAATAAAACAATGATAATGATTGATACTATCGTAATGTGAAAAATGATAAAAGTACTCAGAATTTGGGGAGATTAATATAAGTTCCCAATAAAGTTGCTGCTTTTTGAGATCTAATTTGGAAATTAGATCATCAATTTAATGTACTTAGAGTGTAACATTGTATGTGCAATGGAATACTTACAACTGTACAATAATCCAAACTAGTTAAATTATTAGTAATGAAATGACGAATTAGAACATTGAGTATGTATGATGTCGATACAGAGTCCAAATATGAAAATCATATCAAATATGAAAAAGATTCCCTTGAAACCACTATGAATGAATCATATGACTAAGGTTATTCAAATTCTAGTAAATATTTATTTCATATTTATAAAAGGTTTGGAAAAATATACATAATAATGAATGGGAATACTGAATATAGATGCCACTAATGTAATGAAGAAGGTCACAAAAATTCTAACTATATCTTGATAAATGTTTAAAGGAAATATGATTGTTAAAGAAAAAGGAAAGAAAATTAAGAAGTCAACATGGAGTGATTCTTTTAGTTCAAATAAAAAATCTTCTATAAACTATGAGGCTGGGCATAAAAATAAAATAGTACGTATTAGGACACATACTAATGGGGTACAATCTTCTTACCCTCAAAAAACTAATTATGTAAAAAAATATAATGATCAACTAAATAATTATTTCTTTATTCATTGAGATAAATTTGAATCATTAATGAAAAAAAATAAAAAACATAGAAAATTTTATGATACTATTTTATTTCATAAAAAATATTTGTAATTTTTTTATTGATTTAAAATCCAATTCTTCCAATTTCATTGCGATATTCATGAAACTAAAGTATAGAAATTATAAAATGAAATTTATATTTTAAAACAAGCTCATATTATTCTTATCAAAGGATAAAAGTATTTAAATAAAATACTTGATAAAAATTATATTGAGAAAGAAATACATGGAATATGATGTAATGGTGAAATAAAAAAAATTACATAGGAATTAATTTGTTCATTAATAAAATTGAAAAATCATGTCCCTTGTTAAATGTTTTTATTTCAGAATTAATAGAAATTATAAAGATGACTTTTTCTTTATAAAACCATATTTGTTTTAAACAAGTTTATTGATAAAAATATTAATCTAACATTAAAATTATAATATCCAAACAAAATAAATATATTTGGTAACATAAAAACATAATTACTAATTTTTTTAGACCCAAATGTATATTTGGAACCGAAATTCCATTGTAATTAATGTTTTGTAGGAATACAACACTATGTTACATCGTTAAATAATTAAGTGGGAGTCTGAAAAGTATAGGGAAATTTTGATTTTATCAATGGAGTGCTGAATTTTGTAGTAGTTCATCATAAAAAATCCATAGAATTAGAATTAAAAATCCAAGAATTATTTCATTACTACCCTCAATATATGTTTTTATTGGATTATCTATTTTATATATGGGAGAGAAATATTTTATGTTTAACTATTAAATCTATTCTCAATATTTGAATCACATTGTTAAAACATAGATTATATAATTTTATTTTAAGGATATAACAACATATCTATAATATTAACATTTATATGAAATTTGGTTTTTATATATTTCTCTTAAAAATAGACTTTATAAAATCTATTATTTATTTAAGTATAAAAATAAGTATATGAAAATATTTATTCTTTATCAAATCTATTAAACCTATTATTGTCCTTCAAAGTCATACTATTAAAATTATTATTAATGGAACATTCCCTTTTATAGTATCATTCTTACATAAAATGCCTTTTCAAAAATTAAAATATAAAATGATTAAATTATTTTTTCTACTGGAGAATGTGAAGCATCGTCTATAAATTGTCAGAACAAAATGGACCATCTTAACTTAGAGCCCTGGAATCTTATTATCAAATCCACTTAAATTGGTTTATCAATATTATAAAAAGTATTATTTGTAAATGCTTATAAAGAAACCAATCTTAGAGAAATAAAGAAACCAATAACATTATGATCTAAGGAAGTATTTTCTCAAAAGAAAGATATAGGTAATTATTCTTCTGGTATGTTAAGAGAAAAGTCAGTTTCCCATATTAATGACTTGTTTGAAGAAATATTATAAAAAATAATAAAATTTTCTTAGTTGTTATGAACCATAAGTTTCATCATATCAAATGATTAAAGGAGAAATGTCTTCTAGAGAGATTTAGATTAATGTCAATTATTTAAATGATGAAATAGTAAAGATTCATATATTAACGCATCTAAAAAATATTATAATGAACTTAAAAAGGGATATTTTTAAATGGTTTTTCATACACCTCATAAAAAGTATAATAATTTGAATGAAATTTCAATTTTTTAAAAAAATTCCTTGATGAGTGTAATGTGGATATGATAAGTCATTTAGAAATACTTAGAAAATAAGTTATTAATAAGATGGATCTTGATGAGTTAAAAGCATTGTTTTTCAAGAATATTTCATCATCCTCAATGTATCATTGATCATTAAATGTTCAAAATATAATAGAAAAAATATCAAGAGTTTTATAAAATTTGAGAGAAAAATTATGTTAATTGTAATGTTCATATGATCCGTCTAATCCTTTCACACACCTAGATTTTTCTTCATCTCTATATTTTACTAGAAGTAAATATTACTATATATATTTTTGTTTTAATTTTTTTCATTAGTACATTATTTCAATAAATTTTTTCATAAGTTTTTATTGATCTCCAATAAGGGAAATAATATTATAATAGAAGAAATTTATTATGAGAAATTTTTAAGAGATCTTCATTGGATGGATTTTTTTTAAAAGGTTTGGAATCTGTCTCAAAATTTTATTTGTGAAAATAAATAAATATGATTATAATTTATAATGTGATTAAAAATTATTTATATTTATATTTTTAAAATTTTCATATTTTAAAATTGTTTTAATTATAGTATTTATTTTATGGGGTTTTTTATCATCAAAAGGAGAAGACCATTGAGTTTGTGTTGACTAAAAAATTTTGTTAAAAAAATTTAATTTGTTTTTTGAAAAAACCCACATTTATGTTATTATTAAATTTTATTTTAGGTGAATTTATAAAAGACAATATTGGATAGAATATTATATTTTTTCAATAAAGTGTTAAAAATTCATTAAATAATGGGAAGATCCTTAATTAAGTGTTATGGATGTATTTTTAAAGTAATCTAGAAACCCCGTTCATATCTTATGTTTGGAATAAAATTTATAGATCATTTATCTTATGATACATGAAAAGAGTGGATCAAAAACCCAATGTTTATAATAAACCCTATGTTTTAGAAAAAAATGTATGGTTCATCAACCCTACTTTTTTAAACAACCATATGTTATCAACCATATTTTTCGATTTTGATGCTACCTGAAGGAACCCTATATTTAACTTGGTCTATGATAGAGTTTTAAAGGAATGTTATTTTCCATCTTTGGTGAAAATTTATCTCCAATTTAAATATCTATTTTGAGATATTTACTGATTGACAAAAAGGCTCATACTCAATGGGTTAAATAATCCATATTTATATGGGATGTTATCAATCTCTTGAATAATATGGAATTAAAATATTAGTGATTTATTATGAGATATTTTTGGTGTTGGTTTGATTTGGACCTGTTTAACAAAAATTGTAATGACCATGATTTTTATCTTTTAAATATAGATTTATGTGCTTGTAAAGAATAGTATTTCATTGCCATTAGAGATACACTTTGGAGATATAAATGTTTTTATATATTTTATTGAGTCACTTATGTTTCTATCACTAAAACTATATCATATTAATAAATCTTCATCTATAAGGTTGAAAAATCCAATTTTAGAGTTACACATTAAAGACATACATGTTTTTTCTTCTATTTGGTGTTTTCTCTATAACTTTATAAAGGAATCATGTGCATTATTAAAGTCATATTATTTTTTTATGTTATTTAAAGATCAATAAAATATTTTATTTATTTCTACAACAACGAGTGAAACTTATTTGTCTCAATAAAATAAATATCTACTAATTTATTAGACTATGGATTGATTGAACTCTGTTGTGGTGGTGGTGGTGGGGTATCAGTTTCTCAAACTATGCTATGGATTTGTGATTCCCAATGAAATAACTATAAGAACATCTAAACGCCTTATTGTAAATGTATCAATTACGTATATTTAGTAGATAAAGTCCTCTATAAAAGGACTTATTAGTTAAAATCTACAAGATCGTAGATAGAGTGTTAGTGGAGTGGATTAGGGGATCCTTGTGACCTTAACCATTATATGTCACCACGTTATTATTGTTATTTATATCCACTGCTTACTCATATTTAAGAGATAAGGAACAAATCACCGTAATTCAAGTGGAATGTTTCAAATCTACTGATGTATTTATAGAATCATAATTCACCACCTCTTGTGTCTTCATTATAGTCATTTTGACCTAACATCTAACAAAAGTACAGTAGTGTCGATCTACCATAAGCTGGGGATGGATCTAATGAAAGCAATGGGTAACCTATAACATGGGGAATATAAAACTACTGTGAGTTTATTAATTGATAGACACGAGTTCAATTGAAAAAAATAGAATTTTATGTATCTCTTACTTTCTATATTCGATTTGGTGTTTACTATGTATGGAGTTTTCACATGCTGGGATCCAATTATTATACAAACAGTATCAATGGTTTCTTGGTAATGTTTGTGCATGAGATAAACATAGAACATACTACTCTCACATGATAGATAATATTGGTTTGAATATTACATTACATGCATGAAACTCCACTTTCATGCATGATAGATGATAATGATCTCTTTAGAGGATAATGGAATATCGATGAGATAGTGTGTAGAGTTTGATGATATCTCATGAGATGCATCATATGAGACTTATTGATGCTAAAAAGTTAAGGAATGATATTTTTAGAGGTGACAATGAGTTGTTTATTCACAATAGTTGTGAAAAACAATAAGAGGATAAAATTACATGTATTGATAATGCAGTGGAAAATAAAGATCATGGAAAACAATGATCATATGAGTTTTAATGAGAAAATAGGATGCATGTGTTATTCATGAATACTTACATAAATAAATATATGAGTTATTAATATTGAAATTAATTATGAATTATATGAATAATTGTTCTATAATATTTATGATGAATATGAGAATGTCATTGTTAATAAACCTCATGAGTGAAGAAGACTAGAGTATTTTGGGTATTTAAAATGTGATTAAATTTGGATTATATAATTAAATATCTAGTGGAATTATTGATGACTAAGTATTTAAATGGACTGGAGGAAACATTTATAATTTAATAAGATTAATGATCTCTATCATTAAAGAAGAATATTATAGAAAAATAAATGTTGATATTCGAAAACATTCCAAGAGGAGAATGTAGAAAATATATTTACGCGTTACAATAAATATAAATACGAGATGATGAAAAATGAAAATTTTGTTTGACAATAATTGTTTCAAAGAGACTATATTGATTATTTGGGGTTCCTTTTTTAAAAATAAAGATCATTTTGTGTTTTCATTCTATAATGTATGATATTTTTGTTCTTATCTAATTAGAAGAAAGGTGATATGATGATATTTCACTATATTTTTTATAACAGTCACTGTCCCTCATGAAGAAGGTGTTTTGTTTGATATAGAAGAATCTCCCCCAAAAAAAGAGGGTTTTTGTAACGTCCTGGTTCCAGAAGCCACCCAAAGACGCCCCGTACCCAGGTTGTCACATGGCCTCAAGCGCATTTCCCTGAACACTAGAGGCTACCGACTAGCAGTGAGGGACTTGGGTGTGATAGTGGCGAAACTATGCCCTCATCGGGAGAATAACACAGTTGAAGAGAAATAAATATACAATAGCAGAAGCAGTAAATATCCAACAACAGTAAACAATGTAATACTGAATAATAATAAAAAACTGGAGAACAAATATAAATAATTCATGACACATATGTCTAGAAAAATATCCAAACAAGTCACAATGATGAATACAATACTAATCCTATGTACAAAAGAAAATCAATAAACAGCTCCATAGCATCATAGGCCTATGCTTGGTCCCATGATCTCAGCTCTAAAACAAATTAAGTACCTGAAGTAGAAGGGTGCTTACCATTATCTATACCTGTAAGAATATAATCTGTTTGGGCCCAAAAGCATGGCCCAAAGAGAGTGTGAGAATAAATCACATTAGGCATCCACCATGAGATTTGTGCCTAACAGTCAGTGAATATATGATAGGCAATAAGTAAATAAAAGCAGTAAACAAGGAAGTACTCAACAGTAACCAATCCACAGTTTCACTGCATTAAATTTCATATATCACGCAACAGATAATCAAAGCAGCTAAACATAAAAGGAAACCCTCTGGGAATTACTCATAGCCTATCCCCTCTGGTCCTGCCTAGAAATTGACGCAACCATTTGGGAAGTACTCACAGTCTAGCCCCTCTGGATTAGCTAAACTATAGAATCCCTAAGGAAGCACTTACCGTCAATTCCTCCTACAGACTCATATCAGTAAAATTAATGCACTCTGGGGAAGAACTTTCATCTCATTCCCCCTATGGTCTCTGTCTAGGAACTACAGACAATTTAAGGAATCACTCAATGTCAATTCCCTGTGTGGTCTCGCATCGTATGTTATAAAGACACTCTGGGGAATCCCTTACATCTATTCTCCCTATAGAATATACACCAATTTCTCACGGCCCTATGTATGTCAAGAAGGCATATACATGTGCATCGGCCAATGTAAACATCAATAACTACTTGGATAAACAATCTACAACATACCAGTATGTCAGAACAATAGTCATAGCATCCTACAATACTAGTCATGGGTAAACATGGTAGCCTAACAGGCTAAGAAGAACCAAACAGCCATACAAAACATGCGTGGGAAAAAACTCCAAAGCATATCAATTCACCATATTCACAATCAAATTAACCTCTACTCTAGCATACAATCATTGCAGGAAAACAATAGGGCTAAAACAGTAAACACGCAATACCCCATTCATGGGTATTGGCGATTTTGCACATATAAATCAAACACTTTCAACATAATGGCACAAAACACCTACCTAAGTGTTGGGAGATATCAATATGTGAACCAAAAGCCTTGAATCAACGAAGAAAACAGTTGATCTATAAAAATTTCTAAAAAATTAAACATAGGATAACTTGAGAAAGAAGAGGAATCATGAAACCAAGATAATGCAGAAGGAAGATCTTATTGAGGTGACCTCAATGCAATTAACGGTGGTCGAATCAGAGATCAGACGAAGGCTTGGGGGCTCGGAGAAGTATCAAAGCCATACTCTTGCTATCGGATGAACCAAACTGAGAAAGAGATTGGTATGTCCGTCATACATGACCCCGTTGTGTTTAATGAAAAAAAATAAAGTATAAGGCATGTAATTCAGGAGTACATGGCATGTACTTGCCTTAAATGGCCCCACATTAGGCGCTCTCTAGGTCACCACACACATCCATGTACTCGGCTAATAAACAAACTGCACATAGTCACTCGTGGAATCCATGTACACGACATGTACTTTGAAAATTTTCAGAAAAACCTAATTTTCAAAAAAATTGACCAGAAAAGAAAGAAACACCTAAAATAAAGATCATAGTTCTTACATTTTCCTTATTTTAATAATATTATGGGTTATTATCCCTTTCTTGTTTCAATAATATCATATCTGAGAAGGGGATAATTCCTACTCAAACCTTTGGCACCAATTTCAGGTGTTCGTAATCACTAAAATTACATAGTGATAAAAAATCATTATACATGACAAAATATGAGCTTGAAATGTTGAATTCTCTCACACTGAGATAGAATCCTGTAAACATTTATAGTATTTTAATACAATTAATATTTCATGCATACGAATGAGGCTGAGAAAAAAGGAGAGTGAATCACAACATGAACCTCTCACATGGGTTGAATTATCATTGAATTTTTTTAAAGTAAATTGGAACAATTTATTCACCCCCATCTCAGTGGTACCATAACAAGATCTAGGATTATCATATATTTCAACTATTATCACACCACATGCAGTTACACACATAGTTTTATCATTGTGGGCGTTTATATCCAATTAGTTACTTCCTATAGAGTTTTTATACATGTACCCCACACATACTTTTCTTTTTCTACTAGTGAGGCTTTTTTTCCAAATCCTTAGTAGGGTAAGATGTATTGTGATTTTTGTGTAATATCTTATTATCATATTATTGAGTATATGTTACTGGAAAAATTGGAAATGTTTTGTACAATAAAATGATTTGTTCAAATAATCTAGTGATTAACCATCTAAAACCATAGTGATAGGTTGTGGATTACTCATGTTCTTGATTGAATTTTAATATTTAAAATATAAAATAAATTTATATTAAAAGTGTGTTGGGGTCACTATCACACATAGGATAGATAAGATGGTATTGTAAAACCCCAAACTAGACCACCAGGTTCAAGAGGATATTCCACATAACCTCTTGCAAGACATCTTATACACATGTGGTTTCTAACTTGCGGTTAGCACCAAGATAAAAATGTGTGGAGTCTATACCATCAATACCCAGTAAACATAAGATTACTAATAATGGAAGATTTAAAAATAATATAAAAATAATGATTAAATAAATAAACATCATTATAGTATAAATAGACACATATAATAACAACTCATATAGTATCAATATTCCATGTTAGACACCAAAAATAAAACCCAAATAACGTGATGCGCATAAATGGTGGATCAATGTGTGAAGAAAACCAACTAAATAAAGAGAACACAGATATGTATTTTTAATTCTATCCTATAATGTAGGAAACCACTTGTATAAACTACTCAACCATCTACTATATGTTCATTTCCCTATTCTAGGTCTTTGGTGATGAAATTTATAAGATCACTAAAATTATTATGTATGGTTTGAGTATGATACTCAATTGCAAACCACCAATGACAATTAACATAAGTACATAAGAGATAATAGTTCACCCCATGAAATTTATCATTAAATGGATACAAAACAATATGTAACAAAAGATCAAATATACAAGCTCTTTCCTTATAGATTGGATCTACCATCTTTGTCTCTTTGCTGAAAGGATCAATGACCAACCACCTGACACACACCCTCAATAGGATGGTCCCAAACTTGTTTGAAACTTCCCCCTTGATGGGATAGTCCAATTCACATCGATCTATCATATAAAACATCCCTTTTAGGGGGTAGTCTATTAATTCCAACATTTATTCCCAACTATTGAAGACAAAAGAAAGATACCTATTATATAGGGAATAAATGAATGATAACACACAATAAAAATAAGGAAAGTATCTTTATAATAATAATACACAAGAATTAAAAATAAGAACATGTCTTAGGGATACACATGCACACCAAATGTGATTAAGCATTAAACATAGGTCTCACATTCACACACACAAACCCCACCAATTAATACCACGAACCCATATAAACTTTTACTATATTCAAATTTTTTTGACACCAGGTTCAATAATGATCAACATCTAGTGTTACTGTTTAAGTCCAAATGCACCACATAATCTTAAAACCGAACCATATTTAAAAAAATTTAGAAACTAGGGTCACATTTGATGATAAAAAATGCCCTAAAGGTATGTTAAGATCAAGCATACCTGAGAAGATCCACTACCAACAATGATATAGGATTGATTGAGGTTTAGAATCTAGTTCCATGAATCAGAGTGTCGATTCTTTAAATAATAAAAAACCCTCATTAGGTGATACCAAAACCCTTAGGGTTTACCAATATATTATTAATATTATTTGTTTTGATAATGGAAATGGGAATGGAAATGATCTATATTTTGAAGGAACTCACCAGATTGGTCACGAATGGATGATTCATTTTTCAGAAAACAAAATGAGAAGTTATAATGGAGGGAGAGGGAATAAAATCATTGTTTGAGATCCAAAATGGTCTTAATAGTAAATAGAGAAATGTTTTAATGGGAAAAATATATAAATGTTTGATTTTTAAAATAATTTATATAATATCATCATCCAAACTAGGTTATGATGGACTCCACTGGTGAGCACATCACCTCCATGGGCTGGTGGGTGGGATGTAATGAAAATCTACAGAATCCATATAATATATGGTGAAGATGTTATTGACTTTTCAAGACAAATAAAATCATCATCTTATCGTACATCCTTTTTGGTCTATCTCAACCGAATTTATATTTCCCACTCCCTTGTCACTTCTTGAAAGCACTAATGCTACCACTGAACACTAATAAAAGGAATGATCATCCCTCAAATAACATTATCACTTTCATCCACTATTTGATGGATCCATTCCACCAAATATCCATAGAGATAGAAATCAACATACATATAGTTTAGAACATTCAATGGATTGGTGTCATTCCTTTGTAGTTGAGGCGTGTGGAACACATTATATTTATCTTTATACTATAGAGAAAGATTCAACTGATAGGTCATTATTCTAGCCTATTTGATAAATTTGAATGGACTAATGCACCATGATTACAAAATTCACAGATTCCATAAACATCTAGTTCCCAACTGATGATACATGGAAATAAAGTCCGTGGCACCCATAACGAACTCCAAGGGTTATCTCATTTGGTCACCAAAATATATATGCCTGTTATAATCTAGAAATAACCATTTTGACTCAAAAAAACCCACTCTAAGGTATCCTATATCATCAAATACCCAATAAATATATACTAACCCGATTCATGCTGGCATAGAGGTCAATGACACGGCTACCCTTACCGATCCTCAAACAGGGACATATCGATCAAGGACTTGAAGCGGTTATGTAAAAGTACTTCACTAGAGACAACTGATTGTCCCAATAATCTATAAAATCCATAATAAATTCATGAAGAATATCCTCTAGGGTCTATATAATTCTCTCTTACTGCTCACCAATTATAGGATGAAAGGTCGTACTAAGGTTCAACTAAGTACACATCACCTTCTACGTGCCTTTATAATAAAATTGATGTAAAATAGGAATATCAGTTAGAAACCAGACTAAATATGACTCTATGAAGCTATATAATATATCATATATAGAGACTTCGATTATCAACCATTGATTTAGTTGCATAAATTACTATTAATTGACCCTCCTTGGTTAATCTAACCTGTAAAACCAGTTGAACCATGGTTATTGATAGATGGATACAAATTATAATTTTTTTAATTTTTTTCCAATATACACTAGATTAATCAAGATTTTGAATGATTACTGATCTTATGTTTTATGTGGCTTTATTTCTAATGGTGGAGTCTTCTCCCGATGTTTGTAAGATTCTTGGAAGTCAAAATTAAGAGGAAGTAAAAATCTTCATGAAAGATGTATTTCAAGGACTGGCTAATTGAAATATATAGAATCATGGATTTCATGATGTTTGGAGTTTTTTTTGAATATGTGGAGTTTCTATAAATAATATAGTGTCATAATGTTTTGATGGTTTGGGAAATTTTTTTGGGAAGAATAGATGATCCAGAATGGAAAGATGGTATGTTACATGATTATAAGAAGCTACATGAATTGAAATATTTCATTAATGGCTCATAAATAAAATGATCTTTGTCAACATGAATGAAGTGGTTACTAAAAAGTCTACAGACATATTGAGAGATTTATGAAAGAGGAAATATCTATAAATAGGAGGAATCTTATAGTATGATGCATCGATAGAGTTTGGAAAAATTAAAAAATACACTAATTTTTGAAATGTCTTACTTAAGTGAATTTAATTCACAAATCATGAAATTTTCTCAACCACAAGATTCATGAAAAGAATTTTTATGAACTAATTGTTTCTAATCCATTTCAGAAAAGGGATTTTTCTAAATCATGAAATTTTCTTGATAGTTTGGAGTTCTGTGAAATCCTATAGTTTCAGAAAGGCTAAGAGTTTTTTAAATGTATTTAGTTTCACAAAATATTAAAGATCATTAAAAAATGGCTGATTCATGGAAAATGGATTTTTGAAAAAGTTTCTTACACAGAAAATTGGTTTTGAACATCTAGTTTGAATGAACAGTGCATTCAAGTGCACGAATTAAGGTCTTTGGTGCAAGCATAGTCATTTGCAAATCAGTAAAAAAGAATTATTTTACCATGCTCGTGATTCTACCTTCAAGTTAATAAAATTAATAAGACGTCACTTAAAGAATTGAGGATGGGGTTTGGGTGGGGGGTTAACAGAAGTGATATGAGGGAGGTAGTGTGTTGTCACTAAAATTATTTTAAAGGTGGTGTTCCTAGAATGGAGTGAAAACATATGATATTTTTTAATAAAAACTATATACTGAAACTTAGTGGATTCTGGTATGAATGACACATGTTCAGTATATGATCCTTGGACAACCACTTATTTGTGAACCAAGAGAAAATGGTGTGTCATGTTTTTATTTATACATATGGGTGTTTAGTAATTGCATGATTCAATAATATAGGGTTAAAATGTTCCTACCAATATGGGGACAAGATCTGTCACATTGAACCAAAAGGTTGTCACCTTGATTCACCCCACCCCTCATAGGGTGTTGTAGTTACTTATACAAGACATAAATTATCCCATCCTTTCAAGATACAAGGTAACCTTATCATGAATTGTGTTGTTACATAATCAAAGATACAAACCGAAATTGGAATTGGCTTAAGAAACCCTCTAGGACTTTGATGCTGAGTCTTGTTTCTCTGAAATGAAAGACATGATCAAATAAATAATGTTATGTCCCTCTTCATGTGAGGCCACTAATACTATCATCTAACATAATGATACATATTTTCTGATCCTTTGTGCATTTTCCACTATGAATCATGAGATTCTTCCATCAACTCCTCTCATATAAAAGAATTAACTATTACTCTACCATGAAATATAAGGGCATGAAATCTATCTGTGGTCCACAATATAATGGAACCATTTTATTAGAACATCTCACACATCATAACAAACTCGAGATCCAGTTCCTAACTAGCCTCAATATGTTCCACCAATGAGGATGTTATCCCTATGGATTCAAAAACTCTAACCCCTCAATCCTCAACTACATCCACCTTCGAGTGTAATAACAAATATATTATATTCCACCCAAACTCTATCTATCACTCGCTAACTTATTGTGTCTTCCTACTAATGACATTAGAAACTACATCAACTTTCCCAGGATTATAATCCATCTCAAATTCGAACATACTCAAGTACTCTACCCAAAGCCTCTGAAAAAGATTTAGCTCATACTGGGAGAAGATATACTACAGAATATGGTGGTCATATACAAGAATAATATATCACAACAGAGATAGTGTCAAAAAAATTCAATATATGAACCACATATTCCAACACCACATTGTGAGTAGGGTAATTCAAGTCATGGTGTCGCATCTGATGTGACCCATAAGAAATTACCTTATAACACTATACTAGAACAACCCCCAGGAAAATACCAGATGCGTTAAATACATTTCATACCTAACTCCAAGCTCAGGGAGAATTGGGATGGAAGATAATAAAAACAACTTTTTTAGATCTAAAAATAATTCTTCTCACTTTCTATCAATTCAATCTTGACTCCCTTGTTGGTAAGTTCAGTCATGTTTTTTTCCAGAATAGAAAAATCCTAATTGAATATAATATTATAGTTATCCTACATGAGAGAATTATTTATCTCAAATGAATTCCTCAATCATTCCGAGGATATAACTGTATCATTTTTCTTTAGATCAAGTAATATCACTTCCTAAGAAACCATGTGTCCTATAAATTTCACATCTATTATATAAAAGTGACAGTTTATGTACTTTTCCTAATGATAATGTGATCTAATTATACTTAGTGAAATGTTAAGATGACAAGAATATGATTTTTACATCTTGATATATATCAAGATGTCTTCAAGGACACAATTATGAAGGATTAAAGGTGTTTGTAAATAATTATTCATGCATTCCACAAACACTACTAAATAATTCATTAGACTGTATAAAATAAATACATAGTCATTAAATTCATACCTACTATTAATTTCATTCTCCTCTATGTATTCCTTCGAGAATTGGAGTTTAATTTAACCATAATGTAGACAAATATTTGAAATGCATTTTTCTCTTATAAATCATTTGAACAAGTCCTCAATTATAAAAAATGGGTACCTCTTCTTCACAGTGGACCGATTCAACTAGTAATAGTCTAAAAAAATTCGAAGACAATGTTTTTCCATCAACGAAAATAATAATTTAGCACCCCAATGGGAATTCATTAGTATGAAGAAGCCTTTATCCTTAGGATCAACATGTGACACCTTGATATTATTTCAATTCATCTAGTTCCATGTGATATGGTGGAATAGATATAATTCATTCACTAGAAAAGAGGAGGGGGTCATTGTTTAACCCCTTGTAAGGATCATTCCATCCCACCATAGTGAAAGGAATTCTCCTAAATGAAGGTATTATCCCACTCTACCTACCACTATATTACAGTCATTGGTTAACATAGTCTTCTCTGCTTTAGGTGATATTAAATTCACTCATGTTCATTAATAATAATTATGTAGATGGTAGATGGTCAAAAATTCCATTCCATGTATGACATTGAAAACTATCATCTCCAAAATTTTGAAGCTCTAAACATACACAAGGATATGAATAACCATTATAATTTCTCGATAGTTATGAAGATAAACCACTATATTTCCTAGTGGTGTATTAACATATTGAAACTAAGATGATTACTTAACTGGTATGTCTAGCCTAGAAACCACTTGATAAAATTTATGCAAATGGGGTTATACTATATCCAAAAATGGAATATGTAGAGTAAATGAAATCATGTCCATGCCTTTCACTATTAAGGGTCCTTCTTTAATGTTAGTTGAAGCTTGATCAATTACATAGTTTCTTCCACCTTCCATTCCATGACACCCCAGAGGCACTTGAGTAACCTAATTGATGGGCCCTTGTGGGGTATGTACCTATTTATAGGGCCCTATATCTATAATTATTTTGTACATCCTCAAATACCTATAAAGATTCATATGACCCCACTTCACACACTAGTGATAATTTAAGAGATAAATGAGATATTCTATTTAAACGTGTCCCATAATATAGCATATTCATAGCACATAGAAGATTCATTTCTCATAGAGGGATCAAAGGAACCATAACATTGCTCTAACTATTAACCACCAACACAAAATTTGTCCCGTTACATCCTTTTATTTTTCATAGGATAAGAAACTATGATTACATTGGATAATTTCTATATTGATCCTCGGATGGTAGGGATAAGACCAACAACTCAGGGTTCCTAAATTCTCTTCTTAATCATCAACAACATATAGATAAAAATAGAATATGTTATCATATTGAAGTTCATAACTATGTATTTCAGCATTAGATGAATACTAATAGCAAAATCTCTAGCCTTTTGAACTAATTTCCACACTAAACGAAGAGAAAAGTGAATTATCCTAGTTATGTGTTCTGAATAGATTGACAATTTTTTCTTCCCCTTCTAGAGCATCATGAACTCCTAGGTGAAGTCTATTTTCAATGAATCTAGAAATAACCCCTCAAATAAGAGAACATTAAAGGTCACCAATAATAGTCATTTGTACCTTCCATCCTCTATCATGGCATCAATCCATCGTCCATTATTTTGTTGAATCATAATTATTGGAAGCATATCCTTCTGCTCCAAAGGGATATGTACTAGTTTAATGATATTCGTAGTGATCTTTATCAATTCTTTCATATCATAGGGGATTTTGGATCCTAGGGAGGATGGGGGATTCTAGAGTAAGAATTCACATGAATAATTGACCTTCATCATCCCACCCATTTTTTCCTTCTATCCTAAACATTCACTAGACTAACAAGTCCAAGATGGTCTAGTTATATACCTTAACCCACTTGAGAAACCCTGGGATCATGCTCAGTTTCATCCTCCTATAAAATAGAGGGTGAAACTGGCTATGAAATATGTCTAAGAATAACTATTTCTTGAAATCTTTGATCATACCATTGATAAATCAAAAACATATTAAACTATCAATCAATAAATAGAACATTGTCACACTCAAGGATTTCCAACAATGTACAACCTAATTGGATACCCATAAGAACAAGGTATAACCCATTGAGCACTATCTATAAATCAACACAAGCCTCTAGTACCATTAAATAAGTCACAACCATATATATACTCTCAAGCATAAAATACTCATGCTCAAATAAAAATAATCCAATAAAACATTTACTAAAAGAACATATTATAATTTCAACACTCATTTAATTATTTGGACTATTTATAATGCAAGAAAAAATTACATGGCATTTGATCTTATGTGTCTAAAAATGATCCATGAATTGAAACCAAATCCCATATATTAGTATACCAACATCTTTTAAATAACCCAATGTGAATTAAATAATATATACCATCATACAATAAGAATATAAAATCCACCGTTATGGAAACATGAAGGTCCACTATATAATGTTGGCCATAAACTGACATAGCTCCCCTTTCTGACTATAAACCATATAACTTCATACATACCCTATCCTATATCAAGGAAAATAGACAAAACAAGGAAGTAAACCCAGTACCCTAATACCATTTTGTAACACCGAAATCTAAATCTCCAGGTTCGAGCTAAGAATCCACATTACATCTTTCATGCCTCCCCATAAACAATAGGTTTCTGACTAGTTATGTGGTCCAAGTTAATAAGATGGGGATTCTATTACACTATTACTATGTAAACATTAGTGTAATAATAATGGGATAAATAAACTCAATCAATAAATAAATATTAAATAAACAAATGTAATTAGTGTAGCAACATACCCAAGTAATACCAACCCATGCAGTATTAGTATGGCATGCGAGACACATAAACTATAAATAAAATAATGGAATTCCCAAAAATTGTTGATTAATGTACGATGTAAATAATCTAAATTGAGGCGACAACAAACATCCAACTCTAAGTCCATCATGCAACACCCACACCCTTCTATAGAACCTTATCAACTATCTCCGATAGGTTTTCTGCCTATCACCATATCCCCGATAATGAATCATATAATAGAAACAAAATTCCTATATATAGTGTGAGTAAAAAAATTAATAGGACACTAGTAACAACACTTACCGATTCTTTATAAGATATACTAGTGCATAACATGAAAGTAAATTGGTTTTGGATAATAAATTATATATCACACAAGAAAAAATATTCAAGTCTAGTCCATAGAGACCAACTATACCTACATCAACTCTATGCTGGATGGAATATCTATGAACTTCTTAGCACATCCTTCAAAAAGGGATAATCCAAAACATATCTGTCACATCCGCCAAAATGGGATATTCCAATTGATTTTGACATATTTTTTAACCCATCCCAGTCAGGGGATAGTACATTAGGTTTGACCTACATACCCCCCTATAAAATAAAAAACAACATCACATACGATAAATTATACAAATGAATGAACAAAAATACCATCAAATTAACCATGTATAATAATAATTACAACCCAGATGAAAGGAACACAAGCACATGTCTCGGGGCTGTGCACACACACCTCATGTAATTTGTAATAAATCATAGGTACCATGGGGCTACACATGCATGGAAAAAATTCATTCCAAGAACATATATAAACAACCAATAATGTCAAGGGATTACTAAATTAGGTGAAATAACTATTTATGGCTAGGGTCACCATCTGTGTCCAACTGCACCAACGAATCCAAGAACTAAACCTGATTTTTCAATATTTAGAAAATAATATTAAGGATGGGGATAAACCACATAGTTGAGATATGATAAGATCATCCTTACCTGTGAAAACCTATTTCTAGTAATCATCTAGGTCTGATTGGTGCACAAATATGAATTCCCAGAATCAAAGTTATTATTCTATCAACAATAAACAAAACCCTTATAAGGTCAGGCTAACTTGATGAATAAATCAATAATCTAATTTGTCTACTCTATGTGTAAGGGAAGTAAATTGATCTAGAATGAGACGAAAATAATTTATTTCAGAATACAGGATTGATCCATTGTTTAGGAATCAAATGTAACAGTCAGAAAGAATGGAGAGAGAAATAACTATTTTAGAGATACAAGGTCTCTAGGGGTTGAGAGAAAAATTTTCAAATGAGAAATATATATAATTTTAATGTTTTTATAATTAATCACCTATGATCTCGTTTACCTCATTGGGATCTAGAGGATTCCACCTGTAAGATAGTGGATTCTACAGTCTGGCTAGTTTCTATTCAGTTGAACTAGTTCTACGCAGTAACAACATTTTATGGCCAATGAGATCTATTGAAAATATGAAGATTATAAAGAATCCATTGACTGGACATTGGATGCCACCAGTGAGCTAATAAAGAAAACTGGCAAGCCAATAGAGTTTTTGTATTTTCTTTAAGCTGTAACATGCTCACCAGCCGAGCCCGATTCCTTTTCCTGGCACCCACACACATCTAACCAGCCTAAAAAATAAGTTAAACATATTACAAATCTATATAAAATTTGACATGAAGCATGTAATAAATAGAGGATGTCATATTTATGATGGATTTATCCAAGTCTAATGTTGATAAGTAGAAGAATCACCTTGATTAGGGTAAAAAAATCTTCAATTATGAAGCATCTAATTAAATCACAACTGTTTACATATTATTTGAGAAAATGAAATACTCAACCACAATTGAATCCCTAGTAATAATCTATAAATACTCCTTGATAGATAAATAAATTTAAATCCCTTGTATGATTATTTTTCTCTCTTCACTTAGGAGAATGATGTTCTAAATAACAATGGTGTTGTGTCTTTCCACTATGTAAGGAAACAAATCTCACTATGTTGGTTTTTAGGCCACATGGTTTTATGTTTTTAATTCATATTAATCTCCATATAATTATCATATCTGACCTATTATTGATTATGTGAGTGCTTTAATTTCCATTTCCTCACTCATACACAAAAACATTTCCTATTTTTATATATAGTTGGTCATTAAAAACTTGGGGAAGAAACCTAAACATAAACAATAACAGAAGATAAAAAAGAAAATTTTATTTAAAAATCATCGCATAACTTTTGAAATTATGAGTAACACATGATACTCCATAGTATATTATAATAAAATAATATTGGATAAGAGAGATTAAGGGATCTAGTATAATTCTTATTTTACTTCTAATCTCCACTGTGGATATACTCCTATAGTTGAATTTCACATTGAGAAATCTTCACTAGTCTATAAAATCATCCTTCTCATCCTGTATTCTCCTGACATAAGGGGAAATAGTTTATTATAACACCATTTCTTTAAGTATTAATATATAATTTCTCGAAACATTATCCTTGGGTTTTATGGATAACTTCTATATAGAATAAAGTAAATATTTAGTTTTTAAATATAGATAATAATCATTAATGGGATTTCATTCCAAGGTAAACATGTAATTATATTCTAATCCCTATAATAACCTCTTACCTTCCTCTCTTTATTCCCAATTATCCATGTTGGATTCATGTTAAATAATCCCATATGTTTTTTATGCATTTATGATTAATGAATTTCTTATATTATCTAGTGCTTACCTATTTTCATTATGAATCATCTTTTCATTCAAAACTAAGATCCATTTAACTCTTCATTATCTCTAAAAACTCATCTCCCATATTTTAATTATTATGACAAATATAAATGAATGTATTATCAGGATTTGATTATTGTTTAGTAAAGGGTCTAGTATTTTTAGGGATATAGAATTTACTCTATGATTTCCCCCTCTATTGTTTGAATCACATATGAAAAAATTAAGTTGGTGTTTTAAATATGAGATGCCTAGTTTTTTAACTATTGGTTTTATAATCTATGAAATGGTTATAGAAAAAATGAGTGATAATTCTATCTATATTAGATATTATTCTACATCCACTAAAACTGGGAAACCTAGCAATGATTTCATTAGAATTATCTCCATAAATTTATAATTAACGTAAATGTGATTGTAAATATTTTTCCAATGAGTGTACCGACCCTTGTCTTGAGATATCAAAGGAAACAATTAAACTACTTTATATTTAATCATGTTTTGGAGTTATTTTTCATTTTTAGTCTTCAATATGAATATCAATGTTATATAATGATTTTTTAAGTTTTTTTCAAGTATTGAGAGGATTTATTATATTATTTTAGAAGTTTTATATGCTTGGGATTATGTTACTTGTCATTTTGAAGTCTATGACCATCAAGAACAATGTAGAATCTCACTGGGTATCTGGTGAGGTAATGAAGAATGGGTGCCATGGGAATACTAATGGGTACCTGGTGGCCTTGTATCATATATTTAGTATCCTTAAAATACATTTTTAAAAATTGAAATATTAAATCATTGGGCCCCACTGTAATTTAATCTTTCTGTCATGGGAGATCCCAAATTCATAAAACCATTTTCTTCACTCCATATTATTATTTTAACTCCTTATATTCTTAGTTATTCATAGTTCTTTCAGGGGAAAATCATTCCATGTGGAAAATATATCTCTCCAAACCCATTATTTCTTGATTTTTCTAATGTTCAACACTATATTCAACCTTAAATATCTTTGGGGGAGGTGTTGGTTCATTCATTATTTAATTTTAGGCATTTGATGTTTAATAAAATAGAGATTATTGATTGTATAGTCATGTTAGTTCATGGTAGGTGATTCCTTACACATTACCCTAATCATGTGGTTGTTTATGGTCTCTTGGTACATATAATAATACAAAACACGTGGAATATCATGAATTAATTAGTATATACCTATATATTATGATACTTGGACTGCCTATAAATAATACATAAATCATTAAAGGATATTTGACCATAAGTTATGTTTTTATTGATTATTTGGATCCAATGGAATTAATTTTTGAAATTTCACCATAAATTAGAAGATAATTTTTTTAATGAATTACGTCATGGTGAATATGAGCAATTAG
This sequence comes from Viscum album, assembly GCA_963277665.1. Classification (NCBI taxonomy): domain Eukaryota; kingdom Viridiplantae; phylum Streptophyta; class Magnoliopsida; order Santalales; family Viscaceae; genus Viscum; species Viscum album. The sequence goes on from OY728153.1 coordinate 31,117,478, forward strand.
ACAGGACCTATTGGTTATGTAACATTCTTTTTTAGGAATATATGAGAATATATTCAAACAATGGTTTTCATTGGATAGGTTTTCTAATGAATTTAGATGTGTAATTGGAAGAATAGTATAGTAAAGGTTATTGTAATGTATAAAGTGACATAGTGAGATTGTTCTAATCATTTTTAGGTGAATTAAAAACTTTATGTGTTTTTGGGTGATAAACTTTAATAGGTTTATCAAGGGGACTTAACTGTCAAAGGGTTTCAGTATTGATTTAATGTCGTACCAATATTATAGGATAAATTTATCAAAAATGGTATCATTGCAACACCTAAATCAGGAGTAGAACATGGACTCCTTGAGTGGTGACTAGTGTAGGAAAAGAGATCCCCTTATCACTCTTACAAACCTGATAGTTTATATATGTATAGAAACATATGATAAAATAATACATTAAATGGAAATGGAATTACCACAAAAAATATTATTAGTAAAACTATTTTAATAGAAAAAAATTAGAGTATTTATTAAGTGAGTTTATTATTCTACTCATTTATGTCCAATTTAAAGTGCTTCAATGTCATTGTTTATCTAAGATGACTTGTTATATGCCATTATATTATATGTGCACATGTCATTAAAAAAATAATATATTTATTGTTTTGTATGAATATATATATATATTCCTAAAGAAAGTAGAAAATTAATATATTGGATATTATTATAGTTATAACTATGAAATAATACATGTTATCTATTTTTTGATCTACGAAACATAGTTTTTCTTTTGTATTCTGTAAATGTATATCTATGTAAACATACATGTTTCTAAGGTAGTAGTAGATATGTGTACACAAGATACACATAGAGATATGAGGTTCATATTGAACTCGATATTCCCTTTATTGTGATGATGTATTCTATAATATTTATTGGATAAATTAGAAGGATTTTCCCTCTTTAGGGATGATATATCACCACTTTCCATGAATATTATCACTCTTATGAGTGGATGTAGATTGAAGTATGTTTTTATCTTTGGATTGACTACGAGGATGTAGTGTTGAATTTCATATTTTGAGTTGTGCTTGGAGCATGTATATGTTTGTTTGGACCTTCATTGTATTAGGAGTTATTCAATATGATTATTATTTCTGATTAATACGAATACTTAATCATGTCAATCAGATTTCATTATGATCTACGTTATTATTATATATAATTTCATTTAATTAATGCACTTATATATATAATGGATTTTATTAGGGATGCAATTGGTGGAGGTGTGTAGAGTTTTTTTCTCACAGAATTCATATAAATTAAAATACATATATATTTCACATGATATATTTAATTTACAAATATGTACATGGTTATATGGTTTAATGGATGCCATGGGGGACTAAGTGGGTGAGAAGATCAATTGATAGGTCATGTTATATTGTCAGTGCATGGGAGGATATCATTGAAAGAAGAAATGTTAATAGAAATTAGACATTCATAACAAATTATTTTCTCTGTGTTGTGTTATATTTTCATGAATGGACTGGTTGTGAAAATATATCTAGATCATAACTCCATGGCATGCATGCTTACTAATAATCTTTGAAATTTATTATATAGATATATTTCATTACTAATTTATAGTAAAATTAATTTTGGTAAATTTTTATCAATATATTAGAGTAAATAATTCCATAATGAAAATTATAGTCCCTCAACACTTGTCACTTGAACATGGTGATCATACATCACACTTTGGGTCAATGAAAGAATAGTTTGTGTATAATTTGGGTATCTTATTTGGGGTTGTTACAAATCATATTAGAGTAGTGTTTGGGTCTAGGATTTTATTTTATAGAAATGAGTGAGGCCTATAAGAACTTATAATTTTACCCATAAATTTTTTTGAACAACCTATTTATAGTGGAAACTGAAGTTAAAACTAAAATAAAAGACATAAACTATAGGCTTTAGGGATACCTTTCTTTAAATTTCTCAAATATGAAATAGTGAAACATAAAAATATATATAAGTATCATACAAGAACTTGATTTTGGTATTTGAATTTTTAACATTTTTCTAAAGCCACATTAGTATGAGTGAATTTTATATATTCTTCTTATTATCTGTGAAGATAAATAATTAATTATATGTAACTCATTGAATAATTTGGGATTATATAAATACCATTTTTTTTGATATAAAAACAACTAGATTTAGTTTCATTTATGAATAGAATGCTTCTAAATTTTTATGTTCTTTTATCTATGATTTATATTTATTAAATATTTTCAAAATGTTTATTAATTTGTTACTATAGTTGATTTAAGCCCTTCCTAATGATACGTTTAATATAGATTTTATTTAGTTATTATTGTTACAATGTTAGTAAATTTTCCCCTATGATTCATAGACAGTTGAGTAAATTGATTTATTTATTAAATGTAACAGAAACAATTTTGAAATTTTAAAAACATGGAAATTATATTGTATAGTATTTTTTTCAGTTTTAATGTTTAAATACATAGTCGGTTAGGTACCCCTAAGTTGGGGGGGAGGGGTCAATCAATTATTTAATATTAAAGAATTATTATCCTTAATTTAACCACTTATATTGGTTAAATTATGACTCCTTTATATCTTTAATAAATAAGCCTATATTGAATGTAGTAGAAAATAAAGAACATAGGAACATTAATAATTATAATGTTCAAGAATATAAGTCAACTCTTTGTTGTAATTATTTTGTCATCCCAATCACATATTATATATTATAATCTCAATTAGTTTCACTATAGATATTCACAATCCCATCAATATAGATTCCCATTATTGACTATTTCTAGAGTACCACATTAATTTTATATCTTTATATTTATTACTATAAAAATTGTTATACTAGAAAAATAAATATCCCAATTAAAATGACTAATAGGATCAGTGCAGACACCTGAAGTTGTTAAGAGATTGAATCAGGTGCTGTATATTTTTTGTTACATATTTCTAATTTCTCATAGAACCTTTTACCCCCTATGAAATTTTACCTTTTTTTCTGATTAGAACATATTAATTTATTTTATTTTAACTACATAATGATCAAGCACATTCTGGCATGTACAATAAATAAAAGGCATGTGGTATTTTTACAAGGCATAGTTAAAACACCTAGTCCTTGACATGATTAGAAATTCACCCTAATCATGTATTCTATACTATTATCAGATGTTGACTATAATTGTTAATTCTTCTATCTTCTAACATTCATCTCACCATACATATAATTTCATTATTCCAATCAAACTTCTCATTCCAACTTCACGTCGGAGTTCTCTAACATCTTCTAATGATAGTCACAAAGTCAAATAGTAATCTCTTTATAGACCCTAATTCATATAGATTCCATAGATATGTGCCATTTATATACAAGTGTTTCTTTTATCTCTTTCTTGCAATTAAATCACCATTTTCATATAGTATGCTTCTACATTAACAAGATTTATGTCCTCATTCTCATCATATGGTCTTTGAATTCCATCAAGTCATCTACAATATTGTATGTAACTTATTTCTCTTTCTAGATCAACTTCACTGATCTTCACCAAAACTGATCACCTATCTTTCTAACTCGATATTAACACAAAAAATCTATAATGATCTAGAATATCCATAGAATTTTTAAGGCACGATACACATACCAACAACACAAAAAGGGTCGATCTATCATATATTATTATTATTCAATATTCTATAAAATGGTTATCACTAGATCATTATTAACTCTTAAATTTGATTTCTAAACGATTTTAACTTCATAATTATACTGTATTCTTTTCCTTTTTCTCTTATAGTGGTATCTATTTTAATTCATGACTTGAAACTCTTGATTCTATCCGTCATATTCATATCTCAATCCTTTTACTTTTATATATATGTCAAAAAAAGTTGTTTTGTTTAATATATAATATATCAATTTAATTTATTTCTCAGGGAATTCAATCATTTTTATCACCTTTTTAGTATGTTGTTGTTCCCATGATCAAAATATTCCTTTTATATTTTCAATCAATATCTCTTGAGACTACCCATACCTTTTCATAATTCACTTAATTCTTAGTTTTCTTGGCCAAATAATGTCTAATTGATTATTATTTCAGGACATGTAATATTCCTATACTTATATACTAGGCTCAGCTTATATTTTCCTTCTCATTTTTTAAAAATATCTTTTTTGAAATCCATATCATTTGACCTTTAATCCAAATTTGTTTGAATCATGCAGTACCACAACATTTCTTATGGCATGGAGTTCCCCCTATTGACCTTATCCATATTTTAGGATCAAGAAATTCACAAAATAAAAAAAATAGACTATACTATAGTATTCTTCATTTCTTTTCTCAAATTTCACTTCTCATTAGAGACATCAAGATCACTTCCCTGACATGTTCAAATATTTTATTTCTCAAAACTCAATTATTACCTCACCATAATCAATAATACTTCACTATCATCCACACCATGTTGTTTTAGAAATCGTATATCCTGAATGAGTCTCAACATCTCTCATTTGGAAAGACCTCATATTAAACTCTCACCACTATAGATGTTGAAAATATACCCTAATTCGATCATCATCATTTCCTAGTTCTATTTAGTGTGGTGTTTATTTCTTCAGTGAGAATATTATCAAACTCTAGTTTCTTCACTTATTAAAAATCTAAATTTAATATATTAAATTATTATCTTATTCGTGTGATTATTATGTTTAATTCATTAACCATAAAACAAAAATTTCATCTAAATATAATATTTATTTATATTCTTAAATATAATAATATCATATTTTAGCATGTTAATTTTCAAAAAAAAATACTTTGTGTCGATGCATATGGATACCATTAACCTTGGAATATGATTCTTATATATTTTAAAAATGATGTCTCCATAGGTGTAGATGATTTTTTTATAGACCGGTCCTTCAGAATATGATCCTTACACAAATGAATTTTATGTGTATATATTGTAGATAATTATTATGCAGCATCACTTGATGATTACAAAAATACAAAATCATGGAAATATATAAACCTGATGATTCATTCACATTACACATTTTGTACTTGATAATGGACATGGAGAACATGAATGATTCTTACATAGAGAGTAGATCTTTGAGATGGTGGTTATAAAGAATCCTAGAATTATCCAATTTTTATATTTGAACTGGGAAATCTATATTTCTTTATTACAACTTCTGGTTTAGTTCATGAAATCATAGGCCACCTAAAATCACTTCAAAACACCTTTGGGATAGTTTGAATCTTTTAGAGACTATTCAACACCCTTTATAGCAAACATGAAACATATTTACTCGTACTTGAGTGTATTTATGATCTATACTACAATTATAACTTTAGCCACATTTATACCTCGATACTAGGTGATTTTTAACATTTATTTTTGAAGTTTAAAACCAAATTACTATTTGATAGACTCACTAATAAAACATTCATAAATTTTTTTATTATAGTCACATGTTTTCATCCTCCCCATATAGCTACATTTAGTATCTCTATTTCCAAGGTGTTTTAGACTATCTTGAAACATACCCATCAATACATTTCATTATTTATAATGTGTATCCATCAACATAGTCATATGATTTAATAGGCTTCTAACTACTATTTTCCAGCTAGGTTTTAAATCAATGAGAACAACTAATATATTTCCAAAAAAAATTTATTATCTCATCTTCTTTACAAATTATGGATAGTCAAAATATCATCGTCTTAGGTTAATGGATACTCTATTCCATCACCCATTTTCTACAAGTACTGATTTTCAACTAAAAAAACATTTAAAACAAATACAACAAATGAATAAGTAATTGACATATATAATTTTTAATGAAAATATTAATTTATAATTGGGTTTTCAGTATTTTTTACCCATGTGTTTCAAGTTTTATTAATTTTTGTAATTATAGTGTTTAAAAAACAATTTTGGAAAAGGGAAATAAAAATTAAAAATTAAAATTTTATTTTACTTAGGATGTTTTGGTTCATTTTTTTCTAAAATATTTCAGATAAAAATATAGTTTTTTTAAAATATACCACAAATATGGCCATGGAGGAGCCTGATTGGCCAAACCATGTTCAGGGGCTAGTATGAATAAGCCAGGGTTGACACACATGAGAACCAAGAGGTTTTTGAAGCACACACATGGGTCAGTCTAAATACCAATGGGTTATTGTGCATTGAAATAAGTCTATGTGATTCACATAAGTGTATAAGGGATCCCATCCCTAAAGCAGGAATCTAATATGGGTGAGCCTAATTATAGTAAACTATACCTTTCAATCATATATATTATGTCTTAATAGATTTGTTCTCATTACATGACATTACAATCCCCACCAAAACCATAAAGCTTTAGTGTCTTTGGAAACATGTATTCAAAGACAAATGGTTTATAAGCTATCTACATGTTCTCCCAATAAGTTCATAACTATAATTATTCTTAAACATATCATACTTAAAAAAATTCTTCATTACCAGGGAAACAAAAACATAAGAAATGTTGTGCTCCGATGGTATATAAGGTAAAAATGGGTGATATCAATGATCACATAAACATACCATGAGTATAAGGGTATGGTAATGCAATAATAACATTTAAAAACTACATTATACATATCAAATATCATAATCACGAGTCATAAAATAAATCATGGGTTTTGATAAGACACGAATCATAAATTAATCATTGAACATCACCAATGGGAGGATACCAATTGTATAAGACAGATGTTTCTAGCATACAAATAAGCATGGAAACCCACTTCTTAAGTCAAGGATAACTTCCACTACTATCATAAGGATTTGGTTCACTCCACATTCCATCATATCCTTGGACATGGTTCACACCCTTAACTATCATAGTGGATAAATTCTCACACTGAACTGGATTCACAGTATATTTCATTCCATATTATCTAATGAGATACCAATTTCTACCCAATGCATTGGAGTGATATCTAATTATTAAACCACTTTTCAAATAATAATAATCCATTCATATTTGTTATATATTATCATTAATAATTCATTATGTATCATAACACATTAAAAGAAAACATGTTTCATAAACATTTGAAAAATACATCATTGCATAACTAATGAATGATAAACCCATTTAATAAATATATCATTATCATAATAGTAGACAATACATTGAAATAATAAGGATTATATCATTGGATAATATGCCCATTAAATCATAATTACCATTAAATGATGTCCTCTTAGATGAATATGCCTCTAAAAATGACATGGAATATTCTGTGAGAATAACACGCTTCATTTTTTTATAATTTCATTAACATTTAAAATTTTTAAATTTAATATAGATATAATTTTCATTTCAAATTGCAGTGGAAACATGAAAAGGAATCATTAAGACATTGAGCAGTCATGATGGAGGGAAATTATATTCATTCCATGTATGTTAAAATAAATATTCCATTCACATTTTTGGTAAAAAGATGAAAATAACTCATTTAGAAAATGAACAGAAGATTCATTTTTAAATGTTTTATAAAAATTAAATCATAATTAACAATGAATATAAAAAATCATATGATAATAGTAATACTTTTTTCAAAACATTTTTATTAAACATAGACATAGAATAAAAATATTTCTTGGCCGAAGAGAAAAATAATGTTTATTTTACTTAAAATCGTTTATTAGGTATCATAAGTTTTTAAAGAGAGTAAAATTAATGAACAACATGTAATATATAAAAATAAAACTTTGAGAATAAAATTGTAGTGATTCTTGAGTGATAGATCTCGAAATTTCATTATATGAAACTTAATCATAATCAATCCTAATAAACAGTGAGATTGGAACATAAAATTATTACCACTATGGTAATATCTAAATCAAAACATCATGAAAGAGAGAAATTTATATGGATTTTTAAATATACAAAATTTTCTAGAAAAACATCAGAAAATGTATTCATGTGACACAAATACACCACAAAAATAAAAAATTGGCTAATATGGAATATGTCTCACAGAAATAAAAATGCGAAGATAAATACCCATTCCACATGATGGAATTTTCTTGAAATCACTATAAAGTCCTATATAATTATATTTAATTTATTATAATTTAATTATATAATCATATACATACTTAAAATATCATATATGGTACACTTATGAAATCTTACAAGCCATTTATTAATAATTGTTTATTTAAATCTTCATTACCTGGTGTCAACTTTTTTATTTTTCAGGTATGTTTTAGTTCAACCATTCTTGTGTTTTTAGTTTTATCATTATTATATCATCTATAGAATAGGTAAAAGTAATATAATTATCATATATACACATAATCTATATATATATAGTCATCCATGAAAGGTGGAGGTAGAAGAATGAATTACACAATTAATAGATACTATATAAAGTATGTACACTTGAATACTGTTTCGATTTTTTGTCGAATAAAATGAATGAAAAGAAAATAATAATTGAACTTTATAAAATAAAAATATTACAATAAATAAAACATATATTTATTTAATCCATCACTACACCCATCCAACTAATGTGGTGATGAAACCATAATTACACCGCCACATGAATATATTAATCTGTACATATGCACGAGCGATGTTTTCACATTTTTTATGATGGAAAAAAGATGAATAATGGTTTTACATCATAATAATTACTATTAATTACTATTAATATGTTAAATTTAATATTTTACAATTGATAAAATTGATTTATAGGGGTATAATAAAAAATAAAATTGAAAACGCTCGATTAAGAGTTATAAATCCTTGTTGGGAAACCATTTTTCGATTAAACATTATTCCTTAAAGGGGCGATATTTTGGAATGAATAAATATTATGTAATGTGATGAGGGGATATTTAAGGTATTATGCTAGGGACTTTCTCATATGGAGGGATCAGAAAGGAGTGTGGAAGAGACCAGAATATGTTCCCTCTTATAAGTGAAGGGAGGGACACATTCTGAATTAAATGAAGTATTAAATTAATATAAATTAATTTTTATTATCATGTGAATAAAAATGTATATATTTAGAATATCATATGAGGATAAGTCTAAAAAATTTAATCTAATATTATTTATACATGCTTACATTATGTCTTAACCCTTATCTCTTTGTTTCAATCCCATGATAATCCTTTTGACAATTTCTACAATATCATGTTTTCTATCCGTTATAGGTTAAAAATGTTACCATAAAAGAAAAAATTACAATAAATAGAATATGTTTTATTTTTTAAACCATGTAAAATATATTTTTTCTTGTTGAATATTTTTTTTAATTATAAATCAGTACATAATATATTTTTTATTTTAAAATATCATTAATAAATATTTTGGAACTACTTATTTAAATTGAATATAAATTCATATATAAACCATTCACACATCCATAAAATGGTATATTTAATAAATTATTTTTTAACATAATAATTAATCCATATTTCATTACCTTTATTTTTAGTCAATTATATATTTATTTTTCAACTAATTGAATTAATACTATGTCGGCATTGCGTAAGCATTTAATGTAATTATTCCATCACTAAAAAATAAAAAAATTATTAATATAATAAATTTAATTAATATTTCAAATGAAATATTATAAAATAACTTACACTCTTTTTATCCTTTTGTATAAAAAATTAGTGATATTAAAGTCAACAGAGTGACATTTTGTATTTATTCTTTTCTTAAAACAAAATAAAGGTCATATTCAAATAAAATTTGCATAAAGTGGCCATATATTCAAAAAGGATATAGAAATTTATGAAATAATCACACCAAATAGGATAAATTCTAGTTTTTGAAAATTTTCAAAGCCTTATAATAATGTTTTAGCATTATAATAATCATTTAACAATTACCAAGGTGAAACATATTTATCATTTTTAATATTCATAATGACCAAAATAAAAGCGGACTATTTACATAATGTTATTATACAAATTAAAACGTTCAATACCTTCTTAAAGATTCAATTCTTATAAGTGAAAAAATTGTTTTAAAATTGAACTTATAAAACGCAATGAAAATCAGTTTTCCAGAAAAAATGTTTTCCAAAGTATAAAATGTTTTCATTCAATAATAAAATATAAAATTACATAAAATTAACTAAATTAGATTAACAAAATATATATTTAGTAAATATAAATTAATTTTTTTAAAAAAATAAATTAATTAAATAAATAAATAATTAAAATCTGTATTTTTTCACTATTCATTGAAAAGTAAATCCTTACAAAACACTATCAAAAATTGAATCTAAGATAATTGTGACATGATTGTTTCAAAAATAAAGTTCATTTTATTGAGCATATGTTTCTAAAATTATATAAGTCATTTACATTATTTTACCAAAAAAATAAAATAAATTTTTTTTGGGAGATATATATTTTGAAGATAAACATTAATTCACAAAAAATTGAATGATTATTTCATAAACTTTAATCAATACATTTTTGTTGAGTAAGAATTATATATATTGTAATGTGTTTGTTCCTACGCATAAACACTAATTCCATGAGAAGGATATAATACTCACATTTAAAAAATAATATTTCATGTTTCATTTAATCTTGGTGGTGTGTTTCATATACACTATCAAATATAATGTTATTTTGAAATATCATGGTGTTTCATTCTCCCCCCATTTAATTATATCCTCGAAAATTGAATTTTTTCTCAAAATATTAGTCTTTGAGAGTTGATAATTTTTTTGTTGTAAAAATAGATCATGTAAAATTGTAAATAAAAGTTCCTCTCAAAAAGTGGGGATGTGAAATATAATGGTCATCTTGAATAATGAATAAATCTATTTCCAAATAAAAGAAAATTATTTTATAGTGAAAATATAGTCGTGGGGTAAAATTAATGTCTAATTAATTGGGTAGTGTTACATAGAACATTGATCAAAATAAAGTGAATGATCTCGAGAATGTTAATTACCATAAAACCACAAATCAATGTGTTCTAAGAAAGTCTATTGATTAATTAGAAAAGAATGTAATAGAATAATTGTTTGGTTTTGAGATAATTTTCCTTAAGTTGAGGAATTTTTTTGTATTGTAGATGAGTAAAATAGGGAAATAAATTTAGTTAACAAGTAGAATTTCATCCTCAATAAATTTTTATGAAAATTTCTTTTTTCTCTATGAGCAATGTGGATTGAAGATGGATTTCTCATTTCTAAAGACATTCAGAATCCACAAAAAGATATAAATCAATTTCTATTATCTTAAAATATTAACCAAAATAGAGTATTTTGAATAATGTATATTAATATCCAACATATATAAACCTACATATATTGAAATAATACATTTAACTCCAAAATTAAAAAAAATGATGTTTCAACATATATCATTGCATAAATAACTATATATGCAAAATAACTTCAACAACCTCAATATAAAATAATGTTTTGACCTCAAAGGAGATATCATACCATTAATATTACATCATCAATTATTTCATTGTATTCTTCCCAAATAATCATTCATGTAAATCAGAAATTAATCCTAAAGGGTACATATACCACAACCCAATGATGCGTCTCCCAAAATATAACTAATCACCTTGATAAATCGCTATATTATTTTATAATATAGATAACTTCACCAAAATACCATGAATAAAATTTAAATTCAAACGTGAATAAAAATACCTATATTAACCATAAATATATCTAAGATATCACCCTATCATTGAATCCCCATTCGATCATCAAGATTATATACATCCCACTATACAATAGGCATTAACGTAACGTCAAATAATATTCTAACGCAAAAAGGATACATAAACCTCAATAGAATATAATTCTTAAAATCTTGAAAATTATTAAAATCAAATTAAATTACTATTACATAAAACATCAAAAGGGTTATCTATGGTTTTGAACGAGTTTTCAACCTTAAACTTATAAACCCGAGATTTTATCCATATATATTAATTTTCCCTCACATGAAAAATATATGATTCAAAAAAATTTAAAAAAAATTACTTAAATAAAATCCTAGACTAATTAATGTATTCCATAAATCTAAAAATTCAATAAACCTCATCAGTGATGAAAAAAATACTTTGTCCTCAAATCAATAACCAATTTCAAGGTCAGCAATACAATTCCATTTACATCATCAATTCCAATCATCTCTTTATACCAACTAAACATTATAACCTTACCAAAAAATTACTTTTTAGGTTATCCATTGTATTGAAAATATTTTTTCAAATCCTTAAATAAAAACTAATGTGGAACACTCCTTATATGGTTCATGATTCTTATATCATGAATATCTATGATATAACACTTTTTCAATATTATTATCCTACTATAATTGATAAACTCATAATTCTTTTCAGTACAATGATTGGTATAGAAGTTGTCCTTACCTTGTCTCGGAGTTATCCCTTGGATTATCAAATATACTCGAATACGACCCAATTTCCCCATATATAAGACATTAAATTATAAATGGTACCTTTAGATAAAATTCATATCCCCCTATTGAACTAATTATTTTTTCTGAGCAATTAATTAAATTACCCCCTAATTTTCGAAACAGAAAACATATTCTTATCCCTCTATGAAATTTTATTGTGTTATTATTTCAATATACATGATATGTTAAAAAATGAATATTCTTCAGTCCATGGTCTTCCTAAAATTTCCATATTCTCTTAGTAGGCATATTAAAAAAATTACCAATGTTGTGATTGTTAATCATATAACGAGATAACTGATTAGGAATAATCACAATGTTTTGTACTCTGTATACCATTTAATTTGGTTTCTCACAAGTAATATCATTCCATTTTCCATCACATTATGTGTTAACAAGAACACTACTGGTTCTATCTATTGACTACAACAAAAAATTACATTGTGAGATTCAGTATTTATAATGAGGAATCATATGATAATGGAAAAACGTTTATAGGATTTCCAAATAATGAAACATTTTTTTAAATTTATGAATACTTAGGTTTAACCTAGATTATCCGTGATCATTATCAATATAAATTCTTCATAATGGTTTTTAAATAAAATAAAAATTTACACAAGATTATACCCTATTAAGGTCTATCTAGGTGCATAGTAATAGAACAATCACTATGTAATAGAATGATATTTAATATATTCTCATCCAACTATTTTTGGTGATGTTACCCTGAGATAAATCTTTTCTAAAACCACATACAATTGTGTCATCTAGACATAGACTTATTGGTAGGAAAACCACATAGTCTCTATCTTACCAAATTATTATGATGTTATTATATACTGAAAATTATCTCTATAGTTTTCACCAATATTTTATAAACCTAATATCTAATAATTGACCTAAGCCTATTACAATTACTACTATATAAACCCGTACTTTTCATAAATAGATGTTACATATTAAAAGATTAATCTTCATTATATAACATTATGTTTCATGCCAGAACCATAATGGTTTTGTTTTATTAGAAACATAGATACTTAAACAGCTAGAATACAAGAGATCTAGATCATCTTCCAATAAGTTATTCATAAGTATCACTCTTCTTATACATAACATACTTAAAACCTTTATTCAAAACATGGGTAATGGTAATAAAAGGGAGAGAATTGATGCTCGGTAAGGGTAAAAAAGGGATATATCAATGATCAACTAATTATAATATGAACATAAGGGTATGTGAACATGAGAATTACATTTCAAAAACATATCATGCATATCATAAATCATAATATTGGAACATGGTATAAAGGTTTATAGTTCATAAGACATTAATCAGTAAGGAATCAAATAGCATGATCTATGAGGGCATAACATCAACATAAAATATAAGTTTTTACATGCAAATAATCATATTAAATAATTAATTTAATCAAGGATCACTATGAAGACCATTATAGTGGATTGGGTTCACTCTCCACTAAATCATATTTATAGTCAAGTTTCACTCAAAATACTATCATAGTGTAAATAGTCCCTTTCTAAACTGGGTTGCATTAAATTCATATCCATATTATCTAATTAGATATACATATTCATCTGAAGTATTTAAAGGATATATAATTCTAGTCTCACCAATAACATAATAATTATCCATTAATATGTGTTCCATAAGATCCTAAATCATTAATTATATATCATAACCCATGAAAATGAACTGTTTATGATATAAATTTTAAAATTTCATTATAGAATAAAATATGGAAAATAATTGGGGTTCTCATTATCATAATCATAAAACAATGATACAAATAATATACATTATATCGTTGTATCACATTCCCAATAAATTACAAGTATCATAAATAGATGGTATATTAGATGAATATTAATTTAAAATATTTATTGGAAAATTTATTGAGGAAAATACACTTTTCATTTTGAAATTTGTACTTTAAAATAAAAAAAATTACAAAATTATGTTAAAAAAATATTAATTAAAAATAAATAATGAAATTTTAAAGGGAAGATTAAAAATTTTTATTAGTAATAATGGATGAAAATTCCATTCTTACCATGTACAATAATATAATGACTCCTTTCAAATTTTCAATAAAATTTTGAAACTACCTCATTTTGAAAATGATAAGAAGATTTATTTTAAAACACTTAAAAAGGAAATTATGGATAAAAAAGATTATAAATGATCATAAGATAATAGTAAAAAATATAGAATTTTTTATGAAACATTGATCTAAAATTGAATGTTTTTAGGATATATATCTTCCTAAATAACTTGAGATGCAAGTGACCCTTTGTCTAAACGAATTTTAATATTGTATACTGTTATATAATAGCCATAAAATTACTAGGTATGAATTGGTAAAACAAAATTAAATAATATTTATAGATTAAATATATATAAAACTAATTCATTGGGTATTAATTATTTATAAATAAAAATAAGGAGATATTATTTCTGGGAATTTTTTTTGCACGCAATGTATTTTTATCTTAATAAATTAAACTAATGACTATTGGTGAAGGATTTTAATAAAATTTATATATTATATATTAATTTTTTTTAATTTCATATAATATTTTTTTCTTGGAATAAGAAAATAATATATAAAATTTTATACTTAAAATTATATTGTTCTAAATAGCAGATTTCCTCATGTCTTGTGTACTTATTTTTAAATGAATTTCTACTACTTACAGAAACTGAATAAATAAAATTAATTCCATATTTGGAATAATAAGGATCCATTTTTTTAAATATTTACATATTATCTTTGATCAATATTAATATTAACCATCATAAATTTTTGTCACCTCGATAGGGGTAAAACAAGTTCAATAAGGATTGAACATTATGATAAGACTTTATAATTCCTCAATACATTCTTTTTTACTATTGGATGAGTGATGTTTAGATATTTTCATTAATGTTTCAAATAATCTTCTACTTGGTTCCAAATTTATTTGAATTTAACCATTATATTAATTTATAAGAAGAATAAATATAAAATTCAAGTTTGTTGACTTTAATATCTATAATATTTTTATTTAAGAATAAAAAAAAGATACATTTTGTTAAAAAAAATTATTTGAAATAAAAATTATTTATTCTTATCAAAATAATTCATTTCTATATTCCTATTCTTGAATAATTACCTTAAACTCTTATAAAATTCTTCCACAATATTTATTAAATTAATATTAATATAAAATAAAATATATTAAAAATATTAAAAGTAATACAATTTATGTGAATTTTAAGGATTGATGAATTTTTTTAAAAATATTACTTATTATATAAGTGTAAAAATAATATATTCATATTCATTGATTATCATAGTGTATTTAATGTCAAATTAATTGAATTGTTTGAAAATTGACATTAATGATATTTTGTAATAAATAGAATTTTTTTTGAAATGCATTAAAATTTATAAAAAATATTATCATCTCCAATGAGAATGGAATATGGTTGAAAATATCAACCATGTAACATTAATTAAACATTTTCATATTTATAGTAACAATATTTACTCTTTAAGATTAAAATATATATTACCATGGTTAATGAAAAAAGTATAACGAAGGGGTTAATAAAAATTCTAATGATTAAACTGACACTAAAACCTAAATGAATTTCATTAAATGATATTATTTTGTACCTCTACCAAAACTATTTTAAATCATGTCCATTTGGAATAATCTTGATTGGGAATGTATTTATCATATTTTATACTTCTATGAAATCCCTAATGCATTATCTCTATTTTTTATAAAACAAAACCACTCCTTTATCTTCTTTACACCACTTTGAGCCTTATATCTCGACCAATATAGGCAAACATCTCTTATAAATTTCTCAATCGACATTTCAAAGTTAATGGTATCCTAAAAATACTCACCCTAGGGTACTTAATAATGAATCCAAAGGAGTTATTTTATTGAATAAGTGGTTAGAGATCATTCATTGAGAATAAAACATTAGGTTTGGGTTTTATGTTACAATATAATTTTTATTAGTTTTTTTAATGATCATGTTCATGATAATGAAATGTTATGATTTACCTCTTATAAAACTATTGAATTTTCTTCTCCTCTAAATATTTTTGTACTGTACATGTTTTCCTCTCATTTTCATCTATTTAGGTACTCAAGAGATCGAAAAAATATTTTTAAAGAAAACTAACTTTATTACACTCTTAAATAAAGAATCATTTTAAATATATATAAATGTTTTCAAAAACATTTAAATATTGTTTTTAATATTCTTCTATGTTTTATTGATTTAATTAGACATGATTTAATTTTTTTTTAAAAAGTTAAAAAATAAATCATCTTACAATTTTTGAAAGAGGTATATTTTGATTTTTTACAAAAGTGTGAAGAAAATAATTTCTTTTATCTTATATAGAATGAATGGAATTTACTTATTTTATGAAGAATCAATGATTTAATTCTTAATATACATGTTTAAAATGTTATTTTTGAATAAAATGCATTCCTTCATATATTTTAAATTTTTATATTTTAAAAAAATAATTTCAAATTAAAAAAAAGAACATTCATCAATAAATATTACAAGTGTAATTTAAATTATCTTCTCATATATGATGAAATTTTTGGGTAGTAATTATGTTTTATTAGGTTATGATATAATGATACCATCCTTATTATGTATTTGGATTTATTTATTTTTTTAAGGAAAATATTTTTATGAAACACGTTTCATTTTCAAAAAGATATGGTTGGATAAAATATTTATAAAACCCATTTTCCTTTCCATGGGTTATATTAGGATTAAATCATTATGAAACCAATTTCTTTTATGAGGGTAAATATATGATCAATGGCTTATAAATTTTGGGATGCATATGAGTGATTTTTATTATTTGACGGGCTTTCCATGAATTATATTACCCTCTAATGTATTAGTTAAAGATTGATATATAATGGGATAAATAGGAACATAATGCGAACAAAACCTAGTTCAATAATTTAATCTACCCACCATTATAGTCTTTGGATTAAATCTTGACTACTAATATGGTTTGGTTGGTGAACCCAACAATCTTTGATAGTATTTCTAGTGGGCCTTGACAACTAG
The DNA here is from genome assembly GCA_963277665.1 of Viscum album. Lineage (NCBI taxonomy): Eukaryota > Viridiplantae > Streptophyta > Magnoliopsida > Santalales > Viscaceae > Viscum > Viscum album. Next base: position 31,135,140 of record OY728153.1, read on the forward strand.
GAAAATGATTTTATATTCTTATGAATATGTCAAAAATTGATGTCTTATGACAATGTTATTCTGTAGTGGATTGTGTTATTTAATTCCATTATGATAAATGTCTTATGAAATTCCATGATTTATGATATTATTCAAGATTATGATCTGTGAAATGATATGTACATATTTTAATTATTATAATCATAATAAGATACACTTATGATGATGTTATATTTAAATGATAATTTATATCTCCCTTGATAACATTTCATAGTATTTAAGATCCCCCTTTATTTTGTTTCCTTTACATAGGTTATGAATAATTTTATTAAAAAATTATAGGAAAAAGAAGGTTTATTGTTATGAATAACTTATTAGAAGATTATGTGATTCACATTTCAACCAGTCATTTATATATCTATTTTTTCAAATATACTAGACATGTATGATTCTCATGTAAATAATTTTGTAATGTAATCAATATTCATATAATAATATATAATATCTATATATGAAATCTATGGGTTTCTATTGTTTTAAATAGATCCAGGTTTATATATCTTCAGAAATTTGGATGATAAAACATTAGTGATATCCATTAGGATAGTCATTTGTATGAAATAACATCTTCTGTTATGGTAAAGAAAAGATTGTTTTTTTGAAAAACATCCTTTTTTTGATACTAAATGTGGATGTGGTTTTGTAAGAGATGAATCTATGGGTAATAACTCCAAAAATAGTTTTCTAAGTGTACTCAATAATCATTCTAGTCTACAATGATTGTTCCCTTTCAATCCACATTATTTGACATTACTAGAGGATATTCATTGGTTAATTCAAATTTTAATTTTAAAAAATAGTATAGGAATTAAATATATTATTACCACGAATAGCCTAGGCTTAACCTAATGTGTGATTGGTTGGAAATAAAGAATAAAAAATTAATCATCATAAAAATTGTTTTTCATGATTTTGTGGTTTCCCAATATGATCATTGTAGCTCACACAATTATTTTTGGTTTTATTATATGGATAGAATATGGATGAATCATGTTAATATTGAATATCAAGATATTTTAGTTATTATAATCATCCAAATTGAATAATGGATGGAGTGAAAGATATTGTGATTATACTGAATTGGATACCAGGATATATGATTAATAACCATCACTATAAACAACTCATGGAATCAACCAAGAAGATAAGAAATGAGTTCACTAAGAGATTAGGTGGTATAGATTATGGGGAATGAATACTAAAAATCCATCATGTCAGAAATGTAGAAAGGGACACCCAATAGAATGTATCAATGGAAAAAAGAAAAAAAAATTATGTAAGGAAGGTTTGGGAATAATGAAATTAAATATTGTGGAAAGGGGAAAAGTATGATAAAGGAAATACATTCCATCCTAGAGATCCATATATAGTTCCTTTTTCTAATTATGGGTTACTTGGCCTTTATCTGAGTCAATCCCATCTTCTAAAAGACAAATTCTAGAATAATAATGGGAAAATATCATGTCATTTTTTTAATAATGTTACTTATTAAAATAATATTAAAGATAAATTTGACGTGATTTTGGGCATGCATTGGATATTTTAATAGAAATAAAACAAAAATTATTAAGGAAGGGAAGTCACAATTAATATTCCAATGAAACCCACAATATTCTATCAATGTGACAACAAATATAAAATTAAAATGGAAATAACATGAATCATATGGCTCTTCATTCTAATTAAAATGAAGTGTTTATCTTATATGGTTAGAGAGAAACTCAATATTGAAGAGACTCAAATAGATTGGGAGTTTTTAATTCCTTTCCAAAAAACATTTCATAGTCTTCTTATAAATTGTGAAATTGATTTTTCAATAGAACTAAAACCTTGTTATAAACATTTTTCAAAGAGTATATAAAGTGGCCCCTATTGAGTTTTAAGAATTAAGGAATCAAATCTATAAGGATATTGAAAAGGGATATTCATCGAACTGTGTCTCCATTGGGTGAAGATGTTTTTTTTAAGAATAAATATAGATTATAGTGAACCTACATTGATTATCAAGTACATAACAAGATCAATATTCATAATAAGTATCCTCTTACTTATATTGATGACTTTTCGGATCAACTCTAGGGAGGTAAATTTTTCACTAAGGTTGATATTCATTCAGGATATCATCAATTTATGTTAAAGAAGGTGGATATACCTTGGATATCATTCCATACAAGGTATGAAAATTATTAATATAAAGTGATTCCATTTGTTCTTAACAATTCATCCACTAAAATTATATATTTTATCAATACATTCTTTAGAGAATACCATGATATGTTTGTTGATATACGATATTATTATATAATTATATATAAAGTAAGAGCTTGAAGATCACTTGAGGATTTTACTATAGAGACAAAACAAGTATAATTTGTAAGCATAATCTAAAAAATGTGAATTTTGGACATGAAAATTTTCATTTTTCGGTTATATAATCTCAACCAATGGTATATCATTGGATACATTAAAGATTAAATTTATAAAACATTTTCCCAAAACAACCATCATAATTGAGATTCCTAGTTTTCTTGGTTTGGATAGAAATTATTGATGATTTATATTGAATTTCTCATGAAAATAAAATTCACTCAATAAGTTAACTTGGAATGGAGCCAATCTCCTTTGGATAGATGAATGTTAGGAAAATGTCATGGAACTGAAGTTAAGGTCATTAAGAATTCCTATATTTATATTACCCTATATAGGAGTAAGTGTTGGTGATCCATATTGATTCATCAAAGAAGCAACCAGGATTCATTACCAAGCTGTATGATATGGTTATATCTAATGCCTTACAATAATGGATCATTTTGGAGACAAATTAATCAAATCATGATTTAGAGTTGGCTATGGGAATTTTTTCATTGAATATATTGAGGCATTACCATTATAGAGAAAGGTGTGATATATATATTGATCAAAAAAGTTTAAAGTATATATTCCCTAAAAAAGAGATGAATATGTGCTAAAGAAGAAGGTAGGGATTGATTAAATATTAGGAATTCTAAAAACATTACCTCCCTATGAAACAAAATAGGGTGCATGATTATCTATGTAAAAAGGGTAATGATTTATTCTCTATGATGATGCTAAAAAAGGATTTAATATTTGTAGACATGAAATGGATAGATTTTGAAATATATAAGGAATGAGAGAAATATTATCTTTCTCAAATGAGTTCTCGAAAATATATCCCTTTTAATATTAATGTTGTATAAAAGGAAGATTTAAAACTATAGAATATGGTTAACAATTTTCCTGATATTGAACTTGATTGTGATGGAATGATAAGAAAACAAGTACACATCCCTTAAGTTCCAAATATGAAGAATTATTTATTTGATAAGGATCATAGTTCATCATTATTTATTCATTTAGTAAATATAATTATACATATATATCTAAAAGTGTATTTCTAATGAGACCACATAATGATAAATATTTTAGAGTCTGTATCTCAATGATTGATATGTAATCAAGATAAGGTTGATAGGTAGAAGTCTAAGGTGATGTTTGTACCATCACACATACCATAATGACAATGGGAAAAAATCACATTCTATTTTTTTATCAGACATCCAAAAAAAATAATGTCCATAAATCATTTTGGGATTTATTCAACCGCCTTACAAAGTAAGTACACTTCATTTCTGTTAGAGATGATTTATAACCTGATGACATTTCCATAATTTATATTAATCAATTGGTAAGGTTTAATAGAGTACCACCTTATATTGTAGCTGATAATGATATTAGGATTATCTAGATGTTCTATTTTTGTCTTTACTGGACTTGGGATACAGAGTAAAGTTTAAGTACTGTGACACCTGAAAATTCTAAAGTAAGAACCTTATATTTGATAGAGTGCATGTAACATTGCACAAAAAATGTAAGGGAATATAATAACTTGATACATTAAAATATATTTTCTATTTTAAGCATCTTCTATATCTTCTATATTTTTTAATCACAGAACACCGAGTTACCTTGAGATACATGTAAGAGAGACTTTCTTTAGAATCTTACATTATATGCAAGACTGAGTTTTAACGAATAAAAATGTAATATTCAATTATTATTATTATTTACGAAATGTGTTACATTGTCACGACCTGAACCTACCTAGGCTCGATCCGCAACTACCCCAAGACCGCCTCCATAGGCCAGGGGCTGGCGACCAGCGCTGAAGGAACAACAACTCGGGGAGGCCTTTGCCTAAGTACCTGTACACACACACGCAACACACTCAATGCAAAAGTGCAGAGTAAAAAAGAAAAGAAATGTACCAACTGCTATAAATAAACCACAAAGTGCATCGACCGCTAAAAGTACAAAGCAAGTGCTGAAAGTAAACTGGAAAGAAAAGGGAAAAAACACGAGCCCAACCAGAAAAGTGCCACAACCCAGCAACAGGTGAACAAAAAGAAAACAGCTAGAATGGTCCCCTACCTGGAACCCAACTCCGAACACTGCACGTCGTCCAAGTTCCCAAGCTCCTAAGCTCCTTTGACATCACGACCAACTTGTCTGTCGTCTTCAAGGGCACACCAAGAGCGGGCAAAGCCCAAGAAGGGGTGAGTATAAAAATACTCAGTAGGATACCCCGAAGGCTCGAGGGAGCAACAAAGGAGGTACCAAAGGGTGAGCAGTAGAGAGAACAGGGATAAGTAAAGGAGTAAAACCGAAAGTGCAGTAAACAGTATAGTAGAGAGTCCTGCTCATACCAACAAGAGAAAAGAGGTAGACTCGTCCAGACACAAGGACCTAGAAACGGTGAGAAAATGAACTTCTCATCGAGTCTTCGATACCTATAGAAGGGGAGTAGACTCATCCAAACACGAGAGGTTGGACAAGGAAATCACGTGAAATACCACGCATGTCTTCGCCTCACCTGGAAGGAGAGTAACCAAACCCAAGAAGTGGGTACCAGAACAAGGTATATACAAATTCATATGCTCACTACGAAGCCCGGACAAGGTTATAAGGGGATCTCTATCCCATAGAACAACCAAAGAAAGTGAGTTTCCAACAGTCCCAGAAGTAACACCATCGATGCCCAACATCCCGCATGTCTGCCCTGAACAGAAATTCAAGGGACTCAAATCACCGCACCTTGACACTATCCTCTTTGGGTGGAACTGGCCCGCCCTCACGGTTTTAGGTCGTGTCGCAAGGATGCGTCTCGGTGGGGAAAGTGCCCCTAGCACTTGAGAGTTCTAGGGGAACATCAAACCACACCATGTCACTACCAAGTAGTCGAGAGGTCTCCTCAAAGACAAGGTCGTTCCACACTGACTCAAACAACCAAGGGTCCTGCTCTGATAATCCTGGAGGAAATCCACAGACTAGCCTAGAAGAAAGGACAGAGTCAAGAATATCAACGGGTGTCCCACTGCCCAGCACTCCGGGAGAGTAATTCATAGTAAGATATCAGGTGACCCATTTCCCAGCCATTCTAGAGGGTAAACCATAATACATCACCAGGCGACCCACTGCCCAGCCCTATTGGAGGGTAAACCAAGAATAAGTCATCAGGCGACCCATTGCCCAGCCTTGCTGGAGGGTAGACATGTAAGAAGTCGATGGGTGACCCACTTCTCAGGCTTTCTAGAGGGTTGACCTGGAACAAGATGACGGGCGACCCACTGCCTAGCCCTTCTGGAGGGTAGACCCTCAAGATTTGTCGGGTGACCCACTTTCTAGTCTCTTCTAGAGGGTAAACCCTGAACAAGTCGACAGGCAACCCACTACCCAGCCCAGTTGGAGGGTAAACCCAGAACTACATTGGAAATCTCTAATGGATGGTACAACACTGGCCAACTGAACATGCAGTGGGTATCGCACAACCATCTGACTCCGGAACAATACGAGGGGAAACCACTCAGCCCTGCTGATCTAAACCATCGAGCGCAGAGCCGGGGGAATAAATCAACCCCGCTGGTCAACAAACAAGAACCGAGTGACCCTCTACATCACGAGAGGTCAAAGGTATGCAAAGTAGAACATGACATGCTCATGGGGCCCACATGATGTGTGGCCCCAAGCCAACTCCAACCAAGTGCACAAACGTACTCGAATACAAACAACCACATGTACCTCCCAGCGTTCTCGCATACTCCCAGAGTATACCACGTCTCCAGCCAAAAAGGCTAATGTGCATGTAACATCCCAAGTAAGTAATGAATAATATATATTTTTATCTATGTCTATTAATTATTAAGATAGTGTTTTAGAGGCTTAAAATGAAAATAAATACAATATTATGCATGGAATACACTAATATTCTTAAAAGATTGTTTTACTGCCTTTTGATGGAAAACCCTTTTCAAATCAAACTTTTGACAATTTTATAATAAATATTTTTCAAAATAAATATATTCATTATTATTGGGACATTGAAATTTACATTGTATAAATTTTTGGTATTTTTCCGACAAAGTTCATTTTTTAATGAATAGTGAAAAATACTGCATTTTACATCAAAACTGCTTTTTCATTTAATTTATTTATATGGATAGATTATCCTTTTAATTGGTATTAAAGTTTAATCTGAATATATTTTTACCAATTAATCCAATGGTGGTCATTAGGATTAATTTGACTTTGGAATTGGTCATAAACTAATGCCAAACTTTTCATAGATATTATTTCTAAAAAAACCCGCTATTTGTTTTGACAACGGGAATTATTTTTTAAATAAATTATTGCAATTTATGTGTTTGGAATTTGGTAAAATGGATTACATATTTGGAATCAGAAGGTCCAAATTATGTAATTAATACTCTTTTATTTTTGGACATTATTAATAGTAACAATGGTAATTATCTTTAATTATCTTGATTAATGAGTAATCAGGTAGTTAAAGATAATAAAATGATATCATAATAATACAAAAAGACCACAACATGTTTCCTAAGGCTACGGGTTGTCTCATGGAAGACCATGGGATGCCTTTTCCAAATCTTGGGGGGCCCATGGAATCACTTTTGTGAAAAAGTGACTTTTTATCTCTTTATTTTTAAAGAATGTTAAATGTGACAAAGAATGTATCACCTATGTAATATATTTTTAAATTAGTCTACATAAATTATATTTTGTACTATAAATATTCATTCCAAAGATAAAAATCTTTCCTATATAATAGTATTTTTTTCATAATTTTTAGACTTTAAATAAATTAAATTATTTATGACATCATGATGATGCAGCCGTTACCTCATTAATAAAGAATTTAAATAAAATGAAATGATAATGTAAAATCTATGACCTAAACATGTCCAAAACCTATTGGATGGGTGGATTTAGAACCCTTATCACCTTAACCTAGAATTATATCAATTTGGGAAATTTTTAATCCGAAAATCATGTTCAAATAAAGTAACATTTCTTTACGTTCCAAGAGTGCCCCTCCTCTCCTCTTATAAAAGGCTCCCACCTATACCGCCTTACCCACAATCCCAAAGCCTTTGGATCGGCCATCTACTGCCCATTTTGTCTCTCAACTTCCCTCTATTACTCCTTGAAGCCTCACTTTGGGAAGAAGTCATCCCAAGGAAGCCTTTGAGCTCAAACCAAAGAGAGTTACCCGATTTTAAGGTAATGTCTTCACTTGAGTCCTTTTGTTTTATTTTGCTTCTCCAACCCCCTAAACACTTTTTATTCAATTTTTTTGTAACAACTCCAGTATCTTCAATATACTAGGATGTTTTTATAAGAAGTATTCGAGCTACACTTACACACACCTTCATCTAATGGTTAAAGGACATACTATTTCCGTGGATGGTGAATTTATGCCTCCCGAAACGATGATTTTTCAACATTCTCTTAACACATTCAAAGGAGTCCATTAAGATGTCACTATATTTATATATGATATATAATATGTTTATGTTCTCCTTAAACTTCTGTATTTTTCATTTTGGGCATAGCTTTATGGTTTCCATTATCGGTAAACGCGATATCTTCAATTAAGGACGTGCGGACTACCGCCCCCTAAAAGTGATTTGATTCGTTAAATACCATATGTGGGATGTGTAAAGAATGGAACTATGATATTATATATGATATTATACTGGAATTATAATAGACCTATATATCATTATGATTCAATTCTATAAAATACGAAATAGAAATGAAAGTAGCGTTCATGCGTACGTACGACTTACCATCTCCATGAACGGTGCATTTCATTTCTTACCTCTAAATGATTATGTAATATTATAAAGGGAGGTATATACTGGATATATATGATATATACATCATGATTATAATTCTGGATATAATGGATACATGAACAACATGTAATTATATAGGGTTTATTTTGGACTCAAGTACCAATGATCGTTAAAACGACCGTTATTAACTTAAATAATTACATAGTGTTCATGAAATGGAAATAAGTGATATAAAAGGAATAATGAACTTGAAAAAGGTTCTTAATCAAGTAGAAATTAACTCAATTTTATTATTCAGGACATTAAAGAACGATCAAGTCAAGTCGGACCCGAGGTATGGGACTTCATCTCAATCTCCTTTCATTGAGGCATATTTTGTTTTATACACAACCTTCTTTTATATGGTGTATGAACCCCTTTGACTTTTACGTTTATCAAAAAGGAATCTTTTTTATATGAAGAGTTTTACTAAATGACAAAAGGGAATGTTTTTTTCATACGTATGCGGCGACAACGACTTCTCCACCTCTATGACCATTATTTGAGTTTCGGCTTCCTCTACAAGCCATACCTTTGTTTAAAAGAAAAATAAATACCATGTTTTACTTTTCTTTTATTTTGGTATTGAAAATGGTTTTCATAATGTTTTTATATCAATGTGTTATATTGATATCTTGTGATTGAAAGGTGTAAATGGTATGTTTCCTTTATGCATGTTTTATGTGATACGATTATGTTGAGGTTCTTGGGCATTATTATGAAGACGGGTGGTTCCGTGATAAACTAAGGGTGGGTGAGCCCGATATAGTTCTCCAATGCATTGGGTAACACGAAGGAGTGAATAGTTAAGGTTTCTCTAAAGAGATTTAGGTAATATACTGTGATGTGTATTCCAAACGTAACCAAGAGGGTTACTCCCTACATATAAATGTTATGAATGCCTCAAGTTACCTTTATGTCTTATGATTTCTATGATTTATTCATGATTTGATGAGGTATGATAAAGTGCTTATGTTTTATGGGTAAAGTATGATTTCATTCTTATGTATATATGTACCCATGTTTCCATTCCATATTTTTATATCCCTTACTGAGCTTTTTATGCTCATCCCCAGTTATTTGAAATTTTTTTCACAGGTTAAGGGAAAGGTACATTATATGATGATAGTGTTAAGGAAGTGTCAAGAAAGAATCCATGTTTTATTTTAAATAAGTTTCCATTGATGGGAAATAAGAATACTATCTTTATGTAACCACTTTGTTTATATGTGGAATGTAATGCGTGTTTTATGATCTAATTATCTAAAACACTAAACCCGAAAAGATCCTCAATGTGTAATCTTGTAATAACTCAAGATTAAGTAAGGTTTAAGGCTGGGGCCTTATAGTTGGTATCAAAGGTCGGTTTAGAAAACTTTAGGAGTTATAATTTTATTAAATGATTATCCAAAAATATTTTTTTATGGTCAAATTTAAATGATATAGCATTTAAAGATTACCATGTAGCTGCACCTATGGTATTTCTGTGATAAGAATTGTTTTCCATAGAGGAAACAGAGAATCTTTTCTATGAAGGGATACAGAGGGAAATGGCCTTTCAAATCAGTATCATGAGATGGTCAGAATCAGAACTAAACAGTTTGTTGCAGTGATGGCTCAGTTGACTCAGGTGAAAAATGTTTGTTGTTGTTTTTGATGATATTTTGGTGTTTTCTAAAAGTAAATAGGAGCATGAAATACATTTAAGGGTTATTTTTCAAACCTTAAAAGAAAAGAAATTGTATGGGAAATTCATAAAGTGTTAGTTTTGTTTGCAACAAAATTCTTTTCCTTGGTCACATTGTTTCTGAAGATGGGATAACTGTTGATCCTGCAAAAACAAAAGTTGTGGAAGACTGGCCAAGACCCATAAATGTAACTGAGATTCGTAGCTTCCTTGGTTTGGCAGGATATTACCGAAGGTTTGTTAGAAATTTTTCACGGTTATCTAGTCCAATGACTAAGCTAACTTGGAAGGGTGTTAAGTTTATCTGCACAAAATAATGTGATGATTGTTTCCAGGAATTGAAAAGAAGATTGGTGAATTCTCCAGTTTTGGAACTACCTTCCAGGAATGGTGAGTTTGTTATATACAGTGATGCTTCATTGAAAGGAATCGGTTGCGTCCTAATGCAGAATGATCAGGTAATTGCTTATGCTTCATGACAGTTGAAAACTCATGAGATAAATTACCCTACACATGATTTGGAATTAGCTGCTGTTGTTTTCGCTTAAAAAATTTGGAGGCATCATTTGTATGGAGTAAAGTGTGAAATATATACTGATCACAAAAGTTTAAAGTATATATTCACTCAGAAAGAGTTAAACATGAGACAGAGGAGATGGATGGAATTAATCAAGGATTATGATTGTACAATTCATTACCATCCAGGAAAAGAAAATAAAGTGGATGATGCTTTGAGTTGAAAAATTAATGCTTCATTAACAATGTTGCGTTTGGAACGTGATCCTTTGGTTTTTGATTTGATGAACTTTGGCATAGAAGTTGTTGGTGTAGGAAGTTCTTATGTTTTGTTTCAGGTATCAGTGAGATCATCTCTATCAGATAGAATCAAGCAAGCACAAAAGCAAGACAGTGAGTTGCAGAAAAAGGTAGAGCTGGTTCACAAAGGTAAGTTGCATGAATTCAACATTGATAATGATTGCATTTTGAGATTTGGGAAGAGATTGTGTGTGCACTGTGATTCAAAATTGAAGAGAGAGTTTTTATGTGAAGGTCATAGTTATCTGTTTTCAGTTAATCCTGGCAGTACTAAGATGTACAGAGATCTACGGGAGTATTACTGGTGGGATGGAATGAAAAGAGATATTGCTGATTTTACTATGAAGTGTTTGACATGTCAACAGGTTAAAGCAGAGCGGCAGTTACAGAAAGGGATGCTTCAACCTTTACCAGTGCCAGAGTGGAAATGGGAGAATATATCCATGGGCCTTGTTGTGGGATTACCGAAAACATCTCGAGGTAATAATGCAATCTGGGTTATTGTTGATCACTTAACTAAATCTGCTCATTTCCTTGCTATACGAGATACTTTTTCCCTAGATCAACTTTCCCGTTTGTATCTTAAAGAGATATTCAGGTTACATGGAGTTCCCCTCTCCATTGTAACTGATCATGATCACAGGTTCACTTCTAACTTTTGGAAAGGCCTTCAAAAGTCGTTGGGTACTGAATTAAATTTTAGTACAACATTTCATCCTCAATCATATGGGCAGTCAGAATGAAAAATTAAGAACTTGGAGGATATGCTATGAGCTTGTTCGATGGATTATAAGGGAAGTTGGGACCAACATATTTCTTTGGTTGAATTTTCATATAATAACAGTTTTCATTCCAGTATACAGATGGCACCATTTGAGGCGTTATATGGGAAGCAGTGTCAAACACCAGCTTTCTGGGATGAAGTGGGTGAAAGGAAGATGATGGGACCAGAATTAGTAGAAGAGATGGCAGAAAAAGTTCAGCTAATTCAGAAACACATGAGAACAGCTCAGAATAGGCAGAAGAGTTATGCAGACAACAGGAGGAAGGATCTATCTTTTGAGGTAGGTGATCATTTTTTCTCAAAGTCTCACCATGGAAAGGTGTGATGATATTTGGTAAGAAAGGAAAGCTGAGTCCAAGGTTCATTGGACCATATGAAATTCTGGAGAGAGTTGGATCAGTTGCATACCGGGTGGCTTTACCTCTGAGTTTATCTCAGGTACACAATGTTTTTCACGTTTTGATGTTGAGAAAGTATATGCCAGATCCATCTCATGTTTTGAGTCCTGAGGTAGTTCAGTTGGATGAGAACCTATATTATGAGGAACAACTGGTCCAGATTCTTGACCATAGGGAGAAAGTGTTACGAAATAAGGTGATTAATCAGGTAAAAGTTTTTTGGAAAAACTACATGATGGAAGAGGCGACATGAAAATCTGAAAATGCAATGAGGAATAAGTACCCCCATTTATTCGATAAGTAAATAAATTGCGGGGATGCAATTTTATAAAGGGGGGAAGGATGTAACATCCCAAGTAAGTAATGAATAATAAATATTTTTATCTATGTCTATTAATGATTAAGATAATGTTTTAGAGGCTTAAAATGAAAATAAATACAATCTTATGCATGGAATACACTAATATTCTTAAAAGATTGGTTTACTGCATTTTGATAGCAAACCCTTTTTAAATCAAAATTTTGACAATTTTATAATCTATATTTTTCAAAATAAAAATATTCATTATGATTGGGACATTGAAATTTACATTGGATAAATGTTTGGTATTTTTCTGACAATGTTCATTTTTTAATGAATAGTGAAAAAATACTGCATTTTACATCAAAACTGCTTTTTCATTTAATTTTATTATATGGTTAGATTATCCTTTTAATTGGTATTAAAGTGTAATCTGAATATATTTTTACCATTTAATCCAATGGTGGTCATTATGATTAATTTCACTTTGGAATTGGTCATAAACTAATGCCAAACTTTTCATAAATATTGTTTAAAAAAACCCGCTATTTGTTTTGACAACGAGAATTATATTTTAAATCAATTATTGCAATTTATGAGTTTGGAATTTGGTAAAATGGATTAAATATTTGGAATCAGAAGGTCCAAATTATGTAATTAAGACTCTTTTATTTTTGGACATTATGAATAGTAACGGTGGTAATTATCGTTAATTATCTTGATTAATGAGTAATCAGGTAGTTAAAGATAATAAAATGATATCATAATAATACTAAAAGACCACAAAATGTGTCCTAAGTCTACTGGTTGTCTCATGGCCGACCATGGGATGCCTTGTGCCAAACTTGGGGGCCCCATGGAATCACTTTTCTGAGAAAGTGACATTTTATCTTTTTATTTTTAAAGAATGTTAAATGTGACAAAGAATGTATCACCTAAGTAAAATATTTTTAATTTTGTCTAAATAAATGATCTTTTGGACTATAAATATTAATTAGAAAGATAAAAATATTTCCTACATCATAGTATTTTTTTCATAATTTTTCAACTTTAAATAAATAAAATTATTTATGACATCATGATGATGCTGTGATTACCTCATTAATAATGGATTTAAATAAAATGAAATGATAATGTAAAATCTATGACCTACACATGTCCAAAACCTATTTTTTGGGTGTATTTCGAACCCTTATCACCTTACCCTAGAATTATATCAATTTGGGGCCTTTTGAATCCGAAAATCATTTTCAAATAACGTAAAATTTCTTTACTTTCCAAGAGTTCCCCTCCTCTCCTCTTATAAAAGGCCTTCACCTCTACCTCCATACCCACACTCCCAAAGCCTTTGGCTCCACCAAACCCTTCCCATTGTGTCTCTAAGCTTCCCTCTCTTACTCCTTGAAGCCTCACTTTGGGAAGAAGTCTTCTCAAGGAAGCCTTTGAGCTCAAACCAAAGGGAGTTACCCGATTTTATGGTAATGTCTTCACTTGAGTCCTTTTGTTTTATTTTGCTTCTCCAACCCCCTAAACACTTTTTATTTATTTTTTTTGTAACAAATCCAGTATCTTAAATATAATAGGATGTTTTTATAAGAAGGATTCTAGGTAAACTTACACACACCTACATCTAATGGTTAAAGGAAATATTGTTTCCGTGGATGGTGATTTTATGCCTCCCGAAATGATGATTGTTCAAAATTCTTTTAACACCATAAAAGGTGGCCATTAAGATGTAACTATATTTATATATGATATATAATATGATTATGTTTTCCTTAAGCTTCTGTATTTTTCATTTTGTGCATACCTTTATGGTTTCCACTATGGGTAAACGTGATATCTTCATTTAAGGAAGTGCGCACTACCGCCCCCTCAAAGTGATTTGATTCGTTAAATACGATATGTGGGAGATATAAACGATGGAACTATGATATTATAAATGATATTATACTGGAATTATAAAATACCTTTATATCATTATGATTCCATTCTATAAAATATGAAATAGAAATGAAAGTAGCGTTCATGCGTACGTACGACTTACCGTCTCCATGAACGGTGCATTTCATTTCTTACCTCTAAATGATTATGTAATATTATAAAGGCATGTATATACTGGATATATATGATATATACATCATGATTATAATTCTGGATATAATGAATACATGAACAACTTGTAATTATAAAGGTTTTATTTTTGACTCAAGTACCAATGATCGTTAAAACAACCGTTATTAACTTAAATAATTACATAGTGTTCATGACATGGAAATAAGTGATATAAAAGGAATAATGAACCTGAAAAAGGTTCTTATGAAAGTAGAAATTAACTCAAGTTTATTATTCAGGACATTAAAGAACGATCGAGTCAAGTCGGACCCGAGGTATGGGACTTCGTCTCAATCTCCTTTCATTGAGGCATATTTTGTTTTATACACAACCTTCTTTTATATGGTGTATAAACCCCTTTGACTTTTACGTTTATCCAAAAGGAAGATTTCTTATACGAAGCGTTTTACTAAACGACAAAAAGGAAATTTTTTTCGTACGTATGCGGCGACAACGACTTCTCCACCGCCGTGACCATTATTTGAGTTTCGGCTTCCTCTACAAGCCATACCTTTTTTTGAATGAAAAATAAATACCATGTTTTACTTTTCTTTTATTTTAGTATTGAAAATTGTTTTCATAATGTTTTTATATCAATGTGTTGTATTGATATCTTGTGATTGAAAGGTGGAAATGTTATGTTTCCTTTATGCATGTTTTATGTGATACGATTATGTTGAGGTTCTTAGGCATTATTATGAAGACAGGTGGTTCCGTGATAAACTAAGGGCAGGTGAGCCCGATATAGTTCTCCAATGCATTGGGTAACGCAAAGGAGTGAAACGTTAAGGTTTCTACGAAGAGATTTAGGGAATATACTGTGATGGGTATTCCAAAAGTGACCAAGAGGGTTACTCCCTACGTAAGAATGTTATGAATGCCTAAAGTTACCTTTATGTCTTATGATTTCTATGATTTATTCATGATTTGATGAGTTATGTTAAAGTGATTATGTTTTATGGGTAAAGTATGATTTAATTCTTATGTATATATGTACCCATGTTTCCTTTCCATATTTTTATATCCCTTACTGAGCTTTTTATGCTCATCCCAAGTTTTTTGAAATGTTTTTCACAGGTCAAGGGAAAGGTACATGATATGATGATAGTGTTAAGGATGTGTAAAGAAATAATCCATGTTTTATTTTAAATATGTTTCCATTGATGGGAAAGAATAATACTATCTTTATGTAACCACTTTGTTTATATGTGGAATGTAATGCAAGTTTTATGATCTAATTCTCTAAAAATATAAACCCAAAAAGATCCTCAATGTGTAATCTTGTAATAACTCAATATTAAGTAAGGTTTAAGGCTAGGGCCTTATAGTTGGTATCAAAGGTCGGTTTAGATAACATTAGGAGATAGAATTTTATTAAATGATTATCCAAAAATATTTTGTTATGGTCAAATTGAAATGATATAGCATTTAAATATTACCATGTTGCTTCACCTAAGGTATTTCTGTGATAAGAATTGTTTTCCATAGAGGAAACAGAGAATCTTTTCTAGGAAGGGATTCAGAGGGAAATGAACTTTCAAATCAATATCCTGAGATGGTCAGAATCAGAACTAAACAGTTTGTTGCAGTGATGGCTCAGTTGACTCAGGTGAAAAATGTTTGTTGTTTTTATTGATGATATTTTGGTGTTTTCTAAAAGTAAAGAGTAACATCAAAGACATTTAAGGGTTATTTTTTAAACCTTAAAAGAAAAAAATTGTATGGGAAATTCAGAAAGTGTGAGTTTTGGTTGCAACAAAATTCATTTCTTTGGTGACATTGTTTTTGAAGATGGGATAACTGTTGATCCTGCAAAAAAATTTTGTGGAAGACTGGCCAAGACCCACAAATGTAACTGAGATTCTTAGCTTCCTTGGTTTGGCAGGATATTACCGAAGGTTTGTTAGAAAATTTTCAATGTTATCTAGTCCAATGACTAAGCAAACTCGGAAGGGTGTTAAGTTTATCTGGACAAAATAATGTGATGATTGTTTCCAGGAATTGAAAAGAAGATTGGTGAATGATCCAGTTTTGGCACTACCTTCCAGGAATGGTGAGTTTGTTTTATACAGTGATGCTTCATTGAAAGGACTTGGTTGCGTCCTAATGTAGAATGATCATGTAATTGCTTATGATTCACGATAGTTGAAAACTCATGAGGTAAATTAACCTACACATGATTTGGAATTAACTGTTGTTGTTTTTGTTTTAAAAATTTGGAGGCATCATTTGTATGGATTAAAGTGTGAAATATATATTGATCACAAAAGTTTAAAGTTTATATTTACTCAGAAAGAGTTAAACATGAGATAGAGGAGATGGCTGGAATTAATCAAGGATTATTATTGTACAATTAATTACTATCCGGGAAAAGCAAATAAAGTGGCTGATGCTTTGAGTGGATAAAGTAATGCTTCATTAACAATGTTGTGTTTGGAACGTGATCGTTTGGTTTCTGATCTGATGAAATTTAGCATAGAAGTTGTTGTTGCATGAAGTTTTTCTATTTTGTTTCAGGTATAAGTGAGATCATCTCAATCAGATAGAATCAAGCAAGCACAGAAGCAAGACAGTGAGTTGCAGAAAAAGGTAGAGCTGGTTCAAAAAACTAAGTTTCATGAATTCAACATTGATAAAGATTGAGTTTTTAGATTTGGGAAGAGATTGTGTGTGCCTTGTGATTCACAGTTGAAGAGAGAGTTGTTATGTGAAGCTCATAGTTCTCTGTTTTTAATTCATCCTGGCAGTACTAAGATGTACAGAGATCTGTGGGAGTATTACTGGTGGGATGGAATGAAAAGAGATATTGCTGATTTTACTATGAAGTTTTTGACATGTCAACAGGTTAATGCAGAGCGGCAGTTACCGAATGGGATGCTTCAGCCTTTACCAGTGCCAGAGTTGAAATTGGAGAATATATCCATGGACCTTGTTGTGGGATTACCGAAGACATCTCGAGGTAATAATGCAATCTGGGTTATTGTTGATCGCTTGACTAAATCTACTCATTTCCTTGCTATACGAGATAATTTTTCCCTATATCAAATTTCCAGTTTGTATCTTAAAGAGATAGTTAGGTAACATGTAATTCCCCTCTCCATTGTATCTGATAGTGATCTCAGGTTCACTTCTAACTTTTGGAAAGGCCTTCATAAGTCGTTGGGTACTGAATTAAATTTTAGTACAACATTTCATCCTCAATCAGATGGGCAGTCAGAACGAACAATTCTGACCTTGAGGATATGCTACGAGCTTGTTCGATGGATTATCAGGGAAGTTGGGACCAACATCTTTCTTTGGTTGAATTTTCATATAATAACAGTTTTCATTCCAGTATACAGATGGCACCATTTGAGGCGTTATATGGAAAGCGGTGTCGAACTCCAGCTTTCTGGGATGAAGTGGGTGAAAGGAAGTTGATGGGACCAGAATTGGTAGAAGAGATGGCAAAAAAAGTTCACCTGATTCAGAAACACATGAGAACAGCTCAGAGTAGGCAGAAGAGTTATGCAGACAACAAGAGGAAGGATCTAACTTTTGAGGTAGGTGATCATGTTTTTCTAAAAGTCTCACCATGGAAAAGTGTGATGAGATTTGATAAGAAAGGAAAGCTGAGTCCAAGGTTCATTGGACCATATGAAATTCTAGAGACAGTTGGATCAGTTTCATACCGGGTGGCTTTACATCCGAGTTTATCTCAGGTACACAATGTTTTTCACGTTTCGATGTTGAGAAAGTATATGCTAGATCCATCTCATGTTTTGAGTCCACAGGTAGTTCAGCTGGAAGAGAACCTATCTTATGAGGAACAAACAGTCCAGATTCTTGACCACAGGGAGCAAGTGTTATGAAATAAGGTGATTAATTAGGTAATGGTTTTGTGGAAAAACCACATGATGGAAGAGGCAACATGGGAATCTGCAAATGCAATGAGGGATAAGTACCCCCATTTGTTCGATAAGTAAATAAATTGCGGGGACGCAATTTTCTAAAGGGGGGAAGGATGTAACATCCCAAGTAATTAATGAATAATATATATATTTATCTATGTCTATTAGTGATTAAGATAGTGTTTTAGAGGCTTAAAATGAAAATAAATACAATCTTATGCATGGAATACACTAATATTCTTAAAATATTGTTTTAGTGCCTTTTGATGGCAAACCCTTTTTAAATCAAACTTGTGATAATTTTATAATATATAATTTTCAAAATAAACATATTCATTATTATTGGGTCATTGAAATTTACATTGGATAAATATTTGGTATTTTTCTGACAATGTTCATTTTTTAATGAATAGTGAAAAAATACTGCATTTTACATCAAAACTGCTTTTTCATTTAATTTAATTATATGGTTAGATTATCCTTTTAATTGGTCTTAAAGTTTAATCTGAATATATTTTTACCATTTAATCTAATGGTGGTCAGTAGGATTAATTTCACTTTGGAATTGGTCATAAACTAATGCCAAACTTTTCATAGATATTGTTTCAAAAAAACCCCGCTATTTGTTTTGACAATGGGAATTATTTTTTAAATAAATTATTGCAATTTATGTGTTTGGAATTTGGTAAAATGGATTACATATTTGGAATCAGAATGTCCAAATTATGTAATTAAGACTCTTTTATTTTTGGACATTATGAATAGTAATGATGGTAATTATCTTTAATTATCTTGATTAATGAGTAATCAGGTAGTTAAAGATAATAAAATGATATCATAATAATACAAAAAGACCACAACATGTGCCCTAAGTCTACTGGTTGTCTCATGGCCGACATTGGGATGCCTTGTGCCAAACGTGGGGGCCCCATGGAATCACTTTTGTGAGAAAGTGACTTTTTATCTTTTTATTTTTAAAGAATGTTAAATGTGACAAAGAATGTATCACCTAAGTAAAATATTTTTAATTTTGTCTACATAAATGATATTTTGGACTATAAATATTTATTAGAAAGATAACAAGATTTCCTACATCATAGTAGTTTTTTCATAATTTTTAGACTTTAAATATATTAAATTATTTATGACATCATGATGATGCTGCGATTACCTCATTAATAAAGGATTTAAATAAAATGAAATGATAATGTAACATCTATGACCAACACATGTCCATAACCTATTGGATGGGTGGATTTATAACCCTTATTACCATACCCTCGAATTATATCAATGTGGGACCTTTTGAATCCGAAAATCATTTTCAAATAATGTAACATTTCTTTACATTCCAAGAGTGCCCCTCCTCTCCTCTTATAAAAGGCCCCCACCTCTACCTCCTTACCCACACTCCCAAAGAATTTGGCTTGGCCAACCCATGCCCACTTTGTCTCTCCACTTCCCTCTCTTACTCCTTTAAGCCTCACTTTGGGCAGAAGTCTTCCCATGGATGCTTTTGAGCTCGAACCAAAGGCAGTTACCCGATTTTAAGGTAATGTCTTCACTTGAGTCCTTTTGTTTTATTTTGCTTCTCTAACCCCCTAAACTCATTTTATTCATTTCTTTGTAAAAAATATAGTATATTAAATATACTAGGATGTTTTTATAAGAATTATTCGAGCTACACTTACACACACCTACATCTAATGGTTAAAGGACATACTGTTTCCGTGGATGGTGAATTTCTGCCTCCCGAAACGATTATTGTTCAACATTATTTTAACACCTTCAAAGGTGGCCATTAAGATGTAACTATATTTATATATGATATATAATATGTTTATGTTTTCCTTAAGATTCTGTATTTTTCATTCTGGGCATACCTTTATGGTTTCCATTATGGGTAAACACGATATCTTCATTTAAGGAAGTGCGGACTACCGCCCCCTCAAAGTGATTTGATTTGTTAAATACCATATATGGGACGTATAAAGGATGGAACTATGATATTATATATGATATTATATTGGAATTATAATATAACTTTATATCATTATGATTCCATTCTATAAAATATGAAATAGAAATGAAAATAGCGTTCATGCGTACGTACGGCTTACCGTCTCCATGAATGGTGAATTTCATTTCTTACCTCTAAATTATTATGTAATATTATAAAGGCATGTATATACTGTATATATATGATATATACATCATGATTATAATTCTGGATATAATGGATACATGAACAACTTGTAATTATAAAGGGTTTATTTTTGACTCAAGTACCAATGATCGTTAAAACGACCGTTATTAACTTAAATAATTACATAGTGTTCATGACATGGAAATAAGTGATATAAAAGGAAAAATGAACCTGAAAAAGGTTCTTAAGAAAGTAGAAATTAACTCAAGTTTATTATTCAGGACATTAAAGAACGATCGAGTCAAGTCGGACCCGAGGTATGGGACTTCGTCTCAGTCTCCTTTCATTGAGGCATATTTTGTTTTATACACAACCTTCTTTTATATGGTGTATAAACCCCTTTGACTTTTACATTTATCCAAAAGGAAGATTCCTTATACGAAGCGTTTTACTAAACGACAAAAGGGAATTTTTTTTTCGTACGTATGCGGCGACAACGACTTCTCCACCGCCGTGACCATTATTTGAGTTTCGGCTTCCTCTACAAGCCATACCTTTTTTTAAAAGAAAAATAAATACCATGTTTTAATTTTCTTTTATTTTAGTATTGAAAATGGTTTTCATAATGTTTTTATATCAATGTGTTGTATTGATATCTTGTGATTGAAAGGTGGAAATGTTATGTTTCCTTTATGGATGTTTTATGTGATACGATTATGTTGAGGTTCTTAGGCATTATTATGAAGACAGGTGGTTCCGTGATAAACTAAGGGCAGGTGAGCCTGATATAGTTCTCCAATGCATTGGGTAACGCGAAGGAGTGAAACGTTAAGGTTTATCCGAAGAGATTTAGGGAATATACTGTGATGGGTATTCCAAAAGTGACCAAGAGGGTTACTCCCTACGTAAGAATGTTATGAATGCCTAAAGTTACCTTTATGTCTTATGATTTCTATGATTTATTCATGATTTGATGAGTTATGTTAAAGTGATTATGTTTTATGGGTAAAGTATGATTTAATTCTTATGTATATATGTACCCATGTTTCCTTTCCAAATTTTTATATCCCTTACTGAGCTTTTTATGCTCATCCCAAGTTTTTTGAAATGTTTTTCACAGGTCAAGGGAAAGGTACATGATATGATGATAGTGTTAAGGATGTGTCAAGAAATAATCCATGTTTTATTTTAAATATGTTTCCATTGATGGGAAAGAATAATACTATCTTTATGTAACCACTTTTTTTATATGTGGAATGTAATGCAAGTTTTATGATCTAATTCTCTAAAAATATAACCCCAAAAAGATCCTCAATGTGTAATATTGTAATAACTCAATATTAAGTAAGGTTTAAGGCTAGGGCCTTATAGTTGGTATCAAAGGTCGGTTTAGATAACATTAGGAGTTAGAATTTTATTAAATGATTATCCAAAAATATTTTGTTATGGTCAAATTGAAATGATATAGCATTTAAATATTACCATGTTGCTTCACCTAAGGTATTTCTGTGATAAGAATTGTTTTCCATAGAGGAAACAGAGAATTTTTTCTAGGAAGGGATACAGAGGGAAATGACCTTTCAAATCAATATCCTGAGATGGTCAGAATCAGAACTAAATAGTTTGTTGCAGTGATGGCTGAGTTGACTCAGGTGAAAAATGTTTGTTGTTTTTATTGATGATATTTTGGTGTTTTCTAAAAGTAAAGAGTAACATCAAAGACATTTAAGGGTTATTTTTCAAACCTTAAAAGAAAAAAAATTGTATGGGAAATTCAGAAAGTGTGAGTTCTGGTTGCAACAAAATTCATTTCTTTGGTGACATTGTTTTTGAAGATGGGATAACTGGTGATCCTGCAAAACAAATTTGTGGAAGACTGGCCAAGACCCACAAATGTAACTGAGATTCATAGCTTCCTTGGTTTGGCAGGATATTACCGAAGGTTTGTTAGAAAATTTTCAATGTTATCTAGTCCAATGACTAAGCAAACTCGGAAGGGTGTTAAGTTTATCTGGACAAAATAATGTGATGATTGTTTCCAGGAATTGAAAAGAAGATTGTTGAATGATCCAGTTTTGGAACTCCCTTCCATGAATGGTGAGTTTGTTTTATACAGTGATTCTTCATTGAAAGGACTTGGTTGCGTCCTAATGTAGAATGATCATGTAATTGCTTATGATTCACGATAGTTGAAAACTGATGAGGTAAATTAACCTACACATGATTTGGAATTAACTGTTGTTGTTTTTGTTTTAAAAATTTAGAGCCATCATTTGTATGGATTAAAGTGTGAAATATATATTGATCACAAAAGTTTAAAGTTTATATTTACTCAGAAAGAGTTAAACATGAGATAGAGGAGATGGCTGGAATTAATCAAGGATTATTATTGTACAATTAATTACTATCCGGGAAAAGCAAATAAAGTGGATGATGCTTTGAGTGGAAAACGTAATGCTTTATTAATAATGTTGTGTTTGGAACGTGATCGTTTGGTTTCTGATCTGATGAAATTTATCATAGAAGTTGTTGGTGCATGATGTTTTTCTATTTTGTTTCAGGTATTAGTGAGATCATCTCAATCAGATAGAATCAAGCAAGCACAGAAGCAAGACAGTGAGTTGCAGAAAAAGGTAGAGCTGGTTCAGAAAGCTAAGTTTCATGAATTCAACATTGATAAAGATTGAGTTTTTAGATTTGGGAAGAGATTGTGTGTGCCTTGTGATTCACAGTTGAAGAGAGAGTTGTTATGTGAAGCTCATAGTTCTCTGTTTTTAGTTCATCCTGGCAGTACTAAGATGTACAGAGATCTGTGGGAGTATTACTGGTGGGATGGAATGAAAAGAGATATTTCTTATTTTACTATGAAGTGTTTGACATGTCAACAGGTTAATGCAGAGCGGCAGTTACCGAAAGGGATGCTTCAGCCTTTACTAGTGCCAGATTTGAAATTGGAGAATATATCCATGGACCTTGTTGTGGGATTACCGAAGACATCTCGAGGTAATAATGCAATCTGGGTTATTGTTGATCGCTTGACTAAATCTACTCATTTCCTTGCTATACGAGATAATTTTTCCCTATATCAAATTTCCCGTTTGTATCTTAAAGAGATAGTTAGGTTACATGCAATTCCGCTCTCCATTGTATCTGATCGTGATCTCAGGTTCACTTCTAACTTTTCGAAAGGCCTTCAGAAGTCGTTGGGTAATAAATTAAATTTTAGTACAACATTTCATCCTCAATCAGATGGGAAATCAGAACGAACAATTCTGACCTTGAGGATATGCTACGAGCTTGTTCGATGGATTATCAGGGAAGTTGGGACCAACATATTTCTTTGGTTGAATTTTCATATAATAACAGTTTTCATTCCAGTATACAGATGGCACCATTTGAGGCGTTATATGGAAAGCGGTGTCGAACTCCAGCTTTCTGGGATGAAGTGGGTGAAAGGAAGTTGATGGGACCAGAATTGGTAGAAGAGATGGCAGAAAAAGTTCACCTGATTCAGAAACACATGAGAACAGCTCAGAGTAGGCAGAAGAGTTATGCAGACAACAAGAGGAAGGATCTAACTTTTGAGGTAGGTGATCATGTTTTTCTAAAAGTCTCACCATGGAAAAGTGTGATGAGATTTGATAAGAAAGGAAAGCTGAGTCCAAGGTTCATTGGACCATATGAAATTCTAGAGACAGTTGGATCAGTTGCATACCGGGTGGCTTTACATCCGAGTTTATCTCAGGTACACAATGTTTTTCACGTTTCGATGTTGAGAAAGTATATGCTAGATCCATCTCATGTTTTGAGTCCACAGGTAGTTCAGCTGGAAGAGAACCTATCTTATGAGGAACAAACAGTCCAGATTCTTGACCACAAGGAGCAAGTGTTATGAAATAAGGTGAGTAATTAGGTAATGGTTTTGTGGAAAAACCACATGATGGAAGAGACAACATGGGAATCTGCAAATGCAATGAGGGATAAGTACCCCCATTTATTCGATAAGTAAATAAACTTCGGGGACGCAATTTTCTAAAGGGGGGAAGGATGTAACATCCCAAGTAATTAATGAATAATAGATATATTTATCTATGTCTATTAATGATTAAGATAGTGTTTTAGAGGCTTAAAATGAAAATAAATACAATCTTATGCATGGAATACACTAATATTCTTAAAAGATTGTTTTACTGCCTTTTGATGGTAAACCCTTTTTAAATCAAACTTTTGATAATTTTATAATATATATTTTTCAAAATAAAAATATTCATTATTATTGGGTCATTGAAATTTACATTGGATAAATATTTGGTATTTTTCTGACAATGTTCATTTTTTAATGAATAGTGAAAAAATACTGCATTTTACATCAAAACTGCTTTTTCATTTAATTTAATTATATGGTTAGATTATCCTTTTAATTGGTCTTAAAGTTTAATCTGAATATATTTTTACCATTTAATCTAATGGTGGTCAGTAGGATTAATTTCACTTTGGAATTGGTCATAAACTAATGCCAAACGTTTCATAGATATTGTTTCAAAAAAAAACCCCGCTATTTGTTTTGACAATGGGAATTATATTTTAAATAAATTATTGCAATTTATGTGTTTGGAATTTGGTAAAATGGATTACACATTTGGAATCAGAATGTCCAAATTATGTAATTAAGACTCTTTTATTTTTGGACATTATGAATAGTAATGATGGTAATTATCTTTAATTATATTGATTAATGAGTAATCAGGTAGTTAAAGATAATAAAATGATATCATAATAATACCAAAAGACCACAAAATGTGCCCTAAGTCTACTGGTTGTCTCATGGCCGACATTGGGATGCCTTGTGCCAAACATGGGGGCCCCATGGAATCACTTTTGTGAGAAAGTGACTTTTTATCTTTTTATTTTTAAAGAATGTTAAATGTGACAAAGAATGTATCACCTAAGTAAAATATTTTTAATTTTGTCTACATAAATGATATTTTGGACTATAAATATTCATTAGAAAGATAACATGATTTCCTCCATCATAGTAGTTTTTTCATAATTTTTAGACTTTAAATATATTAAATTATTTATGACATCATGATGATGCTGCGATTACCTCATTAATAAAGGATTTAAATAAAATGAAATGATAATGTAACATCTATGACCAAAACATGTCCAAAACCTATTGGATGGGTGGATTTCTAACCCTTATTACCATACCCTCGAATTATATCAATGTGGGAACTTTTGAATCTGAAAATCATTTTCAAATAAAGTAACATTTATTTACATTCCAAGAGTGCCCCTCCTCTCCTCTTATAAAAGGCCCCCACCTCTACCTCCTTACCCACACTCCCAAAGAATTTGGCTCGGCCAACCCATGCCCACTTTGTCTCTCCACTTCCCTATCTTACTCCTTTAAGCCTCACTTTGGGCAGAAGTCTTCCCATGGATGCTTTTGAGCTCAAACCAAAGGCAGTTACCCGATTTTAAGGTAATGTCTTCACTTGAGTCCTTTTGTTTTATTTTGCTTCTCTAACCCCCTAAACTCATTTTATTCATTTTTTTGTAAACAATCCAGTATATTAAATATACTAGGATGTTTTTATAAGAATTATTCGAGCTACACTTACACACACCTACATCTAATGGTTAAAGGACATACTGTTTCCGTGGATGGTGAATTTCTGCCTCCCGAAACGATTATTGTTCAACATTATTTTAACACCTTAAAAGGTGGCCATTAAGATGTAACTATATTTATATATGATATATAATATGTTTATGTTTTCCTTAAGACTCTGTATTTTTCATTCTGGGCATACCTTTATGGTTTCCATTATGGGTAAACGCGATATCTTCATTTAAGGAAGTGCGGACTACCGCCCCCTCAAAGTGATTTGATTTGTTAAATACCATATATGGGACGTATAAAGGATGGAACTATGATATTATATATGATATTATATTGGAATTATAATATAACTTTATATCATTATGATTCCATTCTATAAAATATGAAATAGAAATGAAAGTAGCGTTCATGCGTACGTACGGCTTACCGTCTCCATGAATGGTGCATTTCATTTCTTACCTCTAAATGATTATGTAATATTATAAAGGCATGTATATACTGTATATATATGATATATACATCATGATTATAATTCTGGATATAATGGATACATGAACAACTTGTAATTATAAAGGGTTTATTTTTGACTCAAGTACCAATGATCGTTAAAACGACCGCTATTAACTTAAATAATTACAGTGTTCATGACATGGAAATAAGTGATATAAAAGGAATAATGAACTTGAAAAAGGTTCTCAAGCAAGTATAAATTAACTCAAGTTTATTATTTAGGACATTAAAGAACGATCGAGTCAAGTCGGACCTGAGGTATAGGACTTCGTCTCAATCTCATTTCATTGAGGCATATTTTGTTTTATACACAAACTTTTTTATATGGTGTATAAACCCCTTTGACTTTTACGTTTATCCAAAAGTAATCTTTTTTATACGAAGCGTTTTACTAAACGACAAAATGGAATGTTTTTTTGTACGTATGCGGCGACAACGACTTCTCCACCGCCGTGACCAATATTTGAGTTTCGGCTTCCTCTACAAGCCGTACCTTTTTTTAAAAGAAAAATAAATACCATGTTTTAATTTTCTTTTATTTTGGTATTGAAAATGGTTTTCATAATTTTTTTTATATCAATGTGTTGTATTGATATCTTGTGATTGAAAGGTGGAAATGGTATGTTTCCTTTATGCATGTTTTATGTGATATGATTATGTGGAGGTTCTTGGGCATTATTATGAAGACGGGTGGTTCCGTGTTAAACTAAGGGCGAGTGAGCCCGATATAGCTCTCCAATGCATTGGGTTACGCGAAGGAGTGAAATGTTAAGGTTTCTTCGAAAATATTTAGGGAATATACTGTGATGGGTATTCCATACGTAACAAGAGGGTTACTCCCTACGTAAGAATGTTATGAATGCCCCAATTTACCTTTATGTCTTATGATTTCATTGATTTATTCATGATTTGATGAGGTATGTTAAAGTGCTTATGTTTTATGGGTAAATTATGATTTCATTCTTATGTATATATGTACCCATGTTTCCTTTCCATATTTTTATATCCCTTACTGAGCTTTTTATGCTCATCCCAAGTTTTTTGAAATGTTTTTCACAGGTCAAGGGAAAGGTACATGATATGATGATAGTGTAAAGGAAGTGTCAAGAAAGAATCCATGTTTTATTTTAAATTTGATTCCATTGATGGGAAAGAATAATACTATCTTTATGTAACCACATTGTTTATATGTGGAATGTAATGCAAGTTTTATGATCTAATTCTTTAAAACTCTAAACCCGAAAAGATCCTCAATGTGTAATCTTGTAATAACACAAGATTAAGTAAGGTTTAAGGCTGGGGCCTTATAGTGCACACGACACCCAACGTCAACGCGAAGGCGTAATGTAACAACTCCAAACTGCCACCTCAATGGCTGAGGCACAACCAACCGCATCTCTTCAAGCACTTACATCACTCACACGGGAGTGCACATGATCACACGCCAAGGGTCCGCTACAAACACGGTGGAAGAACCGCCACTAGGGTACCCTTCATATTTCCACATTTAATAAGATCGTGTATGAGCCTCTGATCGCCTGAACAGATTACACCATTGTAATCCCAGTGGATAAACATGTGAGATAGACTACTTACTCACCCAAAATGGTCAACCGGTGAAAAAGGTATTATTCACCGAAACCAAACCCGGGTGGGGCCCACCCTGAGATCCTGAAAATGAACAAACGGATCACGCCACTGCGATCTCCTCGGATAAACACACGGGATTGAATACTCAATCGCCCAAAATGAACACCCACTGAAAAAGGTCCTATTCACCGTAGCCAGGTCGGGTGGGACCCACACCACGTCTTCGAAAAAGGTCGGGCGAACAGCGCCATCGCAATGCTCTCGGAAAAGCATGTCAAATTTACTACTTACTTGAGTGCAACGGATTTCCGAAAAAAGATGCATTCTGGCTCACCGCACACGAGCGGTGCTTCGTGGGACCTACAACCCGGTCCCGAAACACAACGAACGGATCACACCTTTGCGATCCTCTCGAAAAAGAACACAAGATAAGCTATTCACTTGTCCAAAACGGTCACCCAGTGATAATGATGGAAAATCACCATCGACACCCAAACAACCCTCAAGGGTCCCACACCATCATGCCGGATTAGAGCGAATTGCACCATTGCAATCTCCTCGGAAAATCATCTAGAATCGACTGCTCGCATGCCCCGAACGAACGCTCGGTGGGAATGTCGCTAAACATTGCTCACAGCTCAAAGACGGGTCATTGGGCCCATGCCTCAACTCTGGCTTCAACGACCAGGATCACCCTGGAAAACTCCGCCTCGATGCCAGGGTCGCAATGCCACTGACGGCGCTCAAAACGGACATCAGACGCATCTGCGCCATCCAAAACAAGATCCCCCGAAAAAACGTCATTTCACCTAAAGACATGTCGGGCCTCTGAGGCCCCTCGTTTTGGGAATTAAAAATTCCCTAAACCATCTCAAAAAGTCCGCCTCGACGTCAGGTCCGCACCGCCGCAAACGGTTCCCAAATCGGGCGCCCGACGAAAGATCTATGATAAATAAATCATTTCAATAATAATAATAATAATAATAATAATAATAATAATATTATTATTATTATTATTATTATTATTATTTTAAACCCTTTTTTTATGTTATTAATTTTTTTAAAAAAAGGACCACCGACCTGCGCTGGCCAGTCGGCTGTCTTCCACGCGGAGACCTGCTGCCGGCAGGTCTCTGTATCCCATGGGGTCGCGTCGCGCGACCCCGGCTAGCACGCTTGCCCGCCGGCCGACCGACCGGCCTCTCCCATGACGCTACCTAGGGAGCGCACTCCTGAGGAGACGCCTGCCGCCATCCCTGAGCCACGGAAGCCCGCACCTCTGCCTGAGCCTGCACCGTGCCGCCGTCCCGGAGCCGAATGCCCCGCCGCCGCGCCGTCCGCATGAAGCCACCGATGCCCCATCCGCCTGAAGCCGCCGCCGCTGATCTGGCCACCGCTGCTGCTCCGCCTTGCCGACTTGCCGACCGCCATGCTAGACGGCCGGAACCCCCAAAACCGGCCAAAAAACATCAAAAACCCGCTGATTTCGGCGGATGACCGTGAGTGCGTCAGGACATGAATTTTTAATCCGAAACAAGCGTCGGAAAGAGCATAAAAAATAATAAGTGTTTACGGGATTCATTTGTAAATTCAACATCAATTAGACGCATGCAAAGAAATTCAAAGCGAGATGTATGGAATTGAAAAATGTAACAAAACCCTACCTCGTGGGCATTTCCCGGAGCTTCACCGCTGAACCACCAAAGTCTTCGCAATGCACCACCTTGATTGGAGGAAGCAGAGGAGGGGCTGCCTTGAGGGGGATTTCGCCAGGGGATAACAAAGGAGGAAGGGCAAGGGGTTTGGTTTAAATAGGAAAATAATTAATTAAAAACATTAATTAATTAAAACTCCCAATTTAACCTGCATCTGAAACGCTCGACGGGGTCAAGGTTAAGACTCCCCTAGGGTAGAAACCACCTCCTGAGGACAACGGTGGTATCATAATTTTAATCCGAGACCCCATTCAAATGTTATTAATCATAGCACCCGAGGCCACCAAATTACGAAAATTCCCCTGGGGCCATTTTTCACAGATGACCCGTGCCCACGAAACTCACACCCCTTCTAGGGTAAACGACACGCTCTGAACTCAACGGTGCCCTCTTTTTTCCAATATGAGCCACTGTTTAAGAGATACTTTAGTTTCACCATTAAACGAATAAATTAATTAATTAATTTATCCGTTTAACGTTCTGAAAGTGAGCGAGGGGTCCAAACATCCCGCACCGACATGTTTTATGTCGTTACTAGGGTAAAAACCTCATTAAGGTCCCATACGTACACTCAGATCTCTAATCTGGATCATTTTTTAGGAGTTATCTCATTTATTTGGCGTGCCCAGTGTGAAAGCACTGAAAATTTAATTCCGGCCACTCTGGGGCTCGGAATCGCACGCCGTCTGAGGGCACTGCTCTAGAATAATATCAAGAATATTCCAAAGTCTTTCGCATCAAAAACTGGGTTCTTACATCATTCCCTCACTCATGTTTTTCATCCCCAAAAAGACAAACCAGGGAATAACTCAGGTTACTAAGCCCGCAACTGGCTCTCCCGTACCTAGAAGAACTCATACACATCTCTGCACCACCGCACACAGACCAAAGGATTGATCTGTACATGCGAGGTCTTCCCTCACTGATGAAATGCATAGGATAAATCACACATCTCCTTAGGTAATCCACACGGGATATGTCGTGCACCCACACCAGCCTTTGGGGTTAGGGCAAGGCGGTAGGGAACCTCTCCATCCCTCTGCACTGTCTCAAACGGTCCAAAGGACCTCGGGGGTAGCTCACGTTCTTAACAAAACCTCTACGTCGCATGCCGCGACTGGAATCATCACCCACACCTGGAACAAGGCCTGATGATTCCCTCTTTCAGAATATCCATATGGTGA
This sequence comes from Viscum album, assembly GCA_963277665.1. Lineage (NCBI taxonomy): Eukaryota > Viridiplantae > Streptophyta > Magnoliopsida > Santalales > Viscaceae > Viscum > Viscum album. Next base: position 31,166,157 of record OY728153.1, read on the forward strand.
AACTCCCAAGAATATCTAGTCATGCAAGGTTCCATAGTCCAGGTCCCATAACCAACGCTCTCTTACACACTCGAAAGGCGAAGGAGTCGACACCATTGACTAGAGAAAAAGGTCCCACGCCTTTTACCTTACCAACACAGGGTTACACCAGATGCCCTGCGTCACCCTGGTGACACCTCAAGCAAGGAGCATGGATGAATGAATTTCACACATAGAGCTGAAAAATTATACCGCAAGAAGTAGGAGAGTCGGAAAGTGTACCTCTTATCACCTCATGCTCTGCAGGGTCATAGACATCCAGAGCTTGTGGCTGTCTGTGGTCCCAACTTTCAGCTCCCGGAGCCTAACGTGAACTGCCTAGCGGTGATGGGAAGACCTCGAAATGCCGTCCCCCACTACCAGCTCCTCGCGCTCCTCTACTAGCACCACCTCCCTGGGTACTACTCTGATCACGGCGCTGCCCCTGTCATGGTGGTGCACCTGCTGCCTGCCCGAAGCTCTTTGCATGCCTGGTCGGGCAGTCCCATGCCAGGTGACCTCGTCCATCGCAATCATTGCACTGACTCTCTTCGGGCCGCACGGGTGCCCTCCAGTGCCACTGTGGCGTAAGACCATTCCCCTGAGTCATGTTGTCATAAATCCACCTGCGTCGAGGTTATGCTTACCGACGCCCGCTAGCTGCGGCAGACGTCTCGGCTCCAACATGCCTGCTGCCACCACAAACTCTAGAACGTGACAGGAAGCTCTCTGTCACCAGCTCCTGCTCTAGCACCCCGATATATGTGGAAATTCCCAAGGGTACTAGGACGGCATGAATCTCTTGGCGGAGACACTTCTGAAACATCCACGCTCAGAGGTTGTCGTCATGGGCCAAGTCCAGGTAAAAGCGTGCACGGTCTGTGAAACTAGCCACGTACTCGGCCACCGTCATCCCTCCCTGCTGAAACTGCAGGAGCTCTTGAATCCAAACGGAGCGTATGCAGGAGGGGAAAAAACTTCTCACGGAACAACAACTGAAAGCCTCCTCACGAAAGCGACGACTCATCAAGAAACTGAGTCATCAGACTCCACCAATGCCAAGCTGCTCCACGAAAAAGGTTGGCTACCAAAGCCACTCTCTGATTTGTCGGCGTCTGCACAAGCCTGAAGAGGCGAACCACTGCCTCGAGCCAAACCTCTACTGCCTGAGGGTCTGGCTCACCACAGAACCTCAGCAGTCCCTGCCGCTAGAACTCACGAAGTGCTCTCAACCTGCGCTCAAGCTCAGCCTACTCCGCTAAAGCTGTCTACTGCTCAACAGGCGGGGGTGCTGCTACCGGCCCACCAAGAGAAAGGGGCATGTATGATGGGTTCTAGACTGAGGCCTCGTAGCTCACATGGTCGTCGTCACGCACCAAAGCTGGTATCTTGGATAGCTGTCTTCGCAGGGACATCCTGAATATTATCAAGGAGTTCCATGATCAGATGAGCATATATGTATATACCAATAACATCAATGGGGAGCTAACTCAAGAACGACAGTCAAAGTCCCAATCCTATGTGATTCACAAACCAATTTTCCCTGCAAATAGTGTCTCAGCATGCCGAGTGGACAAGTAGGTTATCAGGGTCCCGGTGAATGGATACGTCGGCTGCCGCACCATCACTGGACTTCCTGGCATGAGAGCCGCTCTCGAGACACGTTAACATTGTTGCCCTAAATCCCAACTGATTCCTTTTTAGGGACGTCCGCACAACATCCCAAGGAACGAACCAGCTCTGATACCACTTTTTCACAACCCGACCCTACCCGGGCTCAAGCCGCAACTACCGCAAGCCCGCCTCCATAGGCCAGGGGCTGGCGACCAGTGCTGAAGGCACAAAAAAGGGGGAGGCCTTTCCCTAAGTACCTGTACAGACACACGCAACACACTCAATGAAAACACTTCAAGAAAACCGCCTTTTAGCGGTGGTTTTTTCGTGGCGGTTTTTAAAACCGCCGCAAAACGCGTTTTCAGGCCGGCATTTCGCGGCGGTTTTAAGAACCGCTGCGAAAAAACCGCCGCTAAATGGGAATTTTTTTTTAATTTTTTTTATTTCTTTTAATATATATTCGAGGATTAGCGGCGGTTTTTTAAAAAACCGCCGCGAAATAGCGGCAGTTTCCATAAAACCGCCGCGAAATGAAATGAATAAAATAAAAAAACACGAGAAACCCCAAAATCACTAAAACGACCATAACTTTTGATCCGGGCGTCCGTTGAAGCGCCACAACCAGTCAAATCGAAGCTCATGAAGAGATCTAGAGGAACATATAATCAAAACTGTGAGACATTCTAAGGTGCAGAAGATATTAGAGTAATAAGAGAGTTGAAAAAAGTTCTCCAAATTCAAACAGCCATAACATTCGCTCCGGGTGTCCGTTTGGGCTCTACCACATATCAAATCGAATCTAGCGAAAAGAGATACGCACTAAAATAAGACAATAAAGATTCTGTCATGTTTTTCGACACGAAAAACTCCTCTGAAGGCCTCCAAAACCACGTTTCTGTCACCGATGTCTCGTCGAACTTGTCTTCAAACAGACCTAACTTTCGATCCGCGTGTCAGTTCGGCCTCCTCCACCTGCCAGATCATAGCTCATTCCATGAGCTTCAGTTTAACTAGTTGTGGCGCCCACATGCACTCCTAGATCATCTGTTATGGCCTTTCTAGTGGGTATTGGGTTTGTTATGTTTTTCGATGCCTCGTTTCTAGCACCCGTTCTTCGTCAGCTTTTTTTTAAATGGTCATAACTTCCGATCCGTCTGTCCATTCAGACTCTTTCACCTTTCAGGTTGAAGAACATTTCAGGATCTTTGATTTGACAGGCCGCGGATCTAAAACGGACTCTCGGATCATAAGTTATCTTCGTTAATGTGAGTCCAATGTTTTTGTCTCTTTTTGACAGTTTTGACAGGTTTTAACGGTAGCTCCATTTATTACTGTTTATTTTGGTTTCCATGACTTGTTATCTTTATCAATGGATTTTTATGGGTTATTATGATGATTATGATGAATTATTAAGGAGTTTTACAGAGTTGTTATGAGTTTTCATACGTTCTCATTTTTTCTAATACCTCATTCTTCATATGCTTCTCCATCCTTTTTCATGTGTTTTCATGATTTTTCATCCCTTATCACATCTTTTCATACTTTTTCACGTGTTTCCTTTATTATTTATTATTTTTTATTTATAATATACTGTAATTTATTTAATATCTATTATTTGTAACTGGTTATTTATTATTTATTATTTATTATTTATATTTATTTATTAGTTATTATTTATTAGTTGTTATTTATTATTTATTATTTATATTTATTTATATTTCATTATTATTTATATTTATTTATTATTTATTATTTATTTTTTATATTTATTTTTTATTTTTTATTTATTATTTATATTTATTATTTATTATTTATATTTATTTATTATTTATATTTATATTTATTTATTATTTATATTTATTTATTATTTATTATTTATATTTATTATTATTTATTATTTATTATTTATTAGTTATATTTATTTATTATTTATTATTTATTATTTCTTATTTATATTTATTTATTATTTATTATTTATTATTTATATTTATTTATTATTTATTATTTATTATTTATTATTTATTATTTATTTTCTATTTATTATTTATTATTTATATTTATTTATTATTTATTATTTATTATTTATTATTTATTATTTATATTTATTTATAATTTATAAATTATTATTTATATTTATTTATTATTTTTTATTTATTATTTATTATTTTATCTTTATTATTTATTATTTATATTTATTTATTATTTTTTATTTATTATTTATTATTTATTATTTATTATTTATTATTTATTAATTATTAATTATTAATTATTAATTATTAATTATTAATTATTAATTATTAATTATTAATTATTATTTATTATTTATTATTTATTATTTATTTATTATTTATTATTTATATTTATTTCTTATTTATATTTATTTATTATTTATTATTTATTATTTATTATTTATTATTTAGTATTTACTATTTATTATTTATTATTTATTATTTATTATTTACTATTTATTATTTATTATTTATTATTTATTATTTATTATTTATTATTTATTATTTATTATTATTGAGTTTATATATATTATTTATGTATTATTTGTTTTTTCTATTAATATATATAAGTATATTAAATTCTGTTTATTAACCACATGGCATGCTTGCTGGAGTGGTATAGTTTTTGGAAAATATGCAAGAGGTGGGGGATTAAATCTCACCAAACGCAGAATTTCTTTATATTGCATGGGGTATGCATGTGCATGTGCATGGGATGTGCATGCATGAATAAATAAAGTAAATAAAATAATAAGAAATAAATAAAATACGAAATATAATAAATAAATAAATAAAATAAATACGGAATTAAATAAATAAATAATAAATACGAAAATAAATAAATAAAATAAATAAATATATTGCATGGGTATGCATGTGCATGTGCATGGGATGTGCATGCATGGATAAATAAAGTAAATAAAATAATACGAAATAAATAAATAAATAAATAAAATACGAAATATAATAAATAAATAAATAAAATAAATAAGAAATAAAATAAATAAATAATAAAAACGAAATTAAATAAATAAAATAAATAAATAAATAAATAAAATAAATAAATAAAATAAATAAATAAATAAATAAATAAATAAATAAAATAAATAAATAAAATAAATAAATATGAAATAAAATAAATACGAGATAAAATAAAAAAAATAAATAAATACGAAAAAAATAAATAAATAAAATAAATAAATACGAAAAAAAATAAAAAAATAAATAAATAAATAAAATAAAATAAAATAAATAAAATAAAATAAAATAAATATATAAAATAAATAAATAAATAAAAAAATTAATTAATTAATTAATTAATAAAATAAATACAAAATAAATATATAAATAAGTACGAAAAATAAATACGAAAACTAAATATATAAATAAATATGAAAAATAAATATATAAATAAATATATAAATAAATATATAAATAAATATATAAAATAAAAAATAACAAAAATAACAAAAAAATAACAAAAAAAACCGCCCCGAAATGTTCTGCAACAGTTTTGAAAACCTCCGCGAATAGTTTCCCGAAGCACGATTTAGCGGCGGTATTTCAAAACCGCCGCTAAATGCCTTTTTTACCGTAGTGAAAAGTGAAGAGTAAAAAGAAAAGAAATGTACCAACTGCTATAAATAAACCACAAAGTGCATAGAACTCTAAAAGTTCAAAGCAAGTGCTGAAAGTAAACTGGAAAGAAAAGGGAAAAAACACGCGCCCAACCAGAAAAGTGCCACAACCCGGCAACAGTTGAACAAAAAGTAAATAGCTGGAAGGGTCCCCCACCTGGAACCCGACTCCAACCACCGCACGCAGTCCAAGCTCCCAAGATCCCAAGCTCCTCTGAAGTCACGACCAACCTGTCCGTCGTCTGCAAGGGCACAACAAGTGCAGGAAAATCCCAAGCAGGGGTGAGTATAAAAATACTCAGTAGGATACCACGAAGGATCGAGGGAGAAACAAAGGAGGTACCGAAGGGTGAGAAGTAGAGCAAACAGGGAAAAGTAAAGGAGTACAACCGAAAGTGCAGTAAAGAGTACAGTAGAGAGTTCAGCTCAACCCAACAAGAGAAAAGAGGTAGACTCGTCCAGACCCAAGGAGCTGGAAACGGTGAGAAAATGAACTTCTCTTCAAGTCTCCGCTACCTATAGCAGGAGAGTAGACTCATCCAACCACGAGAGGCTAGACATGGAAAGCACGTGGCATACCCCGTGCCTCTTCACCTCACCTAGATGGAGAGTAACCAAACCCAAGAAGTGGGTTCCAGAACAAGGTATATACATATTCATATGCTCACTAAGAAGCCCAAACAAGGTTGTAAGGGGATCTCCATCCTGTAGCTCATCCCAAGAAAGTGAGTCGCCAACAGTCCCAGAAGTAACACCATCGACGCCTAACATCCCACATGTCTGCCCCGAACTGCAAGTCAAGGGGCTCGAATCACCGCACCGTGACACTATCCGCTTTGGGCGGCACTGACTCGCCCGCACGGTTTAAAGTCGCGTCTCTAGGACGCGTCTCGGTGGGGAAAGTGCCCCTCACACTTGAGAGTTCTGGGGGAATGTCAAACCACATCATGTCATTGCCTTGCAGTCTAGAGGTCTCCTCAAAGACAAGGTCATTCCATCACTAACCCGTACAACCAAGGGTCCCGCTCCGGTAATCCCGGAGGAAAGCCACATACTAGCCTAGTAGAAAGGAGTGAGTTTGGAATATCAACGGGTGTCCCACTGCCCAACCCTACTTGAGGGAATTTCATAATATGATATCGAGTGACCCACTGCCCAACCCTGCAAGAGGGTAAACCATAATACATCATTAGTCGACCCACTGGTCAGCCCTGCTAAAGGGTAAACCTGGAAAAAGTTGTCAGATGACCCACTTCCCAGCCTTACTGGAGGGTAGACCTGGAAGATGTTGACGGGTGACCCACTGCCCAGGCTTGATGGAGGGTAGACCTGGAACAAGACGATGGGCCACCCACTTCCCATCCCTACTGGAGGGTAGACCCTTAAGAGTCGTTGGGTGACCTACTGTCTAGTCTCTTCTAGAGGGAAAACCCAGAACAAGTCGATAGGCGACCCACTGCCCAGCCATGGTAGAGGGTAGACTTGAAACAAGACAATGGGCGACCCACTGGCCAGTCCTGCTGGAGGGTAGACCCTCAAGAGTCATCGGGTGACCCACAACCTAGTCTCTGCTAGAGGGTAAACCCTGAGAAGTCGATGAGTAACCCACTACCCAGCCCCACTGGAGGGTAAACCCAGAATTGCTATGGAAATCTCTACTTGATGGTACAACACTGGCCAACAGAACACGGAGTGGGTATCACGCAACCATCTGACTCCTGAACAAGACCAGGGGAAACCACTCAACCCTGCTGATCTAAACCATCGAGCACAGAGTCGGGGGAATAAATAAACCTCACTAGTCAACAAACAAGAACTGAGTGACCCTCTATGTCGTGAGAGGTCAAAGGTATGCGAAGTAGAACACGACACACACATGGGGCCCACACGACGTGTGGCCCCAAGCCAACTCCAACCAAGTGCACAAACTTTCTTGAGTACAAACAACCACATGTACCTCCCGAAGTTCTCGCATACTCCAAGAGTATGCCACGTCTCCAGCCAGAAAGGATAATGTGTACACGACACCCAACGTCAACACGAAGGCGTAACATAAGAACTCCAACCTACCACCTCAACGGCTGAGGCACAGCCAACCACATCTCTTCAAGAACTTACATCACTCACACGGGAGTGCACACGATCACACACCAAGGGTCCGCTACAAACACGGTAGAAAAACCGCCACTGTGGAACCCTTCATATTTACACATTTAATAAGATCACGTATGAGCCTTCAGCCACCTGAACTGATTACACCGTTGTAATCCCAACAGAAAAACACGCAAGATAAACTACTTACTTGCATGAAATGGTCAACAGGTGAAAAATGTACTATTCACTATAACCAAACCCATGTGGCGCCCACCCCTAGATCCCGAAACTGAACAAACGGATCACACCACTGCGATCCTCTCAGATAAACAGACTTGATTGAATACTCAATCTCCGAAAATGAACACCCGGGGAAAAAGGTACTATTCACAGTAGCCAAGTCGGGTCGGACCCACACCACATCCCCGAAAAAGGTCGGGCGAACTGCGCCATCACAATGCTCTTGGAAAAGCACGTCAAATTGACTGCTTACATGAGTGCAATTGGATATCCAGAGAAAAAGATGCATTCCGGCACACAGCACGTGAGCGGTGCTTCGTGGGACCCACAACCCGGTCCCGAAACACAACGAACGGATCACACCATTGCGATCCTCTCAAAAAAACACACAAGATGGACTATTCACTTGTCCAAAATGGTCGCCCGGTGATAAAGATGGAAAATCACCATCGATGCCCAAACAGCCCTCGTGGGCCCCGCACCATCGTGCCGAATTAGAGCGGGCGGATTGAACTATTGAAATCCCCTAAGAAAACATTCAGAATGGACTGCTCGCATGCCCTGGACGGATGCCCGGTGAGAAAGTCGCTAAACGCTGCTCACAGATCAAAGACGGGTTGTGGGGCCCATGCCTCAACTCATGCCTCAACAACTGGAATCGCCATGGAAAACTCTGCCTTGATTCCAGGGTCGCAACGCCACTGACGGCGCTCAAAACGGATGTGAGACACGTCTGCGCCGTCCAAAACAACACACCCCCCCAGAAAAACGTCATATCACCTAAAGACGTGTCGCACCATCGAGGCCCCTCGTTTCAGGAATTAGAAATTCCCGAAACCATCTCAAAAAGTCCGCCTAGACGTTAGGTCCGCGAAGACGCAGAAGGTGCCCAAATCAGGCACCCGACGAATGATCTATGATAAATAAATCATTTCAATAATAATAATAATAATAATAATATTATTATTATTATTTTAAACCATTTTTTTATGTTATTATTTTTTTAAAGGACCACCGATGGGCACTGGCTGGTCTGCTGTCTTCCATGCGAAGACCCGTCGTTGGTGGGTTTCCATCTCCCATGGGGTCGCATCGTGCGACCTCAGTTTGCACGCCCGCTGGTCGGCCGACCGGCCGGCCTCTCCCGTGACGCAAGCTAGGGAGCGCCCTCCTGAGGAGACACCCGCCGCCGTCCCGGAGCCACGGAAGCCCACACCTCAGCCTGAGCCTGCGCTACGCCGCCATCCCGGAGCCGAACGCCCCGCCGCCACACCATCCGCCTGAAGCCGCCGACGCTGACCCGGCCTCCGCTGCTGGTCCGTCACGCCGACTCACCAGACCGCCACGCTAGACGGCCAGAACCCCCAAAATCGGCCAGAAAACATCAAAAACCCGCTAATTTCGGTGGACGATCGCGAGTGCGTTGGGACTCGAATTTTTAATCCGAAACAAGCGTCGAAAAGAGAATAAAAACTAATACTCGTTTAAGGGATTTGTTTGTAAATTCCACATCAATTCAACACATACAAAGCAATTCAATGAGAGATGTATGGAATTGAAAAACGTAACAAAACCCTACCTCGTGGGAGTTTCTCGGAGCTTGGCCGCCGAACCACCGGAGCCGTCGCAACGCACCACCTTGATCGGAGGAAGAGGAGGATCTTGAGGGGATACATTGAGGGGGGAGGGGGGGGGTGTTTCCAGGGGAGAACAAGGGAGGATGGGGAAGGGGTTTGATTTAAGTAGGAAAATAATTAATTAAAAACTTTAATTAATTAAAACTCTCAATTTAACCTGCATCTCAAACGCTCGACGGGGTAGAGGTTAAGCCTCCCCTAGGGTAAACACCACCTCCCAAGAACAATGGTGGTCTTCGAATTTTAATCGGATATTCCAATATAAAGTTATTAAACTTAGCGCTGAGGCTGCCAAATTACGAAAAGGCCTCTGGGGCCATTTTTCACAAATGACCCGCGCCCACGAAACATACACCCCTCCTAGGGTAAACGGCATGCTCCGAACTCAACGGTGCCCTATTTTTTCCAATACGAGCCACCGTTTAGGAGATACTTGAGTTTCACCATTAAAGAAATAAATAAATTAATTAATTTATCCGGTTAATGTTCTGAAAGTGATCAAGGGGTCCCAACATCCCACGCAGACAAGTTTTATGTCATTACTAGGGTAAACACCTCATTCCGGACCCATCCGTACACTTGGATCTCTGATCCGGACTACCGTTTAAGAGTTGTCCTATTTATTTTGCGTGCCCAGTGTGAACGCACTGAAAATTTAATTCCGGCCTCTCCGGGGCTCGGAATCGCACGCCGTCTGAGGGAGCTGCTCTGGAATAAAATCAAGAATATTCCAAAGTCTTTAGCAGCATAAACTGGGTTCGTACATACATAATGTTTTTTATTATTTTCCTCATAATAAAATATAAAATTAATTAATTGGTTAAAAATTAATTACCAATGAATATGAAACCCGTTTGATTATAAAAGAAAATATTATTATTTTCACAATGCATTTCTTCCCTAACAAATTAAATTAATTACAATTTGTGAGGGTTATTAATGTTATATATATATATATTAAATGTTCAATAAAATATTTTTCATATTCATTTAATAGAATAGACCTATTTAAGATAAGAACACGCCACATATTACGCATAAAATACTATATTTTTGTAAAGGAAGTTTTGTCATCTTTTAATGAAAAAACCATTTTGAATCAATTTTGAACATTTTTTAAATTTAATATGCCAAAATAAACTTCATATTTGGAATATAAAAAAAAATTTTGTTATGGTTAATTTTCATATTTTTATATGATGTTTTATTTTTTAAAGAATAGTAAAAAATAATGAATTTTAACTCAAAACTACTTTTTCATATAATTTATTTATATGGTAAAATAAAATTTTAGATTTGTTTTAAAATTAAAATAGATCTTATTTTTATCAATTAATCCTATTTAGGTCATTATGAGGAATTTTACTTTGAAATTGACTATAAAAACATAACAATCCTTTGGACGTTTTTACCATTAAACCCGCATTGTCATCCCATCAGTGGGATTAAATTTAAATTAATTTCAGACACATAGGTGATTGGATTTGGAGAAATGGATACCATATCTTGAATTAGAATAATTTTTATTATTTAATATGGTCAAATTTATAAGGCAACAGGCTTAAATGTTACTTAATATATATTTAACTCAAGAATTCACTTTGGGGATCCTTTCCAGTTTAGATATTTTGGGAATTAGGACATAACTATTACATAAAATAAACATATAAATACAAAGTGGAAACTTCCAAAAATATCCATTTCTTACATAACATAAAAACTTTTAAAAATAAACATGGTTTCTTTTCATGTTTATTCATTATAAATTTTTTCATGATTCCATCCTTGACTCTATTCTCTCTTATATCCTATAAAAACATTTAAAAACTAGGGATGCACACAAGAAGTTGAGAAAGGGAAATAAAAATATATAAAAAACCATCAGTCTAGTTAAAACCAGATAACCCCTTCAATGTTCTTTGAACATATGAAGCAAAACGTTTTCACATCAATAACACTCATTCTTTTTGTTCAATGAAAAACAATAATGCCAAAATCAAGAAATTAAAAATCCATTATGTTACTTAGAGAATCATATAAATTATATTCTTTAACAAATCATTCTATTGGAATAACGATATTGTTGAATTTAAAATTGGTGATACATAATGGGGACCCCGCTTCGTATAATCTATATCAGGCTCACCCGTGAGATATAATAGTGCTCAAACCTTCGTATAAGTTTTACAGGGATCACCCATGTGATATAATGGGGATGCACAATTAATATAAGATATATCAGGATCATCGATGAGCTATAATGGGGGTAAAACATTCGTATAAGCTATATTGGGCTCACAAGTTGGTCTCACTCATTTTATATAATGCTTATGTACCATTTCCTGAATAAAACACATTCATCAAAAAACACCTTTTATGAATGTGTCATCTAATCCCAAATGAAAAAAATATAAATAAAAATATAAATTTCATTTATGCACCAATTTTCAATACCAAGATACTGAAATAAATGAGTAAGGTATTTATTTTCATTTTAAAAAATATTAAGGCTTATAGTGGAAGACAAATATCAAGTAATGGTCACAGTAGTGAGAAGTCATTGTCACTGTATACATTAAAAAACATTACATTTCTCATTTTCTAAAAAACGAAAATTTTTGTTATAAAAATATTCCTTTTGAAAACATTGAATGAAATACAATAATGACATAAAATTTCCTATATATTCCTTTTTTACCCATATAAAAAAATATGTAATTTAATATGAGGAAGAATAAGTTATGATAATTAAATCTTTAAATGCTCATGGTGTCCCATACCTCTTGGAGAATTTAAATATTAATCTACATGACTTAATAAATTAAAATAGTATAGATAAAATATGGTTATGAAATTTAATATTGGCTGTATATACTCTTTATAAAAGAATAAGGATGCATTTTATCAAAAAATACCTCAAGAAAGGAGATTGAGAAAAAGTCCCTTACCTTATGTTTGACTTGTCTCCATAGTTAATTAATTTACTAAATAAAAAATTTAAGTTAATTTATACATTCTTGATAACCATTTTATGGTTTATTATTCATTTTATATCACTTATTACCATGTTATATCAATTAGTTAATTATTTGATTTTATATTAGATGTTTTGTCGATGTTCGGTATTTGAGTCAAAAATGAATTTTCTTGGATGAAAATTATACATGTGGTAAAAATTCAATTATATCAAAAATATTATTCAGGTTTTAAATATAATATATTTCTATTATATATTTATTTAAAATTTTCCATAACATTTTCAGACAATAAATGAAATGCACCATTCGTGGAGATGGCAGGTCGAACATACGCATGAACATTACATTTATTTCTTTGATATATTAAAGGAATAAAAATAATAGATACATAAGTATATTATAATTATAGTATAATATCTATGTTATAAATGTTACATAAGTTCATTAACTCCATACTTTATACATTCAATGTATGGCATGAGCGAGTCATATCAATTTGAGGGGGCGGTGGTCCACACCTCCTCAAATTAAGTTATCATATTTACACACATTAGAAAGCATAAAGGTATGTTGTAAATAAAACTTATAGAATCATAGATATAATATAAATATAATATATATCTTATATAAATACACTTTCATCATAATGGGAACGTTGATAGGTGGTAGGAGAAAATTGAACCATCATCATTTCGTGAGGCAGTAGTTCACCATATAAAGAAACAATATGTTCTATATCCATTGGATGGAGGTGTGTATAAGTGTAGGTAGAAACAATAGAATAAAAAATACTATTATATTTAGGATACTATTTTCTTATAAAATAATTAAATAAAGATAGGTATGGGCTTGGATGATGAAAATAAATGAATTAAGCTTGAGAGAAGTCATTTCCTCTAAATCGGGTAACTCATTTTTATTTTAGCCAAAGTAATTACATGAATTACCTTATGACCATTTTGAGGATTTGAAAAGAATATCTGTATGCTGGTAGATTATTTTAGTTGAATTTGGATGAACAAAGTTTCGTGATAGGTCTGTGTAAGTAGGTATAGGTGGTGTCCATTTATAGGAGGGAGGAGGGACACTTTAGGAAAGTCATGAAATATTATTTTATTAAAAATTTAATTTCGAATTATAATAGTTCCAATGTGATATATGTAGAGTATAATTTGATTTTGGGTCGAAATACTATCAACCAATAGGTTTTAGACATGTTTAGGCCACAAAATTTATCTAATCTTTTTGCATTAACCCTTAGTTAAAAACATTATCTCTTACCATATCTTATTGTAATTTCATTATATTTGGTTACTATAGTTAATATAAGATTTCAAGAGAACCAAAAGAAGATAATTAATGATATTTTTATCATTATATTAGACAGTTTTTGGAATCATAGATTTTATGACTATTATATCATTTAATAAGATAGTATTTGTCATAAAAGCTCATTTATATCAATTATGAAACTATTTAAAAATTTATTTTTGATAAAGTCACAGAAACATGATTCTTTCAAAACAAAGTCATTAAGTCATCCATCACATATCAATGTTATCCAAAAAATTTGTGTATGGCATCAAAATTTTTATTTACATTTTATTTAATATTTATAGTATCATTTCTTTGAATATTTCATTAATAAGGTAATACTTTCATCAACATTGAATCCTACATATATTTATTTTTCTAATGTCTAAAAATTATAAATAAAATACAAAGATGTAATAAATCCTTTTATATTTCTAATTACTAGTTATAGTCAGAGATATCATTTATATAAACCAAATTTAAATTGATTTTTCTAGGAGATACAAGCTTCTGTTATATATAAATTTTCTTTAAATGAAATATTATAAATGGTCATTATCACACACAAGTGGATCAATGGGGTCTTGAAGTCATCCCAGGGATGATAATTTTGGGATATATCTCATCCAATAAGATTATTACATATGTTAGGGTAGATTTATATTATTTTAATAAAATTGTTTTAACCTTATTTACCTGATTTACCAATTAACCTTGGTAAATAAAAATAATTACTAAAGTTACTATTCATACTATCTGAAAATAAATGGTACATATTTACATAATTTTAACATTATGACTCAAATATGAAATAAACTTTTACATATTCAAAACATAGAATGGGAAGTAATTAATTTAAAAATAATTACGATTTTCAAAACCTAAAAATGGGTTTTTAAGAAGTAAAAACTACCAAAATATTGACATGTGTTTAAGTCCAATTTAAATTTAAAATTACATAAAAAGATAATAATTTGATCAAATTATCAAAAAATAATCTAATTACACTCTAAAAACAATTAAATGGATGGTATAATTATATAAACAAATTATCTGAGAAGGTAGTTTTGAAATAAAATGCATTATTTTTGACGATTCATAAAAATATCAATTTTATCAGAAAAAAATTACAACCAAAGTAAATTTTGATGTCCCAATTCTAAAGAAGAGGATTATTTTATCAAATATAACATAAATATGTTACAGAAACTATTCTGAAAAATGGATATCTTTCAAAAGGGTTTAAAATGACCTTTTAAAAATATTAGAGTATTTTATGCTTAAAATTTGATTCATTATCATTTTAAGACTATAAAATTCATTGGATAAAAGTACAAACATCTATAAAATATTTAAAATCATAATATAGTTAATTCTATCCATTCCTTCCAATACAACGACTAGGTGTTAACTACCATTTAAAATAATTTTATTATTGTTGAATTATTTTTCAGTTTAACTCAGTGTTGTGTGTAACGTAATATTTTAGAGAAACCCGTTGTAGCGTGTTGAGTACTCAATCATACATAGTTCACCCTTTAATATAAAATTAATATTAAAATCAAAAATATTAATAGATATGAAAATTTATTATTCTATAAATAACAGGGATGTTATATAATTCCTGCTTTGGGAAATTTCATTCTCATAATTTTAAAATTAGGCTCAGAAAAAATATTAATATCCAAAATAAAAAATAGTATATAAAACTATAACTTTAAAATAAATAAATAAAAGTACAAAGATCACATGAGATATTATACTCTAGAATTCCTTGTAGAAAAACATGGACATGGATGAAAAAACTAACTCCCAAAGACTAATAGAAAGTGACAGAGAACATAGTCATTGGAAGGTTATCCATAATAAATCAATAACTATGTGATGGGACAAATGGCCATTGAGAAATGTAATGAAAAAATGTTTTTGTTTTTAGATTTTTTGGTTGAGTTTAGGAATTGAGTTATTTACTAGAATATGAATATAAGTAAACATAGTTACGTGATATATTAATAATTTATAAGGACAATTTCATCCTCATAATATTACTAGAATATGATGTACATCCCTAAGAAAAACCTTATGTATAAAATATCACACAAACCATAATGGATATTAGTATCTTAAAACTGATTTCCAAATGTAAATACATACTTCCAAATTATTAAAATCCATACATAAACATAACCTCAAAAATCATTTCCCATAATTCTCCTAAATAACATATTATCGAAAAACATAAAACCTCAAAAGATGTGTCTAAAACCAAAAACTTATGGATATCCTTCGAAAAATACCAGGCTCTGAGGAGCTTCCACCACATCACCAGATGCCTCAACATCAACTGTAGTAGCATGGAAAAAATTTTCTAAACCTTTTTGTTTTCAATCATACAGATTTCCTCCATATATAATTAACATCAGAAACTTATTTTAATAATGTCCCAACTCATTGAAGCTAATGAATATTACTGTTGACTGGCTATCTCATATCTCATTATTGGACAGTTCAAAAAAAATTTAGTTTTTTGTCAAAAACCTTATGACCAATCTTACCACACTGGTAACACATTCCAGAACCAAACATACATTCCTTAAAATGTATTATAC
This sequence comes from Viscum album, assembly GCA_963277665.1. Taxonomy (NCBI): domain Eukaryota; kingdom Viridiplantae; phylum Streptophyta; class Magnoliopsida; order Santalales; family Viscaceae; genus Viscum; species Viscum album. The sequence continues at coordinate 31,182,307 of OY728153.1, forward strand.
CAAAATTGAAACATGTATTGGGATTACCTCCAGAATTCTTATTTGGTTTTTTCTCTATTACATGTCATAATGATCATTTCTAACTCTTATCATATCATGGAACATAAGTGTTGGAAATCTCCATTTCAGATTTGTCATTACAAAGAACCACTTTTTTATAAATTTCTAAATTCTCGAGAGTCCAAATCACTTCGTATACCTAGTTTCAATACCATGTAAAATCTAATAATTTTACTGTCAATGACTCAAATAAAATATTTATCATGCCTAGATAATCCTATGAAGTTATATTTAAATGAGGCAACTGAATTATCATCATTTTTCTTTAATTACAGGGGTTTTTTCTCCATCCTAAGACCAATAACTTATGGGAAATATTTCTAAAGTAAAATAAAATTAAACTCTTCTAATTTCATGACATTGATATCATTTTTCTCTGTAGTACTCTTAACTAATGACCACCATCAATAAGCTTCACCTTCAAAATGATAGATGGAAAGAGAAACCTTTTGACGTTTCAAAAATCTCATGACTTAAAATATCTTCACCATGGTATTGATCCATCCTTCAACTACCACTAGGTTAGATGATCCATTAAATGATGGGGGATATTAACTCATAAAATATTCCACTATCGACATATTGTTCTATGGTTGATCGAGATGATCTAATGCATGGATACCAATTCCATTTATATCATGAGTCAACTACTCCATCACTATAACAAACTATTCAGTTCCAATTCTCACTACCACATGTTTTTGATTTCAAATGTTGTTTTCCTCTTGATGACTTCCCATTATATATTTCCTATTTCCTATGTGGAAAACCATTCTTAATGGACATAATTTAGATGAAGCAACGAGGTAAAATAAATATGCTATATCATTTCAACATAAACATAAATTAAAATCATATAATGGAAAGAAATTAACACCATATTATCCTCTAAATTTATATAAACCAACCTTTGATACCAATTATAAGGCACTATACTTAAAGGTTACATAATCTTGAGTTCAGTCTAGAATTTTCATTTTTGATCATTTCAGTTTTATAGCTTTAGAGAATTAGGCCATAACTATTAAATGACATGAAAAAGAAATTAAAATTGGACACTTCCAATAGTATATGTTTATATTATAAAATAAAATCCTTTGAAAATAAACATGGTTTATTTTAATGTTTAGTCATCATAAATTTTTCTAGATTCCATATTTCAGTCTATTATCCCTTAAATCCTGTGAAATTATTTAAAAATCTAGGATGTGAAGAAAAAGACTAGTAAGGGAAATAAAAATAAAAAATATAATAATTAGTCAAGTTAAAACCTGCGAACCCATTTAATGTTTTTTGAGAAGATGAATCAAAACAGTTTCACATGAATAACCCTCATACTTTTTTTCTCAATGAAAAATACTAAAGACAATATAAAGCAACTAAAACTCCATTATATGATTTAAAGAATCATATACATAAAACCCATTCAAACATACTTCAATTGAAATAGAAATATGGTTGACTATAAAATTAGAGATATATAATGGGGATCACCCTTCGTATAAGCTATATCGAGCTCAACTATGAGTTATAATGTTGCTCAACCACTCGAATGAGCTATGACGGGATCAATTGTGAGATATAATGGGTCTCAACTATTCATATAAGATATATTAGGCTCACCTTTGAGCTATAATGGGACACAAAATTTTGTATAATCTATATTGGTCTCACCCATTTCATAAGATTCTTATATACCATTTCCTGAATAAATCATGTTCACCACAAAACAACTTTTTTAGAAGCTTCTTCGAATCACAAATGAAAAAATTTTCTTATAATATCACCATTTTCATTTAAGAACCCATCTTCAATACCGATATTCCAAAATAACAGAATAAGGGATCTATTTTCATTTTAAAAGACATTAATGCTTTAGAGGAATCTGAATATCAAATAACAGTTACAATATCAGAGAAGTTGTTGTTGTCGTATTCGTTAAAAAATTTATGTTTTTCATTTTGTAAAGAATGTAAAATGATTCATATGAAAATATTCATTTTAAAAACATTTAAGGAAATTACACATTAACATAAAATTTCTTATATATTCCTTTTATACCCATATAAATTAATATGTTATTTAATATCAAGAAGAAAATGCTATGATAATTAAATCATTAAATGTTCACGGTGTCCTATACCTCCTGGAACATTTAAATATTAATATCCATGATTTATTAAATAAAATTATTATAGATAAAATATGGTTACAAAATCTCACAGTTTTAGTATATACACATTATAAAAGAATAATAGTTCATATTATCAAGAAATTACTCAATGAAATAAGATTGAGGTGAAGTCCCTAACCTTGATTCTAACTTGTATCATTAATTATTTAATTTCGTGAATAATAAACTTAGGATAATTTATACATTCCTTAGAACCTAATTAATGTTTATTATTTATTTAATATCACTTATTAGCATGTTATATCAATTAGTTAATTATTTGGGTTCATATCGGATGTTTTGTCGATGATCAGTATTTGAGTAAAAAATGAACATGTTTTGATGAAACATACCCATGTGGTCATATGTATATTATCTCCAAAATATTTTTCATTATTTAAATATCATATATATCGAGTATATATGTATTTAGAATAACATTTGTAGATATGAAGTTAAATGCACCATTCATGGAGTCGGTAGGCCGTACATACTCATGAATGCTACATTCATGTCATTGATATATCAAAGGACTAAAAATAAATGATACATAAGTATATTATAATTATAGTATAATATATATGTTATATATGTCTCATAATTTCAGTAACTCTATTTATTATACATTCATGTTATGGCATGAACGAGTCATATCACATTGAAGGGGTGGTACTCCACACTTCCTTAAATGAAATTATCATATTTACACACTATGGAAAGCATAAAGGTATGTTATAAATAAAAATTACATAAGAATAGATAAAATATAAATATAATATATATCATATATAAACATAGTTCAATCATAATGGCCAACATGATATGTGGTAGGAGAAAATTGAACAATCATCATTTTGTGAGGCAGTAGTTCTCCATACACAGAAACAATATGTTCTATATCAATTAGATAGAGGTTTTTGTAAGATTAGGTTGAAACCATAGAATAAAAATATACTAGGATATTTAGGATAATTATTTTGTTATAAATAATTAAATAAATATTTTTTGGGGGGTTTTATGAGGAAAATAAATGAAAGGATCTTGACTGAAGATGTTACCTCTACATCAGGTAACTCTTTTTGAATTTAGCCAAAAGGATTTAATGAATTTCCTTATACCCATGGTAAGGTTAATAGAAGGGAGTGAGGGATGCTAGGAGATTATTTGAGTATATTTTGAATGATTCAAGGTTCTTTAGAGGTGTGAGTAAGTGGGTAGAGGTGGTTTCCATTTATAAGAGGGACCAAAGGCCCTTTAGGAAAGTCTTGAAATATTATATTATTACAAATTTATTTTTAATTATAATAGTTACAATGTGATAAATTTATAAGATGATATGATTATGGGATTAAATACTCTCAAAAAATAGGTTTTAGATAATTTTATGTCACAAAAATAACCTTATCTTTTAGTAATAACCTTTAGTAAAAAACATTAACTCTTACCATGTCTTCTTGAATTTTCGTAATATTTGGTTACTATAGTCACTATAAAATTCCAAGAGAACCATAAGTGTATCATTATTTAAATTTGTAACATCATAATAGTTATTTTGAAGAATATTATATTTTTAGGACTATTATATCATTTAATAAAATAGTATTTATATTAAAAACTCAATTATGTCAATTTTGACACTATTTAGAAATTGATTTTCGTTAAAGTAATAACAACATGACTCCTTTGAAAAAACTGGAATTAAAACATACCTCAAATGTCAATTTCATAAAAAATATTATCATATGGAATCAAAATTTTCAATTTATGTTTATTTTAATTCTTATAAAATCATTTATTTGAATATTTCATTAATAAGGTAATCCCTGCATCATCATTGTGTCATATATATATATATTTATTGTATAAATATTATAAAGAAAAAAAATTATATAATAATTAATTTTAACTTACTAATTAATTTTTATAGTCGAATGTATCATTTATATAAACTAAATTAAAATTATTTTAGTTAGAAGATACATGTTTATGTTATCTTTCTATATTCTTTAAATTTAGTATTATAAAAGGTCATTATCACACCCAAGTGGAAGCATGGGGTCCTAAATTAGATGCAAGGATGCTCATGTATAGACATATCTCATCAAATTTGATTAATTTGTGTGTTACGGTAGTTTTGTATTATTATAATATAAATTGTTTACCCTTATTTTCCTGATTTACCCTTTAACCATGGTCAATGAGAATAATTATTAAAGTTACCATTCAAATTGTCCAAAAGAAGTATCTTATTAAAGTAATTTAAAACTTATAATTTCAAATATTGAATTAATTTTTTCTATATTTAAAACACTGAATTGTCAGAAATTAATTAAATATTAATTCCCGATGTCAAAACTGGAAAACGAGTTTTGAAGAAGTAAGAACTACCAAATGATTGACATGTGTTTATGTCCAATTTAAAGCTGAAATTACTTAAAATGACCTTCATTCAATTAAAATATAAAAAAATAATCTAATTACACATCAGAAAAAATTAAATAGACAGTCTATTTATATAAACCAATTAGATGAAAATGTAGTCTTGATTTAAAAGGCACTATTTTTCACTATTCAAAAAAATATTGATTTTATCAGAAAAATATCAAAATTTCTATTGAAGTAAATTTTGCTGTCCTGATTCAAAATATGAAGTTTATTTTACCAAATTGAATACATAAAAGTGAAAAAAAAATTCTAAAAAGGGTTCACCATCAAAATAAGGTAAAACAACATTTTAAAAATATCAGAGTACAATATGATTAAAATTGGATTTATTCTCATTTTAAGCTTCTAAAAATCTTTGGATAAATGTAAAAACATTTTACAAATAAGTAATATAAAAATTTAGTTAATTATATTAAATCCCACCAATAAAATGGCTAGGAGTTCACTACCATTTAAAATATTGATTTTGTTTTTGTTTTATATTTTGGTATAACTCAGTGGTGTGTACAATTTAAGATTTTGGAGAAAACCATTGTTACGTGTAGGGTGTGCTATCATACATAGTGTCCCCTTTAAACTACTATTTATATCGAATTAAAAAATATTAATAGATACAAAAATCTATTGTTATATGAATACCAGGGATTCTATATCATTCCCTCCTTTTGGAAACTACGTCCTCATAATATTAAATTTTGGCTCAGAAACATCATTGAAAATCCAACATCGAAAAAGAGTATATAAAAATAAAATTGTAATGGAATAAATGAATTTTATAATGGTCACCCAAGATATCATATTCTAGGGTTCCCTATAGAATAACATTGATATGGGTGATAAAACTAACTCTCAAAGACTAATAGAGAGTGATAGAGAACATAGTCATTGCATGGTTATCCCTAAAAAACAGTACCAATGTGATCAGTCAAAATATTATTTTGAAAATTAAAAAAAATAATGTTTTTGTTTTAATATAGTTTTGATAGAGTTGAGGAATTAATTTTTTTCCTATAATAAGATCATAAGGAAATATAATTACATGATGTATTTCTAATTTATAAGTATAATTTTATCCTCATAATATTCCTAGAATATGATATACATCCCCAAAAATAACATTAATTATAAAATATCTCACAAACCATAAAAGATACCAATATATTAAAAATTTGGTCCAAAATTGAAGGAATACTTTCACATTAAAAAACCATACATAAACATAACCCCAGAAAAAAAACTTATAGAGATGTCCTTCATAACATATTATCACATCACATAAAACATCAAAAGGTGTTTCTAAAACCCAGAACTTACGGTTATGCTTCCAAGAATACATGTCTCTTAGGTTCTTCCATCACTTAACTAGATGTCTCAACATTAACTATATTAGTAATAAATAATTTTCCCAAACCATTGTCTTTATGATAATATTTATTTTCTCCCTGTGAAACTAACTGTCAACACATATTTTCATAATGTCCCAACACATTATAGTAAAAGAATCTTACTGTAGACTAGTTATCTATTATATCATCATTTTACTATTCAAGACCCTTTTCTTTATAGTCACCATCCTTGTGACCAAAAATACCACACTGGTAATACTTTATATGTCCTGAAATACATTCCCAAAAATGTATTTTACAATACTTGGAAAACATCTTGGGCTAACCTCATGAATTATTAGTTGGTTTATTCTCCATTACCTAGATAACCTGATAGATTCTTACTCATATCATCTCACAGAATATATGTTTAGGTGAACTCCATTTCATATTTTTCAGCACAACAAACCACTTTTTCCTAAATTTTAAATTCTTAAGAGGATAAATCTCGTCGTTGCCCTGGTTTCAATCCGAAGTAAAATCTAATAATTTTATTGTCAATGTGTAGAATAAAATCTAGAAAATACGTGACCAATATTATGGAGTTTTATTTATATAACACAACTGAATCATCATCATTTTTCATTAATTCCAAGAATTGTTTCTCAATCCTATGCCAAACAAATTTAAGGAAATTCCTTTCAAGGAAAATATCATTAAATTCATCCAATTCCTTGGAAACAAAATCATTTTTCTCCATATAATTCTAAACTAATAAACACCATAGATCTACTTCACCTTAAAAATTATAGATGTAATGATTCAAATTTTGAACTTACAAACATCCCCTGACATAAAATATCTTCTCCAAGGTATTGAACCATCCTTCAGTTCCCACTAGGTCTGATGATTTATTGAATGATGGGGTATTTTTTCTGATAATATGTTCGACTACTGACATATTATTCTATAATTGATGGGGATTATGTTATGGATGGATACCACTACCATTTATAGCTTGAGTAAACTTGTCCATAATTGTAAAAAATTGTTCAGTTTCAATACACACCACCTCATGTTGTTGATTTCAAATGATGGCTTCCTCTTGATGCCATCCTATTACAGATTTCCTACTTAATATGTTGAAAACCATTATGAACATTCATAGCTTAGATGAAATAATATATAAATCTAAAAATAATATATCATTTCAACCTGACCATAAATTAGAATCCTATAATGGAATGTAATTAATACCATAATAACCTCTAAAGATATCTAAACAGTCCTTGGCACAAACTATAAGGACAAGACCTTAAACATTTCATAATGTTGAGTTAATCCAAGAACCCACATTGAGGATATTTTCTGGTTTAGAGATTTATAGAATTCTGCCATAACTATTACATAACATAAACATAGAAATAAAAAGTGGAAACCTACAGCAATATTCATTTATTTCATAACATAAAATAACTATAAAGGAAACATGGTTTCATTTCATGTTTAATAATCATAGCATTTACTTTATTACATCCTTGTCTATATTCTTCCTTAAATCCAGTGAAAACTTTTAAAAATATGGGATGGGAACAAAAAGATCAGTAAAAGAAAATAAAAATAAAGAAAACCCATTAGTATAGTTAAAACCTAATAACTCATTCAATGTTCTTTGATCAGATGAAACAAAACATTTTCATATTAATAATAGTCATACTTCATGGTCAATGAAAAACACTAAAACCAATATAATGAAATTTAAACACTTTAAGATGACTTAGATAATCGAATACATAAAACCCTTTAAAAAATCTTCTAATTAAATTGGGGTATACCCTTCATATAAGCTATATTAATCTCACCAATGAGCTATACTAGGGATAAACCCTTAATATAAGTAATATCAGACTCACCAATATCATATAATTCATATATACAATTTCATGAATAAAATACGTTCATCAAAAAACCAATTTTTTGAATGCTGCTTATAATTTCATATGAAAACAATTCCCATATATAAATACCATTATTATTTAAGAAACCATTTTCAATACCAAAATCCGAAAATAATTGAATAATTTATTTATTTTCATTTTAAATGACCATAAGGATTATAGAGGAATCCAAATATCAAATGACGGTTATGGTGGCAGATAAGTTGTTGTCGTCATATATGTTAAAAAACATTCTTTTTGACATTTTGCAATGAAAATAAAATGCTTCATATAAAATTATTACTTTTCAAAACATTTAATGAAAATTAATATTGACATAAAATTTCATGAATATTCCTTTTATACCTATATAAATAAATATGTAATGTAATATCAGGAAGAAAATGATTTGATAATTAAAATTTTCATTGTTCATGGTGTCTCATACCTCTTGAAAAATTTAAATATTCTTTAATATGATTTAATAAGTAACATATGTATAGATAAAATATGGTTGTGAAATGTCATAGTGGTAGTATATAAACCTTATAAATGCGTAAAGGTGTATATTATCACGAAATGACTCAATGAAAGGTGATTGAGATGAAGTCCCTTACCTTGAGTCTGACTTGTCAAGTTCATTCATTAATTTCATGAATAAAAATCATAGCTTAATGTAAAATATATTTAGAACCTTTTTAATGTTTATTATTCATTTTATATCACTTATTACTATGTTATATCAATTAGTTAATTATTTGAGTTCATATCGAACATTTTGTCGTAGTTCGGCATTTGAGTGAAAAATGAACATGGTTTGATGCAAATTATAAATGTGGTCCTATGTGAATTATCTCTAGAATATTATTCATGATTTAAATATCATATACAACTAGTATATATGTATTTATAATAGTCCATAACATTTTGAGATAATAAATTAAATGCACCGTTCATAGAGACAGTAGGCAATACATACGCTTGAACGCTACTTTTATTTCTTTGTTATATTAAAGTAACAATGTAAAGATAAAAATTTATATTATAATTACAGCATAATATATATGTTATATTTGTTACATAATTTAATTAACTTCATCCTTTATATGTTTCTTCTATGGAATGAATGAGTCATATCACTTTGATGGGGCGCTAGTCCATACTTCCTCAAATGAAATTATCTTATTTTCACACTATGGAAAGAATAAAGGTATGTTTTAAATAAAAATTAAATAATCATAGAGATAGTATAAATATAATATATATATATATATATATCATATATAAATACAGTTCCATAAAAGTTTCCACCATGAGAGGTGGTAGGAGAAAATAGTACTATCATTATTTCGTGAGGCTGTAGTTTGCCCTACACAAAAACAGTATGTTCTATATTCCTTAGGTGTAGTTGTGTGTAAGTGTTAGTAGAACCTTTTGAAAAAAACATATTATTATATTAAGTATAATTGTTTTATAAAATAATTAAATAAAGATAGTTTTTAGGGTTGGATAATTAAAATAAATGAATGGATCTTGAGAGAAGACGTTAACTCTAAATCAGAAACCTCCTTTTGATTTCAGCCAAAAGGTTTTATTGAATTTAATTATTCAAAATTTAAGGATTATAGGAGGACATGAGGGATTTTGGGAGATTATTTGGGAATAATTTGGACAATATATGGTACTTCAGTTGTTAGAGTATGTGGGTAGAGGTGGTGGCCTTTTATAAGAGGGGGGAGGGGTACGTTAGGAAAGTCTTGAAATATTATTTTATTATAAGTTTATTATCATATAATAATAATTAAAATGTGATAAATATTAACGATACGATGAGGATGAGTTGTAATGATCTAAACCATTATGTTTTAGACATGTTTAAGTCACAAAATTAACCCTCTCTTTTAGCATTAACCCTTAGTTAAAAACATTAACTCTTACCACGTCTTCTTATATTTTCATAATACATGGTTACTATAGTTACCATAAAATTACAAGAGGACAAAAATCGGATAATTAATAATATTTTTAACATTATATAAGCCATTTGGATGGATCTTATATTTTTAGGACAATTATATAATTTAATAAAAATATATTTTGTTTTAAAAACCCATTTATGTAAGTTTTGAAGCTATGTAGAAATTGATTTTTGTTAAAGTCATAAAAACTATATTCCTTCAAAATAAGTCATTAAATCATCTTTAACATTTCAGTTTAATACAAAATATCTTTTATGTCATCAAATATTTATAATATCATTTATTTGAATATTTCATTAATAAGGTAATTGTTTCATCATCATTGTGTCCTTAAAATATTTATTTATTTACGGTTTAAAAATTATAGATAAAATATCATTATGTATGAAATATTTTTATAATTTCAATGATTATTTATAGTCAATGATTTCATATGTATAAACAAAATGAAAATTATTTTAGTTATGAGATATATGTATATGTTATATTTTACTTTTCTTTAAATTAAATATTATAAAAGGTTGTTATCCGAGAAAATTGTTCCACGAGGTCCTATATTCGACCTAAGTATGATCATGCTCAGATATATCTAATCCAATATGATCAATACACATGTTAAGGTATTTTTATGTTATTATAATATTATTTTTTGGCCTCAATTACTTAATTTATCCTTTAACCCTGGTACATAAAAATAATTACTGAAGATACTATTCAAATTGTTCAAAATTAAAAGGTTACTAATTACATAGTTTGGCCCTTATGATTAAAAATATAGAATTTAATTTTCCATATTTGAAACATAGAAATGGTGGAAATTAATTTAAAATTTATTCCAGTTTTCAAAACTAAAAAATGGGGTTTTAAGAAGTAAAAACAATCAAAAGATTGATATGTGATTATATCCAATATAAATGTGAAATTACATACAATTACCATAATTGGATTAAATGATAAAAAAATATTCCAATTAAAATTAATACCTAATTTAATTTAAAATCTTATTATATAAATAATTTAGATGAAAAGGCAGTTTTGAATTAAAATGAAGTATTTTTAAAAATTCATAAAAATATGGATTTTTTCAGAAAAATAAAAAAAATCAATCATAGTAAATTTTTATTTCCTGATTCTTAAAAAGATTATTTTATGAAATATATCAATTGAAACTCAAAAAAAAAATTTTAAAAAAAATTTCATCAAAAGGCGGGAAACCAAATTTTTTGAAATAGTTGGGTATTTTATGCTTAAAATTCGATTCATTCTTATTTTAAGCCTCTAAAATGAATTGGGTAAATATAAAAACATTTAAAAATTATATAAAATAATAATATAGTTAATTATGTTCATTCCCACTAATAAAATATATAGGCATTAACTACAATTTAAAATAATAATATTATTATTGTATTAGTTTTTGGTATAACTCAGTGTTGTGTGCAACGTACGATTTTAGAGAAACATATTGTTGCATTTCAGGTACACTCTTGAAAAAAGTGTCCCATATAAAAAAATTAATATTAAATAAAAAAATATTATTATTCTATAAATATTAGTGATATTACAATCTTAGGATTTGACTAAAAACCTTAGTGGAAATAATTAATATTAATTACAATTATTAAGGTAAAATTGAGATTAATAATGGACTAAACCTCAAAATTAAGGTACCAACTGATATATAATCCTATATAAAAGCCATTTTATGGAAATATTTAGAACACATAATCCCTTATCTCAATTTGGGTCTATTATTGGAGCCACATGAAATGTGAATAACATGTATGGAATTCCTTTGTCAAAATATTTCAAGAGTGCCACTCCTCCTCGACTATTAAAAGGCCTCCTCTCCTCCCACTTCCTCACACATTTCAAGCAACTTTGGATCGAACATGATATTCCCAAATAGATCATAAAAATTCCACACCTCAATCTAGAATCCCCCTTGGGGAAAAATCTATCCGTTGAATGCTTTTGGTTCAAACCAAAAGAAATTACCCGATTAAGAGGTAACATCTTCTCTCAAGCTCTTTAGTATAATTTTTGGTTATCCACCTCCTCAAATATCATTATTATATTATCATTTAACAAAATTAGTATCCAAAATATAATTTTATGTTTTTATAATATGGTTTCCACCTAAAATCACACACACCTCCATCTAATGGGAAAAACACATATTTTTTCAACATAGAGTGAACTATAGCCTGAAAAAACGATGACTGTTCATTTTTCCTTTTCCTCCCCTCATGGTGGAAATTATGAAGAAAAATAGGTTTATATATTTTTTATATTATTTTTATTATATATTTATGCTTTTCTAATTTTTTTATTACACATACCTATTGAATTTTCATTTTGAATAAATATGATAACATAGTCTGTGGCTGTATGAACTACCGCCTCCTCAAAGTGATGTTACTCTTTAATGATATACATGGATAATATTAAGGATTATTTTAATAAAACTATTTATCATATAAAACATAGAAAATATTCAGAGATAATTATATAAATTTTATTATTTAATTTTTATTCTTTTAATATGACCAATTAATGATAGTGGCGTTCATGTGTACGTATGACCTACTGTCTCTTGGAATGGTGAATTTCATTTTATTATATCCAAACATTATATATTATTATAAATATATATGTAATTAATATATATCAAAATTAAAACATGTATTATATTATATAGATGATGGAATCAAGATACAATTAATAGGAACAACATATTACATGTCAAAACATATTTGAGAAATCTAGGCAATTAACACCAAAATTAGTGAAAATAATGAAAGATTGTTAACAAAAGGTTAATAAAATATTATAAGAAGCTAATAAATGATATTATAAACATTATTATTGGTCTAATATATGTTTTTAAAATATTTTAAACCATTATACATGAGTATAAATACCACCAAGTGGAAAGAAAGTTTAAGGTAATGGATTTCGTCTAAATTTAAATTCAATTGAGAATTATTTATTATTATGAACCAATTCACTTATATATAGTATTTTTAAATCCATTTTATATGTTATATCATGAATATAACTAAGATAATGATACTATATTTTTTATTTTATTCATTCATGGGGATATTTATTTAAATGTTTCAAAGTGGTATGAGTCACGTTGGAATGTTTAATGATTATTTTCCTCAAGAATGTTCTTAATTATTATCTTTAAAATATCACTTACTTTTGTGATTGTTAACTTTATATTAAAACAATAAATTTATTTTAATTAGTTTCACTAAAAATTTCCTTGAATATCCATATTCTCTAACGATGTATATTATTATCCCCTAAACAATATATCATTTAACATATGGTATTTACTTTGAAATTTATTTGATTAACTAAGGAATAATTGATAAATCATTATCCTTCAATAAATATGGATATTTGATAAGGAATATTTTTTATTAATTAATTTTATTATTATATATGAGGAATGATTTGGAATGTTATCACATGAGTGTGTCCTGTATATATATTTCCCCTTATTGCATCAGTTGTATCATGAGACGAAATTGATGGCCAAAATAGATGGGTTTTTACCTGATAACTAAACCATACTGTGATAGCTCTTGACTATAATAGTTCCAAGTATGTAGAAAACATGAAATATGATAGTTATCAATTTACCTATTTTTTATTATTAATCCATGATATTTTTCATCGACATATCTATGGATAAATTAAATTTTCTGTTCATAGATTAAATAGAATGTGTTTTTATTTATTATGTTTCTGTATTTAATTTTTCACATATAGTCATTTGAATGGAATTTGTTATTACATATTTACATTTCAATGTGGATTTATTATTATTAAAAAATTATTTTTTCCAATTTATTTACCATTACTGAGCACTTGAACTCACCCTTATTATGTTTTCTTTCAGCAGGTTATGAAGGTGAATACATTGAATGAGTTTTAAGGATATAGTTTATTTCATTTAATTATGTGTGATATTTTTATTTTATATTACCCAAGGTGTTTTAGTATAATGCATGTAATATGGATTTTGAACACTACTAAACCGATCGATCCTTCAATATTTGACTCATTATAGTCATTCTAATATAAAAAAAAATACACCAGCTCCAAGCATCTAGGGCCAGGGCGTTATAGTTTATTTCAAAGGAATATTACCATCAACCCTAGAAACAAGACTTATAAAATGATGATTAATATACATTACCCTAGGGTTTAATTTGAAGATAATTATAGAATAACATCATAGAATTTTGGTAAAGTAGATATTATGTCGGTATTTTGAGCAATACATCCCGGTTTGGATACAATATGTGGATTAGGTTCTGGAATAGATGTTCTGAGGAGTAGCAACTTCAACAAGGTGTGCCAAGACTGACTCAATGTAACTATCTACATGGCGACTGGAAATACTGCGTACTTGGTTTGACACTCCTAGGGGATACACATTGGATAGTTTACATTTTCTTACCTATCATTATAAAAGATTTAAAAGTAATTATTTCCTGAAAGTAATAAAAATTTATGATTATACAATTTACGAAGTATAAATTTATGTTGTGTTCTATACCATATTTAAATTTATATAGTATTCATAATTTTATAATCCAATCCAGTATATGAAATTTGTTAGATATGGCTCTTGGAAGGAAGAATAATGTTAATACTCTTGGAAATTATTGAGATTTATGTCCTAGGAAAACCAATACATCTAGCTATGGAATGGATAAATTTAAGAAAATATTATAGAATCATAACAATTTCAAGAAAAAATAACCTCGTTTGAAAGTAAAAAAATGTTCCACAATGATAATATACTATGTTTTCTCACTTTATGTGATAGAAACTCGAATCGTTTAGTGGTACTACTAATTTAATTGTAAATGTGAAATTGATCAAGTATTTGGTGAAGATATTGATGGAATTAAGATGTCGTGAAAAATAAAATGATACACCTACTATATATTATCACAATGGTGATGTTGATCAATGGTGGTCCTTGATCCAGAAAACTAGAGAGGTATAAGAAATAGAACTTGTGGAGTGTAGAAATATTAAGGGTAAATTCATTGATAAATACGTCCCACATGATAAAAAAATCAAGATGAAGTGAAAGTTCCGTTGTATAATGAAAAAGGAAAAAGTGAGTATTTTATATTATAAAGAAAAATTTAGAAGGTTAACCAGGTATACTACAAATTATATATTTAGCATAGAGTGCATGATAGACCAATTCATTGAAGGTTGTAGTACAAATACTATAAGAGAACTATATTCATTGAAATTTTCATCATATGATGATATTGTTTTATGTTCCATAAATATGGAGATGGAATTATCATGATCTTAAGTATACAGAGTAAACCATGACCATACTAGGTCTTAGAAACACCAATAAAAAGGGAATTCATCAAATAAGAAGAAGAATTTTGAGGAAACTCCATTGTCTATGAACTATGGAAATAATCAACAAAGGAAATTCTTGAAAGGAATTTGAGTTTTCTTATAAGTGCAGAAAAAAGGGTCACCAGTAAAAGGTTTTAAAAGGGAATAATAAAAACGATATTATTCCAAATCAAAACTATAAAGAAATGGGTCCCTATATCAAAAAAATATACCTATGTAGAAGATAAGGGATAAAGGTCAAGCATATGTTATTAACACAACAATAGTGGAATGATTATTGTACATATTCATTTGGATCAATGAAATATGTGGTAATTTTATTTTTTTGATGTTATCAATATATGATCTATGAAATATATAAGGAATTTACTAAAATATGTTTTCGTTAAGGAATTGATATCATATAGTGAATGTTACCAATAGAAGCTATATTCAAGAAAGTTAGTGTTTTCATAAAACATATGATGGGGAGACATAACACCGTTAATATGTTATTAATGTTAAGATAGTGATGAAGAAATTTTTTATTTGAATAAGTGCTAACTACATTGGAACTGATAAATGACTTGTCAACAAGTGGTCTATGCTATCACTGATGGAGTTTAAAACACTTTTGGATTTATGGAATATATCCAATAACATGTGTCTTACATAGGGAATAAAAAATAATCCATGTTTACAATATGTTTCTATGGTGATTCGAGTAATTACCATATTTCAATGGGAGAAATGATAAAGTTACGCACATATTTAGAATGTGAAAATTTATAACTACTTCATGGTGTTTAAAGGAAAATGATTTCATCATTTTAGAAAAGTAGTGTCCTAATTTTAGTAGTTGTTAATCATAATCTTCTAAAAGGTATAACCACTTATGAAATGTTTTAAGATGAAATTTGGATATTGTTTTAGAGATTGATATATTACCCCATTATATAACAAATCATATTATAAGTGATGATGTTAAAATTGTTCAGGGTAAGACCAAGAATACAATTGTAATTTTAGAATTAATATATGTAATTTTATTTAAAAATATTCTTATATTGAGAATGAATAACTCAACTCCACAAAAATGATCTTGAAACAAAAAAATTTGTCCTAATACAATCATTTTTGATGAATCAAATAGCCCCTTAAATCATCACATATTTAGGTGTATTTGATTTTTAACCTTATCATAAACATATTCTTTATCACTATCCATTAAAACATGATTGTTATATTTTTCCTATGTTTCCATGTTTCCATTTCCCAACTTTGTTATCCTACCAGGGATCATAGTTACGTGACAATTATACTTTACATTATATCTTGTTAAGAAATTTTTTTATTAACCATATTTACAATGTGGGGTTTTCAAAAATATGTAATTTTAGATATTAATCCATTTATTACTGAGAACAATTTTAAATTATGAGAACACCATTAAATTAATGTTCGGAGAATGTGACACCCAAAAATTCTAAATTAAAACCTTGTATTCGATATAGTGCTTGAAATGCGACACTAAGTGAATAATGGATGATAATACCTTGAAACATCATAATATATTTAATATTTTTAATATATTTGATAAATTATATATTTTGTAATACACACAACATGATGTTTGACTGGGTTACATGCTAGAGTGACTTTCTTTAAAATCTTACATTATATGCAATACTGAGCTTTACCAAATAACCAAATATTATTAAATTATAAATAACAGTTTTGAAAAGGGTGAAAAAATTTATGAAAATATATGTTTTAGAATAATATAAAATAAATTCATTTTTTATAAATTAATTATAAATGAATAAGAAAACAAATTGAATATTAAGGAAATTGTTATAATTTTTAAAAAGTCTTTTAACCTAAATAAATTATCTTATTTACAATTATTGAGTGGTATTAATGTTATATATATATATATATATTATTTTTAATAAAATATTGTTTATATTCATCCAATATATTTTATAGGATGAAGATAATAAGAAACCAAACATAACACATAAAATACTATATTTTTATTAGGGTAGTTTTGCAACTTTTTAATGGAGGAACCATATTAATTCCATTTTTTGATCCTTTTGTAAATTTAGTATGTCAAAATAAAATTTATATTTTCTAGATAAACATAATTATTATTTTAGGGTTAATTTTTTGGATTTTATTTGAAGTTACATTTTTTAGGAATAGTGAAAATTATGAATTTTAACTCTAAAATAAATTTTCATCTAATTTTTTTATAAGGATAAATTTTGTTTTAGATTGATTTAAAAGTTTAATTAAATAATATTTTATAAATTAATAAAATTTAGGTCTTTGGGATCAATTTCACTTTGAAATTGAATATAAAATTAAAGAAAACTACTAGATGTTTTTGCATTAAAAACTTTCAATGTTGTCCTGTCTGCAGGATTAAATTTAAATTATTTTCATCCATTTATATAATTGGAATTTAGAAAAATTGATTTCGTAACTATAATCACCGTAATTTATAATTTATAATATTTTTAGCATTGTTTTTAACAAAATTATTAGTGACAACAATTAAAATTGATTACAATTTTTAAGGTAAAATTACGATTAATAAGGGACTAAACCTCAATATTAAGGGCCTAAATGAATTAGAAACTTATAAAAAATCCACTGGACATCCATATGTCGAAAATATCTTACATTTTATAGAATTGGGTTTATTATTGGAGCAACATGAAATATGGAACATTTATACGGAATTCCTTTATCAAAACATTACAAGAGTGACACTCCTCTTTCACTATAAAAGGCCTCCTCCCCTCCTACTTATTCACACCTCTCAACACACATTGGATCGACCATGATTTCCCATATTACTTTTGAAAATTATTCTTCAAAAACTAGACGCCTTTTTTTGTTATAAATCCAACCAATGAATCCTTTTGGTACAAACCAAAATATGTTATTTGATTAAGAGGTAACGTATTCTCTCATGATCATTATTTTTATTTCCTATTCCCCAACTAAAATCTCTTTATTAAAAGATCATATAAAAACGAAATTATCAAAAATATAGGGATATATTTTTACACTAAGGTTTCTACCGACATTTACACACAACTCCATCTAATTGTTAATGAACATATGGTTTCTGTGTACGACGAACTTCTACCTCCCAAAATGATGATTGTAAATTTTTTTGATTACCACCTTTAATTGTGGCCATTATGGTGAAAAATATGATTTTATATGATATATATTTTATTTATCATGTTAATTTTCTTATTTAATTCTTTTATAACACATACCATTATAGTTTCAATCCTCTAAAATTATTATAATGTCCTTTTTGTAAGTGTGGACTACTACATCCTCAAAGGGATGTGACTCATTCACACTATAGATGGTACATATTAAGGAATATTCTAATAATCTATGTATCATATATAACATAGACATGATATTGGAATATGTATATAAAAATATATAATTTACTCCTTATTCTGTTAATATGACAATGAAATGAATGCATTGTTCATGCATACGTGTGACCAATCATCATCATGAACTGTGCATTTCATTTTTATCTAAAAACATTATAGATTATTCTAAATACATATTTAATGTATATATATGATAATTAATTCATGGATTACATTATTTAGATAATTAAATCCTAATCTAAAAAATAGGAACACAAAATTACACACTACTGCAAATATGGCCTTTATCAGCGCTAGAAAAGGGCATTAACAACACTAGAAAAACTCTGTTAATTGGGGTGAAGATAGGGGGTCACTTTTATTAGCACTCAGAAAAGCACTGATAAAGGCCCCTTTTTATCAGTGCTAAAAAAAGGGATGATAAAAGGGTACTTTATTAGCAATATTTTTTAGCACGGATAAAGTCCCATTTTATCAACGCTTTTTTTAAGTACTGATAAATGTCAAAAAAAATTTAAAAAGTTTAAATTGAATTTCTAATGTAGTAGAGATTTTAACAGTGCTTGAGCCCCCCCCCCCCTTTATCAGCACTAGACAGAGCCCCCTCCCTCTCACTGAATGCGACACTTGCCCACCCAACCTCCTCCCACTTACCCACGCACCCCTGCTTCAACCAGAACTTGAACCTGAGACCTCCCCCTGGCACGCCTCCACCTTTGCCACTTAGCCATTTATTTTTTCCTTCATCTAATGATATATCTATTTATTTATCTATATATAGTTATATTTATTCATATATTAATAGATATTTGTATTAATAGTAATATATTTAGTTATATTAATACCTATATATTTATTCATATAATAATATATATATATATTTATTAATATATTTATATCTATTTATATATATTTATTTATGTATTTTTAGTTATAATTTTTTATCCATATATTTATTTGTATATGAATATATATTTATAAGATTAGTTTTAAATATATTTATAAAATATGTTTTTTATTTGTGTTTATAAATAAATAAATAAATATATATATATATATACAACACACACACAAAAACACACACACACACACAAACATATATTTACGAATAAATACATATATATGTATATCTGAAAAGCCATAGAATCTTACAACGACCATAAATTCTAATCCAGAAGTTATTTCCAACTCTAAAATAAGTCAAATAGATGAAAATGAAATAATATTCAATATGATTGGTGGTACAGGCCGAGAGGACATCCAGATCATTAGTTATAGCTATTTGAATGCTAAAAAATCGGGGTATCCCAAGTAAAAACGTAGTTCTGCAAGCCTTCTAGGACCTTTTTCCCTTGAAAATTTTGAACAAAGACTCCTTTAGTTTAATAGTACATATAACTCATCGTAGGATTCGATTTGATATGTTTTAGAGCTCAAAAAGACACATGGAACAAAATTTATCTCTGTTTGAAGTATGAGTTACAATTTAAACTTATTTTAGATATTTTATAATTTTTTTTAATTTTTTTTGTCTTCAAATTGTAATTAAATGATCATTAGTCATTGATAATTATAAATTTTTTAATTAGAATTTTTTTAAAAATATTTTAAATCCTTTTTCACTAAATTTCATATATATTAAATGTAATAGTCTATTTATACTTATCTAAAACATATTTAAAAAAAATATTTTATATTTAAATCAATATAAATATACTTATATTTAAATATATTATTCTTCATGAAAAATTTTTATTTTTTGAAATATACACCTTATCAATGTAAGGAAAAAGCTCAGATAAAGACACCCCATTATCAGCTCTACTAAAAAAACGCTGATAATGGGGTCCTCTATAACAATGCTAAAAAATGCTGATAAAGGAACCACCTTTATCACTACTTTTTTATCACTGATAAAGGGTGGCACTGTGGGAACCTAGTTTTGTGTTAGTGAGAAGTCCAAACATACCTGATAAAACTATGAAATTAACACCCAAAGTAGTGAAAATAATGAATGACTATTGACAAACATGCAGTAAAACATTATT
The DNA here is from genome assembly GCA_963277665.1 of Viscum album. Classification (NCBI taxonomy): domain Eukaryota; kingdom Viridiplantae; phylum Streptophyta; class Magnoliopsida; order Santalales; family Viscaceae; genus Viscum; species Viscum album. The sequence goes on from OY728153.1 coordinate 31,203,102, forward strand.
AAAAGTTAATATATGATATTATAAACATTATTGTAGTTTTTTAGAAGTTATTAACAAAATTTTAACCAAAATACAAAAGGGTGAATACCACACAGTAGAAATGAAGGCTACAGTAAGATATTTTTTCTCAATTCACATTCCATTGAGTCTTATTTGTTATTAGGAACCAACTAGCTTTTATATGGTGTTTATTATTCAATTTGACTTTTTATACCATAAATCTCCTTAAACTAATGATACTTTATTTTTTATGTTATTACTTCAAGGGGGTTATTATTTAGGTGTTTTAATGTGGTACGATACACTTTGGAATGATTAAGGATTATTTCTATGGAGAATGTTCTCAATGATTATCTTTGGAATCTCACTTCTTTTTATGATTGTTAACATTATCGTGGAAAAATAAATTTATGGTAATAATTTTTTTATAAACGTCCTTGAATATCCATATTTTCATATGATGGATATTATTATTTCTTAAACCGTTTACCATTTTACATTTGGTGTATACTTTGAAATTTATTCGATTAACTGGGGAATAATTGATAAATCGGTATCCTTAATTAAATATTGATATCTGATAGGGAATATTTTTTATTATTTAAATTGATTATTATATTTGAGGAATTCTTTGGACAGGTAAGAAATTGGTGGGGCATAGTTATATATAGCCGCTTGATACATCGGTAATCTTATAATAAAAAATATTTGGCCAAAATTGATGGGGTTTTACCTGATAATTAAACCATGTAGTGAAATTCCTTGATGGTAATGGTTTCATGTACCTAGGAAACATTGAAAAAATAATAATTTTCCCCATTTTATTTTAGTTGTTATTTATCCTTTAGAGTTTTCATTGAAATATCTATGGATACATTTAATTTTTAACTCATTGATTAAGTGTCATGTGTTTCAGTTTCTTACCTTGCCAAATTGTATTTTACTTATCTGGTTATTTGAATAGCATGTTTTATATGCTATTTACCTTTCCATGTTTATTTATTCTCATTGAGTCGCTGTTGATTATTTTTTACATACTCTTACTATGCATTTTAGAACACCCTTATTATGTTTCCATTCCCTAGGTTATGAAGAGGAATCATTTGAATGAGTTTCAAGGATATAGTTTATTTCATTTTAGTATGTATCATGTATGTATTTTCTATTTCCCAATGTACTGTTGTTGTCATGTATGTAATCTAGATTTACATGACTATTAATCGGATTGGACCTTCAAGATATGTTTCATTTTAATCATTCCAATGTAATAAAATAATGCACCAGATCTAGGATTCTAGGGTTGGGGCATTACAAGTACTACTTATCATTCTCATTCACTTGGTGAGTATAATAGGACTATTAAAACCATAAATGACATCTTGATATATTTTCCAATGGAATATAAAGGTGTTTGAAATCTACACATTCCCATAATTGAGTTTTCATACAATAATAACTTTTAATCGAGCCTTCAGATGGATCCTTATGAAGAACTCTCTGGTAAAAAGTGAAAAAATTGTACATATAGGATGAAGTTGGAGAAATAAATATTTCAGGACCGTATATAGCTAAGGAAGTGGAAGATAATTTTAGATACTTTCCGAAACACATAAGAGAATCTTTATGTTTAAAAACAAGTTAAGATGATAGTAATTGATGAGATCCAGAGTTCAGAGTTTTTGAAAATGTATTCTTATGAATATCTCCTTGGAAGAAGGACTTGATATTTATAAATAAAGGAATTTTAATAACTAGATATAATGGTCCTTTGAAATTATTGACCATATTAGGTTGAATGTTTTTCGTTTGACATTAAATGTTAATATATGTCAAATTCATGATGTATTCCACATATCTCTCTTGAGAAAGTACATACATGATCCTTCACATATACTAAACTCCTAGTTTTTACTTTAAGAGAATGATATTTTTTATCAAGAATAACTGGTAGAAATATTGAATTTTAGAGATAAAGTGTCATGAAACAAGGCTACTTACAACGTTAATGATACCTAGAGAAATCACAAATTCAAAAAAGCTACATGGACAACAAAGTATATAATGAAATAGATATATCCTTTTTTTCATATCAATGTGATGTAATTTTCATGATGAAATTCATTTAATGGTGGGTATATTGAAACACAATGAGATTTAATGACATAGTCCTTCTCAAATAGCTTTTGAAACAATCAACTAGGAGTATAGGTAAACAATAATATAGTATATAATTAAAAAAACATTTAACTGAAGAATATGAATGTGAATAATGAAATAAAGAAAATTATATTTTTTAAATATTTATAAAACGACTTCATTGGGTACCAATTAATTATAAATGAAAATAAAAATCATTTGAAAATATAGGAGTAGTTTTTTAGGATAAATTATTTTATATGAATAGTTTTTTAACTTAATAAATTGAATTCATCAGTATTGGTGAATTATTGTAATGAAATTTATATATTATATATATTCAATGATTTTTTTTAACTTTTATCTCATATTTATATAGGAATAGAATTTGAATAAATCTTGTTTTATGCTTAAAAATATATTTTTATAAGAAAACTGTTTTCATGATATTTTTCATGCACAATTTTAAATAAATCCCAAAAAAATTACTTGAATTTAATCATGAAATTAGGAGGATGAATTTTCATAACATATCCCTTTTATTATTGGTCAATATAAATAGTAACCAAGAATTTTTTTTTGTCATCGTAGTAAGGGTAAATATGGGAAAATAGGGTTATAACATTAGGATATGGATTAAAATTTTGTCTAACACGTTCTTTAAAGGAATTAAATGAGTGGTGTTTGGCCATGTCCATAAAATCCTCATAAATATGGCCACTTGGTGCCATTTTTAATTAAATAGGACCTTAAAATAAATTTAAGAAAAATAAATTCATAATGTCTCTCCCATTGATTTAGTGTCTCTAAATTTTTTATTTAATGTTAAAAAGAGGATAAGACCGGGTCTAAATATTTATTTTATAGATAGCCTTTTTATCTAATTAATTAATTTATTGTTTGTATAATTTGAATAATTACCATAAATTCTTATGAATCCCAGACACATTATTTATTAAATTAATATAAACACAAAATAAATAGTTATAAAATATTAAAATTAATGCAATTTAAGTGAATTATTGTGTTCCACGATTTTTTTTTAAATACATGTGACATTTTAGGGATGTTTTAAATTATTTTAGTTTAATTCAATATTTTTCTTGGAGTCCATAATGTCAAATTAAATTAATAGTTTTAAAACTCACATTAGTGATATTTTTAAATAAATAATATTTTACAAAATGATTTAAGATTCATAAAAATATTTTTATCATCCGATTAGAAATAAAATAGTTTAGAAAATCACTGATAATATATTTATGTATCATTTTTTCATTTATGATATCATTATTATCCCTTTAATATTGAAATAGTTATCACAAAAATAAAGGTAAAAAATGGGTAACAATGGGGTTAATAAAAAAATATTGTTTAAAAGGAAACCAAAAACATTATAAACATCATTAAAAGATGTTATTTCAATCTCATCATATTTTCTTCAAATTGAAGTCCATTTGGAATAATTTTTCTTGATAATTACTTTATTATATTTTAATATTTTAGGAAATTCCTAATGTGGCTTATCCATCAATTATAAAAGGATACATCTCCTTTCTCTTCTTTACACAAATTTGAGGCTTCTAGCTCATTGAACCCATGCCATCATCTCTTCTCAAATTACATATCAATGATTTAGTCTTTATGTTCATTAAAAGAGACAATAACTAGGATCCATAAGAGGATATCCAATGCATTTATTTCAAATAATAGGAGGATAGAACACATTCAAATCATGTGGAACTCAAGGTAAGGGTTACAAATTTCATTCTCATTATTTTCCAAGATTTATTATGATTATGTTTCCAATGATTAAATATTACGATATCCCACTCAAGAAAGTCATGAATTTTATTATCCCATAATTATTTCAGGATATCACAAGTTTTCCTTTCATTTTCCACTATTTATGTACTCAAGAGACCAAGCATATATTTTTATGGAAAAATGACTTTATTTCCCTCTTCTGTATAAAAAATTATTTTACTCATATCAATATTTATAAAAATGTTTTCAAGAATGTATTTAATATAACTATATTGTTTTTAAATTCATTTATTCAATTATTAACTTTTCAAAAAATGGTTTAAAAATGAATATTCTTGTCCTTTTCATAATAAGGTACCTTTTTTACCTTTTTACAAAAGTGTTAATGGAATGATTTATTCTATTTTATATGGTTTGAAGAAAACCTTTAACCATCATGAACAATAAATTTTCTAAATATTCCTTTTTAAGTGTCCAATGTTTTTTTAAAGAAAACATTTCATTAATATACTAGAAAATATTATATTTTATATTAGTTATTTAAAATAAAGTAGACATTTTCATCAAGAAATGTTACAGCTGATCTTCTAAAAGTTTTTTCAAATGTGATGAAATACGTGGATGTTAATTAATTTTTATTGAGGTTTATATTCCAATAACACCATCCTTATACTTTCTTATTATGTTATATTTTTATGATGATAATATTTTTATAAAACCTGATTCCTTTTCCATGGGTTATGCTATGGAGACTTTTTTACAAAAACCATTTTATTTCCTTAAGTTAAAATAAAGTTAAATGTTTATGAAATCTATTTATTTGTTCCTGGGTCATGATATGATTAATTATAATTAACATGTGGAACACACATGTGTGATTTTCATTATATAATGTGTGGGATCCGGATTATATATCCCACCAATGCAATCGATAAATATGGATATATCATTTTATAAATAGTATTGAAAAGGGGAGTGAAACTAGTTAAATAGGACACTATATCCACTATAATTGTCTTTTTAGTGAACCTTTAATACAATGATGGTTTGGGGAGTAAACCCAATACACTATTATAGTCTTTTTAGGGAACCACAAATTCTGAGGAAATGATTTTCTATCATTATATGTATACCAAAAATCAATGTATTATGCAAATATTATTCTTTAATGGATGATGTTCATTGATAAATATATGATTATTTGCCTTATGAAATACGAATATTAATACCCTGAATAAGGATTATGAGATATGATTTGTAGAGTACGGGTTTAAAATATTACGATCATGTTCTCATGCCCTTCTTATAATATTATGTTTAAGTAATCATTGATATCTCCCTTTGTCACCCTTACTAACCATCTGATCTCTCCCATTTTTATCTTTACATTACTTGGGTTATGATGAAAGGTATTATGTATCAAATTGTTAGTAAGGGTTCTGGTTATAACCTACTTATTGGGAGATGATTTGGTTCCCTTATGAAATTGTTGTTTATTTATTCTCATTTCCAAGTATACTAGACATATAATATTCCATAATGGATCATTATGTTATGTGATTAATAAATATATAACATGATGAAATATATATGAATGAATTTATGGGTCAATATAATCAACATGGAATAAAAAATATTTTTGACTGATGAAATAAATAAAGACAATTTTCCTTAAAATCATTATTATTATCTCTTGAGTTCATAATGTTAGGGAAATTAATAGAAAATGTAATATCTATAAATAACTATATGATAATAAAACTAATTTTATTATTTAATGATATATAATTAATGTCATGAAGGTAAAAATAATCATAAACAATCATATTGCATAATGAGATAGCAATATAAAGCTCTTACCACTTTGGTAATCTCTGAATCTAAACCTTATGAAAGGGAGAAACCCACATAGATTTGTAAATATCTACAATTTTAATTACAATAATCATGAAATAAATTAAGTTGTAGTATATACACGAAAAAATAAATCAAATTAATGTTATGGAATATTTCTTACATGAATATAAATGAGATGAGAAATCCCCTTACCTTAAGCTCAACATGCTTCAAAATCACTATAATATACTGTATAATAAATTTACACTACTGGAAATCCTGTTTTTTCCAACGCTTTTTTTCGAACGGTTCCAAGAACCATTGGTATAGGTAATCTGTACCAACAGTTTCAAAAAACCGTTGGTAAAGATCTGTAAAAAGGTTTTTTTCCCAACAGTTTGATGAAACAGTTGGGAAAAATTGGTAAAAAAGAGTTTTCCCAACGGTTTAGTAAAACCGTTGGGAAAGATGAAGACCCCTATACCAACGGTTCTATCATAACTGCGGGTATATATGGCATAAAGAGGTTTTCCCAACGGTTTTTTTGAAATAGTTGGGATAACATAACTTTCCCAATGGTTTTTTGAACCCGTTGGGAAAGAAATTCCACAAATATCATCGATCTTCAACTCCAGAAATCTCAAAAAAATTTCCCTAACTAAGACCTGGACGCACCCTCTCGAAATTTTTTCCCTAAACCTCAATGGTCTGGAAGTTTTGCCTCTAAATCTCGACACAAATTCTACTTCCCAACACAACAGGTCGGGTTTTCATGGTTTTTTTCTTCCTGTTTAAATCAGTATGTTTGAGTTCATTGATTTTAGATTTGTTCTTCCCATTTAAATCAGTTCATGTGTGTTAATTTATTTTAGATTTTGTCATTCTATTTTGGTGAAATCTAGTGTGTATTATGATCCCCTTACGAAAATAAGGCATATATAATTTTTTGTTACGGTTGGAACCCTACTTCACAGCCTTCTCTAGAGGAAGCTAACTCTAATTTCCAATGGGACATCTATCTTTGATTCAAGAAATTTTTGTTCTTCCATTCTGAATCGGGAGGTGTGACTTCATTTATTTTAGATTTTTTTCATTCCATTTTTCTACAATGTATTGTGTATTATGATTCCCTTATGAACACAATCAGTATATCATTTTAGGTTGTGGTTTTGTTGTGATTTATCTGTATTGAATAATTTTGGTTGATATTGAAGAGGTCAATATGATCCTGAGTTATTTTATACTTGATTTATTTTTAATTTAAGGTCTACTGACTTGATTTTTTTGGTTAGCCATAAATACAGTTAGGGTTGTCCAGGTGGGGTGGGGGGGGGGGGCTGGGTTTTCCAAGTGGGGTGGGGGGGGGGGGGGGGCTGGGTTGTCCAAGTTGGGTGGGGGTAGAGCTGTTTATGTGGGGAGGATGTCGAGGGCTCTCCAAGTGGGGTGGGGGAGGGGCTGTCTAGGTAGGGTGGGGGAGGGGCTGTCTATGTAGGGTGGGGGAGGGGGCTGGGTTGTCCAAATGGGGTGGGTGTAGGGATGTTTGGGGTAGATGAGGGGCTGTCTAGGTAGGGTGGGGGAGGGGGGCTGTCTAGGTAGGGTGGGGGAGGGGGCTGGGTTGTCCAAATGGAGTGGGGGTAGGGCTGTTTGGGGTGGGGGAGGGGTTGTCTAGGTAGGGTGGGGGAGGGGGTTTGGTTGTCCAAATGGGGTGGGGTAGGGCTGTTTGGGGTGGGGGAGGGGCTGTCTAGGTAAGGTGGGGGAGGGGGATGTCTAGGTAAGGTGGGGGAGGGGGGCTGGGTTGTCCAAATGGGGTGGGGGTAGGGCTGTTTGGGGAGGGGGAGGGTGTGGAGGTTGGGTAGGGGAGGGTGTCTAGGCAGGTTTGTCCAAGTGGGGTGGGGGAGGGTGTGTAGGTGGGGTGGGGGAGGGGCTGTCTAGGTAGGGTGGGGGGATGGGTTGTCCGAGTGGGGTGATGGTAGGGATGTCCAGGTGGGGTGCGTGGGGGGGGGGGGCTGGGTTATCCAAGTGGGTTGTGGGGGGTAGGGGTGTCCAGGTATGGTGGGGGGGCTGGGTTTTCCACGTGGGGTGGGGTTAGGGCTTTCCACGTGGGGTGGGGGGTGCTGGGTTGTCCAAGTGGGGTGGGGGTAGGGCTGTCCAAGTGGGGCGAGTGGGGTGGGGGTAGGGCTGTCCAAGTGGGGTGGAACCCTAAATTCAATGTTTTAATTGGAGATTTGGTTTGTTTTATTGTGGATTAGGTGTATGAGTAATTCAAATTCCTATTATGGGTGGTTTTAATCAAAAGTTATGATGTTGGAACAATTTATGTTGTTGTTGTCTCTATTTAATCTCATTTTCCCTAACTTAACATTAAATTCTATATCACATTCAGTTTCTATTTTTTAATTTCTAGTTAAGTTATTTGTGGTCATTGATTGTATGGTTCTAATTGTTTTAAATGGTTTGGCGTGGAAATTGGGCATTTAATGTGTCTTTTCCAAATGGGGTTGCCTTGAGAATACTCCAAATATTTCTAACGTGGTGAACATTAAAACTAGTGTGATTTATTAAATCCATTCAAGCTCTTCTAAAACAATTGATAGCTAAATTACCAATGAATCCCCATATTCCCTCATATATTTAGTTTTTTGGGGTACACATTAGTTTTCATTTTCTAATTAATTACATATTTGTTTTCAAAATGCAGGAAATGAAGCCAATTGAAGAGAGATGAAGGAAAAAAATAACGGATAACAATCGTCGAGTGATGGAGTTGGGAATTCCATCATTAGTGCCTCTAGTGAGTACTTAATTTCAAATTGATATATTTAAAGAATATATAATGTCATGTGATTAATTTTTTTGAAAATATTTTTGTAGGATCCACTTATACGTCGACAGTTATTCGACGGGGAGCCTAGTACTGGTCCTAGTACTCAGGCCGGTGGTACGAGGAGGGTTCGTACCAGAGGTGGACGAGCAGCTGCATGTACCCGACTAGACCCTGCCCCTCCCACTGACATGTCATCCTTTCCACATTCTGATCCTGGTGTGTTGTTAGATACACACGAGATATTTAGGCGTCCCATGTTTTCGCTACCTTCTGCATCTTCTGGCCCATCATTTTCACATCCCATGATGATTCCCACTCCTCAGTCAGCATCCGGTCAGACAGCTGTACCATCTTCTTTTCCTTCTACTTCTGTCTCTCCGAGCTTCTATATTCCATTGTATTCGACTACTGTTCACCCACAGGGTGTTCCAACAATTTCTGTGGATCCAGCGACACTCAGCGATCAGACCGACACAGGTATATTTATAGAACCCTAATAAATTTTTATAGAAATATTTATTTTCATTATAACATGTTTTGATAAAATATTTGTTTTTATTTTATGAAAGATACATCTACTGACATGAGACGTGGGTGGGGGTGTACACGCATGCGTTCGGTGTGGAACCGCCGCACACAGGTTATGGTGGATTATAAGGAAGACAAACAAATGTTTGAGAAAACAGGGCAACAATGTCGGAGTTTTTTGGCGACGCTTTCCAAATACTCCGACATCATTCCCGTCAGCCCGCTATCGTGGATACATTTGCCACATGAGGTCAACGATAGATCTTGGGTAGAGATATGGGTAAAAAAATCTGTTCTATTTAATGCCATGAATTCTTTTTGTATTTATATGAATTAATATATTGATTTCACCTTCGATTTAATTTTCCCAATGGTGTGGGTGCACGATCAGAACGTCTAAAGGATTTAGGCGAGATTTGGAGAGCCTACAAGGATGGGTTGTATATTGGATGGGTTTCTAGAGTTGGAACTGAGTTAGAGGCGGTACTAGTGGTGGATGATTGTCCTATAGAGCAGTATCATCAGATGATTACTCATTGGACGAGTACCCATTTTAAGGTATTAATAACATTTGAGGTATTTAAATAATAACATTCATGTTTTTCATTAATACTATCATTTGAATTTTCGAATTTTATTTTGGAATCATCTGGAAAAAATAAAAAGAACATTGATGCAAAAAAATACCTCCACACACTGGGACACACTACGATGCCTGATCACGAGAGGAAGTAGGTATGACAATTGTTTATAAGTTTTCTTTACGACTTACACTTTTTTTTGTTTCTTCAATTATTTAATAGTTTTCTACAGTTTTCATATAAATTTCGTTTTCAATGTCATTGTAGAGGAAAATACAAAATATTGAAGGGCGTGTGCCTCGAGAAAAACTGTTTTTCTTGAGTAGACGAAAAAATGATGGAAGTGCCATCAACGAAGCGACTTAGCAGCAGATTGTAAGTTTTAATCTATTGAATTTATTTTTTAATATCTATTTTTTAACTTAATGATATATTTATATTTTTAACAGGATACTTTGGAGGCCCTCGATGCCCAAGAAACAGACAGTTTTGGGCCAACAGATCACTTACATCAGGTGTTGGGGAGGATCATTCTGGCAGAGTACGCTGTCGGCCTAGGATAGCCCCGAAGAGGTATTGGACCTTCTCAGGTATGAGGTGTAGTGCCACCAAGCTGCAGCAAGTTAGGGAATAGGCAGAACAAGCTGAGAAAAGGGCCACAGAGATGGTAGAACAGTCTGCTAGAGAAAACAGTGCGTTTATGAAATTTATTGAAGTTCTACGTCCTACACTTCTAGCAGAGGCCAGCCCAGATTTTGATTAGTACATGTCATCGATACGTTCTATAAATGGTGCACCAGGTGGTAGTTATAGTGGTGGTCAGGACGATGTCCATCTTGACGATGATGATGGCGAGGAGTCTGATGCGGAAGAGCAGGGAGAGGAAGAGGGCGAGGCGGGTTGCGAGGGTGAGGAGGAGGTCTAGGACGAGGAGGAGGGAGAGGGTGAGGACGATGATGGGGACGAGGATGAGGGTGATTATGATGATGGTGATGATGTTGATGGTGATGTGGGACAAGTTGATCCATTACATTTTTGACTGATATTACTGAAATTTGATATTTAATCTATTCTAGTTGTTGGTTTTATCTAGACTCATAGAATAGTATTGGAGTTGAGTTATTTTTATATATTATCTGTTTTTATGGATGTTGTTTTCATTTAGTGGTTGTGTGTTTGGGAACCCCCCTCCTTCCTGGACCCTGGACAACCCCCACCCTCCTCCCTGGACCCCGGACAGCCCCTCCGGACATCCCCCCAGACAGCCCCATGGACAGCCCCCCCCCCCGCCCTCCTTCCTGGACCCCGGACAACCCCCCAGACAGCCCCCCACCCTCTTCCTTGGACCCTGGAAAACCCCCTGAACAACCCAGGATAGCCCCCGGACAGCCCCTCGAACAGCCCCCATACAACTCAAACTGTCTCTCTTTTGTTCAAAATGGACTAAATTGTAAGTGAAATCAACAACTAACATACGAGAAACCTACCAAACAACTTCAGATTCTATTTAAACGTTAGAGAAATGATCCATTGGTCATTTGTGATTTGTACGAGTCAACCCTGCCTTAATCCGAGGCACTGTGTGGCCAGGGCCACCCAAACTTCCTCTCTTTTGTTCAAAATGGAAAATATTTTACATACATATGCCAAACCGATCAAACGGATTCTGATTGTGTTTAAACTTTAGGAAAATGATCCATGGATCATATGTGACATGTATGATTCAACACCGCCTCAATCCGAGGCCCGCTGTGGCCGACACCACTCAAAGTGCCTCTCTTTTGTTTAAAATGGACTTAATTTTAAGTGAAAACAACAACTGACATACGCCGAACTGAACAAATGCCTTAGTATTATGTTGAAACTTTAGGAAAATGATCCATGGGTCATATGTGACATGTACGAGTCAACCCCACCTCAATCCAAGCCTTCGTGTGTCTGGGACCACTCAAACTGTTTCCTTATTGTTCAAAATAGACTAAATTGTATGTGAAATCAACAACTATCATATGGGAAACCGACCAAATGCCTTCGGATTCTATTGACACTTTAGGAAAATGATACAAGGGTAATATGTGACATGTACGAGTCAACCCCGCCTCAATCAGAGGCGCGGTGTGGCCAAGACCACCCAAACTGCCTCTCTTTTGTTCCAAATGGACAATATTTTACGTACATACGCCAAACTGATCAAACGGATTCTGATTGTGTTGAAACATTAGTAAAATGATCCATGACTCATATGTAATGTGTAAGAGTCAACCCCACCTCAATCCGAGGCCCGGTGTGGCCGACACCACTCAAAGTTCCTATGTTTTGTTTAAAATGGACTTAATTTTAAGTGAAAACAACAACTGACATACCGGAAACCGACCAAACGCATACAGATTCTATTGAAACTTTATGTACAACGATCCATGGGTCATATTTGACGTGTAAAAGTCAACCCTGCCTCAATCCGAGCTATGGTGTGGCTGGGACCACTCAAACTGTCTCTCTTTTGTTCAAAATGGACTAAATAGTAAGTGAAATCAACAACTGACATACGAGAAACCTACCAAAAAACTTCGGATTCTGTTGAAGCTTTATGAAAATGATTCATGGGTCATAGGTGACGTGTACGAGTCAACCGCACCTCAATCCGAGGTGCGTTGTGGCCAAAACCACTCGAAGTGTCTCTCTTTTGTTTCAAAAGGACATCATTTTTAGTGAAAACAACAACTATCATACGGAAAACCGACCATATGAATTTAGATTCCGATAAGGAAAAAAATTCATGATTTATATGTGATGTGTACGAGTCAACCCCACCTCAATACGAGGTGCGGTGTGGCTGGAACAACTCGAAGTGTCTCTCTATAGTTTAAAATGGACTTCATTTTAAGTGAAAAGAACAACTAAGATACGACAAACCAACCAAATGCATTTGGATTCTGGTGATAATTTAGTAAAAGGATCCATGGGTCATTTTTGACGTGTACGAGTCAACTGTGCCTCAATCTGAGCCTCGGTGTGGCCGCCACATCTCAAAGTGACTCACTTTTCATGAAATGGAAAAAAGTTTAAGTGAAAACAACAACTGACATAATAAAACCCAACAAAACTCATTCAGATTCCATTAAAACTATAGGTAAACGATCCATGGGTCATATGTGACGTTTATGAGACAACCCCACCTCAATCGAAGGTGCGGTGAGGCCGGAACCACTCGAAGTGTCTCTCTTTTGTTTCAAAGGGACATCATTTTTAGTGAAAACAACAACTGATATACAGAAAACAAACCAAATGCATTGATATTCCATTGAAACATTAGGAAAACAATTCATGAGTAATATGTGACGTGTACGAGTCAACCCCACCTCAATCTGAGGCGCGGTGCGGCCGGAACCACTCAAACTGTCTCTCTATAGTTTAAAAGGGACTTCATTTTAAGTGAAAAGACCAACTGACATACGGAAAACCAACCCAACACATTTGGATTCTGTTGATACTTTAGGAGAAGGATCCATGGGTCATTTTTGATTTGTATTAGTCAACTGCACCTCAATCCGAGCCTCAGTGTGGCCGCCACGTCTCAAAGTGACTCACTTTTCTTTGAAATGGAAAACATTTTAACTGAAAAAAACAACTGACATACTGAAACCCAACAAAACCAATTCAGTTTCCATTGAAACTTTAGGAAAACGATCCATGGGTCATTTTTTATGCATACGAGTCAACCCTTCCTCAATCCAAGTCGTGGTGTGGCCGGGATCACTCTAAGTGTCTCTTTTTTGTTAAAAATGGAAAACATTTTAAGTACAAATGGAAAACCGACCAAACTGATTCTGATTATGTTGATACTTTAGCACAAAAATCTATGAGTCATATTTGATGTGAACAAGTCAACCCCTACTCAATCCGAGGCGCGGTGGGGCTGAAACCACTCATAGTGTATCTCTTTTGTTTAAAATATACATCATTTTAACTGAAAAGAACAACTGGCATACGGAAAAACATCCAAACACATTCGGAATCGGTTGAAACTTTAGGAAAACGATCCATGGGTCATATGTTATGTGTAAGAGTCAACCCCACCTCAATAGAAGGCGCGATGAGGTCGGAACCACTCGAAGTGTCTCTCTTTTGTTTCAAAATGACATCATTTTTAGTGAAAACAACAACTAACATATAGAAAACTGAACAAATGCATTCTTATTCCATTGAAACGTTAGGAAAACAATCCATGAATCATATGTGACGTGTAAGAGTCAAGCCCACCTCAATATGAGGAGCGGTGTGGTCGGAACCACTCGAAGTGTCTCTCTATATTTTAAAATGCACTTTATTTTTAGTGAAAAGAACAACTAACATACAGAAAACTGACTAAACACATTTGGATTCGGTTGATACTTAAGGAAAAGTATCCATGGGTCATTTTTGACGTGTATGAGTCAACCACGCCTCAATAAAATCCTCGGTGTGGCCTCCACGACTCAAAGTGACTCACTTTTCTTTAAAATGGAAAACATTTTAAGTGAAAAAAACAACATACGTACTAAAACCCCAAAAAACGCATTTGGATTCTGTTGAAACTTTAGGAAAACAATCAATGGTTCCTTTTGGAAGTTTATGAGTCAACCGCGCCTCAATATGAGCCTTGGTGTGGCCGGGACAACTCAAAGTGACTCACTTTTCTTTGAATTGGAAAACATTTTAAGTGAAAATAACAACTAACATACTGAAAACCGACCAAACGCATTAGGATTCCATTGAAACTTTAGGAAAACGATACATGGGTCATTTGTGACATGTAAGAGTCATCCCCATCTCATTCCGAGTCGCGGTGTGGCCGGGATAACTCTAAGTGTCTCTCTACAGTTTAAAATGGACTTCATTTTAAGTGAAAAGAACAACTGACATACGAAAAATAGACCAAACACATTCGGATTATGTTGATACTTTAGGACAAGGATCCATGGGTAATTTTTGATGTGTACGAGTCAATAACGCCTCAATCTGAGCCTCATCGTGGCTACCACAACTCAAAGTCGATGACTTCTATTTGAAATGGAAACCATTTTAAGTGAAAACAACAACTGACATACGAAAAAATTACCAAACGCATTCGGATTCTGTTCAAACTTTAGGACAACAATCCATGTTTAATTTTTTACGTTTACGAGTCAACCCCGCCTCAATCTGAGTCGCGGTGTGGCGGGGATCACTCCAAAATGTCATTTTTTTAAATGATCCACATTTTATGTGATAATAACTGGCATATGGAAAACCAAAGAAACCCTTTTGGAATATGTTGATACTTTAGGAAAATGATCAATGGGTCATGTGTGACGTTCAATAGTCAATCATGCCTCAATACGTGGCATGGTGTGACCGGTACTACTCCAAGTGCATGTATTTTGTTTAAAATGGATATCATATATAGTAAAAACACATGTATACGAATAACTGGTCAAATTATGAATTGAATTCCAAATTTCACATATAATTGTCATCTAAATTAGAAATTGAATTCTAAATGAATTTTAAAATGAATTCTAAATGAAATATAAATGAATATTAAAATGATTTCTAATTATGTATCTTTATAATTACATTATGAATTCTGATTTAATTCTGAATGTGTATAGTTTCAGGATGTATTATATGTTAAATGTAAATGAATTTGTTCTATATATGTATATGTTAGTTGGTTATTTCAGGTAAAGGAGAGGGACTGAAGAATCACAGGTGAATGGAGACCCTGCTCCTCCCCTGTGCAAATTGCAGCCTGCTGTGCAAAGTACAGGCTGCTGTGCAATTTGCATAGCATAGGCTATGCCAACGGTTTGAAACAGTTGTCATAGTCTTATAAGGAGGTTTATACCAACAGTTTAGATGGAACCGTTGGTATAAACTCTTTCACAACGACTTCAAACCGTTGGGAAAATATGTATAGTTGGATTTTTCCCAACGGTTTTGAGTGAACCGTTGGGAAAAGCTAGAGATTTTATTGGGTTTTCCCAACGGTTTACTTAAAACCATTGGGAAAACATATTCCAAGGGTTAATTTAAACCATTGGGATTGGTTGATTTTTCTAACCTATCCCAACGGTTCTTTGTAAACTGTTGGGAAAACTTTTCCCAATGGCTTACATCCCCACGGTTTGCAGAACCGTTGGGATAGATATTCCCAACAGTTCTGTAGCCTTTCCCAACAGTTGTGAACCATTGTAAATGCCTCTTTTTCTAGTAGTGTTAAAGTGTTTATATTTATATAAAACAAATCATTTAGATACATATAATATAATATATAATTCACTTATAACATTTTTAATCTCATTTATTAATAAATATCTATTAAAGTTTTCTTTGTAAGTTGTTAGATGTTTTATTTTTCATTGATGTTTCAGATCTTTAGTTCTACTATTTTTACATTAATCTTGATTAAAAATTTCCAAAATGTTTTAAATGATATAAATTTAATATATATTCATTATACATATATATATATATTTGTAATAATCTACAATAGGAAGAGATAGAAAAATTAATTTCATCATTCATAGACAAGGTAGGTCATATGTATGGTTGAACGTTGTTTCAATTTTTTATTGGATAAAACAAAAAAAGATAAATAACAATTAAACATTAAAGAAACAAAATATTACCATAAAATATTTATATTCACAAAATAACTCATTATAAACATCAAATTTAAGTGGTGATGATAAACAAATTACACCGCTGCATGGAGATGGTAACTCATATATACACATGATTAATGTTATATCTTTCCATAAGATGAAAATAAAGTGTATAATTGTTGTAACATCATAATAATAAAATTAAGTAAATTTATTATAATAGATTATTAGTTTTTTAATAAATTTAATTTATTTTAACGTGGTTGTAGGAAAAATACTTTTTAAAATCTTTTGTTAAGAGTTATAACTCTTTGTTGAGAACACTCTTTTGGATTACACGTTAAGACAATAAGAAGTGGTATATTAAAAAGAAAATAATATCTATGATTTTGTGGATGAATTTATAAAGGTATTATTGTTTTGATTTTTTGATATAGAATTCTTGAAAGGTTTGAGGAAGTGGTGATTTTAGGATCCCTTTTATAAGTGAGGGGAGGGGCACTCCTAGAAATACCTAAAGTATTAAACTAATACAAATTATTTTTTATCATAAAGTGACTAGAACATGATAATTTGAGAATATATAATAATGTATTTTTGTAAATTCTTTCATAAAATAATTTTTTGAAATTTTAGGTTATGATTTAACCCATATATCATAGTTTTTAACCTACTAATCATTTTGACAACTATCATAATATCATTATTTTTAAAACCATTATAGTTAAAATATTTCATTATAAATTGATAAGATACACATAAATGGACCATGGATGATATTGTAATCCACATACCATTAAATATATGGAAAATAATAATTTTAGGAATTTTAAATCATTTAATAAGAAATTAGTATAAAATATCAATAATGTCATTTTTAGAAGTTAATTACATTTACTTTAAATTCATCATGATTGTTATAAAAATAAAATAAAACAATTTCACCCATAATTCATCCAAATTTCATTTCCATTAAAATTTTTAAAATATTTTTTGTTATTTTTCTATTAATTGAACAAATATTTTCGCATAATTGTGTTATTATTTAGGATAATTATTAAATAAATATAAACTTTAAGAAAAAAGTACTATGATAAAAAAAGTAATTCATATTATAATAAAATATTTTTATCCTAAATTATACTCATTTTATCCTTATGTAAAAAATATAGAGATACTAATCTCTAGAAATTGACATATTTGATTTATTATTATCTTAAAAAAATGATAATAATCATAATCTATGAACAAATTCACCAAGTGGGAATATATTCATCAAATAGAAAGAAATTATGAACAATACTCATCCAATTGGATAAAGTACAGTGTTATGAAAATTTTAATTCCTTATCCCAATGTTTTAACCGTACTTTATATGTCTCACCCTTTCTAGGTTGACAAATATTTACCGTGGTTATTATTCATAATTTCAAAAAGAGACAATTTATAAAAAAATTACCCCATAATTAAAAATCTAAAATCCATTTCAAAATATTAAATTCACATAAGTGACTAAATTTAAATTTAAAATTAAATCCGTTAAACATGAAAAAATGAAGTTTTCCAGAAGAACTGTTATCTCAAGTATAATAGTTTTTATTAAAAAATGACAAAAAATGAATTCAAAAGTAAAAAACATATTATAAATAAATTTGAAAACACAATGGATATTCTTAAATTCTTTTTAATAAACATCAATAATTTTCATTCTTTATGTAAAAATCAATATTTTAAAAAAATCATCAAAAATTAACTTTATGTTACTTTTTATATGATGATTTAAATATTTTGGTTCATTTTTTCAAATAAATTTTCTATAAGTTTCATACATTTATTAAAATATTTTCCCTAAAAAATAAATAAAAATTATTTTTAAGGAAACACTTTTTTATAGAATAATATGAATTTACTAAAAAATAATTTCTTATTTATTAATCATTAATCAATTTATATTTTTGAGTAGGAATTATATATATATATATTTCATAACCTGAATATTTCTGATCATACCCCCAAATTCAATGACTAGTTCATAAAAATCATACGTAATTAATAATATTTAACATTTCATTTATCCTTAGGGTTGCATGTCATATAAAATGTTAAACAAAAATTTTCGTTTTAAATATTTGGGTGTCCCAAGCATTGAGTATGATATAAAGTTCCAACTACACTACCTAACTCTGATGTGGGACTCATTTATGATGGGTATTGTGCATCAATAACCTTAATAATTGTTACACATCTTAGCATCATGCTGCCCCACACTTGAGGAATCCCCCACCGCTACGGCACACGAACTCAATTAGACCTCCACAACTAGATGCTGATTAACTCCAATTCCACCTCTGTATGAAATCAAGCTGAACTCCAAGAACCAACTCAATGCTTGGAAAATCTATTGATGAATATCACAAGCTTAAATAAGCTTCATGAATTCATTTTGAGAAGATGAAGCTCTTGCGTGCACCTAATGAAGTAAAAAAACTATATGAAATGCAATGTTCCATAGCAAGATCACTATTAAAGGAAAATATCGAATCCTAGCAGAGCCTTTGATATAATCTAAAACCATGGATGATTTCCACAATTTCTGACAACCACCTGCTCTTTCCGTAGTGTAATACCACCATTTTCTACTACCGCATCACCAACGATTGTTTCCTACTATAGCACAATAGTTATTCCATTGTTAAGTAAATGGTTCTTCCAATGTCGCTCACTTATGCTACTAGTTCTCCTATCAATATTTTATATCACCATATCCAACATCCATCTTTCTACTATTGTTATTTCTCTCGCTGACCACTTTTACTACTTCCTAACACCATTTTTTACTACAATGTCCTCCTACCCCCATGAAACCTCTTCCTCCAACTATGTTTTCCTCATCTGCACCCATGCTCCTTGGATTTTTAAGATGCCTCCATCTTTTCATGGACAATAAGATGATGTGGTTTTAATTATCAATTCTATTTGAGTCGAAGCTAATAACCACCATCTATGATGAATCCATTAATCCATGATGATACTATTTCCATGACATGTGATATTTAATTGTTTGAGGAATTGAAAAATTAATCCATGGACAAAGCCTTACTCCCTGAGGAATTGAGTTGAGTGAAAAACGGTGAGTTTTTCCATATTAATCATAGTATCTTCGATGTTCATGCATGAACCGGAAGAATATTGAAATAAAGATACTGACATCATCAAATGAAAAGAATATGTTTATAGGTTTAATGTGGATTACAAAATCTTAACTGTAGAGAAAGAATCAGGATAAGAAATATACTTCTATTCACATGATGAAGTATTTTTAGGAAATATTGAAGTTCATGCCATGTGTTATAAGAGGGTTTTACTCTAAGAAAATTTTGATTCCAAGATATGAAGGATATATTGAAGTAGATAAAGATACCAAAATTATGTACTATTAAATGTTACAGACTCTATCTTTGATAATTATTAAATAGAGATCTTCAAGTCAAATTAAAAGAATAATTTTTGACCAAATTCAATGAAAATAAAATTTAAAAACTTGAAAATAGTTTTTTAATATTAAAAAGGGATAATCATTGGGATATTGATGATTATATGTTAAAAGGAAACTTTTATACAAAGAGTATCATCAACATAAATGATAAATTTTGTTTGGGATGGTGCAATTTTTTTTTTTGTTTCTTAGATTCCATTCTTTGTTTTAATACATAATTATGCTGAAATAAATGTTCTTCCATTCTATCTCTATCATTATCTCCCTCTCCATATATCTCCCTTTATTAGCCATGATATCTTTTACTCATTAGGATGAGTAAATTAGCTGAGGAATATCCATGGAGAGTAATTTTGTGTTGAACTAGATTCTATATTCAATTTCTACTTTTGGTTGATCTATTAATGATATTTGGTGGGTGTAATCACCTTTTTAGTTATCTATGTAATACATTATTATACTATACACATTCTTCCTTGAAAAAGGAGGTGGTTTTATAGTTCACATGGATATTAATGAGTTCATTGTACAATAAAAAATGTGGTAGAATAAGGGGATCACACATATGATAGAGTGTGTGCATTAAGTAAATTCAAAACTATATGATAAAGGTTCACTATGGATGAGTCTATCAAGATATTTTTTTTGTATCTATCTAAATTAATTATGGTGAATTACAGTAGTACATTTGTCTTCATTTTGAATTCACATTATTGGTTCTCATTTTTCAATGAATTTATAAAATAAGAGAGAAACAAAAAAATATTATATTAGAAATAAGAATACCACTTGATCAATTGTGAAGCTTCTCAAGAGTGACAACCCTTGTCATCCACTTTTCTATAATTGGAAAAATACATTATCTTTTTTCTCCTCCTTTCAATAGGCTTGATCCCTAAAAATGATTCATGTTTTTCATTCCTGTCATAGGGTGGTGAAAAATCTACTGTATGTTTCGTAGTGGTGCACATTGGTTGACCAAAGTCATCTAACTTTAAGAGATTCAAAGTTCATTTAACAATATTACTACTTCACTTATTCCCTTTTTGGTATTCGATTTTATTTCAAGCGAGGTAGTAGTGACATACAATGAATGATCCTAAACAATTCCCAATACCAAACCGGTCACCCCAAACATATTCCTTATGATTTCGTGTGTCCCTTATACTAGGTCATCCCTCTACCCCACAATCTGACATTATAATATCATGTAAATTCATAGACCATGGTTGGAATGTGAAATATTTTTTACTAATGGGGATCGTTTCTACCATGGTCAATCATGGATTATATAGGCTAAAATAAGATTAATGTAAAAGTTGGTATCAAGGATAAGACCTAAATAAATAGAAATGACTATATCATTTTAAAACATACCCTATAAAATATAAACACTGACATTCTCATATTAACATTCTATCAGGTAGAATTCCACATATTCTCTCAAGAAATATACTCAAGATAAAAATGAAGAATTTAGGCATTGAATAACACTAAGGTATATTGTAAAAAAATTGAAACAATAACTCATATGATGGATAATAATAAAAAATAAATGCTTATGAATTGTATAAATTTTCATATGAAAAATACTAGTGAAATTTCATTTGCCTAAATCAATATATTACCATAAATCATGTTTCATTAAATTAATATTCTAGGATTTCCTCCTAATCATTCAGTATACCAATTTAATAATTCTCATTAACTTTTAAATTTAAAACATGGAGAAAATTGCATTCCTGTGTAAATAATGTAACCTAGATTAGCCATATAAAGAAGAAATATTTATTTTGTGGATGAAAATTATCTTCTCAATATCAAAACATTTTTAAAAATATATATGGTGTCAAAATGTGAATATTGTAAATGTAAAATCCCCTTTCCACATGAATAACTTTCTCAATTTTCATCCACTTCTTAAAGGATGTTATATTTCCATGTAACATTCTACCTTCATTGACCTTCAAAATAAAATAGATCATGAATGTGTTAAAGATCAATCCATTTAATTTCAATGTGGTAAAAAAGGTTGGATATATCATAAAATCATAAATCCTTTGAAAACACTAAATCACGGGTTTCGGAATGAAATGTTGTTTGTTTGAAATTGTTGGTTCAACCTTATATAATGAGTATTGATCAATAGATAGGTTGGATAAGTGTTATTTTGTAAAATGATTATTTGGTTATAAATCAGTGGAAATTTCTCAATCTATGCCCATTATAATTAAAAAAAATCCCTTAACCATCTTTCTTAATCTAGTCAACACCAAAATGATAGAAATTTGTTATTATAAATTAAACTTACAAACCAGAATGTTGTGTGCCTGGTATTAGATTTTTTCTAGAATTATGGTGAATAACATGGTTTCTATACTTGTAGATTTTTTGTTGAAATAGAATATCATTAGCCACTTGATTTCTCTTCTTATAAATTTAGGAATTTTCAAAATATTACCTTAACAAGCCTTCTGAGTATTGTAACTAATGTTTTATATGTTTTAAAACACTCCTTCAGTCCCATGTTTTCTTTTTTATAGCCTAATATTCTTGGTGAAATAATTGTATAAGCCAACCTACAAGACACCCATTTTTATGAGCCCATACCTAGTATAGAATAGTGGCTTATCAGGACTGTCTTTCTTAAGGTGATTCATAGTTGATCACAAACTATTTATAGTTCAACTATAATTTTTTTTCTTTTTATTACATTATAAATGTATTGAAACATAATAAATGAGAATATGAATGAAACAATTACCCTATAATGTAGATGAAATTAAACAGAATGAATATAGTACAAGAAAAAAGAAATTCACTGAAGAGAATCATCCTTATAAAACCATTATCATGATATTTAAAATCTACATAATCCACACACTCCATCAAATCTATGAAATAATTATTTAAACCCAGTTATGAATTTATATTTCACTTAATAATAACTAACTACACTACACATGCACCACCTTAATTGAGGGAGAATGGTTATAAAATAACAAATTAATCCTTAAATAACCATAATTATGATTACACTCACTTTATATCATCTTATGATTAAAATAAAGAAGATATTTAAAAAATACTCAAGTTCAACACAAGATTTCTACCATGGAATTTTTCTCATGTTGGTTATTGATCATTATGTGTAAAAGATATAAAAATGGAGAAATATATATATCTAAATATAGGTAGTGAAATATCCTTAATTATGAAATTTTATGATTTCGATTAATTATGGTGAACTAAACAAAAATAGAAAATAAATTTGAAGTAATAATATTTCTTAGTAAATAAGCTAATACTCTTTATAGTTGCTTGGCATATATAATTATAGGAATTAATATCCCAAAGTCAATCCGTTTTGAATCTCAAAAATATAATTTCAAATTTCATAACATTTATTCTCTTTTAAATTCATTCAATTTTTCCTATATTTGTTCCGCATAGAGAATATCTTTAAATAACAATCAAAGAGGGAGACTACGACATTAAATTCCCGTAAATTTTAATATCTTCATATTCTACCATATCTCCTCAACATCTTGGAATCCAAATCCTCTTATATTAAAACCCTCCAATACCACATGACATAGACTTTGATCTTAGTAAGAAATAATTTCTCATATGCATAGGAGTGGCTGTCTCATCTTGACTCCCTCTCTGTCTGTAAACCACAGTAATCATCCCTTACTAAGTATAACTCAAAATCACATTCCAAAAAATGGGAATACTACTTCATTATTCCACTTTTCCAGGAATTAATATCAACTAATTTGATCGTATTATATCACTATCGACTAGTTTTCCCTCATAGATCAATCCTCTACACAAAATGGCTTCATCTAGGGCTTCATTCTTCGCTATCATAAACACTTCAATACCTCATAGTATAGAAATAGAATGGTTGAGCTTGGTATTGATAACTTCTTCATAGATGTGGGTTCTCTTTCCCAAATCATATAATATTGATAATGGGTAATTTATCTTATTATGTTCATTTAATCAATGGAGTCATCTTTATAATCATATGTGAATGGTTGCGGTTGATGAATGAATAGTTGGATACAATGATTTAATGTGGATGTATAAGGTGTTGGAGTTATGAAATGATAGTATGATGTTGTTGAATTAGCTGATGATAAAACTCAAAAATTTAGGAATCTTGAAATAGAATCTAGAATTTTCAAAACAGTGGTATGAGAATGTGTAACATAAGTGAGAAATAATGGTCAAATCATTACGAAATTCTAGGAAATTGTTAAAAGTGATGAAAAAGTGTCACTATGATAATAAATCATAATTGTATAATGTGGTAGTAGCATATAGAGATGATGGTAATAGGTAATAATGTTTTTCAATAAAGATTTAATTTGACATCCATGGAACCTCTAGGCTTTAGTAGTAGCCTTTAACATTGGGATCACTATAGGGAATTTTATTTTATATGGAAATAATGAGACCCTATTTTTAATTGGAATGACTCATTTGGGTTTTTATTTGAACATGATTTCTTATTAGAGTTCACATGTTCCAGGGGTCAAAAACCAATGTTTTTTTGGGAAAATAGACCCTTGAGTATTATTGATGAACTATTCATCAAACTGTGTATATAACAACGTTGGAAAGAGTGATAGGGTGATGGATATGGGGTAGTGAAATTTTACATGTATTCATAATTGTTTTTAAAACTATATTAGCTTTAGGAGTAACCTTATCACATTGTGTAACACCCTGATATTTGTATGAGATATATATTTTTTGATGTCTAATGTTGTACACTACACCAAGATAAGATTACAATATAGGAAACAATGACTTAACTTGCGGTATACAAAAAAATATACTTGGCTAGTGTTACAAAAAAAATCATATTTTTTCATAGAATTTATTTCACAGAAGACTGAGTATAATTTAATAACTAAATATAGTAACCTAATCATTATAATTGTGGGTATCAACAGTATTAATGTTCTTGTGAAAAACTATATAAAGGAAAATAATTGAGTCTATAGTATAATAAAATCACTCTTTATGAATTTTTTAAATTAATAAGTTATGTAATATATTAAATATAATGTTTATATTTCATCTTATATGTTTTATAGAAAATTTATAAGAATAAATTCAGTTTTTTGGATAATAGATGTATTTTTTAAAAAAAATACAGTTTTCCACCTTTTGATGGCGCACCCATTTTAAATGAGGTTTCCTAAAGTTTTTAATATTAAATTTGAAAAAATAAACATCTTATTTTATTGATAAATATTAAAATTTACATCAGTTGAAGTTTTGAAATTTTTCTGATAAGTTTGACATTTTGATAAATAGAAAAAATGATGATTTTTATTGAAAACTTTATTTTATTTTAAAGTCATTACATAGTAAAATTATTTTTTGGATTAGTTTTAAATTATAAATATTTGATTTTTTTTTCTAATTATGGTTTTTAAAAATGATTTTATACATGAATTTATTATAAAAAACATTTCCTGTTAAAAAGGTTCATTTTTTTAAAAAACTATTTTTCGTGACATTTTACCGGTTTTATTTTGCATTTAATTCTAAAAGTTTTGTGTTTTTGATTTTGAAAAATGGATATTAAATTTTCATTTAGAAGGTGAGAATTTGGAAAGTCTATCCCTTTTATTTTTGAACAATATAAATAGTAACCTTGATGAATTTTGTTTCCACATTAAAGTGTAAATAAGGTAATTTAGGTTTATCATAAAATTATAATGACTACAAAAAGACCATGAAAAAGTGAATTTTTTTTTGATGAATATAATTCAAGCCTTAACACTTAGGAATTTAAATTATGTCATTTAATGGGCACTTTTCAATGAAAATGACATAAATAATATTAAAATCAAAGAAAGACACAAAGTGTCATTTTTTTCTTTAATATCTATTATGTTTCCACATATTGAAACATGGGTGGAATCAGTGAGTCTAAATGTTACATTTTAACTTAAAAAAATTATTTCCATAATATAAATTTATTTTTTACATTTTGGGGTAATTTGGAAGATATTATGGTATTTACAATATTTTATTTAAGGAAAATTTAATGATGTCACATCCATGTTTTAAATAATATAGTATTTTTAAAATAATGTTATATAGAAGATAAATTGGGCTATAAATAATCATTTGAAATATAATCTACTTTTATTTATCATGGTAATTTTCTTTTTAAATAATAAGGAATGAAATAATTACCTTAATGGTTTAAAAAATCATGATACATAAATTATTTAATTGATGAAAAATAAATAAACTAATTTTTATTAATATAATAACCATTAAAAGACACAAAAACTTGACCAAATAATAATTTTAGAGTATATAATGACCATAATCATCTGATGGTGTAGTTATGGTCCATTTTGATCCTTATATAAGTGATTATGACACTGATATTATTTTATTTAGAGTGATGTTAAACTTGTCACATACATATTTTATCAAGTATATAATTTTTAATGATTTTTTTTCTAGAAGATATATTCAAATACAAGAATTATACAGAAATCTAGTAGATTTAAAGTCATCATAGTATTTTATTTTGGATTTTTACTCAACAAAATAAGTATATTAAATAATTAAACAATACTAATGTAGTAATTATTTTATTAACAGAAATATCAAATTAACATTACAAAAAAATATTAAAATAAAATATAATTTAATCTAATTAAAATTATAATTTAATTATATAGAGGACCAAGGAATATTAGGGACATAATAAAATATATTTTTTTGAGGACAACATCTTATCCTTATATTTTAAAAATCCAAGAATTGAAGAGTATCAAAATTTACACGATTATTGTTTTATCAAAACAATGTATTATTAAATTATTAAAATTTTATAAATCATACTTAATAATATATATTAATTATCATATGGTCTGAAATGATCAAAATTATTTATTTATGATTTATGTTAATTATAGTATGTAAATATTTTAGCCTTTTAATATTGTAATAATTATTACCTTTATTAAAATGAAATAGAATAACTAGGTGTTAAATTAAAATGATAAGATTTCAATTTACATGAAAACATGCCCAAAAAATATTGGTTGATGGTATTAAAAACTTATATAATCTCATATTTCAAACTATTACATTTTTGAGGTTTTTTTATGTGGATATAGATTATTATAATTTAATATTTTTTGAGATTCCAAATGTACCCCTCATGTCAATTATAAAAGGGAACATCCTCCATAACAATTTAGATTCAATTTGAGCATTAACACTCCACCATAGCCATACCACTTCTTTTATAGACTTCCTTAGTCACATTCTAGAGGTTATGTTCTTCTCAAAAGACAAAATTTAGTGTATTTAAGAGGAGAACCTGAGGGAGCTTGTTGAATAAGAGGTAGTCTCCTCTAAAAATTCCTTCAAATTAGTTGTTCTTCTACTTTATATTAATGAGTTGTTTCAATTATAAATTAATGAATCCAATATCACATATTACACTTTTATGTTATAACGATTTTGGAACAACAATATTCCACCTTCTATCTATCATATGAAAATTTAAATCACCAAGCATTCGTACGTACGACTTACCTTCTCTATGTCGTGGTGTAATTTTTTTTCACCACATATTGACATGGATTGGTATAATGATGGGTATAATGATGTAAATAATAAATATGAATCATTATTATAAGAATTTATTTCTTCTATAATAAAATATATTCCAACCACTTCAATTCCATTTCATTATTAAAGGAATGATATCATCACTCATTCGTACGTATGACCTATCGTCTCCACAATGTGGTTGATTCTACATGATATCCATTACAAAATGATTATATAAATATAAATAATAAATAAATATGAAATTTATTATGTTAATATCATATTGGAATGATATAAATCTAACATAATAAGGAGAACCAAAACTTATTTGGGAAAACATATAAAAGAAAATCAACTAGTTTATACCTTAATAACAAGTAATAATGAAATATTATTACCAAATAGATGATAATATGATGATATCTGATATCCTAAAAATTACTATGGTTCTTTAAAAAGTCAATGAAATAATTTAAATCATTATATATGAGGTTCAGATACATATAAAGTATAACAGAACTAATGTAAGGGATAATTTTACAATATCATTATTATCTGAGATTGTTTATTTGTATGTATTTTTTGGGAATATTTATCATACATGTCCATGTTTCCTAAATAAGTATTGAAAAATAATGTTTCTATACTTCTTTAATTGTTTAATTTCAATTTTACCCATTGGGTAATTTTTATTAAATGGTTTCAAATGATTCTTTTGTCGTTTTCAGAACAACGTACTTTCTGGAAAAAGTATGAGAAGAATGTTTTGTTTACATATACAACACAAACATATTTTAAAACATTCATACGACCTTATTTACATGAATATTCCTTTACAATAGTTGATGTTTATTTTCAATTAAATTATTTTCTTTTAATATTTTTTAATGCCTCAGAATTTTTGTATAATGTTTTTAATCATACGGAATTATTTCGAGATTGCGAAATTTGACGGTGCGTGACTCCAAGGCCTGGAGTGCCTAGAATTATCCATCAAAAATTGTTTTGTTTAAAATAGCATGTGTGAGTGGTTTTCCTAAAAGAGTGGAATAACTCTTAAATGGGTGCCCGAATCAGGAATCTGAGGGCTATGTTGCATTCAAGATAGCGGGTTTACCCTAGGCACGACTTCAGTTTAGTCTGCATAGGCCTCAAGTGTGAAAAACAAAAAATGGCATAACCATAAATAAAATAATTAAATAAAGTTATTTTATTTTTAAAATTATTATCACCTATATACGGTGACTGGGATTAAAAATCTGATATCACCACTGAGGTCATGATGGTATACTTTATTTAGGAAGATACTAACATTGGGCGGTGCGGGCCAACTATGGAAGTTAGTTTTTGGTCGTAAATAAAATAATTAAGCAACAATTATTTTATTGTTAAAATATTTAACTTCTAAATGGTAACTCAGATTGAAAATCTGAGAGTATATTTGAGTTAGTTTGGATGTGTTTCCATTAGGAAGAGCCTAACCTTGACCAGCGTAGATCGAGGGTGATTGTTTATAAATTTCAGAACATTTTTTCAGGTAGGTTCAATAAACGCATGGGCTGCATTTTTTATCCTTGGACTCGTTTCATAGATCAAAAATCTTATAGCACCATTGAATCCTCAATTCCGGGATACAGTTAAAAGTGGATTCACTTTGAACGTAATTTTTTGGGAGAAAATGTTAGTTTTTGGGAATTTTTAACGAATAATATATTAACAATTTTATTTGTTATTTTATCCTTATTTTATTCAATGGATGACCAGAATTGGAAGGACCAATAACATGTCAAGACATTAAATGGATTGACTCCCCTTTATTCTTGTAACTACACCATTGGAATTAGGAAGGTTCCTATTAAATGAACCCCATTAGTTCCATGTGCGTTACTCACCCCCCTCTCCTATTTATATGGAGCTTGGGGTAGAATGTCGGCTGGGTTCACCATGCGACGAAGCTCTGGAAAGTACCATGATGGAAAACACTTGGAAGATGAGACCAGTTCCTGTAACCAGTGACGAACACCACTGAATCAAGAACCAAAGACAACGATGAAGGAGTTCTGTTGAATGTCGTCCGTGAATTCCTCTTCCATGTAGGGGGTTTATTTTGAAGTTGCCTTTGATGAATTAAACCATCTCCTTCTTTATAACACCTAATATAGAGGGAGGGTCCAAACAAACAAGGCTTGGACAATTTGCCACTACAATCTTGATATAAACTTTGGGAAACAATTTTTTCCTTGATGGTAATGTGAAATAGTTGGTCACTCTAAGACGGCAGCAGCACTACAGATCCATAGGCGCAGACGGCACCATGAATGAACACCAGAGCACGTCAAGTAACCTGTGTAAGAAACCACCGACGAGCCACGTCGGCGGTGGCCGACGGTGGCCAAGGGCGGCAGACCCGAGCCGACCACACTGGACAAGGGCAGTGCCAGTAGGCGCCCCTAGTGGAATCAGCCGTGGTCAGCAGGCTGCAACAGGAGGGTGCGGCGCTGCCCATGATGCACCAAGTTGGAAAAACCAGGTTGGCCAAACGACCGACTGATAATTGTTGTGGGGCAGTGCCCCACCGGTTGCCGAACGATCCTGCAAGCATGGGGCCAGCGGGTTAAAATGGACTGCCTCCAAGGGGACCAAGCTTGTGTGGGCTGAAAGAGCGGGCCAAACTCATATAGTGGGTGAGACTCACCTGTGGGATGGGCCGAACCTGCGGCCCGACGGGCCCGCACGGGTGGGCTGAGCCCCACTCGGCGACCCGGTCCAACCGCGGCCCAAGCCCGTGAACTAAACCGGGCTGACCCCGATGGGCCAGACCTAGTGAACTGAGCTGAGCATTAACGGGTCGGACCTGAGCAGGGTCAGGTAGACCACAGGACGTGTTGCATTGGGCTAGTATGACCAAGTCGGACTGCACCCAGACCCAACCGGTCCCCAATTAATGAAACTCCCGTAACTGATGAAACAGGCATCCGTTTGACACCCCGTCAGTGGTGTTGGGATCCCTTTTGGGAAGCTGTCCATTTGGAATATTTTGGCAGGCCCAACCGAGCCAGGCCCGACTGAGGTGTGATCACCCTCCCGTTTCATGGAAAGGAATGTATCCAAAAGACGGGGCATTCAATTGATGCACCGTCTATGACATAATGACCTCAGTGATAAGGAAGTCCTTTTAAAATAAACTATGTGAGTTTTTTCAGAGTTTGACGTGTGACCCAGGTTGGATCAGACATGGATCCAACCATGCCCCTTTTATAAGAGTGCCTATATCTTACAGATTGGGTGTCTGATCGACATGTCATCTATCACGTTGGGACCCCTATGACAGGGAGGTACCTTTTATATGCTTCTTCGTGGGACTTCGTGATTGATGAAATATTAGTGATGGATTGAGGAGTGCTTTCTCCTAGATACAAGAATACTATGAGCGGGAATCTTGTGGATGGTTGAGACGTGAAGAATGTATGGTGATACTATGTGGATCAGTACATAGCGATTCTATGTGCAGCAGCACTGAGCCATTCTTTGTGAATCAGTACCGAGCGATTCTGTGTGAATGAGCACCGAGCGATTATTTGTGAATAAACACCCATCGATTTTGTGTGAATCATCACCTAGCAATTTTGTGTGAATTAACACCTAGTGATTCTGTGTAAATGAGATCTTTGCGATTCTATGTGTATCAGCACCAAGTGATTCTGTGTGAATCAGTACGTAGTGATTCTATGTGAATCAGCTCATAACGATGTTGTGTGAATCAGCACCGAGTGATCCTGTGTGGATTAGAACCTATCAATATTTTGTGGGTATTTCGTGGGTTAGTACCTATTAATCCTGTGTGCGTCAGCAACAGTGCCTCTTGAAAGGATAGGATGATATAGATTTACAACTAATCATCTGTACTAGTGTACTCAGTTATATCTAGTTTGATCTTAGTCTATTGCTTTGTGCTTTTTGACTTAGATCATGATTTTTGTTTTCCGTTGTGGAATTATGAGAGACCTTCGGGGGTATCAGGGTCCCTACTCAGTATTGTTATACTCACCCTTGCATGGGCTTCTCCTGCACCTTATTTTATTTTGTGAAGACGATCTGTAGCCTTGACTGAGACTCAGGGAGCTTGGACCTGACAGTGGATGATGAGAACTATTGATGTAGAGAGATGTGGTGATGAGCTATACCTACCCTTCAGGTAGGTTCCTCATGTGACGATCATAGTATTTGTTTTCTATTTTTAGTTTTAGTTGTGTCTTTTCATTTGGGCTTTTATTCCGGCCACTCTTTACTTTTAGTACACACTTTTACTACTACAGTTTTACTTCAGGTTTTCATCTTGATGTGTTCCTGGACAGTTTGTTTGTTTAGGCTTAAATCAAATTCCTTCCTACTCTAGGGATATTCATTTTTGGTGCTACTCACTGACCCCTGGCCTATGGAAGGTAGTCATGGGGTTGTCACGGAACGGGACCCTAGGTACGGGTCATGGCAAAGCGGTATTAGTGGAGTTAGTTCTACCGAAGAACTAGGACTCTGAACTTTTCAACAGAGCAATATTGTTAATTGTTCTGAGTGTGATTTTTATTTCAGGGAGTCCAATGTTAGTGCGGTGGTCGACGTATCCATACATCAGGACCCTGAATTCTAATTTCTGACTAAATGCATGAAATCACTAATTACATGTGTTTTGGAAAAGTTTTTCGTTGGTTTCATTGGAGTCATCTCACCAGGTATAACATAATGACTATGCCGGACCGATTATTTATTAAGATGCTGCCACATAGGATGTCAGCTCAGATTCTCGAGAGAGTACACGATGATGTCCCACTGAGCGACGAGGCTCTAGTGCGGGGATTTCTTACTCTATTGACACCTTTGGGTGGTGTAACAGAAGTGGCACCACCCGTTGGGAAGCAGTTACCAACAGATGCTACTAGTGGACCATGGACACAGACTGAGCACATTGCACGAGTTCCAGCGGCATAGGCCTTCGAGGTTTCGAAGTGAGACAGATTCCAAGGAAGTTGAGGACTGGCTGGATGTTGTGGCTAGAGTTTTCTACCTAGTTTGGAAACTATTAGATTATATGGTGATCCTAACTACTAGTATTTATCAATGCATGACCATGAGTATGGTCTGCATGGAAATGAGGCTTGGTAAATGGATCATTTCTCGAGATGGAACCTTTGGGTAGTGTTCCATCTATAACACTTCCTTTTGGTCAGCAGTTACAACCGGCAATACCAGTAGAGGACACATGGAGGATTAGTTCCTTTCACATGTTTCAACATCAAATACCCCTCAGGTGGAGCCTGAATCACATGTGGCTAGGGACTAGCTTGAGGAGGCGGTCGAGTTTCCATCTAGCTAGGGAATCATTCGATGAGATGGGGGTTCTGGTAGAGAGCCTTCTACATGGCTCAATAGGAGGATTAAAGGGTTTAGAGTATCCTAACCTTGTGTATAGGTGACTATTTTACGTACAAGTTTGAGAACATGCCTCATAGAAGGGGGTATCTTTCCATAAAAATCTAAACGGTGAGTATTCCCCAGAGCTTCTACAGTTTCGGCAGGATGACAAGTCGATATATGAGTATTCATCGAGGCATACTGACCATCCCATGTACTTGATGAATACAGTACGGTCAGTACTTTAGGGCTCAGACCTCTGATCGAGGTGTGTTTAGGGTCATCCTAGACAACACTATTCCTCTATACATTCCTACTTATGTTAGGGTGCCACAAAGATCCTTTGTGGTTGAATGTTTTTTTTATGGATGAGTGGATACGGCTAGTGATTGTTAGCAGTGTTAAAGTAGAAAACTGTTGCCAGTCTCATAGACTTGGACAAGTATAATATTTTGGGAAGAGGACATGATAAGGATAAATGTGTCTACAGGGCAACAGACCTGGAAGTGGAGCTAGGATTGCAGCATGAGGTGGTATACATTTTGACATGTTACAACCACAACCCCAATATGGTCCCCACAAGGATTATAGAGCATGTAGAAAGGGGGAGAGAGTGGCTGAATGTGGTCAAGGAGTGTGACCCAAAGGCTCTAGGAATGATTCAATGTACATTATGTGTTTACTATTAGCTACCATATTAATATTCATAGGTACCAATCATTCCTACTTACCACAAGTCTTGTTCCAGACCTAGAGTTTTTGGTTAAACAGAGGACTTGACCCTAATGTTTGGAGATACTTTTGGCAGGATACTCGATAATCACACTTATGTCGACGGTGTGATCTAACCCTTGTGGTGAGAGTTTCTTTTGGATCCTTTTAGTGGAAGCATCAAGGCCTTATGATGTTAGTTTGGGGATGGACTGGACATCCATAGTTCATACTCAGATTTATTTTTTAGGCAGAAAGGATTTATTATATCTAGAGTGTTTGAATGGAGTTTTCCTTGGTTGGAGAGAAAGGAAACCCTAGAAACACTGGATAAACTCATGCACATGAGGGTGGATCCGATCACTCTTCAATCATCCAGCCTTACCCTTGTGGCAACAGGAGTTTTGAGTGTTCCGTTTCCAACAGTTGTGATATAGTATGGGGACATCTTTCAAAATATATTTCCAGGATTACCTCCCTGAAGGGAGAGGGTCTTCTTCTTTGGCTGGGCACTACCAGAGATGTGTACCTAACTTCACCAGGGTAGTGACAACCTTGTGAGCTTTGATGAAGAAGGGGGAGCCTTTCATGTGGATAAAGAAGTGTCAGTAGAGCTTTCAGGATCTGAGATAGAGAATGAAAAGTTCCCCCATGATGAGGCTACTAGGAGAGAGCATTGGGTACACTACTAGAAATTTGAGGTATTGCCACGATGAGAAATTATCGCTATAAGCCCAAAAACCATGGCTACAGGTTATAGCCATGGTTCAATGAACCATGGATGGTATTGGCGTGGCTATAGTCCATGGCTTGAAACTGTGGCTATAACCCTATATCCATGGTTTAAACCGTGGCTTAAATACTATAGCCACGGTTTGAACTCTGGCTAAAGCACTTTAGCCATGGTTTCAAACCATGGCAGATGCTCATGCCAGAGATTACCTATAAAAATTGTTTGAACCGTTTCTATAGGGGTTTAGACACTACTTTAAATCGTGGATAAATCCCTTCCCATTTCATAAAAAAAACGTCACCCCCCTGCAGAACCCCCCACCCCCTTACAGTATCCCCCCACCCCACTTGCAGCAGACCACCACTCCCCTTCCTAGACACCCCCCACACTCCCCTTGCAGTATCCCCCACCCCCTTGCAGTATCCCACCACTCCCCTTTCTGGAAAGCACCCCATGGACCCCCCAAACCCCCTTGGACACCCCCATTGGGAACCCCCTTGGACACCTGGACAACCCCCCCTCCCCCTGGACACACCCTAGACCCCACCCCCCTCCCCCACTGGACACCCCCTGGACACCCCCTTGGACTCCCCCTGGACACCTGGAGAGACCCCCCTAGACACCCCCACTAGATACCCCCCCCCCCCACCACTGTGGTCACCTCCTGGACACCCCCTTGGACACCTAGAAAGACACCCAATATCCCTAGAAACCCACTTGGACACCCCCTAGACACCTGGACAGACCCCCCTTGACCTGTCCCCCAGTGGACACCACCCTTGGACACCCCCTGGAAAGACCCACCCCCCGGACCCCCTCTAGACACCCCCAATGCCCCAAGGATACCCCATGGACACCCTCCACTGGACCCCCCCAAACACCCCCACTTAACACCCCCTCCCCCCATTGGACCCCCCGGACCCCCTCCCCCATGGACACCCCATGCATGCATATACGTAAAATCATGCATATTAATAAAAGGCGGGAAGAAAAAAGAAAAAAGATAACTGAGAGAATGTATAAAATATTTTTTTCTAAAAAAATATAAAGGTACTGGAATTAAAAATGCATACCTGGGGATCAACTATCAAACCATGATACAAAGCAATGTCCAATTGAATATTCCACACATAGAAGTAAACTTGAAATCATCAATTTTTCAAGCATGGGCTATGTTTCGTTGCTGGATAGCCCCCCCCCCCCCCCCCCTTGACACCCCCCCTGGACACCCCTCCCCCAGCACACTACCCCCACCTCCTGAATAGCCCCCTTCCCCCTTAACCCCCCCCCCTCTTGGACACCCCCTGAATACTCCCCTCCCCACTAGAATACCCCACCCCCTACACTAGACGACCCCTCCCCCTGCCCTCGGGACACCCCTCCCCCTACACACTATCCCCACCCCCACCTCCTGGAAAGCCCCACTCCCCCCTTAAATCCACCCCTCCTGGACACCCCTCCCCCTGCACACTCCCCCCCTCGACAACCCCCCTCCCCCTGTACACCCCTCCATGATCCCCCTTAACCCCCTGGTCCTGGACACTCCCGCCACTAGACACCCCCCTCCCGTCTCGAGCATTGATGATATGCTTCTTGTTTTTGGAATTTCTGACACATCTATTCATATGATGGTGTTCGAATGCTCATTTTTTTGTTGTAGGGGATTCTTTAAAGAAGTTTACAAGTGGATCAGTATCCTTTGATATTATTTCTAGAGAGTTTCAATGTGAACACTCGGTTCTTAAGGAAATAAATCATATTGAGTTTGAGTGAGACTACTTATTTGTAAACTACATCTTGGAGAATGAGGTCTTCTACATAATAATACACACATGAGGATGATGAGAACTGATTTGTTGATGCTAGTAAATTAGAATCCATTGAGCATGCATTACTAAGAGAAATGTGGTTTAGTTGATGAAAAATTTAATTAATTTCTGGATGGATAGAATTTACCCACCCATAGTCATTGATATCCCCCCTCCCCTGACCCCCTGGATACCCCTCCCCCCTCCCTGGACACCCCTTCCCCCTCACCCCTTTTAGGACACCCCTCCCTATTCCCCCTCCTAGACACCCCTCCCCCTCCCTGGACACCCCTCCCCCCTCTTGGTCACCCCTACCCTCCCCCCTCTACCTGCATACTTCCCCCCTCCCCTTATACCCATCCCACATAAACTCCCCCTATCCTGGACACCCCCTATCTTGATCATTGATGATATGGTTCTTGTTTTGACATTTCTAACACCTCTTTCGATATGGAGGTGTTCGAATGCTCATTGTTTTGTGTTGTTGGGGATTTATCAAAGGATTTTCCAAGAGGATTAGTATCTTTTGATATTGTTTCTAGACCATTTCAATGTGAACACTAGGTTCTTAAGGAAATGAATCATCATGAGTTTGAGTGAGACTAGTCATTTTTAAACTAATTCCTAGAGAATGAGGTCTTCTGCATAATAATATATACATGAAAATAATGGTAACTGATTTGTTGATGCTAGTAAATCAAAATCCATTGAGCATGAATTACTATGAGAAAAGTGGTTTAGTTGATGAGAAATTTAATTTATTTCTAAATTGATAGAATTTATGTTTATTGTTGAATTGTAGTTGGAAGTGTTTGGATCGGGAATTGAATATAGCATGAGTTATAAAAGAGTTTGTGGAGAAGTTATACTAATGTTACATGGGATGTTACATAAGACCATAAAAACAATTTCTCTTATTTTAGGGTCACCAATGGAGGAGGTGATTTTATTGGTGATATTCCGAGAGAATAAATGGGATGACACTCATTTCATTCATGGTATTCAGGATTATTTCTAGATAGAGTTCCACATGAGATAGTAGATATAACACAATTTTATAACACCGAAGTAGACTGAAAGAGAGAAGAGATGAGAGATATCTTGGAAAACATGAAGAAGATATGATACTAAGCACGGAGATGAATATTAAACACCATTCACATTTCTAAGACATGATTGGATAATCTATTAGTGGTTGATCATTATGTATTATTTTGTTTATTTCATTCCAAGATTTTATAATCTTTTATAAAACTATAATTTTGTTGGATTTAAAATTGATAGGTATGTGACTGTTTTTTAATAATTATTCTTCCAAATTTATGTTTTATTTTCACTTCAATTCATTGAATGATATATTAGAAATCAATTTGTATTTTTCATCTCATGTGGACTATTAGGTTAGTCCAGTTAGGAGTTTGTTGCTCGATTCTTGTTGTTGAAGCTTTACAATTCATGATAGGGAATTGTGAGAACGACGCTTCGACTCTGTCAAAGTGTTTAGAAATTTTTGAATACTTTGACCGGATATTAATGAATGAAGGTTAAAATTGAGATCTTAGTTGATGACCTTGACTTCTCAACCCTAATTAAACATTTAGTTTAGATATTTTATATTGTGTGTTGAGATAATTTATGGAATGAAATCATTCAAATCATTGGAGAATGAATGAACCAATTGAGTCACTTGGAATGCCCACCGATCTTATCTAACTACTCACTAGTTTTCATTCAATGTTATCTTTTATCTATTGTTTAATATTTTCATGTATTCTAATTGTTTAATAAATTAGGTTCGTTTCATTTCTTGTCATAGAAACCCCCTATGAAATTTAGTTGAGTAAAAATTATAATAACTAAAAAACATGAAAAAGAAGCTCAGTAAATACAGTCTAATTGGGAGACAACCCTGGTTTTTGCTATATTATATTAGTTAAAAGATAAAAATACTGAAGAGGATTTAAAATGACTATAACATAATCATATGTAATACATGCACAACACATTATATTTTCTAAAATGCTAAACAAGGATTAATAAAAACATAACATAGTTTATAAAACATCATTCTTTTCTAGATACATTAGAGATACGTGAAACCAATTTTATGATACGTTGGATGAGAGTTTTATTGGTTTTCTAATACCTATTGAAACAAGTCTCTAACTACTGTATTAGTGGTAACTAGGGTGTATTAATAAAATTCTAGGTAATATACCATATATAGTATTTTTCATAGACAATACATACTCAGTGAAACTTCTCTTAAATATAATCTTCTAACATGAAACTAACACTACAGATGTAGACAATAAATTAGAAAAGGAAGAAAAATGGTAGAAACATCCAACTCAATGAATGACAAACACATAACATGAAATTGAACTAAAAGAAAAAGAGCCACATGCCATATGTTGGTATGCTCCATGATAGTAGTGAATATATCCCCATTGACAGCATTCAGTGTCATTATGACATTGGCCTTGTAAACTTCATCCTATTTTATCACCAACTCCATGTACTTAGTTTGTAATCTCTATGCTCGAGATTTCATTAACAAATTATAAATGAATATAAATTTGAAACGCAATTATGATATCTAAAATCCCCCCCCCCACACTGCACACCCTCGTTCCCCCTCCCCTGCACACCCCCTTCCCCTACCATGAGCACACCACCCTACCCCCTGCACACCTCCAACATAACCACACCCCCATTCCCCCATCAAACCCCTCTTCACACCCCATGACCCTACCCCCTACACACCCCCACACTGCCCCCTCCCCCTACCACATGCCCCTACCCCATGCCCCCTGCCCTTCCTTTGCACACCCCCTATACTCCCCCTTTCCCCTGCCACCAGCACACCACTCTGCCCCCTACACACCCACACCCACTTCCCCCTTCACACCCTGTAGAACACCCCCTGCACCTACCCCCTGCACACACCCACCCCCCCTACACCCTCCCCTCTAGACCCATCTCCCACTTCCCCCGATAAACCCTCTAACCCTACAACCAGCACGCCCCCTACCCCCAACACACCCCCTGCTCCCTGCTTTCCCACACCCCTACCCCCTACCCACACCACTTGCCCCTACCCCCGTGCACACCCCCTCATCCCCTGCGCACCCTCAGCCCCTGCACCCCCTGCACACCCCTTGCACCCCAAAACAGTATACACCACAACATCTACCAAACACTAACATCATTGTGTGTAGAATTCAGTGAATAACCCAAGAATAAAATACACATCTAAAATGTACCTCAATATCAGTAGCACCAAAACCATTAAAACCCTCATCATCTCCTTAAAAACACTAACATCATTATATCCTCCTCTTAGACCACCACCATCATCAACATTTACATTGGAATATGCACCTAAATCAATGGAAGGAGAAGA
The DNA here is from genome assembly GCA_963277665.1 of Viscum album. Classification (NCBI taxonomy): domain Eukaryota; kingdom Viridiplantae; phylum Streptophyta; class Magnoliopsida; order Santalales; family Viscaceae; genus Viscum; species Viscum album. Next base: position 31,242,571 of record OY728153.1, read on the forward strand.
AGAGTCCTCATAAACCAAACACAAATAAATGAGAACACATTTAATTAATGAAAAAATAAAAAGCATATCACTAAGGTCAACAAATCAACCCAAATTTATTTTACTCCTTAAAAAATCCTACAAAATGTGAAAATATAGCAATGTTAAGGATTTTAATGGAATTAGAGGGAATAAAACAATGAAATACATATAAAAATTTATGAAAATTGTAATTCGATCACTCCCCCACACTTAGTTTATTGAACTCCAAGGCAATGCATTGTCTATTGAACTTACTAAAAATTAGAAACACCTCTTGAATATGATGTTCAAAGCCCTATCAGCTCATCCAACAAACAAATTTCAGATAGTTTAAATTATATAAACCTATGCCATTATTTTTCTATAACAATTACTATTAATATAAAAATTATAGTCAAATACTCTGATAAACCTCAAAAAAATTGTCAATTTTTAGGCCTTGAGTTCCAAGATACGTTTACTTGTTTTAAGCCACAAAAATCATTCTTAAAAATGAACAATTTATTAACATAATCATTTATTTTAAATCCACATAGTTCACCAATTTAAACATGCTTAAAAAAACTTCAATGAGAAATGAATAATTTTTATTATATACCTTAGATGCACCTTGATATTCTCTATATAAATATGGTAAGAAACAATTTGATAACATCAATACAATCAATTGGTGAAAATATTTTATCTATAACCACCCTGTAATCAATGAATATCCCTTTCACAAAATTCTGACTCTGAATTTTATAACTTCTCTATTTTCATTAATCATATTTCTGAATATTTGTTTAGTAAATATGATATTTTCATCTATTTTTTGTGGAAAAAAATTCAATGTGTCACTATTTTCATTCTAATTTAACTCCCCATTCATATATTTAATCCAATTTTAATCATTGAATTCTTAATAAATTCTTTTTTACTCAGATAAATATAAGATGGAATTTCTTTAAATTCAATACATCATACTAGTTTATACTACATCAGATTTGTCTCCCAAAATGTTCTCTTCATCAATATTTTTTGTTCTAGTAAATATTTTAGGTGTAATGGGAATCTTTATGTTTTTTCTTTATTATATTCATCAAAAAATTCTATTATGGAGTCTTCACTACCCCTAAGAGACTCTCTAGGCCCTTATAAAGATTAACTTTTCCCAAAATTATATTCAATGCTCCTGTCAAAGATTCTTTTTTCTTTCTTATCCATTATTACATATTTTATTTCCAAAATTTAAATTAGAATCATATTAAAAAACCTATAAATCATTATTATTGAGGAATATATAAGAAATATAACTTCATCATGTTATTTATATATATATTGTAGTTTCAACCATCTCTTTCAAGCGGTACCTTGTAGCATCACTAGAGATCACCATAGATTGAGTTATATTATTGATGGTTCTAAGTTACCTCTCAACCACCCCATTCTATTAGGGTGTCTACATTATGGTAGCCTGTTGAGAAATATCATACTTATCTAGATACATCTCAAATAAATAAAAAGTGAATTCAATTCCATTATTATAACTTTTCACTTTGATATTTATTCCAGGATAGCTTTCCACTATCCTTTTATACCTCTAAAGATAATCAAGTACGTCATTTTTTTAAACATAGGAGTAATATAGCCTAAATATTTATATCCATCTAAAAATAAAAGATATTACAATCATCATTTTATTCCATTATTCTTCACTGGTCCACATGCATCGGTATAAACTATGTCTAATACATGGATGTGTCTTATTTTTTTAGGTCTATAATATTTAATTATGAGATTCCCATATTTGAATACTTGAAATCTATTTTCTCTATTACTTTTTAGTTATGTAATATTAAAATCATTATTTACTCAACTAGTTTCTCCATGATTCCTTGATTAAGACAACTAAATATTTTATTCCCTATATTGACTCCATCATTCATAGAAAAGGTTAAATTACATTAATCTCTATCAATTTCTAGATATATCTATCTAAAATTAATAACCATTCTTGTGACCATGATATTTTCTACACAACCATTACAAAACATAACATTTTCAGTTACCTTACAATTTATATTTATCAACAAATTAATGTTTCCATCTATATGTGAGGTAAATAAATTATCAAATATCTATGTTACCTCAATAAAATTCTTTTAAATCCACTTCATAGAAAATTTCTTTTCTTCACTTTTTTTCCAAAGAACATCATGACTTATGCGATTTTCAATCACAATTCTGAAATTTCTCTCATATGAAGTGTATAAATATTTATTTTGAACTTATAAATTATTAAAAATATTCACATAGTTACCAAATTAATTTCTCAACTGACTTATTAGTGAAAACTATCTTCTATAAAATTTTATTCCAAACCCTCTTAAATGATGATTTTTTTTTAATATTATATTTATTGTATATGAAAAAGTAACTTCAAAAATATTTGAACTATACCTTTTGAAATTTTTTAATGCATTCTAACTTTTCAATATCCCAGTTTCTCTACACACACTCATAATCTTCCCATACATTCATTAACATAAACTATTGTTTAGAGTTAAATTAGACTACATACTAACTTAAAGTATTTTCTTCTGAACTTTCACTTCTTGTTTCTTCACAAATTTACTCTCTGTTGTATCATTATTGTGTTGATCAGTATAAGGGTAATAACATAAAATTTTTTCCCTATTACACTAGATCTTCTATTTTTAAGAAATCTATCCAACCAATTTAATGATTCAATCTTTTTATGTGTATGTTCATCTGAAACACTTCCCAAAAATTGATACATTTTATTAATCTTTGACCTGCTCTTATATTCCATATCTCTTCTATTTTACATAGATTATAAATATTCTATTCTAAAAATTATTGCTTGTGTTATTATATTCAATACATCAGTCAAATGAAGATTTAGGTGTAGAAAAAAATATTTATATTATTGAGTAAAGCATAATGTTGAAAACAGTGTTTAGAAAACCACACAGAACAGTGTATAAATTGAAATAAAATGCTAAAAAAATTTGATCTAATAAAAAAATGGAAGAAATTATAATTTTTTTTATTTTATTTTCACCACTAAAAAAATAATACACAATTAATAATTCATATCAATAATTACATTGACATAGGTTTGTATGATCCAAACGTATTCAAAGGAATGGATTAAACGGGTTGGAGGACAATGATGAGTGGTATTATAATCATCCATTTTAATCATGGGATCCTAAAGGATATGGTCATGCCTTGAGATATTTAAATCCAGAAAATTTTCATTCCAAAAATAGTGGGAATGTGATGGATGAAATTGATGTATTTACCCAATATAAGCTGAGAATGTCATCAAAAGAGCCCATCCAAATCATTTTGTATTCAATGTAGATCAATGACATGTCCAAGTGTGTGCACATAAATCCCGGGAAAAAACATCTAAAAATGGAGATGAAAATCAAGATTAGAATAAATTCAACCACCGATCTAGATAATGGAAAAGATGAAACCCAAATACCATATTGGTGCCAAAAATCAGAAAATACCTGGCATGGAAAGGAGCACAGTAGGTAGGTATTTCACATGAGAAATTGAAGAGGAGTGGATTTTGCTGAGGTCCCGTGAGTGGGGTCAGTGATAAATCACGAGAGGAGGATCACCGGGGTTGGACTTAGTTTGAGTGAGAAATCAGGAAGGTGGGGCAACTGCATAAGAGGAGAAGACTCGGGGTGGTCGCATGGAAGGGGGATCCTAAGAGGTGGAGTGGGTACATCTGAGCCGACCAAGGCAGCATTGAAGCCATGTTGGGATCGCATTGGAGAAGGATAATTGCAGTGATGTGGGGTGGTGACATTGGAGGAACCTCATCGAAGGAGGTGGGGAGTCCGCGTCGGAGCAGCGACGATGGGGAAGTGGAGTGGCCGCCCCGGAGGAGGACGATCGTGGGGAGGTTGGGTGGCCCATCAGTGGAGGATCGTAAAACATTGGGGAGAACAGTCAGGAGGAGGATGGGTGTTAGGAGGAGGGGCGCGAGAGGGTAATCGTAAATTGAGGGTGGCGGTGGGATAATTTCCACATACAAAAAAAATTTCATGGCTATAAACCAGATATTTCCACGTTTCCTACTGTCCAAGGGTATTTTTGTATAGCTATATCACGAAATTATAGTAGTGGTATGTAGTCTACTTCGACGAATCAGGGAACATACTAGGTTTTTTCCTAATATAGGAGTATGTAGTGATCTCTTATGGCTCATGACATTTGAGACAACACAAGAAAAACTATAATACCGATGACTTGGATTTAGCAGCAGTGGTCCTTGTTCTGAACATGCCGCAACCCTACCTGATGGGTGAATGGTTTATAGTTTACTCTGATCACTAGAGTCTCAGGTATATCTTCTCACAGAAGGACCTGAACTTGAGAAAGCGGTGATGGCTAGAGTTCCTTCAGGACTATGACTTTGAGATAATCTAAATTTCAGGGAGGGGGAATGTGGTAGCTGACACACTCAGTAGGAGGTCTAGTCTACAGCTACTGAGTGAGGTGTCAGAGTAACTAGTCATGCTGACGAAATCCTTCATGGATAAAGATGAAGTAGCTTACCTCCAGTCTATGACTGTCACTCCCCTAATTTTTTATAGAGTTTGGGAGGTACAGCATGGGGATGTTGACTATAAGGCATGAAGTAATCCAATATCCTCAAGACGGTCTCCGGAATAATTTTTTGATGGTGGGAAGCATGTCATTCTCTTCAGAAGATGCACCATGGTACTAGTGAATCTTTAGGAGAAGTTGTTGAGGGAGTTCCATATATTCCTTTTAACGGTACATCCGGGAGTGGTAAATATGTACCAAGACTTCTGGCATTAGTACAAGTGTCCAGGGATGAATGAAATAGTGGCATAGTTTGTATCATGATGCCTCATTTGTTATCCAGTGAATACTGAACAGATCCGACAGAATTCATTTTCCAATAAATGAAGGAGAACCTTGGGTTATGAGGAGGTAGACCATGTCTTCCTATGGGTCTCACCCCGACGAGGATTGCATAGTTTCGGCTAGGGTGGCAATATATCTCTGAGGTTCATTGGAACTTTATAGATTCTTAGCAGAGTGACAAGGTGGCATATAGTCGACCTCTTCACTGATAGATGCACCGGGTGCATAATGTAACGCCCCAACCCCAGTTACCCAGAGTCGGTGCATTATTACATAACATTGGCATGATCACAAGAAAGATCAAATCTCGAAAGACCGATTGGTTTAGTAGCCTTGGAAACACTAGATATATTCATAAGTTTTACATTACATCATAAAATGAAAAACTAATACAACAACATAATGTTTCCACAATCCACACTATTAACACCTCATAAAATCCCTGCAGGTCATTCATAACTTACTTCTTCACATCCTGGGAAAAATAAAACATAGAAATGGGGTGAGCTCAAATTCCCAGTAAGGATAACAATATAGCGGAAACTTTCATAAATAAGAATAAACATTTAAGGCAATGAATTACTAAAACAAAAGCCTTTTAAACTTGCACTTCAACATAAAATGGCAAAGGTAAAAATGAAATAATTCCATTTAGTTACTCACATGGATATTCTACTAATCGAATAATCACATGCAAAAATCAATAACCACTTTCATAATGTTGGAATTCATAATGCCAGACTATCATAACCACATAGCCAAGGCCTCGTGCCAAGACTACAAATAAGATTTTGTCAAGGCCTTGTGCCAAGACACTAGTTTGTCTCATGAGACCTACTGATGCATCGAGGAGCTATAGCGGACTCCACCCGCAGGACCGGCCCGGAAAACCCCTAAAAATTTTGTTGCCCAAGACCAGCGGCATAAATGTTGCCCCTTCCCAAGTGGTACAGTGCCTGTACAGTACATGTACAGTAAAAAAGTTGTCAGTTGCCCTAGCCCAAGGGCTTGCTGGGCTTGCCCCAGGGCCGGCCCTGTCCACCCGTCACATATTAAGTCCAATGCATTCCCATATGAAAAGTTTTAAATATAACATAAACATTCGTATTAAAACTAGCATACGAAATGTCAATACTTTCACCATAAACTATGAATGGTATAAAAATAGCACATCCACAGTCAAACATATCACAAAACCTTCAATACAATACAGAAGTTTTGTATCATAATAAATCAACTTCAAATAATCTTAAAATCCATCAAAGGATGTTGACATAGATGAAATCAAAATTCTTTTTAAAGAAATATCTCATTTTATTTTGAAATCATTTAATATCCATATAAAATAAAACATTTTCTTTGAAAATAATCTTATAAGCTTGTAAGGGAAGCTTTGAAGATTTTATAATGGCGGAAAATAGCCGCACCCGCCGTATAAGTAAAAACAACATTCTTACCTTAATTCTGTCGAAAAGGTTAAAAGGGACCTTGTTTTGAAAATGACAGAAAGATTCCTTTATAAACCACTTATAAAAGTCAAAAAGGGTATAAATGACTTTAACTCATATTCTAGTAAATAGTAAAAATGTTTTGAAATAAATTTTTATGAAACATGGATGTGGATGATAAAGAGATCCCAGTAGATTATTACATATAAACAACCTCGGATAATGAAGAGATTGTGAAATAACCCTTACCTTGTACTTTTCCTTGGTTGGGGTAGGTTAACCTCCTGTATAATGGTGAAATAATTGTTATTAAATTATACAAGAATCATATACATTAATATGATATCATATATGATCTTTTAATATTGATTTGATAATAATATCTTAGTATTATCATTATATCGGGTGTTAACTTACTTGTTTTCTTTTATATGTTTTTTTATGTAAGACATGTTTGTAAAGGATAGGTTGTATATTATTCATATCCATAATGATATCAAGTCCTTAAACATCATTTTTAAATCATCAAATGATAATTATACTTGAATGGATACGATGGAGAATGAATCTCATCGCGTTCGTGGAGACGGTAGTCCGTACGTACGCACGAGCGACAATATCATTCTTTTGATAATAAAATAATATATAAATGGATGGTATATCATATATACAGAATCATTATCATGTTATATTTATTATTTACATGAGTTACACATCATTATTATACCCATCCAAATAATAATATATTGAATAACAATTACACCACGACGTGGAGACGATAAGCCGTACATACGCACGTATGGTGATATGTTATTCAAAGGGTGGATAGAATACTGAATATGGTTGTACCATATTTATAATAACATCACATTATATGTAAGATACTGGAGTTATTATTTTAGAATGGTAAGAACAAAGAAAGAGGAAGTGGAAGAAGAATGGAACTTAGAAAAGGGTGGTGAAATCATTACCTCTTCTTCGGGTTCTTCCTTTTGATTTGATCAAAAGGGCTCCTTAGGATGGATTTATGATCAAACT